>CM033326.1:22467013-23667013 GCA_019359835.1 Pharus latifolius
TCTTGGCCGCGGTACTGAGGCGACAGTGTATGGTCCCTCCCACTTTGGGGAGAATTTATTGCGGTTAGACTGGTCTTGAATTTTTCGTAAAACCAAGTCGCCCACATTGAGATCACGTGGTCGCACCTTTTTACTGTGATACTTGCGTAGAGCCTGCAAGTATACCGCGGACTTAATCAGGGCGCGATCACGCCGTTCTTCCAGGAGGATGAGATCTCGTGATCGCTGTTCGGATTGGTTGACCTGTTCGAATTGATTCGTGCGAACAGATCCAATACTTACTTCCATAGGCAACACAGCCTCGGCTCCATAGACCAAATGGAAGGGTGTCTCACCGGTGGCTCGACTAGAGGTAGTTCGTAGTGCCCATAGAACAGTATAGAGCTCGTCTGCCCAAGCCCCCGAGCGGGTCTTGAGGCGATCAAAAACACGTTTTTTGATACCTTGCAATACTTGCCCATTGGCCCGTTCTACGGCACCATTGCTTTGTGGATGTGCCACGGAAGCAAAGCACACCTTGGTCCCAATCTGATCGCAGTAGTCTAGGAAAAGACCGCTAGCGAACTGAGAACCGTTGTCTGTGATGAGACGGTTTGGAACACCAAATCGTGCCACAATGTTCTTGTGAAAGAACTTTTGTGCGGCTGATGCAGTAATATTTCGTACTGGTTCGGCCTCAATCCACTTTGTGAACGTGTCAATGGCTACGAACAAAAACTTGTATCCATTGACCGCTTGTGGCATAGGACCGACGATGTCCATTCCCCAGATCGCGAAAGGCCATGCGAGAGGAATAGTTTGCAATGCATAAGCAGGTTGATGAACCTGCCTTGCATGAAACTGACACTGTGGACACATCTTGACCATAAGCTTGGCATCATCGAGTGCCGAAGGCCAGTAGAATCCCTGTCGAAAAACTTTTCCGACCAGTGTTCGGTATGATGCGTGTGCACCGCATACACCGTCATGTATTTCTTTCAAGAGGGATTTTCCTTCCTCCTGAGATATGCAGCGCATGAATACTCCTTGAGTACCCTTTCTGTACATAACCCCATCTATGAGTTTGTACAGACGCGCCTTTCGAATTAACTGATCGCTTTTGGTTTCGTCCTCGGGTAGGGTCCCATGTTCAAGATAGACCCTCAATGGATGAGTCCAATCTTGTTCCTGACCAAGGTTGGCAACGAAGGCTATTGCCGGATCATCCTCGACCGAAGTCATGATCGAAGGATGGTCCAAGTGTTCAATGAACACTCCTGCCGGAGCGGATGAGCGTGAGGATCCAATTTTGGATAATTGGTCTGCGAGAATGTTGTCCTTTCGCCGGATGTATTGGACTTCGAAGTGACTGAAGTGTTTTTCCAATCTCCTCACTTCCCCCAGGTAATGAGCCATTGTCTCATCGGAGGTGCTGTACTCCTTGTTTACCTGGTTTACGACCAGCTGTGAGTCCCCCCTCACCACTAATCGACGGACTCCGAGGAATTTTGCTGCCCGGAGCCCTGCAAGAAGACCTTCATACTCTGCTGCATTGTTGGTTGCAACAAAGTGTAGTTGAATGACATACTTAAGTTGTTCGCCCTGAGGTGTAACTAAGACCACTCCAGCCCCCGAGTGTTGAAAACTACGGGAGCCGTCAAAGTACATTGTCCAATAATCGGGGCACTCCAGTTCCTTTTCCAACTGCACGGGTGGCTCAGGGTTGGTCCATTCGACCACAAAGTCGGCCAAAACCTGAGACTTAACCGCCGTGCGAGGGGTAAAGTGGATCTCAAAGGCACCGAATTCGACCGCCCATTTGGCGATTCGACCAGATTTTTCTGGATTTCGGACAATATCCCCTAAAGGAAAAGAGGAAGGTACTGTGATCTTGTGTGCTTGAAAGTAATGTCGTAGCTTACGGGAAGCCATCAGTAGCGCGTAAAGTATCTTCTGGACCTCAGGGTAGCGCTCCTTAGGACCATGAAGTACTTCGCTCACATAGTAGACGGGTCTGTGCACTCCTTCCCTTTCCGCGATCAGAACTGCGCTGACCGCGTGTGGGGTGGCCGCCAAATACAGAAGCAATGGTTCATCCTTTTCAGGAGACACCAATACTGGCGGACTGGATAGATATGTTTTTACCTCCTGAAACGCTTTTTCGGCCTCATCTGACCACGTGAAGTTATGATGTTTCCGCAAGGCTTTAAAGAAAGGTAGTCCCCTTTCGCCTAATCGCGATATGAAACGAGTTAAAGCCGCCATGCGACCAGCCAGGCGTTGAACATCCTTCATGGTCGAGGGCGACCTCATTTGCTCAATAGCTCTGATTTTCTCAGGATTAACCTCAATGCCCCTGGAACACACAAGAAAACCAAGAAGCTTTCCGGAAGAAACCCCGAAAGAACATTTCTCCGGGTTCAATTTTATTCCAAAGCGATTCAAGTTACAGAAGGTTTCAGCAAGATCGTCCAAATGAGACAATCTTTTGGTACTCTTTACAACCAAGTCGTCTACATATGCTTCGAGATTACGCCCTATCTGGGAAAGAAAGGTCTTTTGCATCAAGCGCTGGTACGTGGAACCAGCGTTCTTGAGACCGAACGGCATTCTGACGTAGCAGTACGTGCCGAACGGGGTGATGAAGGCAGTTTTCTCTTCATCGTCTTCTGCCATGCTAATTTGATGATATCCCGAGTAAGCATCCAGAAAACTCATCAGTTCGCAACCCGCAGTGGAGTCAACCAGCTGGTCGATGCGGGGAAGGGGAAAGTCGTCCTTCGGACAGGCACTGTTGAGGCTAGTATAGTCGACGCACATGCGCCACTTGCCATTTGACTTGCGGACCATGACCGGATTGGCGAGCCAGTCCGGGTGATTTACTTCGCGGATAAACCCGGCTTGTAAGAGTTTGTCTAACTCTTCTCGGATGGCTTCCTGTCGGTCGGTGGTAAAACGCCTGAGCTTTTGCTTTATTGGTCGTTGTCCAGGTCGGATTGCTAACCTGTGCTCAATTACTTCCCTTGGGACACCGGGCATGTCGGACGGTTTCCACGCAAACACATCTGCGTTAGCCCGGAGGAAAGCAACGAGGTCGAGTTCCTATTTGTCATCCAGGGCTGACCCAACCCGAATTTTCTTGGATGGGTCATCTGGGTACAAAGGAACTTGTTTGAGTTTCTCATCTGGTCGAGGAGCAGCCCTGATCGCATCGGTGGCGACAGTGGCGACCTGAGCGTCCCGGAGGGGAAGTTGATCGACCATCTCCAAAGATAGCCGGTCGCACGTGAGCGCCACGTTGCGACTTCCTCGGACCGAAATGACACCTTTGGGGCCAGGCAATTTCCCGCACTGATAAGCATAGTGCGTTGCCATCATGAACTTAGCAAGAGTCGGCCTGCCAAAGATTGTATTATAAGCTGAATCACAATCAATTACATCGAAAGTAACCAATTCTGTTCGAAAGTTATCTGGTTCTCCCAGAGTGACCGGGAGGACCACTTGTCCCAATGGCATCATGGAGGGGCCTGGGATTATCCCATAAAACGGATGGATTATGGGCTTGATCTTCGAACGAGGAATTTGCATCTCGTCGAGTGCCTTGACTAATAAAAGATAAAGGGAACTTCCCCCATCGATCAGGACCCTTTCGACCCTCGCGTTACTGATGATTGGGGTAATAACCAGAGGTAACCTCAATGATCGAGTTAGCCCCGCAGGACAGTCAGCGCGATCAAACGTCAAAGGCATATCCGACCAACGGGGATATTGAGGTTCACCAAGGGATGTTTCCGTTTGGTTAACCTCTCGGCAAAAAGTTTTAAACTGCCTTTTGGAAACGAAAGAGGAGGAACCTCCGAAAATGACATTAACATGATTTTGAGGTACCTGGTAAGCCATTTCTTCGTCTCCATCGACGTCTCTAACCCCGCACGCCTGCTCTTTGGGCGGTAAGGTTGGCATTGGCCCAGCTCCTTGGTAGAAATCATCCAGCTGTTTCAACCAACTTCTGCAGTTTTTGAGATCGTGGCCTGCGGAATTGTGGAGTGGACACCACCTTTTGCCCTCCTGCGGATTAGTTGATTTTTCTGGCTGGTCGGAATCCCGGCCACCAGAAGCAGTTTTACTTTTAAAAGAAGACTTATTACCTTTGGTCGAAGGTGGTTTCTCCGCGACTGTCCAGAGCGGTTCCTCTTCGACTTTTTTGACTTCCCACCCAGTGAAGACTCCGGCTTTTTGCTCGAATGTTCTTTCTTGGCGTCCTTGAAACCTGGTTGGGGCGGTAGGTCCCCCTTGTCAACCATTCGGTTCCATTCGACTGCCTCGGCTGCATCGGAGTATCGATCAGCCATATCGAACAGATCGGCCACCGATCGAGGAGGGTGAATGAGCAAGTCTTCAGTGAATCTCCGGTATCGAACGGCATGCTTAAATGCCCTGATTACGGAGCCATCAGATATGTTCGGGATGGTATTTCTTACCCCGACAAACCTCTTGACAAACTGCCGAAGCGTTTCGGTCGAAGTTTGCCGCAATCTATGCAAGTCGTCCTCCTTACCCGGCTTTTGGTAACAGTTTTGGAAATTGCTGAGGATGGCATCGCATAGCATTTCCCAATTGTAGATAGAACCCTCAGGCTGATTGAACAACCAGGTTCTAGCCGGTCCTACGAGGACTGTTGGCAGGTAGTTAGCCATGACCTTGTCATCGCCTCCTGCTGCTTGGATGGCAGTAATATAGATCTGAAGAAACTCGGATGGGTTCTGAGTTCCATCAAACCTCTCAATGGCCCCTGGTCGAAACTTATCGGGCCAAACGACCGCTCGTAGGCCAGGCGAGAAAGCTTTGCAACCAACGTAAGGACCGTGGACCGTCCTGCGACTTTCGGTCAGGTTTCGAGCAAACTCACTTAATGGCGGGGTTACTCGGGGTCCCAAACGAGAATGAACGGGAACTCGATCCCTAGCACGAGAGTCCTGCATTCGCCGATATTTGTCCTGTCGGGACGGTATAGGCGGCGGGTAATTCCGTCGGCCAGAGCCAGAATGAGGACCATCTCGTTCATGGGAATGTGTCACTGAGCGGGAAGAGGCTGTCGGGGTCGCCTCGGATGCGACCTCATCCAGTCTTTCCGCCAGGATCCTGTAAAATGCCGGTCTCTGCGCATCCGTGACCGTAGGAGGAAAATTGCGCATGACTTCCGCGATAGATCGCAGTCGACCATGGGTACTTCTCCTAGGGGCACCAGGTGTTATTGTTTCCTCGTCCACTGGGAAATGCTCCGGTGGTAAGGAAGGAGTCTGGTCACGTCTACGACCACGCGACCGTCGAGAAGAACTCGGGGCAGCATCGTAACGAGCCTACGCATCTTGAAGAGCCTCTAGGGCAGTTCTGCGTAGTTCGTTGTTTTGTTGCTCGAGATATTGCTCCTCCTTCTGTTTGCGATCTTGTTCTTCCCTGGCAGCCTGTTGATCGGGAGTTTCCTCCGACAACGCAGCAAACTGCCGAGGGAGAGAAGTTGTCGATGGGGAGAACATCTCGGTCTGTTCCGAGTCAGACTCGAAATCAAAGAGACGGTGAAGGTTATCAGGGTCGAACCTTCCTGGGCTAACCTCGGGGTCACCATCATACTTTCCCTCAGCGGGATCGCATGACGGGCCGGATTCATCACCTAACACATTAAGAACCTCTGCGGGTTCTGACCTTGTGCCAGTTACCTCCTGGTCGATTATCATGACTTGGGGAGATGATTCATCCTGGGGAAGATTCTGGCCTTCGACCTCTTCCATCGGAACAGGATCACTTGGAGAAGGCATTGGGATATGAGCATAATCCTCGAGATCGAAATCATTCTCGGAATCATATGCTCCGGCCATGTTTCGGCAAACCTCCGAATTTCAATTAAGACGCCTTGAGAAAGGCCCCACGGTGGGCGCCAGCTGTCGACGATTTGGACTTGGAGTCCTCAGCCGAACTTATGCAGAATTTGTAATAGTGAGACCTTTCAAGATGACCCTTCGGGAAGGTATGCTGAACAATGGTGAACAGGAGCACAGAGAATTTAGACAGGTTCGGGCCCTCGATGGTTGGAGTAAAAGCCCTACGTCCTGTTGGGATTTCACTAAGTATGGTAAAGGTTTACAAGTGGAGGAAAAAGTCCTCACAGGCGAGGATTTTTCCTGTAAAAAGTGTACAAAGATAAGCTAAAGAAGACTTAAAAATGCTGTATGAGGTGTGCCGTAGACTTGGCTCACTTCGATCCCCCTGATTGATGCGTCATGCCAACCTTTTATACTGCTTGAAAGGGCGCCATGTGAAGAAAACTGCATCAATCGGTTGCACGGATGGTTGGATATGGTTTTTGAAACTGCTCTTAACTTCCACGCAGGTTAAAACACGTGTTATTCATGAATAACTGTACGTGTCAACCTCCTGATGGTTGTTTTTCCACGTGTAGGAATCTTCGGGATACCTAGAATATCCTGTCGTATGGACAACCGGATAGATAGATCCCAGGTATCCTGATCGGCAGATGTTCTGACCGCGAGATTAGGCTGATCGCGTAATATCCCGAATGTGTAGTTCGCGTATAGCCCACGAACTTCTGACCGCGCAAGGCTTACGGTCTGACCGCGTAAAGCTGCGACTTGATCGCGTAAAGCTTGCGACCTCGTGGTGATGCCTCTCAGAATAGCTTGAGTCCGCATCTTCAGACACGTGTCTGGTTCGAACCTGTCTTGAACTAGAAGTTTATTAGGAGTGACCCGGGTGTCAATCCTCGTCAACTGCTTCACCGTCCTTCCTCCTTGCCTTAAATTCAAGAATTCTCTGCGTTTGGCTTGAATAGCTCCTTTGGGGACATGGTACTTACGGAACTGTTCCTTGAATTCATTCCAGGTAATGGAATTCTGATTAGGGTGTACCGTCTTGTAACTTTCCCACCATGCTGCAGCCGATCCTGTGAGCTGATGGGGTCCATACAACAGCTTCTCTTCATCATTACACCTGACAGTGTCCAATTTCCTCTCAATTTCTCTTAACCAATCGTCTGCCACAATCGGGTCTTCAGTGCAGGAGAAAGTTGGAGGACGCGTCTTTTGAAAGTCTGTCAGTCTTGCTCCAATGTTCGAACCTTCCTCGCGTCGTGTTGCGGAGTTTTGCATCAACTGTTCCAGAATTTGACTCTGTACCTCTGCAGATCTTTGTCGGTTTTGTTCCATCCATATCAGTATTTCTGTCAGATTTCCTCCTTGCGGTACTGAGGTCGATGAATTTGGCTGATCTGAGGTATCTCTAGTCCTTCTCGTTGATGTGTTCCTTGGGGCTTCTTCCGAGCCTTGGATTCTACCTCTGGTGTTCACCATTCTGTTCTGACAAGATAATTGAGAAAAGACTACTAATTCAAGAGAGCACAGATTGAACACAAGCTGAAATGAAAGATCAACCCAAGAGATTGGATTGGAACATGCAATTGCTATTTTCAAAAGTTTTCAAAAGATGCAAGGTTTTCACCTTTACAGCCTTAGAGTTACCAACAAACAATACAAACAAAGCAACTACTACAACAAGAGCTAAAAACTAACGATTACAAGGGCTAGAGCAGAAGGGTCAAGCTGAAGAGAAAACTAGGATCTCCTGTCGGTCCTGGAAGAACTGCAAGGTTCCACTTCTTCGGGGTCTTCCTCTTCTTGATCTTCGTCGGCATCCATAGGGTCCCATTCCATATCATTGCCCTCTTCATCCTCAGATGAACCGTTGGTGTCGCATGTAGCAATCTCTTTTCCTTTGCCTTCAGGAACTTCCTTCCCTTTCGCGAGAGTAGGATATTCTGGTGCAGGGGTGTTGATCACAATGCCACGCGAAGCAGGTGTGAAATAACCCAGGTAATCCCTAGGTCTTCCCACACTCTTGCGGGCTGTGAGTCTTATCTTCAAGCGGTTCTTCTTGTTCACCGATCCTTCGTCTTCGACTTCTCGTGCTCTGCTAGGTTCAGCCAACTCTTGAATCTGTTTCTCTTTCTCTTGGAGTTCTGAGCGGACCTTTGCAAGCGCTCCTTCGAGATAGTGACGGTCATCCCGAGCATTTTCATGCTCACGCAACAACCGAGTGTAGCTTGACTCCAAGACTTGGACTACATCTCTAGTTTTGGTCAGGATGGCATCTCTCTGGTTGGTGGAGGGATGAACAGTTCGACGATCCGATCCGGGAACTTGGTAGGGTACAAAGCAGAAAGGAGAACCTATAAGAAAATCATCGTACAGCTGGCGGATGGTACCTATAGCACGACGAGCAGCGTCTTGGATAGCATCTTCTTCTTCTTCTCTACGAGCTTCCTTTCTTGTTGATCCACTCCCGATCTCTGCAATCTCGTACACAATCACCGAGGCACGGAAACCAAAAGGTCTACCATCTACTTCTTCTCGACGGACGTAGTAGACTGGTCGCTGGTTGTCTCTTGCTCCCAGAAACTGTAACATCATCCAAAGCATCAACGCCCATGATCCCAACTCGTCTCCGTGAATTAGCTTCTTACCAGGGGCCATCTGCGATGATGAGACACGGAACACTTAAAAGTAGGAAAACGGTTTTGAAAATTTTCAAATAATACTCATTATGCTTTTCTTAAACAAATTAGGTTTTTCACAATTAGATTTTTACCAAATAATCTAGCGATTCTCTACTTTAGGGACACCCATTCTAGTAAGGGTCACGACCTACAGTCAAGCTTCATGCTCTGATACCATTCGCTGTGAGACCCCCATTTGAGGATCACCTTGGTAACCGCCCAGGTAGGTTACACACAGCATGATGCCACATGAGCTCAAACCACACAAGCATAGTAATATCATTAAACAAGTATCAGGCCAACATGGCCAATATTACATAGCCAAAGCACCGAAAATGGCGCTAAGTAGAGTTGCTAGGAAAATAACCAGTTTACCAGAACCAGAATCGGTATCCAAGTACCGAACACACAACATAAAGCACAAAGCAACGACAAACAGCTTGACTTCAATCAGCAGCGGAGTTGGAGAGGCTTCTCCCACATCTGACTTGACTTGGTGCATAAACCTTCTAGAACGTGGGCTCGTCCGGGGCACTTCCATCTTCTGTTGAGTACTCGTAACTGAAGGAATCGGGATCCTCGAATCCCTCTTCTACAGTTGGATATAAATGCAAGGGTGAGCACTTGGTGGTCAGCAACACTCATTCCGGGGATTAATGCAATTGTACTTACATGAGGGTGAAACATATGATTCCGGGGTTTTAGTTTCATATGGATAGAGATATATAGATTTCCAAGTCATTTGTTCAGTAAAACAGTACTTTGTCATGAAAATGATACTTTAAACATTAAACAGGTTTTCAATAAAACATTAGATGTAGTGGTTTCCCATGAGTCACTACTTTGTTAACCGCATTATGAAAACATTCCAAAACATTACTTGTGCTATAACCCATGGATAACATCCACTACGAAAAGACTCCTGAACCTGGGAGTACAGAGTATCCGATACTTCTTTTACGCTTTGCAAAGCTGTACATCTTTTTAAATCCACTGGTTCACTCGGCTTTCAAGTCGGATCAGCTCCATGTGACTTATACACATGTGACAGGGCCGAGATCACACAACGTTTTTACAGTTCAGTATTAACAGTATCCCCGCCCGGTAAATAGACAGTTAAGTCTCAAGTACCGTTGTGGGTCTTCCCCACTTCCTTACTTCCTAGCCTCTCTAGTCTATGTTCCCGCAGGACACATAGCCTTGGTCTATGTCCACGCGAGACATACGACCATTTAAGATTACAACCGCTCACGGCTTAATCAGGTCTAGGGCGCCTTCCTTCTTTTACGCCTTTTCCTCTCATTATTTTTCTGAACTCACATCACTCATGGCCGAACCTTGGCCCACCAGTTTCCACGCGAGAAACCAGATCGACAAACCATGCAGGGAACTGCTAATACCAAAAAGCTACTAAGTTGTGCCTGTCCCATACCAGGAAAGTGGTTGGTACGTTTACAATTCGCATAGAGACACAGCACAAGGTTCTCGTCCTTATGAACCAATAGTGAGGGACATTCACATTCCCTGGTGCGCACCGCACCCTCTCCATACAATCCAATCCTCGCTACTGATCCCTTTTATCAGTCTTCTTGACAAAACGGTTTTGATCATAACTTCTCATGTATTTTACCATTTCAAGTTTAATGTGAATATTCAGTATATGAGTCCTACGGTGACAAAAGCATATATATGAAGTTTCAATAACAAAAAGGGGTTTCATGATCCATTAGGTAATATCTACTCATGTCATTCAAACATAACTTGTATTTCAAATAAGCATGCATAGTAAGAAACAGTGAATATACTTCATATGAAAATATTGGGTGAGACATGATCAAAGGAATGAGGCTTGCCTTGCGATGTTGGGTCTAAATACTCAGACGGATCTTCAAAGACTTCTTCCGCTCCTTCAACTTCTGACTCTGCGGCAATCAACCAACACACAAACACATACCATAAGCATACAGAAAATAGTTTCCATAGAAATTATTAAGTAAATAAGTCATGCATGCAGGGGGAAAAGGTTAGGGCAAGGTCACAAGGGTTCTGGTCGAAGAAACGGCTAAAAAAGATTGAACGTCGAAGGGTCGACATTCAGTTCATGGCTTTGGCATGGCTTCAAACTAGTCTTAGGATGGTTTTCTGGAGAAGTGATAGAAGGGAAAGATGTAGATCTCAACTCCAGGAATCTAAAGGACAAGGTGGCCTTTCAATTGCTCAACCAGAAGGGGCTGAACAAGGTCAATGCCAGTGGCTGACATGCACTGACATAGTGCTGGACATGGCCAGAAACTAGGGCATGGCTTAACTTTTGATCCAGGGCTCCAATTGATGCAATACTTTGTCTGGGAGGTAGGCATTACTAACAGGAACAAAATACTCAACAGGAATAAGGGCTGAAAGTGGCCGGAGGGTGGCTAAATCCGGCGATGAACTGCGGTGGCGACACGGCACAGACATTGATCTGGACAAGAGCTTGACAAAGGCATAACTCACAATCTAGGCAAATCCAGGTGTCGAGCTAGTGGAAGAAATTGCTCAGGGAGGTGAGGTGAAGCTAAGGGACAAAGTGGTGTCGGCTGAATCGGCCGGGAACGAATTCCGGCGACCGACGCTGGAGAAGATGACACTGGAGCCTAGGGGATTTCGCTACAAGACGAATGAGCTTAATTCCAGGCTTCGGAATGATCTCTAGGGCACAACAAGGCTACTGGAGGGGTCAATTTTGCTGGGAGATGGCCGGAGAAGCTTGGCGCCGAAGTCTGGCGAACGGCTGAGGTTCCAGTTTGGGATTTCTTCGATTTGGACTCAATTGAAGATTTTGATTCTACAGGCTTGCTCTACAAAGCTTACTGATCAACTTCTTCTACAGAATCGAGGGTTAATTTGGAGGGAATCGAACGGCATTGGGGGAACAGGGCAAATCGGGAATCCGGCGATCACCGGCGATGGGGATCGATCTGGTGCAATTGGTTGCTACTACACAGAAAGGGTGAAGAGGGGAACTCACTGCTGAACTTGGATTGGAGAATGGTGCAGCGAGATGGGCTGGCACCGTGAGCTCACTCACTGGCTCGCCGGCGAAGAAGGTGAAAACGGTGGAGTTTGGGACTTAGCCGATTTTCTGGAGGCTTGAGGCTCTCAAAGCACAGGAAGGGTTTAAATAGGCACGGGGACAGAGCTTGCGAGGGAAAACACGACAGCAGTTGCTTGCGCCGGGGAGAAACTTGTCGGGCGCAAGCGCAACGACGGCGACGGCGACGTGATTTGCTTCAGGCGGTGCTGCAGCTTTGCCAGTAATGCCAGGGTGCCTTGGAACTTCGTCCGGGACGGCGCAGATGCGGAGGCGACAACTTAGCTCCGGCAACGACACGTACACGCATGCAAATGCCACGGCAACGGGAGCGCGTGCGTGAAACGCTACTGGAGCGCGGTCATTTAACCGCTGGGCAAGGCGACGCAACTGTGCTGGCACGTGCGCGCGGGGTGGCTCGGTTGTTCACAACACAGGCGATAAGAAGCGGTGGCCGGCGGCGAGCAAACGCGGCGAAAACACGGCGCGGCTCCGGCGAAGACGCGCTGGTCATAGCCAACGTCCAGGCGCTGGTCGAAAACAGTCGAAAAGATTAGAGGGGCTGATTTGCAATTTTCAGAAATTTGCTTCCAGGGACTGATCTGCAAATCTGGAGATCTGGAGGGCTGATCTGAAATCTGATTTCGCAGATAAGTTGCAAAAGATTATTAGAACTTATCCGGCCAGAGTTTGGTATGATCGGGTAAGATCTGAAGGGTTTCGACCAAATTGGGGAAAAGCAGTTTAGGGAAAAATTAGGGTAATTAGGGTTCTGAGACGGCAAGGGTCGAAACTCAGTTTTAGGATGGGATTTTGGAGGTGACCCCGAAGGGAAAAATGTTCTGAACAACACTTAGAAGGGAATGGCTGAAGCAGATTAGGGTTTGGGGTCAAGATGTGGATTTTGGCTATTTTAGGGTTTGGCAAAACAGGGTGTTACAAATCTACCCACCTTAGAAACAATCTCGTCCTCGAGATTAGGGCAGGTCAGAGAATAGGAAGGGAAATTCTCGGCGGAGATCTTCTTCTTTTTCCCAAGTTGACTCCTCCTCTGAGTGATTGTTCCACTGGACTCTGCAGAATCGGAGGGTTCTTGACTTCAGCACTTTCTCTCTGGTTTCCAGAATTCTAACATGGTATTCTTGACAAGATAAGTCTGGTTGAATCTCAATCTCTGCAGGAGATATCTGTTCTGTTGGTTTTCTCAAGCATTTCTTCAACTGAGATACATGAAATACGTCATGAATTCCGGTCAGTTCTAGTGGCAATTCCAACTTGTATGCCATTTCACCTCGCTTTTCCAGAATTCGATATGGTCCCACATATCTAGGTTTTAACTTTCCCTTCATCTGGAATCTTCGAACTCCTTTGTATGGCATAACCTTGAGATACACGTAATCGCCCTCTTCAAATGATAGCTCTCTTCTACGATTATCTGCATAGCTTTTCTGTCTAGATTGAGCTGTTTTCAGTTTTTCTTGTATGATCCTGACGTGGGCTGTGGCTTCTTCTACCAACTGGGGTCCTAGATGTTGCTTTTGACCAATTTCTATCCAATACACAGGCGTGCGGCATCTTCTTCCATATAGAGCTTCATATGGTGCCATTTGTAGGCTTGCTTGGAAACTGTTGTTGTATGTGAACTCTGCATACGGTAGAAATAACTCCCAAGAGTCTCCATAATCCAAAACACAGGCCCTCAACATATCTTCCAAAATTTGGTTTACCCTTTCAGTCTGACCTCCAGTTTGAGGGTGGTAAGCGGTACTGAACTTTAACTTTGTGCCCAGGGCTTTCTGCAACTCTTGCCAAAATCTTGAAATGAACTGGGCTCCTCTGTCGGAAACGATAGCCTTCGGCACTCCGTGCAGTACGACTATTCTGCTGAGATACAGCTCTGCTAAGTCCTTAGCTGTATATAGGGTCTTTACTGGGAGGAAATGTGCTACCTTTGTTAATCTATCTACTATGACCCATATAGAATCGAATCCTTTTCTCGTCCTTGGTAGTCCCACAATAAAATCCATTCCGATTTCATCCCACTTCCACTCTGGGATTTGTAGAGGTTGTAGTGGTCCCGCAGGCTTTTGATGTTCTACTTTCACTCTTTGGCATGTGTCACAAGTTGCGACAAACTTGGCAATTTCTCTCTTCATTCCTTTCCACCAAAAATTTTTCTTCAAGTCCTTGTACATTTTGGTGCTGCCTGGGTGTATGGAATATGGGGTTTGATGAGCTTCTTGCATGATCAAGCCTTTGATCTCGTTGTCATTTGGAATGCAGATACGGTCATCGTACCATAGAATTCCCTGTTCATCTTCTCGAAGGTTGGTTGTATCTTTGTTCCTCATGTCCTCCTTCATCTCTTGAAGGTCTGGGTCAATCGCTTGAGCTTGTCGGATCTTATCCTTCAACTCACATTCCATCTTTAGGGTAGTGATGGTTCCTTGGTCCACTAATTCCAATTGCAACCTTTCGAAGTCCTTGATCAGTTGTGTTGGCACTTCTAGCTGTGTTATCTGGTTGTAACGAGACTTTCTGCTCAAGGCATCTGCCACTACATTGGCTTTTCCCGGGTGATAGTGGATCTCTAGATCATAATCTTTGATCAGTTCTAGCCATCTTCTTTGCCTCATATTCAACTCCTGTTGCGTGAAGATATATTTCAGGCTCTTATGATCCGTGTAAATTTCGCACTTACTACCTAGTAAGTAGTGTCTCCATATCTTTAGTGCATGTACGACCGTAGCTAGCTCCAAATCATGTGTTGGATAATTCTCCTCATGAGGTCGTAGTTGTCTTGATGCATAAGCTATCACTTTCCTTTCTTGCATCAATACGCATCCCAATCCTTGCTTGGAGGCGTCACAGTAGACTTGAAAATCCTTTTTGACGTCCGGTAGTATTAGGATTGGTGCAGTTGTCAGTCTTTTCTTCAATTCCTCAAAACTTCTTTCGCACTCCTCGGTCCAATGAAAAGGGGCATTCTTCTTCAGTAGCTGGGTCAGCGGTTTGGTGATCTTCGAGAATCCTTCCACGAATCTTCGATAATATCCCGCTAATCCCAAGAAACTTCTAACTTCTGTTGCGGTTTCTGGTTGTTTCCATTCAGTAACAGCTTGGATCTTCATCGGGTCCATAAATATTCCTTCGCCTGAGATGATGTGTCCTAAGAAAGAGATCTTCTTCAGCCAAAAAGCACATTTGCTGAACTTGGCGTATAGCTGGTGGTCTGCTAGTTTCTGTAGCACTATCCTCAACTGGTGTGCGTGCTCCTCCTCTGTCTTGGAATATACGAGGATATCATCTACAAATACAATGATGCACTTATCCAGGAATTCCATAAGGATTTTGTTCATTAGATTCATGAATACCGCGGGTGCATTAGTTAATCCAAAGGGCATCACTGTAAACTCATGCAACCCGTATCTGGTCACGAAAGCAGTTTTAGGGATGTCCTGTTCTCGGATCCTTAACTGGTGGTATCCCGATCTCAGGTCTATTCTTGAGAACACTTTCGCTTCTCTGAGCTGGTCAAAAAGGTCATCTATCCTTGGTAAGGGGTATTTGTTCTTAATGGTCATGTCGTTTAGCTTACGGTAGTCTATGCAAAGTCGCATGCTACCATCTTTCTTCTTAACAAAGAGCACTGGGGCTCCCCATGGTGATGAGCTTGATCTGATGAATCCTTTTTCTTCCAATTCAGTTATCTGCCTCTTCAGTTCCTCTTGCTCATGACCTGTCATCCGAAACAACTTCCTAGCATACGGAGCAGATCCGGGTTTCAGTTCAATGGTGAACTCTATATCCCTATCTGGTGGCAATCCGGGAAGTTCTTCTGGAAAGACTTCTGGGTACTCATTGACAATCGGCACCTCTTCAAGTTTCACTTCTTCAATGCAGTTCAATCTCTGCAGGTGGTCGCAGATTGGAGTTCTGTCTGCATGGAATGTAACTTGCTTTCCAATGGCATTTGTCAGGGTAATTGTTTTCTTCTCACAATCCATTAATCCCTTATGCTTGGCCAGCCAATCCATTCCAAGAATGACATCTAATCCTTGAAGGTTTAGAACTAGCATGTCTGCCAGGAATTCTAGATTGCCGATACAGAAGGCAACATTTCTACAGATAGAATTAACAATCATCCTAGCACCAGGTGACTGAATGATGATAGGATGCTCTAAAGCAACCACAGGAAAGTTATTACTCAACAAGCGATCTTTTGACATGAATGAATGAGTTGCACCGGGATCAAATAAAACAACTGAAATCTGAGAGGAGATCAAGAGTTTACCGATCACGACGTCAGTTGCCTCTCCTGCTTCTGCAGCAGTCACGAAGTTGAGTCTTCCTCCGGCGGTTGGTGTTCCTCTCCCTCTGCTGGTTTGGAATCTTCCTCCTCTGGCTTGTGGTGCTCCTCTGGCAATAGTTCGTGCAGGTGCAGGGGATTTGGCTGCCTGAGCCTTAGCAACGCTGGGAGGTAAATGCCGAAGTGGACAAGTCTCTCTGTGGTGTCCTCTTCTGCCACAATGGAAACACTCTGCATTCTTCAGTGTACAATCTTTATAGAGGTGACTCCCTTTGCATCCGGGACATGTTAGAGTTGTTGGTGATGAAGTCCTCTGGGGTCTTGGAGGTGCGGTGCTCTGAAAGCGGCTCTGGCATATGGTGCTGGTCTTCCTCGGCTAGAATTTCCTTGAAAAGGGTATGCTATACTTTTCCTCTTGCGGTCTTCTTCTACTATGCCTCTTTTCTCCTCCATTTTGAGCACTCGATTCACAAGGACTTGGAAGTCCGTGAACTCGTGCGTTGACAAGTGATACTGATATGAGTTTTGTAGACCTTCACAAAATCTGTCGATCTTCCGCTCTTCTGTCATGATATCTTCAGGTGCATACCTGGCCAATTTGATGAATTCATGCAAATACTGCTTCACCGTCCTTCCTCCTTGCCTTAAATTCAAGAATTCTCTGCGTTTGGCTTGAATAGCTCCTTTGGGGACATGGTACTTACGAAACTGTTCCTTGAATTCATTCCAGGTAATGGAATTCTGATTAGGGTGTACCGTCTTGTAATTTTCCCACCATGCTGCAGCCGATCCTGTGAGCTGATGGGGTCCATACAACAGCTTCTCTTCATCATTACACCTGACAGTGTCCAATTTCCTCTCAATTTCTCTTAACCAATCGTCTGCCACAATCGGGTCTTCAGTGCAGGAGAAAGTTGGAGGACGCGTCTTTTGAAAGTCTGTCAGTCTTGCTCCAATGTTCGAACCTTCCTCGCGTCGTGTTGCGGAGTTTTGCATCAACTGTTCCAGAATTTGACTCTGTACCTCTGCAGATCTTTGTCGGTTTTGTTCCATCCATATCAGTATTTCTGTCAGATTTCCTCCTTGCGGTACTGAGGTCGATGAATTTGGCTGATCTGAGGTATCTCTAGTCCTTCTCGTTGATGTGTTCCTTGGGGCTTCTTCCGAGCCTTGGATTCTACCTCTGGTGTTCACCATTCTGTTCTGACAAGATAATTGAGAAAAGACTACTAATTCAAGAGAGCACAGATTGAACACAAGCTGAAATGAAAGATCAACCCAAGAGATTGGATTGGAACATGCGATTGCTATTTTCAAAGGTTTTCAAAAGATGCAAGGTTTTCACCTTTACAGCCTTAGAGTTACCAACAAACAATACAAACAAAGCAACTACTACAACAAGAGCTAAAAACTAACGATTACAAGGGCGAGAGCAGAAGGGTCAAGCTGAAGAGAAAACTAGGATCTCCTGTCGGTCCTGGAAGAACTGCAAGGTTCCACTTCTTCGGGGTCTTCCTCTTCTTGATCTTCGTCGGCATCCATAGGGTCCCATTCCATATCATTGTCCTCTTCATCCTCAGATGAACCGTTGGTGTCGCATGTAGCAATCTCTTTTCCTTTGCCTTCAGGAACTTCCTTCCCTTTCGCGAGAGTAGGATATTCTGGTGCAGGGGTGTTGATCACAATGCCACGCGAAGCAGGTGTGAAATAACCCAGGTAATCCCTAGGTCTTCCCACACTCTTGCGGGCTGTGAGTCTTATCTTCAAGCGGTTCTTCTTTTTCACCGATCCTTCGTCTTCGACTTCTCGTGCTCTGCTAGGTTCAGCCAACTCTTGAATCTGTTTCTCTTTCTCTTGGAGTTCTGAGCGGACCTTTGTAAGCGCTCCTTCGAGATAGTGATGGTCATCCCGAGCATTTTCATGCTCACGCAACAACCGAGTGTAGCTCGACTCCAAGACTTGGACTACATCTCTGGTTTTGGTCAGGATGGCATCTCTCTGGTTGGTGGAGGGATGAACAGTTCGACGATCCGATCCGGGAACTTGGTAGGGTACAAAGTAGAAAGGAGAACCTATAAGAAAATCATCGTACAGCTGGCGGATGGTACCTATAGCACGACGAGCAGCGTCTTGGATAGCATCTTCTTCTTCTTCTCTACGAGCTTCCTTTCTTGTTGATCCTCTCCCGATCTCTGGAATCTCGTACACAATCACCGAGGCACGGAAACCAAAAGGTCTACCATCTACTTCTTCTCGACGGACGTAGTAGACTGGTCGCTGGTTGTCTCTTGCTCCCAGAAATTGTAACATCATCCAAAGCATCAACGCCCATGATCGCAACTCGTCTCCGTGAATTAGCTTCTTACCAGGGGCCATCTGCGATGATGAGACACGGAACACTTAAAAGTAGGAAAACGGTTTTGAAAATTTTCAAATAATACTCATTATTCTTTTCTTAAACAAATTAGGTTTTTCACAATTAGATTTTTACCAAATAATCTAGCGATTCTCTACTTTAGGGACACCCATTCTAGTAAGGGTCACGACCTACAGTCAAGCTTCATGCTCTGATACCATTCGCTGTGAGACCCCCATTTGAGGATCACCTTGGTAACCGCCCAGGTAGGTTACACACAGCATGATGCCACATGAGCTCAAACCACACAAGCATAGTAATATCATTAAACAAGTATCAGGCCAACATGGCCAATATTACATAGCCAAAGCACCGAAAATGGCGCTAAGTAGAGTTGCTAGGAAAATAACCAGTTTATCAGAACCAAAATCGGTATCCAAGTACCGAACACACAACATAAAGCACAAAGCAACGACAAACAGCTTGACTTCAATCAGCAGCGGAGTTGGAGAGGCTTCTCCCACATCTGACTTGACTTGGTGCATAAACCTTCTAGAACGTGGGCTCGTCCGGGGCACTTCCATCTTCTGTTGAGTACTCGTAACTGAAGGAATCGGGATCCTCGAATCCCTCTTCTACAGTTGGATATAAATGCAAGGGTGAGCACTTGGTGCTCAGCAACACTCATTCCGGGGATTAATGCAATTGTACTTACATGAGGGTGAAACATATGATTCCGGGGTTTTAGTTTCATATGGATAGAGATATATAGATTTCCAAGTCATTTGTTCAGTAAAACAGTACTTTGTCATGAAAATGATACTTTAAACATTAAACAGGTTTTCAATAAAACATTAGATGTAGTGGTTTCCCATGAGTCACTACTTTGTTAACCGCATTATGAAAACATTCCAAAACATTACTTGTGGTATAACCCATGGATAACATCCACTACGAAAAGACTCCTGAACCTGGGAGTACAGAGTATCCGATACTTCTTTTACGCTTTGCAAAGGTGTACCTCTTTTTAAATCCACTGGTTCACTCGGCTTTCAAGTCGGATCAGCTCCATGTGACTTATACACATGTGACAGGGCCGAGATCACACAATGTTTTTACAGTTCAGTATTAACAGTATCCCCGCCCGGTAAATAGACAGTTAAGTCTCAAGTACCGTTGTGGGTCTTCCCCACTGCCTTACTTCCTAGCCTCTCTAGTCTATGTTCCCGCAGGACACATAGCCTTGGTCTATGTCCACGCGAGACATACGACCATTTAAGATTACAACCGCTCACGGCTTAATCAGGTCTAGGGCGCCTTCCTTCTTTTACGCCTTTTCCTCTCATTATTTTTCTGAACTCACATCACTCATGGCCGAACCTTGGCCCACCAGTTTCCACGCGAGAAACCAGATCGACAAACCAAGCAGGGAACTGCTAATACCAAAAAGCTACTAAGTTGTGCCTGTCCCATACCAGGCAAGTGGTTGGTACGTTTACAATTCGCATAGAGACACAGCACAAGGTTCTCGTCCTTATGAACCAATAGTGAGGGACATTCACATTCCCTGGTGCGCACCGCACCCTCTCCATACAATCCAATCCTCGCTACTGATCCCTTTTATCAGTTTTCTTGACAAAACGGTTTTGATCATAACTTCTCATGTATTTGACCATTTCAAGTTTAATGTGAATATTCAGTATATGAGTCCTAGGGTGACAAAAGCATATATATGAAGGTTCAATAACAAAAAGGGGTTTCATGATCCATTAGGTAATATCTACTCATGTCATTCAAACATAACTTGTATTTCAATAAGCATGCATAGTAAGAAACAGTGAATATACTTCATATGAAAATATTGGGTGAGACATGATCAAAGGAATGAGGCTTGCCTTGCGATGTTGGGTCTAAATACTCAGACGGATCTTCAAAGACTTCTTCCGCTCCTTCAACTTCTGACTCTGCGGCAATCAACCAACACACAAACACATACCATAAGCATACAGAAAATAGTTTCCATAGAAATTATTAAGTAAATAAGTCATGCATGCAGGGGGAAAAGGTTAGGGCAAGGTCACAAGGGTTCTGGTCGAAGAAACGGCTAAAAAAGATTGAACGTCGAAGGGTCGACATTCAGTTCATGGCTTTGGCATGGCTTCAAACTAGTCTTAGGATGGTTTTCTGGAGAAGTGATAGAAGGGAAAGATGTAGATCTCAACTCCAGGAATCTAAAGGACAAGGTGGCCTTTCAATTACTCAACCAGAAGGGGCTGAACAAGGTCAATGCCAGTGGCTGACATGCACTGACATAGTGCTGGACATGGCCAGAAACTAGGGCATGGCTTAACTTTTGATCCAGGGCTCCAATTGATGCAATACTTTGTCTGGGAGGTAGGCATTACTAACAGGAACAAAATACTCAACAGGAATAAGGGCTGAAAGTGGCCGGAGGGTGGCTAAATCCGGCGATGAACTGCAGTGGCGACACGGCACAGACATTGATCTGGACAAGAGCTTGACAAATGCATAACTCACAATCTAGGCAGATCCAGGTGTTGAGCTAGTGGAAGAAATTGCTCAGGGAGGTGAGGTGAAGCTAAGGGACAAAGTGGTGTCGGCTGAATCGGCCAGGAACGAATTCCGGCGACCGGCGCTGGAGAAGATGACACTGGAGCCTAGGGGATTTCGCTACAAGACGAATGAGCTTAATTCCAGGCTTGGGAATGATCTCTAGGGCACAACAAGGCTACTGGAGGGGTCAATTTTGCTGGGAGATGGCCGGAGAAGCTTGGCGCCGAAGTCCGGCGAACGGCTGAGGTTCCAGTTTGGGATTTCTTCGATTTGGACTCAATTGAAGATTTTGATTCTACAGGCTTGCTCTACTAAGCTTACTGATCAACTTCTTCTACAGAATCGAGGGTTAATTTGGAGGCAATCGAACGGCATTGGGGGAACAGGGCAAATCGGGAATCCGGCGATCACCGGCGATGGGGATCGATCTGGTGCAATTGGTTGCTACTACACAGAAAGGGTGAAGAGGGGAACTCACTGCTGAACTTGGATTGGAGAATGGTGCAGCGAGATGGGCTGGCACCGTGAGCTCACTCACTGGCTCGCCGGAGAAGAAGGTGAAAACGGTGGAGTTTGGGACTTAGCCAATTTTCTGGAGGCTTGAGGCTCTCAAAGCACAGGAAGGGTTTAAATAGGCACGGGGACGGAGCTTGCGAGGGAAAACACGACAGCAGTTGCTTGCGCCGGGGAGAAACTTGTCGGGCGCAGGCGCAACGACGGCGACGGCGACGTGATTTGCTTCAGGCGGTGCTGCAGCTTTGCCAGTAATGCCAGGGTGCCTTGGAACTTCGTCCGGGACGGCGCAGATGCGGAGGCGACAACTTAGCTCCGGCAACGACACGTACACGCATGCAAATGCCACGGCAACGGGAGCGCGCGCGCGAAACACTACTGGAGCGCGGTCATTTAACCGCTGGGCAAGGCGACGCAACTGTGCTGGCACGTGCGCGCGGGGTGGCTCGGTTGTTCACAACACAGGTGACAAGAAGCGGTGGCCGGCGGCGAGCAAACGCGGCGAAAACACGGCGCGGCTCCGGCGAAGATGCGCTGGTCGTAGCCAACGACCAGGCGCTGGTTGAAAACAGCCGGAAAGATTAGAGGGGCTGATTTGCAATTTTCAGAAATTTGCTACCAGGGACTGATCTGCAAATCTGGAGATCTGGAGGGCTGATCTGAAATCTGATTTCGCAGATAAGTTGCAAAAGATTATTAGAACTTATCTGGCCAGAGTTTGGTATGATCGGGTAAGATCTGAAGGGTTTCGACCAAATTGGGGAAAAGCAGTTTAGGGAAAAATTAGGGTAATTAGGGTTCTGAGACGGCAAGGGTCGAAACTCAGTTTTAGGATGGGATTTTGGAGGTGATCCCGAAGGGAAAAATGTTCTGAACAACACTTAGAAGGGAATGGCTAAAGCAGATTAGGGTTTGGGGTCAAGATGTGGATTTTGGCTATTTTAGGGTTTGGCAAAACAGGGTGTTACATGTCACCACTACCATGCTATGCCTTCTGAAGGCTCTGGTTGATGAGACCACGTTTGCAACTATTGAGTTTATGTTTCATGAGATGAAGGAGGTCCAGATGGATCTAAAGAGGCTATTGCCATTCGGGCCTTTTATCGCTCATACCATAACATACTTTGGCCTGTACCGAGCATCTCGTCCTACTTCGATGGAGTACTACCGGATGTAGAGTCTAGGGATTGTCATTCGTTATAAGACTCAAGTAGGGCAACGAGTTGATGATGATGAGTAGATGGCAAACATTTCAGCAGCGGCGGGCGCGCCTTCTCCGCTTCAGTCCTATTGTATATCACCTGGCCCAGATGTGTCTGCACCCTATATGGTGATCATGGACCATCTGGACTTGATGTTTGCTCGGGGCCCATTTTGATGCAGTTGACTCCCATCTCAGCTCCATCAATCATCGGCTGAACATCATCGAGCCTCGACTAGATTCGATGAGCCAGGACATCTCTGAGCTGCGTGGGTGTTTTGATGCAGGACAGTATCAGCATCACCGTTGCGGTGACTCTTCCTCCGATCATCCTCCGCAGCCTTAGATCATCTAGTGATCGATAGAATTTTTTGAGTTGTGTGTGTATATGAGCTTAGATCTCTTATGGTAGTTGTATGCTTGTATGGACTACTCTCAGAGATGTTGTTGTATGCATGTATGCTATTCTCCCTTTGTGGTTCCTTGATGACAAAGGGGGAGAGAGATTCTGTATATATGCAGATTGCTATGTTGACATATATATATGCTAATTGTTATGTTATTGTGTTGACATATATATATATATATATGTGAGTGATGTGGTGGTGTTTGAGATATGTTTGTGCTTGACTCATAAATGGTTGAATGCCGTTTTACATTGTATGTACGTATATGATTCAGGGGGAGCACGGTATGCTTATCTTTATTTTTGATATCCTTGTGTTTTATGTATATTGGTTGTCATCAATCACCAAAAAGGGGGAGTTTGTTCAATCTTGAGCCCTAATTAGGGTTTTGGTGATTAATGAGAACCTAAATATAAGACTAACATTGTGCATTGAGTGTATGTGTTGTAGTCTCAAGGTGTATTGCGAGATGAAAGCAAGCAAGAACATATGAAGGTTAATGTTGGTATGAGCCATCTTGAGCGAGGTCAAGCTTAGCAAGGACAAACTTTGCGAGGACAAACTTCGAGTGGTTGAGCTTCACGAGGTCGAGCTTCACTGAAGGTAAGATCCAAGATTAAGGATTGTTTTCTTAGGATTTTACCAGTCTCGGTGTTTGGAGATACACCAGGTTGATAGGACTTCTTTTTACTTGTTTGACCATACTATTAAGAGGTGTCGGAAACTAGTAGCTTGAGTCTACCTAGTGTGGAAGCTCAAATGGATTCATATCATCTTGCACTAGTATTTAATCACCTCCTGCATTGCTAGAAAGTTTAAGTGTAGTTTGTGTTGCATTAAAGAAATATTTTGAAAACTGCACTTAGTCCTCGTCGCCAGCTAGAGCAATATGTTTCATTACTAGAGCTGGTCGTGATCGTATTTGCACATTCTAATCGTATCTTTGTTTTGGGTTTGGTCATGGTCCACAAACAATCTGCTTGTGCAAATACCCTAAAATCATGCTTAGAGTAAAATAGCAAAGTCCTATTTTTGATTTCCACAGCTTGGATAGTGTCCATCCTATACAAAACTTGTTTAGTATTTGCAAATTGAAACCAGTGACAAATAGTCTTGTTTGCAGCTTTTGTCCGGGGCAGGCCGGACATTGTCCACTGTGGTCAGTTGTATAAAAGTGGTGAGGTTTAATTTCTAATGAACTAGAGACGTTTGAATCCGTCTGGAGGGCTTTTGTCCAGGATGGTCTGGACTTTGTCGATATGGCTAGACATTGTCCAGCCTGTACAAATTGTTTGTGCCTTGTTATTTGAGGTGAAACAGAGACATATATATATATATATATATATATATATATATATATATATATATATGTCCAGGGGCTTTTGTCCGGGATGAGTTGGACATTGTCCGGCCTTTACAAAAAGTCCCCCAACGGTAACTGATAGTTTGCAACGATCAAAAATTGGTGTACTGGCCAGACTATGTCCGGCCTGTACAAATCTGTCACACTTTGTTGCAAACGGCTAGTTTTCTTAAGGTTCTATATATATATCTCATGTTTGCTTTCATTTGAGGCTGCTCAAGAAGTGGATATCACTATGTATAAGCTAGCCAAGTCCATTGCATGTGTTGTATTGCATCTAGAGGCTAGACTTGAGCCACAATCTTGGGTGGATTTGAGAGAGAGCCTTTGTGTGAGGCTAAGAGTGCTTAGTGTGCTTAATCCACCATTTGCAACCTAGTGCTAGTGTGTGTGTGCATACACTTGCATCATTTGAGCTTCGAGCACTTGCTTTGTTCAAGTGAAAGGGTCCGAGTTGTTACTCTTGGCAATCGCCTTCGGCTAGACGGTGTCGGAGGAGAGTCACGATCTCTCCGGTTGAAGTTTGTTGGAGAGGTTGACAAATGACGTGTGAAAGGTTAGGTGCTCGCCTATCTAGTGTGGAGAAGGAGCAACCCAAGTTGAGATATCCTTCGTGCATATAGAAGCGAGGCTCACGCGTGAGCTCTTCAACGAGGAGTAGGGGAGACCAGGCGAGTCTACGAGACCTCAGTAAAAAGATTGTGTCAATTGCGTATCTCTTATTCATTTCACATTTACCTTGACACAAATTGTTTGATTCACTAGTTGCTTGTTGTATTGTATATCTCATATTGATTAATTGCAACTAGATGTTAGATTGTTGATAAACTCTTGCAACCCTAGGTTATCCTAAACATCTTTGAAAAATTGCTTAGTGGGGAAATAATTTTAAAAAGCCTCCTATTCACCCCCCTAGTCGGCATCCTTGATCGTACAGTTTCCAATTCTAAAGAGACACTTTGTCGTTTTCAATTCCAATGAGAGTCTGAAAAGACGTCTCGATGCATGTGTGAGATGAGCATTAAATGAAAAATATTTAAGCCTGCTCATCGTGATGCACTATTAGGAATAGGAAGCATGGCTTCTGAGGCTTTATATACTTAGCCATCCGAGAACATTTTTCTCTCAAAATTTTCCTAAGTCCCAAACTTGCAGAACTCAAGCTTCGTTATTGTTCTTCACTTTCATCATCCAAATGGCATCCTGGACCAGCTCTCTCCTCAACTTGGTTGAGGATTTGCTGTCCTTGGAGAGGGAAGGATTTCTCCCCTCTAGGTGTCTAATCCCTTGGCGCCCCGCCGGAGAAGAAGAAACTCCAACCGTCCAACTGGGCCAGCTGGTGATTTTGGAGGATTTTTTGCGTTGCGGGTTTCATCTTCCGGAGAGCCGATTCCACTTGGGCATCCTTGCCCATTATGATTCAGAATTGGTTAACCTTCACCCCAATTCTATCTTGATCCTCGCCGTCTTTCAACACTTGTGCAAGGAGTATATTGGGGTTTTGACCAGCATTCCCCTTTTCGCCAGTTTTACTTTTTAGCGTGGTCAAAAAGCCCCAATGCTTCTGGGTATGTCTAATTCTAATTGCGGGAGAAGAAAGACTAACCGTACCTCCCCTTCCGTGACTCTATCCAAGGATG
The DNA here is from genome assembly GCA_019359835.1 of Pharus latifolius. Taxonomy (NCBI): domain Eukaryota; kingdom Viridiplantae; phylum Streptophyta; class Magnoliopsida; order Poales; family Poaceae; genus Pharus; species Pharus latifolius. The sequence continues at coordinate 22,492,995 of CM033326.1, forward strand.
GAGCCAGCGGTGGTTTTACTGCTTGGCTCCTGAAGAGAGTCATCTTTACTTTGAGAACCATCGACCAGAGAAAAGCAGAGATCGTGATTCTACTCCACTCGACGACAAGTAGAAGAGGCAGCCCCAGGTGATCCATCACCTGGTGAATGAGGGATTGACCACCTGTGATGTGATATGGGACTTTGTGAAGAACCGGATCAACCCTCTGAGGAATAGGATACATCCTTCCTAGGAGGTCAAGACTGTAGATGACGGTTCCAAGGATAATCGCCATGGTAATGACTCAGGCGCTCAAATTGGTATATTATTTTCAGTTCATTTTTTATTTACCTTAACTGAAGAATTAGGAAAATTATTGACTAACCTTTTCTTGATAGTTCTATCCACTTCTGAGGTTGATAGGAGAATCAACTCTCTCCTGAAGACCTTCAATGTGCCTGTAGAAGGTGATATCAGTTCGCCAAGGCTGGAAAGCATGGTTGGCAACATTGATGACTTCATGCAGGCGTGTCAAAAGGTATTTCTCTTTCAAAAAGTCTGCACATGTCTTATTCAGAAAAGGAGTTTACGAAAATAATTCATTTTGGACAGTTGTTCGAGCTACAGATAGGCTTGAACGGTGTGTTGAGCAAGATGTTGGATCCCCCAGTGGTCCTTCATCGACAAAACTAAAGAAGGCCCGCAAGCCCTCATTCGACCACAAGGGTGAAGGAGACAACAATTGGCCCATCCCCTGCTATGGGGAACTCAACAGCTGGTTTATCAAACAAAAAGGATGTTTCCGTAAGAGCCTCCACCTTTCAAATTTTACCACATACGACTAGGAATTATCTCATGGTCGTACAAGGAGAAGGGAGCGACGTGGAGGAGGATACGGAACCTTCCTTATTCTTTCTGAGGAACAGGTCCGTAGTACCTAATGATTCCTCGCCAATGGCGATATCTTCGCTTTTATCTCCCCGAGGTGAATCATTAAGCTCCCGCAATCCTTTGTGCCTTACCATCACGTAAATTTCATCTATAACTAAGTTTTTTTAGTTAGGTATAGCTTTATCCAATTGCGAATTGGATATACAGGACTTCTACTACCTCTACTACACCTGTTGCAATGCAAGAAATTGAACCAACTGTAGTAGAGGAGGATTCTACCATGGCAAAGTTACCTGCATTGGCGAAATTGCTGCATAACCAGTGTTTATGGAAGAAGTCACTGTGACTGCTGAAGCTGTTCAGATGCAGGTGGTTGAGGAAGATCCTGCGTCCATCATCGGCGAGGTGGTTCAAGATCTTCAATCTAATGAACCCGTCGATGTTGGTGAAGCTGAGGTCGCTGCTACGACCACGACCATGGGGATAAACGAACAGGATAACACATCAGCTCCCCCTCTGGTCGAAGACATTGTGTCCTCGTCCCGTCTGGAAGAACAATGAGCTGAGATGGCACAAGAAATGACGGCGCAACCCGTCGACATCCTTCACCCTACCCCTGATTTGAGCTTTAAGTCTCAATTTATAGATAGGATGGGGTAGACACAGGCTCACTTGGCATCTTCCAACCAAGTGGCCGAACTCAGGGACCTCCCTGAGAGGTACCTTGAGGAGTTCATGGAGGTAAGTAAAGAATCTTTAACTTTTAATTTCAATGCTTTATCTGAGAATGTTCTTTAGATATGTTCTTTATGTTTTATTCAGAGTTCTACTTGCAGTGGGGCCATATTTTGTCAATTGGTGGAACAACACAAGGTCGCACCAAATGAGTGTGACAAGCTGAAGCAGTAAGTTGCTTGCTTTAATCTCAGTCTTGTGAACTAGAATAGTAATTCATATTGTCGCAGGGAAAACTCTGCTTTGTTAGAAGAGGTCACCAACGAGCGCAACATTACAGAGGTTGTGTTTGTTGAGCGGTCTCTTCTGGAGAAGAAGATGCCTGAAGCCCAAAGGATTAACAATGAAAAACATGCTTGTCGACGATTCGGACTCGGAGTCCTCAGCCGAACTTATGCAAAATTTGTAATTGTGAGACCTTTCAAGATGACCCTCTGGGAAGGTATGTAGAACAATAGTGAACAGGAGCACAGAGAAATTTATACAGGTTTGGGCCCTCGATGGTGGGAGTAATAGCCCTACGTCCTGTTAGGATTTTGCTATAGGTGATAAAATGTTACAAAATAGTAGAAAAACCCCTTCACAGGCGAAGGGTTTTTCCTATGTAAATGTACTGAATAAAGCCAGGAAGGCTTGTAAGAACTATCTAATTTAGGCCGTAGACTTGGCTGTTTTTAGTGGTTGAGATGCGTTGTGTCTCACTTGTATCAGAAGTCTTGTTCTTCCAAATGGATCGAATCCCCCTGTTTGATGTACTTCGCCACCCTTTTATACTGGTCGAAAGGGTGCCATGTCGCAACTGCATCGAACAGTTATTTGGACGGTTGGATGCGGTTTATCAAACCACTCTTAACTTCCAGGTAGGTTAAGCACGTGTTATTTGTGAATAACTGCATGTATCAACCTCCTGGTGGTTAGTCTTCTACGTGGAGGAATCTTCAGGATACTTGGAATATTCCCACTATAGGGATAATCGGACAGATAAATTCCAAGTACCTTGGTCGAGAATGTTTTGACCGCAGGATGTTGGCTGACCGCGCAACATCTCCAATATTCTGTTCGCGTATAGCATACGAACTTCTGACCGCGCAAAGCCTGCGGTCTGATCGCACGAGGCTTGCGACCTGATCGCGCAAAGCCTGCGACCTTAGGCTGATGCTTCTCAGAATGACTTGAGTTCACACCGCCGGGCTCGTGTCTGACTCGAATCTGTCTTGAACCAATAGTGCATTTATTTGAACTGACCCGGGTGTCAATCCTCGTCAGCTAGCCCCCAAATTTAAAGAAAACGAAGGGACGTGTTCACTTTAAATTTAAAGAGATGCATCGGATTATTAACCCAACTCTTCAAATCCCCCACTTAGTGGTGCACTAAATAGGTCGGTTGGTTCCCCGAGACAGGCTCTGGGTATTATGTGACAGGCAATGATGGCGCTGTTGAAATGTTTTTTAACCTGAGGTAAAATTTGTAAATGCTTTTAAGAACCCGAGGTATTCATAACGTGAACCGTCATCCGGATGGCTATAAACACCGGGTCTTTGAATTTGTAAAGCTTCACAATTTCTTCTCATGGTTAAGTTCTTTCTAAGAGACACCTTCATTCTTCTCTTCATACATTTCCTGATGGCGGATCACAACATCATCGAGATTGAAAGTGATGAAGAGGAAATCCTCAAACAGGAGCCTGAAATGCTTGAAGATCCATCTTCTTCAAAGAAGAAGTCCAAGGTTGACGAAGGATCCTCCAGCAGAGCAAAGGTAGAAGATGAGCCCTCATCTTTTCTTCCTGCTGCTTTCTTCCCTGGCACCCCTTGCTTTTGTTTGGGTGATCAATTTTCTGGCCAGCAAGCGGTGACTATTCGGCCAGAAGATCCTCAACTTGTGTTGGGGAAGCAATTTTCTGGTGGGAAGGTTGCTCTTCCGTCACCTGGCGTCCATCTTTCCAGGATGGATACACCAACGTGTCGCGAGCAGGGACAGGTAATAATCCACATCTCCTTTTTGCTGATAGTTTATGGTTAGTATAACTAACCCTTGCAAATGTAGGACATTGGAGGCCCTAGTGGTCAACCTTCTGCTGCTCCGCTTCTTCCCCTTAGACGGACTCTTCTGGAGGAGAAGAATGCCCTGGAGAAGAAGACCGAAGAGATGTCTTCGGCAATTCTGCATCTGGCAGATTGTTTTGAATGATCCCGTGAAGAGGCGCTCCAGTTCCGTCGAGAGAGGGACCATGCTCAGCAGCAGCGGGAACTCTCCGATTTGATTAGGAACAGTAGTGTACCTCTCATTAGGGATGATGTAGATAGGCTTAGATTAGTTGCTAGTTCCCTGGGGGTTGTCAGTGTAGACCCTACTGACAACAACATGTCCCTAGGAGAACTTTGCAAACTTCTTTCGGATCAGGTCGAAGCTCTGGTTGCCGGTATCCCTTTTGTATGTAAAGAATGCAAGAAATAAAAATTTCTTTCTTCAAATAGATACTCTTCACATCTTCTGTGTGAATATATGGCCATGAGTAATGCTTTTGCGACCATTCATACACAGGGAAGAGGAGCCTTGTTTTCCAAGAGGAAGATCAGGGTGGACGATAATTGTCCCCATGCTCGAGGAGAACCTTCTCTGAAATCCCAAAAGCTAATGGGATTTCAATTAAGGTAAGAACCTTTATCCTGGTTGTATTAGAAATGATGGTCACGAATCGTTACCATTTGATTTTTCTTTTCCTTTATCAGACGAAAAGAAATAGCGCCCAGTCCTCCAACTGCTTCGGGAAGGGTTGAAGTCACTGCTGGTGCAGGAGCCTCCAGTGAGGAGCGCTCCACCCCCTCGGCCCAGGAAGTTGTCCGGGCTGTGGGGGGAGAAACAGACGCGAGGACCCAGTCGTAGTCAACGGCGACTGGAAGCAGTACCAAGCAGGCACTTCCTCCAACTGCCCCTACTGTAGGCATCTCCGGGCCTTCAACAAACCTTCCCATCAGTCCGGAGGATGCCTCTTTACAGAAGTTCATGAAAGTATGATGAATCCCTCTCTGGGTGTCCTGAATTGTACATAGGACACCTTTAACTGACTTTTTTGCATCACAGGAACTATCCCGGATGATGGCCCAATCGCGTGCTACAGCGGCGAGCATGGTGGCCATACAAAGAGAACGGGACAGCTTGCGCAGGTAAGGATCATTACTCTTCAACTTGTAAAGATACAAGTTAACTATGACCACTCCTTCTGTTTTATTACAGGAAAGTGGCATCGTTGGACAAAGAAGTGGCCACAGTCAAGCTTCATTCGATCTCAGTAGCTAGGAACCAAGAGATTGAAAACAATAAACTGCGGTCACAACTTGCTGGTAAGTTGATTCCTGATTAGGAATACTTGTCCTCATAATCTGTGAGTAATATTTTCTCTCGTTGCAGCGCAAGCTGGTCAAACAATGCAACTTAGTCAGGACAATAAAACCCTCTAGGATTCTATCCAAGCCTCCACAAGAGCGATTGGAAATCTGAGCCGTTCAGTCTTCGAAAAACTAAAGGCGGTGGCTCATCTTCTGAAGGCTGATGTGGTCGAAACCACACGAGACAATCTCAACCAAGATGACTAGGCTGCACTAGTTATGGCTCAAGCAGAGTCACTTCTCGAGTATCTCCCTGAGGATACACAGCGACGAGAAGAGGTGATCAGAACAAGAGTTCGGTCAGCCACTTCCGCTATCCTCAGCCGGGTTCGACTTCACTATGGCCCAGATGCAGATCTGAATCCACTAGTGGGATCGGTTGAGATCGAGAGTGAAGAGCAACTAGAGGCCGTCATGGAGGAGATTAGTCCCCTTGTAGATAAACTCCTGACTAAGCTCGGGATCTAATGATCCCTATACCTGTACAGAAACAATTGTATACGATGCAATGCACATGAAAATTCATTTTTGAAGATGAATGTATTTCTGTTTTATGTTGTTTTATATTATAAACATATCCCCCTAGCCCCCGCCTGTGATTGTAGATACTGAAGGCTTAGTATTACAAACGCAGGGGAAAAGTGAATATAACGACCAGGGGTGTATGATCAAATCAACAATTATGTTTATTATAACACCTAGTCTTGTTTGCTAACCAGCAGCCACTCGGATAACCAAGGACTTGTCAGAAAGCCCAGTGTGCATTGAGAAACGGCTTATCTAGGAGTGACTTATCTGAAAGTGGTTATGAGATCGGTCAGCGAATCTGACCAGGATGTTATAATGATCTAACCGCGTGCGACCAGCCCCCGAGCCGAATTCACAGTGGATGGGCATAAAGGGAAATATTCATCATATAAACGCAAAACATTCTTAGTTTTATGAAAAAATGCTAATTGAACAGGAAAAATGGGGTTGAGTACTTACACGTAGAACTTGCGAAGTTGATCGATGTTCCAAGTATTGGACAAAATTCGACCATCCCCCATGGCTAACCGCGCGGATCCTGGTCGCGGCACCAAGACCACAGTGTAAGGGCCTTCCCATTTCAGGGAGAATTTGTTGCGATTAGACTGATCTTGGATTTTTCGTAAGACCAGGTCGCCCACGTGAAGACTACGTGGTCGCACCCTTTTACTGTGATACTTGCGCAAAGCTTGCAAGTATGCCGCGGACTTGACCAAAGCGCAATCACGCCTTTCTTCTAAGAGGATGAGATCTTGTGACCGCTGTTCGGACTGATTAACCTGTTCGAATTGTTTTGTCTGAACAGACCCAATACTGACTTCGATAGGCAATACAGCCTCGGCCCCATAGACCAGATGGAAGGGCGTCTCATCGGTGGCTCGACTAGAAGTAGTTCGTAGTGCCCATAGAACAGTATAAAGCTCGTCTGCCCAAGCCCCCGAGCGAGTCTTAAGGCGATCAAAAACATGTTTTTAATGCCTTGTAGTATCTGCCCATTGGCCCGCTGTACAGCACCATTGCTTTGTGGATGTGCCACAGAAGCAAAGCAGACCTTAGTCCCAATCTGGTCGCAGTAGTCTAGGAAGAGACCACTAGCGAACTGAGAACCGTTACTCGTGGTCCCAAACGAGAGTGAACAAGAACTCGATCCCTACTACGAGAATCCTGCATTCGCCGGTATCTGTCCTGTCGGGACGGTACGGGCGGTGGGTAACTTCGTAGGCCGGAACCAGAATGAGGACAATCTCGTTCGCGGGAACGTGTTACTGATCGGGAAGAGGCCGTTGGGGTCGCCTCAGACACGACCTCATCCAGTCTCTCCGCCAGGATCCTAAAAAAGGCCGGTTTCTGCTCATCCGTGACCGTAGGAGGAAAGTTACGCATGACTTCCGCGATAGATCGCAGTCGACCATGGGTACTTCTCCTAGGGGCACCAGGTGTAATTGTTTCTTCGTCCACCGGGAAACACTCCGGTGGTAAAGAAGGGGTCTGGTCACGTTTGCGACCACGCGACCGTCGAGGAGAACCTGGAGCAGCATCGTAACGAGCCTGCGCATCTTGAAGAGTCTCTAGGGCAGTTCTGCGTAGTTCGTTGTTTTGTTGCTCGAGATCTTGATCCTCCTTCTGTTTGCGATCTTGTTCTTCCCTAGCAGCCTGTTGATCGGGAGTTTCTTCCGACAACGCAGCAAACTACCTAGGGAGAGAGGTTGCCGATGGGGAAAACATCTCAGTTTGTTCCGAGTCGGACTCGAAATCAAAGAGACGGTAAGGTTATCAGGGTCGAACCTTCCGGGGCTGATTTCCGGGTCGACATCATCCTTCCCCTCAGCGGGGTCGTATGACGGGCCGGATTCATCGCCTAGCGCATTAAGAACCTCTATGGGTTCTGACCTTGCGCTAGTTGCTGCCTGGTCGATAGACATGACCTGGAGAAACGATTCAACCTATGGAAGATTCTGGCCTTCGACCTCCTCCAGCTTGGAGAAGGCATCGGGACATGGGCATAATCCTCGAGATCGAAATCGTTCTCGGAATCATATGCTCCAGCCATGTTTCAGTGAACCTCCGGATTAAAACTAGGATGCCTTGAGAAAGGCCCCACGGTGGGCGCCAGCTGTCGACGATTCGGACTCGGAGTCCTCAGCCGAACTTATGCAAAATTTGTAATTGTGAGACCTTTCAAGATGACCCTCCGGGAAGGTATGTAGAACAATGGTGAACAGGAGCACAGAGAAATTTATACAGGTTCGGGCCCTCGATGGTGGGAGTAATAGCCCTACGTCCTGTTAGAATTTTGCTATAGGTGATAAAAGGTTACAAAATGGTAGAAAAACCCCTTCACAGGCGAAGGGTTTTTCCTATGTAAATGTACAGAATAAAGCCAGGAAGGCTTGTAAGAACTATCTAATTTAGGCCGTAGACATGGCCGTTTTTAGTGGTTGAGATGCATTGTGTCTCACTTGTATCAGAAGTCTTGTTCTTCCAAATGGATCGAATCCCCCTGTTTGATGTACTTCGCCTCCCTTTTATATTGGTTGAAAGGGTGCCATGTCGCAACTGCATCGAACAGTTATTTGGACGGTTGGATGCGGTTTATCAAACCGCTCTTAACTTCCAGGTAGGTTAAGCACGTGTTATTTGTAATAACTGCATGTATCAACCTCCTAGCGGTTAGTCTTCTATGTGGAGGAATCTTCGGGATACTTGGAATATTCCCACTATAGGGATAACCGGACAGATAAATTCCAAGTACCTTGGTCGAGAATGTTCTGACTGCGGGATGTTGGCTGACCGCGCAACATCTCCAATATTCTGTTCGCGTATAGCATACGAACTTCTGACCGCGCAAAGCCTGCGGTCTGATCGCACGAGGCTTGCGACCTGATCGCGCAAAGCCTGCGACCTTAGGCTGATGCTTCTCAGAATGACTTGAGTTCACACCGCCAGGCACGTGTCTGACTCGAATCTGTCTTGAACCAATAGTGCATTTATTTGAATTGACCCGGGTGTCAATCCTCGTTAATGCTGAATCCGTGGTGGTTGAAGCCAAGTTAAAGGATGTTGTTGAGAAGGCAGCGACCATGGAGCAAAAAGCTCAATCATTCGATTCTCTCCAAGGGAAAATCGATCGCCATCAACTGATTTGCAATGAATTGCAAACCAGAGTTGATGGTAAGTTCACTTTGGTAGAATTTTACCTTGCTTCTATAAACTTATATAAATTCCATGAACTCAATCGAATTCGTTCTCTCCCCTTCTCAAAGCCAAGAGATGAAAACAATAGGCTGACCTAGGAAAAGGACCATTATGAGTAGAAGTTTATCGAGCGAGGACATGACCTCGATAAGCTTCAAAAGGTCATCAGCTATTACAAGACTGTCTCAGAGAAGACCAAGGAGACTGCAAAGCTCGCCCTTAAAGAAAAGGAAGCCTTGGAAGAAATCATCAAGAGTTGCGGTCTTGCTGAGAAATATACCCTCACAATTGGTGGAGCAACACAACATCGCAGACTCTCTTGGGGAGTCTTGGAAATTGGTTGCCGCTCAAGCTGACATCTTGGTCGCAAGCATTCCTGAAATTACAAGCAGGCATAAGGAGGCACTGAAGAGTGATGTCGCAACTATGTCCTCTGCCATGCTTTGTAAATTTCGAATTCGCCATGGTCCGAACATAGATTTGATCCCGATGGCGGAAGATGTGACCTCTGATAGTCAAGGCTAACTTGATGCGATCATGGTCAAGGTCTGGCCCTTGATAGAAAAGCTATTGCATGACCTCGACCTTTCTTAATTGTAATTCATCTCATTGTATAATTTTTATCAATGGAATGGAAAAACTTCTTTCTAAATTGGAATTTTTGTTTCATATACCTTGAAAATTCACATGATTAGTATAGAAACAAATGAACAAACGAAAAGAGAAAAGTACTCAGCTTACTGACCGAATGTTATGATTATATTCCTCTAGCCCCCTCCTATGACCAATGATACTGAACACATAGTATAATGGTCATGGGATAGTTTCTGGCCAAAGGAGAGCATAGCTTATATGATCAAAACATTCTAGAAAGTCTCTTATCCAATAAGAATCAGCTTAAAAAGAGATGTCTTAGCTAGATGTGACCATAAGATCAGAAATAACTGACTCAGTACAAAGATATAAGCTTTTTGTTAACTAACAACCACTCGAATGATCAAAACATGCTAGTAAGTCCCTTATGCAGTAAGAACTAGCTTAAAAAGAGAAGTTCTTGACTAGATGCGACCATGAGATCGGCCAGTGAATCCACTTATACTTCATAGTAAGGCACTTATTGCGAGCAGCACCCGGGCGTAACCCGGTAGAAAATAAGGCTAAAGATTGAAATACAATCATAGCATTGGGTGATAATGTTCTTATAAGAAAATAATAGAAAAAAGAAAGACTTACACATTGAATTTATGCAACGAGTCTATGTTCCAGACGTTGGATAATATGCTTCCATCTTCCATTGCCAATCAAGCCGATCCTAGTCGCGACATGGCGACCACAGTAAAGGGCCATTCCCACTATGGGGAGAATTTATTGTGACCAGACTGGTTTTGGATTTTTCATAAAACCATGTCTCCCATGTTTAGCTTAGGTGGTGGCACCCTTTTACTATGATATTCACGCAAAACTTGTAAATATGCTGCTGATCAGATCAATGCTTGATCGCATTACTCTTCAAGAAAAATAATTTCATCTTCGTGTTTTTCACTTTGATTTATGATATCAAAGTGATCCACTCGAGCAGAGCCAATTTTGATTTCAATTGGCAACATGGGTTCTACACCGTAAACCAGTTAGAAAGGCGTTTCGCCTGTAGCTTGACTGGCTGTAGTGCGTAATGCCTATAGACCGGAGTAGAGTTCATCTACCCAAGCCCCTTAGCGTAACTTATGGCAATCAAAAACATGTATTTTCTGCCCGTTGGCCCGTTCAACTGCACCATTACTTTGCGAATGAGCAACAGATGCGAAGAAAATTTTAGTCCCAATATGGTCACAGTAGTCCATAAAAAGACCACTAACAAACTGGGATCCAATATCGATGACTAAGTGACTTGGAAAACAAAGTCGTGTTACAATGTTCTTTTGAAAGAATTTCTTCGTCGCTGAGGTGGTAATGTTTCGGATTGGTTCAGCCTCAATCCATTTGGTAAACGTATCAATCACTACGAATAAGAACCTGTACCCATTGACCGCTTAAGGCATAGGTCCTACAATATCTATTCCCCAAGTGGCAAATGGCCATGTTAAGGAATAGTTTTCAATGCATATGCCAGCTGATGAACCTACCAAGCATGGAATTGACACTGCAGGCATGTCTTGACCAATTGCATGGCATCATTATCTGCCGTTGACCAATAATAAACTTGTCGAAAAGCTTTTCCAACCAATATTCGGTAGGATGCATGTGCACCACACATGCCTCCATGAATCTCTGGGAGAAGGATTTTGCCCACTTCTTGAGGAATACAGCTCCTTACCACTCCTTGAGCACCCTTCCAGTATAGGGTTCCTTCAACCAATCTGTACAGTCGTGCTTTTCTAACTAACCGATCATTCTAGGTTTCATCCTCGAGCATGGTCACATGCGCAAGATAGTTCCTCAATGGTAGGATCCAAACTGCTTCATGTTCGAGGGCGGCGACGTTAGTCATCACCGTAGGTGCCTCTGCGATGGTCACGATTGAGGGCTGTTTTAAGTGCTCAATGAACACTCCTACCGGGGTGGGTGAGTGTGAAGAACCAATCTTTGACAATTCGTCTGTGAGTATATTGTCTCTTCGCGGAACAAATTGGACTTCGAAATTACTGAACTATTTTTCCAATTTTCTCACTTCCTCCTGGTATAGAGCCATTGTCTCGTCGGAACATTGGTCTTCCTTATTCACCTAGTTTATGTCTAGTTGTGAATCTCCCTTCCACACTAATCGATGGATTCCAAGGGGTTTGGCTGCTAGAAGCCTGGCCAGATGACATTCATACTTTACTGCATTATTGGTAGCAACAAAGTGTAATTGTACGACATACTGGAGCTCGTCCCCTTGAGGCATAATTAAGACTGCCCCAGCCCCCAAGTTTGTAAAACTTTGAGAGCCATAAAAATATAACGTCCAGTGGTCGGTTTTTTCTAAATACTCTGATTCTTGCACGGGTGGTTCAGTATTAGTCCATTCGATGGCAAAATCTGCATGGATCTATGATTTGATTACTACTCGGGCTATGAAGTGGAGATCGAATGCTCCCAATTCTATAGCCCATTTTGCAACTCGACCTGCTACTTCCGCATTAGAAAGAATGCCCCCTATGGGAAAGGACAAGGGCACAGTAATCTTGTGTGCTTGAAAGTAATGTCGTAGCTTTCGTGAAGCTATTAAGAGAGCATAAAGTAATTTCTGGACTCAGGGTATCTATCCTTTGGTCGATTTAACACTTCACTTACATAGTAAACCGGTTGTTGCACTCGCTCCCTTTTCGTGACCAGGACAGCATTGATCGCGTGAGGGGTAGAAGCCAAATAGATTAATAAAGGCTCTCCTGTAGTCGGGGAAACCAGTACTGGAGCACTGGCTAAAAACATTTTCACTTCCTATAAGGCTTTTTGGGCTTTGTCCAACCAATGGAAACCATTGTGCTTTCGCAGTACCTTAAAGAAAGGTAATCCACATTTGCCTAAACTCGAAATGAAATGACTTAAAGCCACCATTCAACCAGTCAGGCTTTCTACCTCCTTCGTGGTCGAGAGAGATCACATTTGCTCAATGGTCCAAATGTTTTAGGGATTAACTGAATGGCATTTGATGTAACAGTATATACCGTGGTGTGATGAAGGTAGCCTTCTCTTCATGTTCTTCTACCATACTTATTTGATGGTACCCTAAATAGGCATCCAGGAAGCTCATCAGTTTGCATCCTGCTGTTGAATCGACCAATTGATCGATGCAGGGATAGGGAAATCATCCTTCAAGTAGGTAGCATTAAGACTGGTGTGATCGACGTACATGCGCTACTTACCATTTGATTTTGGGACCATGGCCGGGTTTGCGAGCCATTCAGAAAGGTTGACCACACGAATAAAGCCAGCTACTTGGAGTTTATGTATCTCCAAACGAATGGTTTCTCTCCGATCAGGAGCAAAACACTTGAGCTTTTGCTTTATAGGTCATTGTCCAGGCTGGATTGCTAGCCTGTGCTCAATCACTTCCCTTGGGACTCCAGACATGTCGGATGGTTTCCACGCAAACAAATCTGTATTAGCCTGAAGGAAAGAGACGAGCGTGAGTTCCTATTTACTCTCCAATTCTGACCCTATCCAAATGGTTCTGGAGAGATCATCTGGGAATAAAGGAACTTGCTTAAGTTTTTCTTATGGTTGCGGAGTCACCTTGACCGCATCTGGCTCTGTTACTTTTGTCACAGCCTTGAGATCCCTAAGGGGAAGCTGATCAACCAACTCCAGGGAAATGCGATCGCAAGTAAGGGCCGAAGTTTGGCTACCCCTTACCGTGATCGCGCCCTTTGGTCCTGGCACCTTTATGCATTGATTAGCACAATGCGTTGCCGCCATGAGTTTGGCAAGAGAGGGCCTACCAAGAATTGCATTGTAGGCCAAATCAAAATCAATTATATCAAAAGTAACCAATTCTGTTCAAAACTTCTCTGGTGCTCTAAACATTACCGGCAGAACAATCTGACCGATAGGAGTATATGAATGACCAGGTACAATCCCATAAAATGTGTGGACCACAGGCTTTATTCTTGAATGAGGGATTTGCGTCTCGTCAAGAGTTCTAGCAAAGAGTAAATCCAGGGAACTACCTCCGTCGATCAAGACTCTACCACTTTAGCATTGCTGATTGTGGGAGTAACGACCAGACGAAGTCACCGTGGTTGCAATAGTCCCTTGGGACAATCTTCCGGCTAAAGGTCAGGGATGTCTCCAACCAGTAGGGATACTGAGGTTCTCCTGGAGGAGCCTCAACATTATTCACCTCGTGGCAAACAAAATTTAAAGTGATGCTTTGAAAGATATGACGAAGAACCACAAAAAATTACATTAACATTATTATTGGGTACTTGGTATGGCATGTCCTAATCTCCATCAGCGTCTTTACTCCCTGCAAGCTGTCCTTTTTCTGGTATTGCTGGCATAGGGGCTTTTCATTGGTAAAACTCCTCCATACGCCTTAACCAGTTTCGACAGCTCTTTAAGTTGTGTACCGAAACTTCATGCAGTGAACACCACTTCTTGCTTCCATGTGGGTTGGATTGTTTCTCCGTGTGGTCGCTGTTGCGTCCACCAGAAGAAGGCTTATTATTTTTGAATGGAACTTTGTTACCTTTGTCGTGTGGTCGCTTTTCCATGTTTGCGACCTTGCGGATAGGGTTTGCTCCATCCTTTTTTGATTTGTTCCCGCCTAAATGTGGCCCAGACTTGTTGTTAGAGTTTTCCTTCTTCTTAGAAACTAGTCCTAGTTGTGATGGTAAATCACCTTTATCCACCATCCTATTCCATTCCACTACCTCAGTAGCATCGGAATAACGATCAGTCATGTCAAAAAGTTCTAACACTGATCTTGGCGGGTGTATACTGAGATCCTCCGTGAACCTTCAGTATCGAACACCATGTTTAAAGGCTATGATAACCGAATTGTCAGAGATGTTGGGGATAGTATTTCTTACCCCCCACGAATCTCTTCACAAATTGTCGAAGAGTTTTAGTCAAGATTTGGCGTAAACGATGAAGGTTGTCCTCCTTGCCAGGTTTCTGATAACAATTTTGGAAATTCCTAAGGATAGAATCACATAACATTTCCCAATTGTAAATAGATACTTCTGGCTGGTTGAAGAACCAAGTCCGTGCCGGACTTTGAAGGACTGGTGGCAAGTAATTCGCCATTACTTTCTCATTTCCACCAGCAGCTTGTATAGCAGTAACATAGATCTACAGAATTTCAGATGGATTTTGTGTTCCTTTGAATCGCTCAATCATACCTGGCTTGAATTTATCAGGCCAGGTTACTGCTCTCAATCCTGGCGAGAAAGCCTTACAGCAAACTTAAGAGGTGTGCGGTTCTTGTTCATCACGACCATCCTCCTAGTCGCAGGAAAGACTCACAGGTGGAGGACAATGATGCAATCCCAAACATGAATGTATCAGCTCACGATCGCGATCACACAATCGGCCAATTCTCTGGCCCTTTTCATGACTATGACGAGCCGGGAAGGCTCAAGCACGATCACGTCTTCACTGCCTATGTCGAGCACTATTACCTTCCCGTGAGTTCATTACTGAACGCAATGAGGCGGTTGGAGTTACATCTAATGCAACTCCATCAAGATTCTCCACGAGAACTCTTGCAAAAATGGCCCCATCATCATTAGTAAAACTAGTGGGAGGGTTACGGAGCGTTTCCACGATCACACGGATAGGCTCCTATGTGCTTCTTTTTGGAGCGGAAGGAGTTTTGGCCATCATCGCCTCACCCATCAGAGAACACTCCAGATCTGTGAGGGGTGATTGATCGCGCCTACAACCAATAGGTTGTCATTGGCGAGATGTGATGTGGCCGAAGTTCACAGTGTCTTGGCGAAGTTGAGCAAGACGCAGAGTTTCTTCTATAGATTTGCGAACCTCATCCTCTCGACGTATGCGAGCTTCATCTTCCAACCGTTTGTGGTCCCTTTCCTCCCTAGCAAGTCGTTGCTCGGGAGTTTGCTCAAAAAGTACTGCAACTTCCGGTGGAACCGAGACCACAGATGTGGAGAACATCTCCTCTTTATCTGAGTCGCACTTCAAATCAAAGAGGGAATTTAAATTATCTGGAGGGGAATCTCCTAGATAAGGTGAATGGTGATCGGTGGAATCATCCATATTGGACATGGACGCATCGGGATCCTCATTGCCTCCATTGTGTAGAGACACATATTCACCCTTGGGTGCATTAAGATCCTCCGAAGGTGAATGAATTGCTTTCCCAGGTTCTCTGTCAATGGTCATAACCAAAACTGGAGAAGAATTTCTCTTCCATGGAAATGTCATTTTCATCTAGGACATTCACATATTCGGTGAGGTAGAAGTCATTCTCAGAGTCGTATGCACAGGGTAATGGATCCATACATAAAAATTACTTTGGTGAAGAAGAAAATACCTTGTAAGATCCCCACGGTCGGCGCCAATTGTCGACGATTGTAAGAAGATCCCAAGTCAAACTTACACAGAATTTATTTGTTTAGTAGGGAGGTAGTTTCCGTCAGTCACCAAAGGGAGATTATTGTAAATATGGACATATGAACACGTTGTATTTATACAAGTTTGGGAACTTGTAATCTGAGTAATAGCCCTACTCCTATTCTTCTCTCACTATATGAATAATGGAATTACAAAGTCTCTGTTGACTCTAATCGTTTCTTCCTATTCTAGGCTTCAAGGATTGATCTTGTTCTTGTACTCATCAGTTTTGGAGTTCAGATCTCCTTTCTATCTCTCTTTTTTCATCCCCCCAATTGATCATCAGGCTTCCCTTTTACAATTGATGAAGAGACGTCGGTTGCTTGATCAAAGATATGCTTTGGCAATAACTACACTACTATTGTATGCAGTTGCTATTTGGGATTTCTACCGTAAAGTCCAATTGACATGGAGTTTCTGATCCCTACCTCAGTAGAGAATAGCAAGGAGAAATCTGATCAGGATCAAGAACAAAATTTCCTGGAAGGTATTCAACGGCTCCATGGTGAGGTTGAACAGAATTTGTTTAAAGCTTAGCTCAAGTATAAGGCGCGACAAGATTGAGACCGAGTTGAAGCTCAATTCTAAGAAGGTGATCTGGTATGACTTCATCTAAGCAAGGAAAGGCTTAAAGGTGAAGGTAAAAAGCTTAAACCAATTCATTATGATCCTTGTCAGATTTTGTCAAAAATTGGTAGTAGTGCTTGTCAGCTCAAGTTACCTCCATACATGGATATTTACTCGGTTGTCAATGTTGAGCACCTTAAACTTTTCGAACCTTCGATACTGGATGATGAGCCCGATACCATCATACCATCTATTGAAGACTTGGTCTATCAACGAGAAGCATCTCTTCCCGAAGATGTGATCTTAGAGAAGAATGTGATGACCACTCGAAGCGGCACACGAGAGACTTTTTGAGTAGGACGAAAAGGTTAACATGCACGAGCAGCCAAGTGGTACACCCATGAAGATGGTCAATTTCAATTTCCACATCTCCAGTTTTGATTGAGTTGGTCACCAATGAGAGTTCGCTTCTTTTCAACAGGGGAGTCATGATCCTGGAGGATCTCAGCAGGTCGAATGCATAATGGATTCGAACTCTGTCTGGTCGGTAGTAGTGCGATATGGTCGATAGTAGTTCGATATAGAATATATAACTAATTCCTATACGATTAGGTTTAGTCAGTTGTCGAGTCTCATACGATCTCAATCGATCGGACTATAAATACCTTGTAATAGGATATGATGAGGACATCACTACGACGGATACACACACTACTTCAATTCCATCACCTCCTATGCAAGGACAAATTACAAGGGTACGTGCACGACAGTTAAATTACCAGGTGAGTTCGTTCCTAGTGTTACATACTTATGCTTTGGACGATAGGTTACTACCTAATGATGATGTTCTTGTACTTAGGAATCATGGGATGTACCAGCAAGGATGTAATTTTTCACCAAGGCAAGCTTTGGCCCATGTTGTACACGAGACGGAGTCCAGTTCAGCCACCAGGGAGTAGCTCACATTCAAATGATCATAAAAGCTGCATACGGAGCCTATTGGGAATGCCTGAGTACTTGATAGAAAGATTATTCCGAGACCTTTCCAAAGGATCTAGCCCCACCTCCAGATTCTTTCTGAGTCGGCCGCAATCCTCAAAACAAGTTAACATACAGAACATGGACTCTTAGGTGCTGCGTCACCTCTATTTTGCCCCACGGCCCATGTACCCTGCCTAGGGTTGTGAGCCAACCCTAGCCGCCACCCCTCTCTCCTTTATATTGCTGAGCTCCTCAAGTTCTTCCTTAGGTTATTTTCTACGTTGTTCCTCCTTTGTGTGAGAGACAATTGTTCATCAGAGTAGTGTCCCCAGACTTGGTTTGATGAAAAATAACCTCAATTTGCTCATTCTGAAATTCAGATTGTGTACTTTCTCGTTCTTGTTCGTTTCTTCTACTGCGTGCAGGAATTAACCTTCGTGGTAAGGTCATCCGGGCGTGAGCACAGTTGATAACGATAGCTGCATGGGTGTAGCGATTGCAAGGACTCAATCCCCGCTGATTGGAAGTTGTGAAACGGGAACGTCTCCGTTCTACAAAGTAGAACCTATCGAAAGATCGGGCAGTTGTCGCATCAGGATAGATAAATCATCTACCATATGGATCATTTAACTGTGATAGATCATCCGATGGAGATCTACCTGGTCTAGTATAGTCGAAGCCCGTCTATATCTAAATCAGATCAAGTTGGTATCAGAGAAACTATCTTGTCCTATGGATGATGAAGACTCACCAGGGTTACAAAACCTCCAGCGAAATTCTGCAAGAACCTTTCACAACCAAAGGCGAACATCCTATGGTACCGATAGTCGTGTCTCCAGCAATGTCTGAAGAAACTCTGTTCAAGCTAACCTAGCCAAAAAAGTGGCTAAACTCTTCATTGACATGGATATCGTGCCTGCTTGGATTAAGTAGTAGGCCATTGCTGTGCCTCTTAAAGTTGATGCTTCAAAAGGAAAAGCAACTTGTGTGAAGATTGGGGAAGGGTCGCACAAGCTAGACAAAGATGAAGACGAAGGCGACTACAGGGCCGACGACCTTGCCAACACATCCTTAGCTGTCGGATCTTTTAAGATCGAGGCCAAGGTTGACATACCCATATATGATGGGGTGATCGATGCCGAAAAGCTGGATTCTAGTGGTAAACCTCTTGATCAATGGTTTTATGCTTACATGGTTCTTGGGTTTTCGGGTTGAAATTTTTGAAACGAGAATTTAGCGTTTGGAGGAAGAAAACATTAGGAAATAACTTCAAAACATGAGATCAAAACAGGGGAAGAATCACACCTTGAAATAATAAGAATTAAATGAAAACTTACAAACATAGGCAAATAGCGAAGGGAGCTCTTCTAAGAAAACTATCTAAAACTACCTAAAAACTTGATGACAATCCCATACTAATTGAGCCAAAAGCTTCCCAATTTATAATACATGGGTTACATGCCCAAAAATAACTCCGTGATGTGCAAGCAACGAAGTCTGGATTCAAAAGGTGTGAAAATGAACAAATCCAAGTGAAAACCGATCAGATTCGACAAAAACCGACCACCAATACCTCTGAAACTGAGCCGAGCATGATCAAGAGCACTTGTCATGCTCCTGGCCAAACACATGTCGTGCCTGTGATCGTTCTCAGCTCAGTCAAAAAATCAACCAAGCAGTAGTCGTGATTGATCAGAACTTTTTTTGACCAGAAGTGTTTGTGTTCGATTGGGACGCTTTTTGACCATGTGTTCATGTTCGATCGGGACTTGTTTCGAGTAGGTGTGTTCATGTTCGATCACAGCTCCTTTCTGTCCAGTCATGTTTGATCGAGGTTCCTTCTCGCTTAAGAGTGTTCAAGTAGGATATTTTGCCCAAGGAATATTCGAATAGGGTTCTTTTTGTCCAATTTTAGTATTCCTTATTGAAATTGGCCCAAACAAAGTCGAATTCTTCTCAAATTTGATAGCTTTGGTCCGTAAAACATGGCAAACACAATAGTGAAAGCGATTTGTAAAAATTATATTAAAATAAGCATTAAATGTCGCATGAATGGAGTTTTTAGCATGATTTTTCACGTTTTCAATTGCAAACTTAGGGTAAAAATACTACCAAGTTAGTATTTATCAAATTACCCTAAGCTAGCATTTTGCTTGTCCTCAAGCAAAGAATGTAAATGGGTTTTCCAAAAATTGGAATTCCTTGGTTAATCAGACTTTCAATAAACAAGTTCCGGCAAGTCAAATCACATCTATGCAATTTAAACTCTCCAAATGTAAATATTCAGCTTATCACATTTTAACCTTAGAAAAGAGAGAGCTTAATCAATTAAATCATCTTCACAACTTCTTTCATAGAGGGTTTAGAACAAACAATAGTTAAATAAAATATTCGCTATGCTACAATTTATACATAGTTTGCTAGATTGCCCTTTTTAGAGAGAAATTTAAACACTTTTATTTCTGATTTTTTTATTTAATCATTTTTCATTTTCTTCTTCAACTTTTTTGTGCACTTGGCCAGAATATTTTGAACTAGATCATTCCGTCACAGCTAGAGGAGACACAGCTGAAAATGCTTACTTAAGTACACTTACAGAAAGGTAGTTTTGTCAGTTTCCCGAAGTCCTATATGCAATCTCAATGTTACGTATACCTTCCCTTCACCAGCTAGTCGATGATTCATCACCGCCTCCCCCTAGTGGATCGCATATATATTATAAGAGACTAAGCAAAGCCGCATCTTAAGCAACCGTTCTATTACAACAAAGGAAAACAAATTTGTGTGCATAAGTTAAGTAAATCTTCACTTCCTCAGCTGGTCAATGATTCATCACCGCCTCCCCCCAGTGGGTCGATTACACTTCACTAGTACACATTTTTTAATTTTTTAAAGAGAAGTGCAATTAACAATCTAAGCACAAAAGTGACATAAGAGAGTTAAGTTTAGGTAATAGTTTACTAGAAACCTTCAATTTGGGAGAAGTCAATATTGATCTAAAAGGCAAGCACAATCTTTAATGGTTAAATTAAGAGAGCTAATTTCAATGGATCATATGCAAAGATGTGATACAATAGTCATCTAATTGATTAAAGATCATCTTCAAACCAGGCGTTCCAAGTTGATATATTTTTTTTATTTTTCAGTTTATGAAGGCAAGAGGGTGGAATGATGATTCGTTGAAGACTAAGCAAACGGTTAAGTGACTACCCCACAAGATAAATCAGACATTGTCCTCAAAATTTGGAGAGATATACAGATTACCGTTTGCAATATTGGCAATGATGACGTGAATGTCACTACTACATAATACATTGTCACAGTCAATTCAAAACTGTCATTACAGATCATTTTGAAACGTTAGTGATATTCTAGTCAGTCATAGTCTGAGTACTATCACTGATGGTTCTGAACTGTCTGTGATATTTCCTATCACAGACGGTTTTGAGCTGAAAATCGTCTGTGATAAGCAGACTATCACAGACAGTTTTGAGCTCAAAACCATCTGTGATATACTCATAATATCATAGACAGTTTTTAGCTTATAACCGTCTATGATAGTATGAATATCATAGATGATTTTGAACTCAATACTGTCTGTGATAGTATGAGTATCACAGAAGATTTTGAACTCAAAACCGTCTGTGATAGTCTCCTTATCGCAGACGGTTTTCAGGTTTTCAGCTGAAAACAGTCTGTGCATATTAATTTTTTTTAAATATTGGTTTGTTTTGTGGCTAGCCTTAGGAATCATGCTAGTCATGCCCTCTGTACAATATCATTTCATATATAGAACTCAGCATTTCATTTCATAAATACACAAAACTCAGCTTTTAAGACATACCCAAGCTCAACATTTTGAACACATACACGGAAACAATAAATCGATCAAATTGTAAGTTTCATGCAACATTTCAAAAATATGTATAATTGAGATTGAACAAATAAAAGTCATCGACAATTAAAGTCCACATGATAGATATGTATTAGTGTACTAGTGTCAGTTAGTATGGACCGCACTAATACAAACCACATGGGTCCCTAAACAACCCCTTAGGTGCTATGACATCCTCCATGAAAAACAAAGTGAGCATCCCTCGGACTAAACCAATCTGTGCAAGGACAAAGCTTTCTGAAGGGAAGTCGACCCCCTGCAGCAAGAGTTTCTATTGAATAAATTAGTTTAATGGTGCTGTAAATTTTGCCAAATCAATACAGAGGGCGACAGCTGTATACCTCGGGGAAATTCAGCCAGTAAGGAGTGATGAGGTCGTGCATGTGGTCCATCATGTAGAAGGCACATGTCATGTCGTCCAGCTGCTGATGGCACTGCCAACGTACAGATTGAGAGTTAGCTGGGGAGACGTTACAAAGTAAAACAGATGTCGGTTGAAATTTGTATTGGAAATTGTATCCACTAAAACTTATCGGCTCACCGCTTGTGCTGTTGCCCTCCCTCAGCAAAGTAGTTCATGAAAGCCCTGCAAATAGCCAAAATTGACACATTAAGGACTATAAATCTAGATGCAACACGGGTCCAGATGAATATCATAAAACATGTCGACATTTCGACTACATCTCGTGCAGCGTCATACTCGTACCCATTCCTCTACAATGAATCAAGGTAGAACACCTTGTTCCATTTCGGAATAAGCACCAATAGAATCCAGTGGTACCTACATGTTACGCATAAAGAATTTATCATTTAATCTAAATCTGGGGTGTGCATATGGAGACACTAATCTACGGGTAAAGTACTGATGAAAGCACTCACCTCTGCTTGTAAGGTACAAGTAGGTACTCCTTGTCAACCTGAGAAAGCAACCCTCTTTTGTTTTAGTCGACAATGAAGTCCGCGTCGTTCTTAAACATCACCCTGGCGACCAGCAAGGGGTCCAAGAAACTGACAGGTTCCCATTTAGTTTTGTAACACCCTGAGTTTAGGGGTGAAAATTTCTCTCTTAAAAAGTCATGCATGCATATGTCTCTTCTAGATCAGCCAAATCAGCCCCAGCTTTATTCTATTCTAGGCCCAAAATCTTAAAATCTATCTTGTAGACCCAAATCAAGATCTGACTTTTCAGATTTGATCTACTATCTATCTTGAGTATAAAAGCCTTCAAAACCCAGATTCAATTCTATCTCTAACTTCTAGATTTATCAACTCCTTTCTATTTTCGAAAATAGAAATATCCTATATTACACCAAATACCCTAAGTTTCAGAAATTCAGATTTAATCAAAATCTTGACCAAGTTCAGACCAGATTATTCTTGGATTATGATCAAGGATATGCCAATACCATAATCCAAAAAGTTGGCAGACAGATTTCATCATCTAAACCTTTTTCGCAAATCAGTCCAAGAGTATCACAGATCAGTCCTTTTCCAGATTTTCTAGAAGCCTGAAAAGGCAAAATATTACAAATCATCTCCAAATCCAAATCTGATTCAGGAAACACCTCCCAAATGCTTTTCAACACAAAATCTTCTTTTATGAGTATCTCAAAATCAAGTCCTAAATCCCAAAATTCGAGATCGACAATATTCAGATCTATTATACCCTAATCTACCCTATTTTCAGTTTATATCAAAAACCATTCAATTGTTTCAAATTTTATCTTCTATCTGTGCCAAATTATCTGTTAAATCAAGTTTGCCAAATCAGCCGAATCAAATTCAACCCTAATCTTCTAAATCTCCAGATTTACAATTCAGCCCAAAGCCAAAAATCAGATATTGCAAATCAATCCAGATTCGACCAGGGCAACAGCTAGTTCTGGACCAGAGCCTCGCCGTGATCTTTGCACCGTGTTCGCTCGCCGCCGACCAAGCCTCGCCTGCGCCTGAGCCCGTGCTCACTTGTGTTTGCATGTGCACACGCGTCCACGCCTCAGCCATCGCCGTGGCAACGCCGTTGAACAGCCACCGCTCCCGTGCACGACCAGTAGCAGCAACAGCAGCCATTGTCCGCAACTTCATGCCACATTGCTTCGCCATGCCAGCTCTTGTTGCCATCGTTTGCACCGCCCAACATTGTTGAGTTCCAATGAGCCGACAATTTGATCTGCTATTGCACTGCCTGTGCGCCATCGCGTCACCGTTCACCGTAGTCGCACCTGCCCACGGCCAGTCAAGTCACCGGCACCAATTTCCTTGCTGTTTACTGTTCGCAATCTTCGCCCTGGTCTATTTAAGCAGCCCCATACCTTGTATTATCTTCTCTTCACCAGAATTTAGCCAATTCCAAAACTCCTCCTCGCTGCAGTCGTCTTCTCCGACGAGTCCAGCACAGAGGCTTACGGTGCCAGCACGCTCCCCTGAACCTCTTGCCAAATTGAAGCCACCAGTGAGTATCTCTCATCCTTCTCATCGTTCTGTTGCATCCGATTGCTCTCCGGTGGACCTTAACGCCGGTGATCGCCGGAATCCTCGATTTGCCCTGTTCCGGCAATGCAGCCCGTTTCAATCCAAATTAGCTCTCAATTCAGTAGAACAAAATGATCAGTGAGCTATTTTAAGCAAGCCTGTGCATCCAGATTTCCAAATTGAACTCGAATCGAAGCATTCCCCAAATTTGAACTTCACCAGTCGTCGGCGACTGTCGCCAGGCTTTTCTGATGATCCTCCGGCCAATCTAATCATGCCAATAGTTTTCTTATACTTCTCAGATACTCTCCAAGCAAGGATTGTGTTTAAATCTCCTGTATCGAAAATCCCCAAATCTTGTCTTCTTCTCCGGTGCCGGCCACCAAAAATCTATTCCCGACCGATCTAGCTTCAGCCACCTTGTCCACCAGATGTGCCTCAATCTCCTAAGCATTTTTGTCTTCTAGCCCATCTCTGAAACTGTCCAGATTGCAAGATATAGCTATGCCAAAGATCTTGTCCAGTGGCTTCACTGTGCCGTGTCGCCACCACATTTCTTCACTGATTTTCATCATCATCCAGTCATCTTCAACCTTGGAACCTATTGAATAATTTGTTCCTGTTATCAAGGCCTACCTCCCAGACAAAGTGGTGCATCAATTGGAGCCCTAGATCAAAAGTTATGGCAAGCCCTAGTTTCTGGCCATGTCAATCCAATGTCAGTCTATGCCAGCCAGTGGCATTAGCCCTTTTCACTTCCTTCCAGATGTGCATTTTGAGCATAACTTTGTCCCTTAGACTCCTGAGGTTGTGATCTATAATTTCTTCTTCTATCACAACTTGATTTGAGCCCTTGAACTGCATTTTGTGCTTAGCCCTAGTTTTTGACATTGTCAGCACTATGTCAGTGCATGCCAGCTAGTGGCATTGGCTTTGTTTACGCACTTCTGGTTGTGCAATTTGAGAACCACTTTGTCCACTGAATTTGTAGAGTTGTGATCTACACTTTCTTCTACTACCACAACTTGAGATAAGCTCTCTAGCTTTCCTTGAAGCTATGTCAGAGCCTTGATCCGAATGTCAATCTGCTGACATTCGCTGTTTTTGATCAAACCAGCCACAAAATTGATGTTCTTATTACAGCCTTGAGATCCTAAGAGCTTCTAACACCCATCCTTAGCCAAATTCCTTGAAACCCTAGAATCTCGACTCAGTTCAGCTTGCAATCCCAATTATCTCCAGTATCGTTCAGTTATTCTCTTAAGCATATCTGCATATAGATCATAAATCATTTTAACATAGTTAGTAATTATTGTATGCTTGTTTGTCGCCGAGCAGATCCAGAAACTAAGTTCAATGACTTCGCTGTTGACTCAACATCAACTGCTGTATCTTATGACACGGAAGGCAAGTCATATCCTTGGTCATCTTGAACCTATATTTGAAGAGTTGCTATAGCATAACCTTGAATATAGATAATATTGCATGAGAAAGATTGAGAATGGTTGATTTATGAATTGGCAGTACTAGACTGGTTATTTGTGAAATGTGAAATAAACAAGTTTTGAGCCATGAACTAATATATATTTATGTATTTATATATATTCATGAAATAAAACCCCTAGCCGTGACCAGAATTTTGGTATGGAATGGTGGTAGCACTGGAGGTGCTAAACTGCAAAGGATAGCAGGCACTGAAGGTGCAGGGTTGTGGTTGGTCTGGTCACTGGCATATAAGGACTAGAACGTTATGTTGTGCGTCTAGTGGCATGAACAACATGCTAACCGCAAGTCTGGTATGGGACAGGTCTGAACAAGTACTTATGTGGATCGCACATGATACCCTGCATGAGATGCGTAGTGATGCACGATTTACACGGAGAATGGCTCCCACACATATCACTGAAGGTGATCTTTCACGCTGACCCAGCAATGGGAATATGAGTAGGGGTGGAGGTTAGGATACAACCTACCACAACTGTGGTTCGCGGAGACCCACAGGGTCAAGGTTGAATTGTGAGTGATACATAACAAAACTTCTTGTTATCTCCACCTTGCCACTCACAATATGAAGTGAGCCAGGGTTCCAATCATTATGTTATGATAGGAAGGGCTTGAAAGTGGAATATCTTGCGGGTAAATTGGTACCTCTCTACAGAGTTAAAAACGTATTTGAATACTCCGAGCTCTCAGGTTTATAGGAGTCTGCTCCGGTGGATTAAATCCACGGGGTGTGACACAAGTATATTTTCTAAAAAAAATTTATTAAATCAAGATTACCCAAATGACATGTGTTCTCGTGATAAGGGGTGCTGCCATGGGCTGTCGTGTGTCGACGTGTCGCGGTAGTGCTATAATCTAGTGAACATGAATAGTGATACTATATTATGAAAAGTGCTGCCATAAGATGAGATGAGTTGAGATATGAAAGAAAAAGGTTATTTTATAAACATCCATAATTCTTGACTAGTCTAAGTTCATATCATCCCTACTATATGTATCTACTCTTACCTATGACTTGCTGAGTACGTAAGTGCTCACCCTTGCAACCTACAAATCAGTAGATGGAGCGTTCAATAATCAAGATGAAGGCATGAAGAATTTCTTGGAACCAGAAGGAGGAGAGTTAGTTCCGCCAGAGCCCTGATGCGTGTTGTTCTGCCGTCCACTTCTCATTGTGGGAGGGTCACCTATCTTCTGCTGTGTAGTTATTATTTTGCTAAACCTTGTATTGCGTGAAGGCATTGTAATCTTCTTATGTAATATCAAGGCCAGCACGCCACACTGCTTAAATATTTTGTAAATTACTCTGTTGCAATGTAATATACTCCTGTGCTTGACTTATCCTGGGAAGTCAAGGGTATGCATATATGGAACTAGCCGCAGCGAGCTAGGTCTCTACAGGAGTAGTCGTAGTCCCAGTTTCGGGGCGCGACAAGTTTCGGCAAATTTTTTCATGCAGCTGCACGGAACTAACCAATTAATAAATGAAATATATCTATATATGCATGAACAGGTGTAGGATAGTTGATACTTACAGCACCCAAGACTATAGGATGGACACGTCGAGCGCTTCTTTGTTGAAAAAATTGTGCAGGTCTTCGAAGGTCACCAGATAGGTGCCGACATCCTGGTGGAACTCTGCCATGGTGTGCTTGACCATGAAGTGCGTCCGACGTTGCGTACTGGTCTAGTTTGTCTTCTGCATGTACTATCCATGCAGCCTCTGGCATGCGAGACCCATGCTATGAATTGTCGTATCAGGAGCCATGGGCATCCCCAGAATAAACGGCATGGGAGACTGCGTGCTCTTCTCACTCTCCTTAATCGTGCTCTTCTTTGCTTTTCCTCTGGAAGCTAGCTTCTTGATTCCTAGCCTCCTAGTCAGCATCAGCTTCGTTGTCGGACCCGTCGGCTGGCTTGTTGGAGGAGGGGTCGGCTGGCTAGTAGGATGAATGTCGGTGTGCATCGGGGTAAGAACCTACATATAGTAATGGTCACTAACTCCGAGGGCTATTATTACAGTACGAAATTATGAAACCGGTGGGGGAATTACCTCATCCAGGACGATGTCCTTCTTGGGCCATTGCACAAACGTGTGCACCGTAGCCCCGAGAGTGGTAATCTCGTCATCCAAGGGAAATCTCTTATAATGTTTCAAGACAATGTCCACTTAGACCTAGGCAAGATCATCGGACAGAGGGACATCGTGGATCATCGTCCCCGCCGTGCATGGTTGCGCCATTCAATGGCCAGCCTCGATTGGGAAGAGACTGACCCGCACCATAAGCTTGCAGGAGGTGGGTTCCTACAAGCAGTGCACATTAAGATGACGTCAAGGTAAGCATTGAATTTGACTTTTGAATGAATTGTCGTGGTATTGCGAATACCCCGGCAGGTTATGAGAACGATCCTAGCGAAGATTACGCGGCGCGGGTTGACCAGATGACCGGTCCTCCCCCGCCGGACAAACACAAGAAATGACACGAGGATTTATACAGGCTCAGGTCCCAGTGGGGGCCCTAGTCCTCCCGGTGCGCTCCCGACCGGAGTCGGCTGGGGAGGCTCTCTCCAGGGGAGAGGCTTCCGGAGCACACCTGTGAGTTTAGCTATTCCAATCAATATGAATCACTTGCTTACAACTGAGGGGTACAAGGGCTATTTATAGCCCCAAAAAGAAGCAAAAAGACCTATCTACCCCGGAAGCCACCGTCGGATTGAGGGGTAGCGACGTCCTTCTCCCAGTCAAACGTCTTGGATGCTTGACAGGTGGTCGCTGATTCCCGAGGCACTCCTCGCGTGACCTACACGTGATCAACAACCAGAGACTTTACCTTTAGAAGGGCAATGAGGCCCGAGGTATGCACCGGAGGCCAGGTCCCCGGGCCAAAGGCGGCCAGGTCCCGGGGGCCAAAAGGCAACTTACCTGGACTTAGTCCCGCGGAGATTTCCCCCAACAGCAGCCCCCATGCCCCCGGGGATGATGCTCGAGTCCCCGGTGGGTATGGTACATGTTAGCGGGAAAATCTCCGGACCAAGTCACTGGAGCCGTGACGCTTCGGTTTCTGTGTCGGGCACTTATGGCCGCGCCGCTTCGTCATAAATACGCTCGCTATTCGAACCGGCGTCTTGGTTCGCGCGCCCGTCCCTTTGTTTCCGACGCACGGTTTGAACTTCAACGGTCCAGATTGCTCTGCCGGGTGCCACGTGGCACCCATCTGGACCACGGCTCGCCCCTATAAATAGGGCCTTGGGGGGCCTGGGAAATCCATTCCAAACTTCTCATCCTTAGCGCGTTTAGCTCTCCCGGTAGCTAGCGCCTGGTAGCAGGCGTCCGAAACTTTTAGACGTAGCCTCCTGAAAAGTTAGCCACCGGAAAAACAAACCTGATGGCACCGAAGGGTCGAGAAAAGACGACCGAGGTGCCCCCGGAGGAGGTCGCTCCGGATTTCATCTGGGCCTCCGAGTTCACGGTCGAGGACGCGGAGTGCCTGGTCGAGCGCGGGGTCATTGAGGACGGGGACATCCGGGTCCCCGTGAAGAAGGACGGAGCCCCCCGCCCCAGGCCGGAGAGGTCGTGGCCTTCGAGGCCTTCCTGGAGGCGGGGCTCTGGCTCCCGGTGCATCCCTTGCTCCGGGAGTTTTTGAAGGAGTACGGGGTGGCTCTCAACCACCTCACCCTGAACACGATCGTCCAGATGGGCCTCTTCATTTGGCTCTACGAGACGGCGACCGGGTGGGAGCCCACTCTACGCGCCTTCCGGTACTTCTACGAACCGGCGGCGAGGAGCTCCCACCTGGTGAAGAGGGGACCCAAGTCCCCCTTTGGCTCGGTGATGGTGCAAATGCTGCCGTCCCTGGTTCTACCTCCTGGTCCGGGACGAGGAGGTGGCGTACGCCCCGGAGCCCCCCTCTTACAGCAGGTCGTCCGCGCCGAAGCCTCCGGTGTGGACGGACGAGGAGCTCGAGCTCCTCGGCAAGGTGATCATCTCCCGGAAGACCCGCTCTATGCGGGACGCCGCCGAGGAGATGATGCTCCTAAGGATCTCCCCCTTCTCACGCGGGAGAAGGGGGATAGGCATGGACCCGGAGCAGCGGTAATGATGAGACCATGTACATCATGGTTATGACCAAGACGACATCAACATGGTGGTCATCAAGATGTCATCGTCCGCCACCTTGGCCAGGACGCGAAAGCTGGCAGCACGTACGTCGTCTGGATTTTGTGCTGTCGCCGCCACAAGTTCGGCCTCCACCTTGGCCACCTCCCCAAACACAAGACGTGCTCAAGAAAGGCGCCTCTACACCTCTAAGGTTGCACAAGCCACGTCGCTCCAAGGCCAGCCCACAAGTGAGCTCAATTCATCCGCGAGTCCGGTTCGGCCATCTGCGCGTAGTCCAACTTCAAATGGATGTACAGGGCACATACGAAGTACGTTTTCGATGTTCTTGGACTCTACGGACAAGAGAACGACGAGAGCTTTCCAACGGACCCAGTCCCATGTCCAAATTCCCTACGGATAAACAGGAATTGTCAAAACAAGATTACGACCAGAATCTGACGTGCGCTGCGACGCTCCACTTTGGGCCCAAGGCCCATGTACCCCTAGGGTTTCCTCCTCCACCCCATGGCCGCCCCATACAGTATATATATAGCCGCCATGGCTGCCGTTTAGACTTGGGTTTTGCTTAGATCAATTCTGTCTTTGAACAGTGTCGCCGTTCATCGGTTTGTGAGACCCCAACTCGTGAGCTTCATCCTCAATTGCAAATTCAGTTGCATCTTTCTTGTTCTTGCTTGTGTTCTCGATTCACTGGCAGGGATTAGCCTTCGTGGCGAGGTCAACCGGGCAGCGCATGGTTGATAACCAGAGGACGCGTGGTGCTGCGATTGCAGGGGATTTGATCGTGCCGATCAAGAAGCCGGATCGTGTGTGTCTCGCGCCGCCTAATCGACTTATCCTCCACCTGACGGAAGTTCGGGCATCCCCGTTCCCATTAAGCGGCCCCCGGTCAAGCCGGTGACCCGATGTAAGTCCGCTACCTGCTTCATTGCACTTACAAATTTTTGAAAATTTGACTAACTCTTTACCTCTTGTAGTCCGGCCGTACCCGGCGGCGCGGGAGAAGGCGGAGAACCTCCTGGGGAGGTACTTCGCCGATGAGCACGAGCGCGTCGTGCGCCTCGTGGGGGAGGGCCCTCCCCGGAACTTGGTAGCTGAGGCCTATGGGCTGAAGCTGCCGGAGAGGAAGCCCCTCCCCACCCCCGGGTCGCACTAGCGGGGGAAGGGCGCAGCCGGGGGCTCTGAGCCTAAGAAGGCCAGAGTCCACAAAGCCCCCGGCCCGTTGACGACGCCGGCGGCAACACCGGCGAAGCCCCGGGACGAGACCCCCGGGACCGGGTGCGCCCGGGCGCCGACCGTGGGGACTCGTGACAAGACGCCATGGCTCCCCCAAGAACAAGGGCTCACACCCGTCCCGGTGACGCCGGTCTCGGAGACCCGTCGCCGCCCGTCCGGGACACTGCTGTCCCGGCGCTTCCTCCCGGAGGTGGCCAAGCCCAGGTACCGCCTCCCGCCTTTTCTCTTAACTTAGGTGCTTCTACCTCCAGGTCACTCCCGGTGACCGCGGGGACCTCGGCCGGGACAGTCTCCCCCCGACGGCTCCCCCGGCTCCCCGGGACGCCCTTCTTGAGGCTCTCGTGGAGGGCCAGCTCCGCGCCCAGCGCTCTATGGATGAGCTGCTCAGCGTGTTGGCGCGGCCTCTGGCCCCCACATTTGTGTCGCACCCATACCCGGGGACTATGCCCCCGTTTATGGGTTACCCGGCGGCCCCTCCGGCGTCCGGAGGTCTGGCCGCCCCGTATGATCCCGCCGGGGGGTTCCCTCCCCCTGCGGGATATACGTCTGGACCCTTCCCGGCACCCGGGCCCGTCCCGGTGCCGGGGGCCTACTTCCTACCCGGGCCCTTCGTGGCACCAGGGGGGTACCCCGTTCCAAGCCCATTTCATGCCGGGGGTTTTCCCTACACCGGGAGCCAATCCCGCCCCTCGCGTCGCGTTTACCGCACCAGGGGCGGTCGATAGAGAAGCTCCCGTGCCTCAGCGGACTTCCCCCCACATCGGCTCCCCAGTCCCGGACGTCGCCGCGGGGGCTCCCCCCTCGCCGGTTCGGGATGTTACAGGGGCATCCCCCTTTCCGGTTCCGGTCGTTGCCACGGGGGCTCCCTCTACTTCGGTTCCAAACATCGCCGTGGGCGCCCCCTCCTCGGTTCCGGATATTACAGCGGCTTCCCCCTTTCCGGTCCCGGGGGTCTTCGCAGGGGGCTCCCCCCAGCCGGTCCCGGAAGCCTCCGGGCCGGTAGCTACAGTGCATAAGCTCCCTCCCTCGGCGGAACGTGTCCGTTCCGCCCGGGGCGAGGTCGAGCGAATGCATTCACCTGAGCGCGGGGAAGAACTTCCCCCCGGCCGCGGGTGCGGGGAGCCTCGCTCTCAGACCGGTCGGGGGAAGAGACCTGCTGAAGAGCCAGCCTCTCCGGAGGCTAGCCTGGACGTCCGGGAACTCAGCCCCGGTCCGGAGGAGAAGCGTCGCCACCGCCACTCCGGCGGACCTCTCGGACCGCTTCCAGACTCAGACAACGAGGGCGTGTCCTCCATCAAAGAAGACAGCAACCGGGACTCTCCCCGGGAAGTGCAGGGGGCTAACCAGCCTCTGTGTCGAAGACTCTGCAGCATCCGGTGGCCGCGGCCCTACCGCCCCCCGCACATCGAGCACTATAACGGTGAGGCAGATCCTTACGAATTTGTGCAGGTGTACTCCACAGCCATCTCCACGGCGGGGGGGGGGGGGGGATGAGACGGTACAATGCAACGTCTTCCCCCTCTACCTCACCGGCATCACCCGCTCCTGGTTCTACAACCTGAAGGCTGGCTCCATCAAGTCTTTCACGCAGCTCAAGCGGGAGTTCTGCGCGAACTTCCAGGGGAACTACGTGCGTCCCCTAGACTCCTCGCAGCTGTACACCATCCGGCAGGGGACTGGCGAAACCATCAGAAGCTTCTTCAAGCACTTTGCCCAGGTGAAGAGCAAAGTGGCCCACATCCCCGACTCTACGGTCATCGAAGCCTGCAAAAACGGCATCCTCCCGGGGGAGCTCCACCGAAGGCTCTCCCGGAGCTGCCCCTCGTCCGCCGACGAGCTCTTCAACGTACTCGAAAAGTACGCTCGGGCGGAGGAAGATGACATATGGAAGAAGACCCAGGGGGCTCCCGCCCCCGCCGACAGGGGGGCCAGGGATCCCCTCAAGCGCCCCAGGCAGGGGGGCGTAACGAGCCACGGCCTCGGGACACCTTTGTCCTCGAGGGCGGAGGCGGCTTGCGCGACCCCCCGAGGGGCAACTGCCCCTTCCCCAAGCCGAAAGGCCATGGGGGAGGTCAGTCTTCGCGCGGCCGGGAAGGCCCCGCGGGGAGAAGGCGGGAAGGACCGTGGTGCAGCTTCCACGGGTCCAGTACCCACGCTACCCGAGACTGCAGCCAGCTATTGCAGCACTTCGCGGCGTTCCTCCATCAGCACGGGTGAAAAGGATCTAGGATATCGACTAGAGGGGGGTGAATAGGCGATTTTACCAAATTACAATAAATCAAACAATTTGTAGTAAATGAGAGCAATTTAAATAACACAAGATGAACAATGAGCAATCTCAACACAAGGATATATCCCGTGGTCTCGGTGATTTGCCGATCACCCCTAATCCACGTTGAGGCAAACTCAAATCTCTAACCGCTCCTCTATCTAGTCAATCTTCTCCCGAGAAGTGACCTAGATCTTGAGCCGGAATAGTGTGATGAGTTATCCAAACCTCGATTTCACTAAGGATGCACTTTACCGCTCCGGCAAGGCGTGCTCAACCTTTCACAAGACGTTTTGAAGCTTCTTCACAATCTTCCTTGAAGAGTTCTTCAAAACCTTTCTCCTAGCCGTCTAGGAGCCGGCAAACTCCAAGAGTAACAAGCCGGTAATGATCACTTTGCCTTCTTCTAGTGCCACACGATTGATTCAATGATCTAAATGCAATGCACTAGAAGATCTCAAATGCACACTCTCACAAATTTGAGAATTTGAAACCTAGAGTGTATGAAACTAGCTTAGGCTCTCAAGGATGATGACAATGCTCAAGATTATGCCAAAAGTACTGAACAGGGCCGTGCATGGGAGTATATATACCCCCCACAATTAATATAGCCGTTACAGGCCGTTGGGAGAAAAAGATCACCTGGCGGTCAGACCGCAGGTGTAATCTCGGTCAGACCGCCGCAATTGCAACGGCATTAAACAGGCGCAATAAATGCTCAACTGCCCTTGTCAGGCACACATACGGTCAGACCGGATCCTATTTCGGTCAGACGGTGAAACTGTCCAGAGACGACATAGTTTCTGGACACCTTATACAGTCAGGCCGATATATACGGACAGTCCGGCCAAACGGTCAGACCGCAGTTCAAAAAACACGGTCAGACCGATTTCACGGTCAGACCGGTCTAACAAACGGTCAGACCGTAATAGCTCAAAATGCCAGAAGGATAAACCAAGAGGTTCCAGGAGTCTGACCGAGAATTTAACTACGGACAGACCGACCTTAAAAAAGGAATACACTATGCATAGACACAACATCGGTCAGTCCGAGATTTTAATCGGTCAGTCCGTGAATTCGGTCAGACCGGTATAACACACGGTCAGACCGACTGAGACAGACATGAGCTGAACTAAGCATTCTCAAAGGATGTGACCTTTTAGCATGCAATGCAAGTTGATTTTATGATTTGTGGCACATAGATGAAGTATTTTGTGATACACCACATGCTCCTCTTAATAGTACGGCAACTATCCTAACATCCGGTCAAAATTCTTCTCTAATCACCTTAGACCGGTAAAAATGGAAAAGATCCTATTACGTACCTTTGCCTTTTGATCAATGCCCTCTCTTCATCATGATGCTCTTTCTTTGCCTTTCATTGACCTGTCTTTTAAGTATCTTCTTGACACAACTAGGCAGGTAACATTAGTATAGCATTTGTAGTTGTCATTAATTATTAAAACACTCTATAGGGGCCTAGAAGCTACAATCTCCCCCTTTTTGGTAATTGATGACAACATAAAGAGTAGATGAAAGAGTTTTAAGCATAAGGAGTATTTTTACAATAAGCATCGAAGAGTAAGACACTCCCCCTAAATGTATGAATAAGAGAATTTTGGCATTTTAGTGGAGTTCAAGCATGAGTATAGAAAGCTATCTTAATCCATTGATTATATATGCATGAGGTATCACAAATAAGACATTCAAATCTACACATGATATCAAACAAAACATAAGCATATCTCATATATCATGAAGTAACAATTTCATACAAGAGTCAATAATATCCCACAAAACAAGTTAACATTATAACTTCTATACACCAAAAGTTCTTTCATCCAAGTTTCATCCAAGAGTTTTCATTTACATTTAAGGTTCATTGTCTCTCTCCTACTCTTCTACTCTCTTCTCTCTCCCCCTTTGGCATCAATTGCCATAAAGGCTAAGTATCAGCTGGAGCATCATCATCGGGAGGATGGTGTGGAGGAGTCTGTGGGAAACGAATGTAGAAATGAGTGGAGAAGGCGTCGAAGCGCTGCTCGAACTGATCCTGGCGCGAAGAGAAGGTCTGGAACTGATCATGCAAAGCCGCCAAGTCCGAACGAGTGAGCTCGAGCCCCTGGAGAAGAGTAGCAAACTGATCCATCATGGGCTGATGGAACTGCTGCTGATACTGAGAAAACCAGGCGGGGGCTTGGCTCGACTGAGGTGCCTGTTGAGCCTGAGGTGGAGGAGGAGGAGGCATAGGCTGAGCCAGCTGCTGCTGAGGCTGCTGATGCTATGCTCCTTGGCCTCGAGCTAAGACGCGCGGGTTGACACTGAACGGCTTATAGCCGAGATGCCTGATGTCGCAAGACCCGCGAGGAAACTTTGTCTTCTGGAGCAGCAGAGACATGATATATGGAGCATAGTAGAGATTTGGTAGAGTGGCCGCAGAGACATCCTCAATAGTCTTCAAAATGAAGGAGACAATGTTGATTCGATGACTTTGGAGGATGTGGTCGATGAAGTTCCAGTAGTAATCCCGGACCGCTTCTCGGTTTCCACTCTTTGGATGGATCGTGGCTCGTACAATTTTGTTGACTACAGCGGGGAGGACTTTGAGACCGGTAACAGTACCGGGTACAATCCGCTGTCCGCCTGCCGGCTGCTCATAGAACTGGAGCCAGTCGTCCTCATGAAGGTAATCCTCTTCCTCAATGTCGATCCCCTCCTTCAGCTCCTCATAGTTCAGCTTGTTTGCCGCAGCAAACTCCTCAAAGGTGGCCTGATAGCGCCTAGACCCTGTCATCCATAGAACTGTAGCATAGAACTGTCTGATAGCGGTGGCGTTCCATGGGCACTTGTGCTCTACAAAGTCATACAGCCCTATATCCTTGAAGATCTGCACCAAGGGAGCCATGATGGGCTGATTCACAACATAGGCCCATTCGATCCATTTATGTTCGAAAATGTTTTTGTGGACCAAATGACCGTAGAAGGCATCCTGCTGCGTCATCGTGTAGAAGTGAGGCGTCGTTGCATCATTTGCATGATCGTAGGCATAGGTGGTCCTTGCCTTCGTGTAGTCGCTCGACGTCCAGTTCTTCTTTGGGCCTTGATAGGCGTGGACGTTTATTTCATCGTCCTCACTCTTGATGTCCATGGCCACATGAGAAGATCCACCCCTATGAGACGACTGCTCTGTCTCTGAGTCACCGGCCGAGGGTACCCAGTCGTCATCGTGACTGTCGCTGCTACTTGAAGGTAGAGCCCTTTTCGGCCGCTTGGCCAATTTCTTCTTGTTGGTCCGAATGGAGCCAGCGCCTTGAGTACCTCGACCACTGTACGATTTGGAAGATATGCAACAGGTAAGATACAAGAAACAGGAAAGCATGACGAGAACAGAGATGATAACAGAACTGCACATCCTAGCTCTGCTGTTACAGTCGGTCAGACCGAAACATGGGCGGTCAGACCGGCGCAACCGTAGAGTTAGGGTTTGGCATGATTTCTGGGATTTTGTTGATTCTAGGGAGCAATGCAGATAGATATACGTGAGAGACTACACATTGCATCAACAGGATGAATCAATTTCAAGAGACAACCACAATTGCACCAGGTTTATCACATTTGCCCTAAACAGCTAGAAGAACAGAAGAGAAAAAGGAAAACAGAGAGGAATCTGAGCAATGTACCTAGAAGACATGATTTGATGACGATCTTGACCCACGGTTTGTCTGAGCTTGATGAGGGTTTGACCGGGGAGGAAGAATCCAAGAATTTGAGGCGCACGTGAAAGAGACAGAAGTGGGGAAGAAGGACAAAAAGGACAAGAGATTCGGGTTAAAAGGTCTCTGGTCATGAAAATTCGGTCAGACCGTAGAAGAGAGATCGGTCAGACCGCTGGAAGCAGGAATCTAAGATGCTCTCTGGAGATGCATTCGGTCAGACCGCATATGTTTCGGTCAGACCGCTGGAAAGATTGAATTTCTTGGAAGATTTTGATTGATTTGAAGCTCAAGACATTTTGAGAGAGATATATATAACTATAAGATAATCATAAGAAAGATATAGGCAATATCACCAAAGGGGAAGAATTTTTCTTACAATTTAACAAGTTTTTGGTTCATTTCACTCAATTGCCGATAAAGGAGCCTAAAAAGCTCTAAAAGAGGAAGTTTAAGCAACCAAGTGATAATATAAGCACATTCAATATGAGTCCAACAATTCAAGCCACATTTGATATATCAATGACGTTAAGCTCATTTCGAAGTTTGCAAAAACGACTTTCATCTAAGGGCTTAGTGAATATATCCGCTAATTGATCTTCGGTTCTCACATTATCCACCACCACATCACCTTTGCTAACATGATCTCTAAGGAAGTGGTGTCGGATATCTATATGCTTGGTCCGAGAGTGTTGAACTGGGTTTGTGGCTATTTTCACCGCACTCTCATTATCACACAAAAGAGGCACTTTTTCAAGTTTTATTCCATAATCCAACAATGTTTGCCTCATCCAAAGCAATTGTGCACAACAACTACCCGCGGAAACATATTCCGCTTCGGCGGTTGATAAAGCTACAGAGTTTTGTTTCTTAGAGGACCAAGATACTAAAGATCTTCCTAATAGTTGACAACTGCTAGAGGTGCTTTTTCTATCCACTTTACATCCCGCATAATCGGAATCAGAATATCCAATTAATTCGAATTTTGCACCTTTAGGATACCACAACCCTATGCTAGATGAATATTTTAGATACCTCAAAATGCGCTTAACGGCCATTAAATGACTTTCTTTAGGAGAGGCTTGAAATCTTGCACACATACAAACACTAAACATAATATCGGGCCTAGAAGCAGTTAGATATAATAAACTACCAATCATGGATCTATAAAGCTTTGAGTCTACCGGTTTACCTCCTTCGTCAGAGACAAGGTGACCATTTGTGGCCATTGGTGTCTTGATTGTTTTGCTTCTTCAAGTCCGAACTTCTTGAGTAGATCCTTCACATATTTGTTTTGACTAATGAAAGTTCCTTCCTTGAGTTGTTTAACTTGTAATCCGAGAAAGAAACTTAATTCTCCTATCAGACACATCTCAAATTCCCTGGACATCATATCACCAAATTCCTCGCAAAAGTCTTGGTTAGTAGATCCAAAAATGATGTCATCAACATAAATTTGACATACAAAGAAATCATTTCCAATTTTCTTAGTAAACAATGTAGTATCAACTTTCCCAATTTTAAAGCCTTTTGAAATTAAAAAGTCTCTAAGTCTTTCATACCAAGCACGAGGTGCTTGTTTAAGACCATAAAGAGCCTTGGAAAGTTTATACACATGATTTGGCTTTGTAGGATCCTCAAATCCGGGAGGTTGTTTAACAAATACAAACTCATTAATTTTTCCATTTAAAAATGCACTTTTGACATCCATTTGATATATTTTAATATTATGAGATGAAGCAAAAGCAAGTAAGATTCTAATAGCCTCAAGTCTAGCTACGGGAGCAAAGGTTTCACCGAAGTCCAAACCTTCAACTTGAGTGTATCCTTGAGCCACCAATCTTGCCTTGTTTCTTACTACCACTCCGTTTGCATCTTGTTTATTCTTGAAAATCCATTTGGTTCCAATGACATTATGCTCATCCGGATTTGGTTCTTCTACCAATTCCCAAACATTGTTGCGGGTGAAGTTGTTTAATTCTTCATGCATAGCGTTCACCCAATCCGGATCTTTTAAAGCTTCATCTACAAGTGTGGGCTCAAAGGAGGAAACAAAAGAGTAATTTTCACAAAATGAAGCAAGACGAGAACGAGTTTGAACACCCTCACACAAGTCACCAACAATTTCATCGACGGGGTGATCTTTGGAAATTGAGTGATGAATTCTTGGATGGTCAACCGGGATTTGTGAAGTAGAGGTAGAAGGTACTTCCGGTTGTTGTTGAGAGGAGTCTTCCACGTTGACCACTTCAACTATTTGATCTTCATGTTGAGGAGTTGATGAAGAGGGGATAGCATGAGTGGATGGATCTTCATCTTGATCACTATCTTCTTTCGGCTTGACATCCCCAATGGTCATGTTCTTCATTGCCACTCTCAACCCTTCATCACCTACATCATCCAAATTTTCTTGCTCCTCTTGAGAGCCATTAGTCTCATCAAATTCAACATCATGTGTCTCCTCAACCAAACCGGAGTTTTGGTTGTAGACACGATATGCTTTGCTATTTGATGAGTATCCTAACAAAAATCCTACATCACATTTACTTTGAAATTTAGATAAGCGTGTACCTTTCCGCAAGATATAGCACTTACACCCAAACACACGGAAGTAGGAAATGTTTGGCTTCCTTCCAATGAGAAGCTCATAAGGAGTTTTCTTTAGTAGTCGATGACAATAAAGACGATTTGATGCATGGCACGCGGTGTTGATTGCTTCGGCCCAAAAGGTGTCCGAAACATTGTACTCCGAAAGTATAGACCTTGCCATATCTATCAATGTCCGGTTCTTTCGTTCGACTACTCCATTTTGCTCCGGTGTATACTTGGCCGAAAACTCATGTTTGATGCCTTTATCATCACACCAATTTTCAACCTTGGTGTTCTTGAATTCGGAGCCGTTGTCACTTCTCACTTTCTTGATCTTGAAGCTAAATTCATTTTCGGCCCTTTGAGCAAAGCTTTTGAAAGTGTTAAACACAATTGACTTATCATGCAAAAAGAATATCCATGTATATCTAGAAAAATCATCTACAACGACAAGGCAATAACTATTGCCACCAATGCTCACAAAAGAAGTTGGTCCAAATAAATCCATATGCAATAATTCAAGTGGACTCGAAGTTGACATTGTGCTTTTAGTTGGATGTGAGTTTGCAACTTGTTTTCTGGCTTGGCAAGCACTACATAATTTGTCTTTTTCAAACTTTACATCTTTTAGACCAACAACCAAATCATGTTTAACTAGTCTATTTAGTTGTTTCATTCCAACATGCCCAAGCCTTCTATGCCATAGCCAACCTTTGGAAGATTTTGTAAACAAGCATGTACCAAGATTAGTATCATTTGAATTGAAATCAACTAAATAGAGGTTGCCATGTCTAAAACCTTTGAAAATCAACTTATTATCATCAATGCTAGTGATAATTACTTCTTTTGGATAAAATGCATATATGAATCCAAGATCACAAAGTTGAGCTACGGATAAGAGGTTGAAGTTTAGAGATTCAACAAGCAATACATTAGATATGGAGAGGTCGTTTGAGATAGCAATTTTACCTAAACCTTTTACCTTTCCTTTGCTATTGTCTCCAAACGTGATCTTGTCATATTCCGCACCTTTGTTATTTAGTGAGGAGAACATGTTGTGATTACCGGTCATGTGTTCAGTGCATCCACTATCGAGCACCCAATGTTGTCCTCCCGCCTTGTAATTTACCTACAAAACAAAGTTAGGTTCTTTTAGGTACCCAAACCTTTTTGGGTCCTTGGAGGTTAGTTACCAAGGATTTTGGAACCCAAATGGCTTTCTTTTTGGCACCAATGATCGGGGTTCCAACAAATTTGGCTTTAATATCGCCATTTGTCATTTTCTTCAATACATAGCAAGAATTGAATATAGGGGATGAAATGCTTTTGTTAGCATGGAAATTCTTTTCAATGTGACCTAAACTTTTACATTTGTTACAATATCCTTTTTCTTTCACAAAAACGGTTTTAGTTGGAACAAAAGCATGTTTACCCTTTTTTGGAATGAAACCTAGTCCTTCTTTTCTTAAGGAAAATCTTTGACTATCTAGAAGATGTCTTAATTTTGATTCTCCTACATAGCATTTTGCTAGGTCATTGGTTAGTTTTTCAATTTCTTCTTTAAGTTCGTTGTTTTCAAGACTAAGCACATTATCTTCAATTTTAGGTCTAGTAGGGAATTCATTTAAGTCTTCACAAGAAGTAGAAATGCTAGAAGTAGACATCATGGGCAAATCATTCAACATATTGCAAGTGATGCCTATGTCATTACTCGATTTGTTGGCTTTATGAGTAATTAGAGAGTCATGAGCTTCCTTGAGCATCTCATGAGTTTCTTTGAGACTCTCATGAGATGTGTTTAGCTCCTCATAGGAATTTTGAAGAGCTTTGTATCTCTTCTTCAATTCCTTGAATTTTTCTTTTTCCTTACTCATATAGTCATCAAAATCAGTGATCATCTCAACTAGGTCATCATAAGTATATTCATCTTCATCACAAGATACCTTTGATTCTCCTTTAGCCATGAGGCAATGAGGAGTGGAGAATAGAGATGGAGCTTCCTTGATAGCTACTCCGGCAAGTACTTTGGGTGACGCTTCATCCTCATCATCGGAATCGGAACTTGAAGCATCCGAATCCCACTCAATGAAGTAAGCTTGCCCATCCTTCTTCTTATAATATTTCTTGAAAACCTTTTTCTTGCTTTCTCCTTCCTTCTCGTATTTCTTCTTCTTCATTGATTTTTCTTCTTCCTTATTTTTGCATTGTGTGGAGATGTGACCCTTTTCACCGCACTCAAAACATCTTCTTTCTTCAAATGGGTTCCTCTTGGATGTTTGTCCTTTCTTGAAAGATTTCCCTTGATATCTTTTCTTCATGAATCGCTTGAATTTTCTCACGAAGATAGCCATTTCCTCATCGGTGTCTCTCTCATCGCTTTCCTCTTCATTGTCTTCCCTTTTGGAGACTTGAGCTTTAAGTGTAATGTTCTTCTTCTTGGAGTCGGAAGCCTCATCTTTCACTTCTTCTTGAGACTTCTTGAATATATCATGAGTGAGAATCTCACTCAAGACTTCCAACGGAGTCACACTCTTCAAGTTCGAACGCACAAGTAAGGTAACAATTGTATCATATTTAGAAGGTAAAGCTCTAAGAAACTTATGACAAAACTCCACGTTTGTGACATCCATACCAAGCCCTTTTAACTCATTTACGATGTTATTTAATCGGTTAAACATCTCCGATACATCTTCATTGGGCAACATGGCAAACTTTTCAAATTGGCCCTTATGGATAAATAGTTTAGCGTCCTTGACCATCGAGGTTCCTTCATGAATATCCATAAGATTTCTCCAAATATCATGGGCCGTTTCAAGTTTACAAATTCTATTAAATTCACCTAGATTTAGAGCACTATAAAGAACATTCATGGCTTGAGCATTTGCTAAGGCATTATCTCTATCTAAGTTGGTCATGTCATCATCATCAAGAATTGCAAACCCCTCATCCACCACTTTCCAAATCTTTCCACCCATGGCTTTAAGATAGACCATCATCCTAGTTTTCCAATAAGTATAGTTAGATCCATCAAAGAGTGGTGGTTTACCAATATTGATCCGACCCTCACTAGCCATCTTTATCCTACTCCGGGATGGTTAAATCCTCTAAAAAGGAGTCCTTGCTCTGATACCAATTGAAAAGGATCTAGGATATCGACTAGAGGGGGGGTGAATAGGCGATTTTACCAAATTACAATAAATCAAACAATTTGTAGTAAATGAGAGCAATTTAAATAACACAAGATGAACAATGAGCAATCTCAACACAAGGATATATCCCGTGGTCTCGGTGATTTTCCGATCACCCCTAATCCACGTTGAGGCAAACTCAAATCTCTAACCGCTCCACTATCTAGTCAATCTTCTCTCGAGAAGTGACCTAGATCTTGAGCCAGAATAGTGTGATGAGTTATCCAAACCTCGATTTCACTAAGGATGCACTTTACCGCTCCGGCAAGGCGTGCTCAACCTTTCACAAGACGTTTTGAAGCTTCTTCACAATCTTCCTTGAAGAGCTCTTCAAAACCTTTCTCCTAGCCGTCTAGGAGCCGGCAAACTCCAAGAGTAACAAGCCGGTGATGATCACTTTGCCTTCTTCTAGTGCCACACGATTGATTCAATGATCTAAATGCAATGCACTAGAAGATCTCAAATGCACACTCTCACAAATTTGAGAATTTGAAACCTAGAGTGTATGAAACTAGCTTAGGCTCTCAAGGATGATGACAATGCTCAAGATTATGCCAAAAGTGCTGAACAGGGCCGTGCATGGGAGTATATATACCCCCCACAATTAATATAGCCGTTACAGGCCGTTGGGAGAAAAAGATCACCTGGCGGTCAGACCGCAGGTGTAATCTCGGTCAGACCGCCGCAATTGCAACGACATTAAACAGGCGCAATAAATGCTCAACTGCCCTTGTCAGGCACACATACGGTCAGACCGGATCCTATTTCGGTCAGACCGTGAAACTGTCCAGAGACGACATAGTTTCTGGACACCTTATACGGTCAGGCCGATATATACGGACAGACCGGCCAAACGGTCAGACCGCAATTCAAAAAACACGGTCAGACCGATTCACGGTCAGACCGGTCTAACAAACGGTCAGACCGTAATAGCTCAAAATGCCAGAAGGATAAACCAAGAGGTTCCAGGAGTCTGACCGAGAATTTAACTACGGACAGACCGACCTTAAAAAAGGAATACACTATGCATAGACACAACATCGGTCAGTCCGTGAATTCGGTCAGACCGGTATAACACACGGTCAGACCGACTGAGACAGACATGAGCTGAACTAAGCATTCTCAAAGGATGTGACCTTTTAGCATGCAATGCAAGTTGATTTTATGATTTGTGGCACATAGATGAAGTATTTT
The DNA here is from genome assembly GCA_019359835.1 of Pharus latifolius. NCBI lineage: Eukaryota > Viridiplantae > Streptophyta > Magnoliopsida > Poales > Poaceae > Pharus > Pharus latifolius. Next base: position 22,536,502 of record CM033326.1, read on the forward strand.
GTGATACACCACATGCTCCTCTTAATAGTACGGCAACTATCCTAACATCCGGTCAAAATTCTTCTCTAATCACCTTAGACCGGTAAAAATGAAAAAGATCCTATTACGTACCTTTGCCTTTTGATCAATGCCCTCTCTTCATCATGATGCTCTTTCTTTGCCTTTCATTGACCTGTCTTTTAAGTATCTTCTTGACACAACTAGGCAGGTAACGTTAGTAGAGCATTTGTAGTTGTCATTAATTATTAAAACACTCTATAGGGGCCTAGAAGCTACAGCGGGCAGGGGGGGGACTCCGGCCTCCTTGCTCCCTTGGCCAGCTGTTCCAGCCCTTCCCGCTCCCACGGGGGGTCAGCAGACGCAGACGCAGGAGAGGGAGCCTTCAGAAGCTCTCCCCTTTCAAACTTCTCAGCGCCACTCAACGTCATTGTGGGAGGGTCCGCCTCCGGGCGGGACTCTAAGCGCCAGCGTAAGGAGTACGCGCGCGAGGTCAAGGTTGTGGGGGTGCTACACGCGTCCCCGCCACCTAAGTGGTCGGACGTCCCCCTCACCTTCACGGCGGAAGACTCGCGAGGGGTTCGCTTCCCCCACGACAACGCGCTCATCGTCTTTGCAACAATCTACAACTGCCGCCTGGCCCGCATCCTTGTGGACGGCGGGAGCTCCACCGACGTCCTATTCCTGAAGGCCTTCAAAGAGATGCAGGTGGATGAGAAGCTCCTGCAGCCCACGGCAGGGCCCCTGCAAGGGTTCGTCCCGGGGAAGGCAATCCACCCCATGGGCAAGGTAGACCTCCCTATGACATTCGGCACCCCGGAGCACTACCGGACCGAGCTGGTCCGCTTCGACGTAGTGGACCTCCCCTCCTCCTACAACACGATTATGGGGAGGACCACAATCAACCGGCTGGGGGCTGCCACCCATCACAACTACCTCTGCATGAAGATCCCCGGGCCGCATGGCGTGATCAACGTCCGGGGAGACCAAGACATGGCCCGTGCTCTATACGAGCGCGCTGCGGCCACAATCGGAAGCGTCAACCTCATAAAGACGCCCGGGGGGGAGGCTTCTCCCCCGGAACTAGACGTCGCTGCGCCACCGCCCGGGAGGCCCCTCCTCAAGCCGCGTCCGGAAGGTCCTGCTGTCCCCGGGCGAATGGCGGCGCCCGGGACCGGCGCAGGAGGCCAGGTCCTGGGAGCCGAAAGGCGGCGCCAGGGAAGGCACCGGTGGCCACGTTCCCGGGTAAATGGCGGCGCCCGGGACCGGCGCCGGAGGCCAGGTCCCGGGAGCGGAAAGGCTGCGCCCGGGGAGGCACCGGTGGCCACGTCCCCGGGCAAATGGCGGTGCCCGGGGAGGCACCGGAGGCCACGTCCCCGGGCAAATGGCGGCGCTCGGGACCGGCGCCGGAGGCCAAGTCCCGGGAGTCGAAAGGCGGCGCCCGGGGAGGCACCGGAGGCCACGTCCCCGGGAAAATGGCGGCGCCCGGGACCGGCTCCGGAGGCCAGGTCCCGGGGCCCAAAAGGCAACTTACCTGGACTTAGTGCCGCGGAGATTTCCCCCAACATGAATTAACAAAGAAAAGCGGGCATTACATGCGAAAAGTCCACCGGATACTGTGGAGGGGACTCTCGATGCGAAGCCCCCAATACGGACGCGCAGCTACTACGGTGGACAAGACCGGGGCTTTGTTACTCCGCTGTTGCAGGGGGGATGCCATGGTACTTTCTTATCTCCTCATACATTACCCGCGTCTCCGCCAACTCCTGCCTGAGTTTTGTGTCCCACTGGTAAAACTCCGATCGGATCTCCTCCTTGATCCGTTCGTCGCAGGCTTTCTACGCTCTCTTTCTCCTCTTAGCCACCTCTTCATGATTAGTGAAATATTGCCTCCAAGGCATAGCGCCACTTGCAACAGGAGAACTTAGCAATACAACCCATTACATGCATGTTACAAGGATAGTAACTAAGAGATCTCAGCAGTCGGTTGATCACTTCCCTGTCCACAAGGTTATTCATTGAGACGATTCCGTAGGAGGTCATCTTCTATCTTGATCGGCACCAATAGCGGGCGTGCATATCTGTTATCCCCGCATAAGGAGCGGAGGCCGTAGACTGGGAAGCTTCCTCGTCCTGCTTCCTCGACAACGCCTTCTTCCCCGCATACCAACCAGTGCCTAGTTTGTGTGGTTGGGTATTCTTGGCCTGGATAGCCTTTCCCTTCTCACTAAGAGCCCGGAAATCGGGTGTGCCCTTCATCTCCACGAACTGCTGCCATGCCTCGGGAGTCACAAAAGGGTAGTCGTTGAAGGGGGTCTTCGACAACTTCATATACTAAGCGCCTGGAACTCGGGTGTGCCCTTCATCTCCATGAACTGCTCCAATGCCTCGGGATTCACGAAAGGGTAGTCATTGAAGGGGGTCTTCAACTGCTTCATATATTGGTTGACAAGATGGCTCTTGAAGGTCTTCCAAGCCTTATTTGTTGCCATCAGTGCCATCCGGCAGATGGTGAGCTGGTGATCCTGGGGAATGTGAAACTCTGGTGCTTTCGGCAGGCCGTTGTCGTCGAACTCTTTGTGCTGCTTTTCCCACTTGTCGAGACGCACGCATGTCGTCCGGCCTCGTCCCTTTCTCTTTTTCGGCTGGGACACAGTGGATGGGGTGACGTCCGACCCAGGCGTCTCATCGCCAAAGAGGTCGCTCTGACTCCTCGACCAATTAATTTCGTCACCGGACATATCAAATGCTAACATGTACAATTGTATCAAGAACTATATACTAGCATATGAACTCAAGATGTATCAAAAAGCAAGGGAAGCATAATGGCTAAGGGAGCAATCGAAGAATTAGAGAACATAACTAAGCAAAAGCAAAACAAAAAAGCTCACACTCTGCAGCACAAGTTCACACCATTTCCTCCAAACAACACAATGTCTATACCACGATTTAAAAAACAAACTGAATGGCTACGGCTATAGCTTCTTGTGAACACATGCTGCCCCTTAAGATTGGATCTTCCCATTACAATTCACCACATTTTTTTTGGTACCACATCAGTACAATTCCACAAATGAATAATGGAGGCACATTAAACATAACAGGTCAAGCCCACAAGCACAACAACTACTACTACAATGGCAAAACTGAAATTGAAGTGCTGGACATCAAATATTCAAAGAACTTAAAACTGAACTAAATACATAGAGTTGCAAAACTGAACTTATGTACACAAATGAATTAGTTTTAATAGAACATAACTTCTGTACAAGAAGTTGGACAGACCTTAAAATTGGACGAGCATATAAAATATGCACTACTGAAACTACACAGAACTACATACACAGAATTTATGTACACAAATGAATCGATTTAGAGCTGAAAAGTAAATGTCGAGGGAAATCTCTGCGGGACTAAGTCCAGGTAAGTTGTGTAACGATTGCCCGGGGATCTGGCCTCCGGGGCCTCCCCGGGCGCCGCCATTTGGCTCCCGGGACGTGGCCTCCGGTGCCCTCCTGGGTGCCGCCATTTGGCTCCCGGGACGTGGCCTCCGGTGCCCTCCCGGGAGCTGCCATTTGCCCGGGGACGTGGCCTCTGGCCCCTCCCCGGGCGCCGCCTTTTGGCCCCCGCGACGTGGCCTCCGGTGCCCTCCCGGGCGCCGCCATTTGGCTCCCGGGACATGGCCTCCGGTGCCCTCCCTGGCGCCGCCATTTGGCCCCCGGGACATGGCCTCCGGTGCCCTCCCGGGTGGCCTCCGGTGCCGTCCCGGGCGCCGCCATTTGCCCGGGGACGTGGCCTCCGGCCCCTCATCGGGCGCCGCCTTTTGGCCCGGGGACATGGCCTCCGGGGCCTCCCCAGTCGCCGCCATTGGCCCGGGGACGTGGCCTCCAGGGCCTCCCCGGGCACCGCCTTTTGGCCCCCGGGACCTGGCCTCCGGCGCCGTCCCGGGGCTCATCGCCCTCCTAAAGGTAAAGTCTCGAGCTGTTTATCACGTGCAGGTCATGCGAGGAGCGCCTCGGGAACTAGCGGCCACCTGTCAAGCATCCAAGGCGTTTGACTGGGAGAAGGACGGTCCTACCCTTCAATCCGACGGTGGCTTCCTGGGTAGTTTAGGTTTTCTGCCTCTTTTTGGGGCTATATATAGCCCTTGTACCCCTCTGTTGTAAAGGATCGGTTCTCTTTTATTGGAATAGCTAAACTCACAGACGTGCTCTGGAAGCCTCTCCCCCGGAGAGAGCCTCCCCAGCCGACTCCGGCCGGGAGCGCGTCGACAGGACTAGGGCCCCCACCGGGACCCGAACCTGTATAAACCCGTGTGTCATTTTTTGTGCTTGTCCGGCGGGGGAGGACCGGTCATCCGGTCAACCCGCGCCGCGTAATCTTCGCTAGGATCATTCTCAAAACCTGCCGGGGTATTCGCAATACCACGACAGTAAATATGGTTACTAAATTCTAACCTGAAAATTGGCTCTTGTTAAAATAGCATTGAACCTAGACAATATATAGATATTGGACAAGCTAAAAAAGAAATTCAGATGTACTCATACTAGGTTAGCAGGAGGAGGAGGCACCGGAGGTGGTTGCACCGGACGGTGGGGAGGTGCCGGAGGTAGGGAGGCGCCTGAGGTGGTCGCACCGGATGGTGGGAGGCCAGACAAAGGCAGTGCCCAGCCGCTGAAGAGTTAGGGCAAGTGAAGTGAAAAGTCGTAAAGTGTGGAAATGAGCAGGACGAAGCACGCCTTAAATTTTATAGAGATTATCACAAATGGTTCTCACTACAGAACCATCTCAAATGGGCGTGGTTCAGATTGTAAAGTAGTATAATAGATGATTATGAACTCAGAGCCGTCTGTGATAGTGCTTTACAATTTGAAACTCTGAAACTGTGAGTACTGAAATTTCAATAATCGAAAAGCCTCAAAACTTTGCAAATGATGTCCAAATGCTCCAAAACTTGGTGGAAACCTCAAGAGATATATTTGGAGCATAGAGAAATCATGTTTGAAAGATTTCGTGAAGAAATTTGAAGTTGGAAGCAATTTTGTGCTGTAGGTTTCATAATATCGGGAGAGAGGATCTCAAACACTCAGATATTGCAAATGAAGTCCAAATGCTCCGAAAATAGGTTACAACCTTAAGAGTCCCATGTGGAGCATGCTCAAATTAATTTTGAATAAATTTGACTAAAGATTTTTAAGTTTCACTCAAATTTACCTAAGGAGTGGTTTTTTATTGACCTTGAAAAGGTAAAAAATTTTGAAATATTGGGAATGTGGTAAAACTGAAAACATGCATGCGTTCTATTTTGATTTGATCTAAGTGTTTCATGTACAACATTTGCACAAACAACGCTCCAAATGAAAATTATGGGCTGAAATCACATTCAGCCAATCAGTGCATCCAAGAAGATCCCAAATGAGCCAAAGTAGTACATTCTTTCAAAGTCTGTTGCATAGACTTCTCATACATTCAACCCAGTTTTTGCAACTTCTTGCCAGCTTCTTTACATACAAATGGGGACTTTGAACAACAATTTGCACCTACATACGTACACACCCATATTATCCTCAACTTTCCACTTGCCGCAGCCCTACAAAGACGAGAATTAGAGGATAAGTTATACCAATGCAAACAGAGAGATAAGGACGGTCGATTACCTTTATAGTATAACCCTTCCTGATGATCCATACACATGTAACTGGTTTCGTTGGTGTCTTTGGTATCGAGCTATACGCCATCTCCAAATGGAGACATCTCATCAAATTGATTGTATTCTTCCTCGTCTACGACATTTTCAACTCCAACAATCCTTCTCTTACCATGAAGGACAATGTGCCACTTCTTATTAGCCGGGCTAGTGACATAAATGACCTGAATGGCTTGGTTTGCAAGTATGAATGACTCATCTTTATAAGCAACTCGATCAAGATCCACATAAGTGAAACTGTAACTGTCAACCTTCACACCATGTGGGATTTGCACCCATCGGCACCAAAAAGGGGAATCTTGAACAGTACGTAATCAAGCTCCCAAATTTCTTCTATGAACCCATAGTACGAGTTCAATCCACGTGCTACCCTTTTGGGCCTGTCTTGCTAAACTCCTCATGAAAAGCTTCTATGCTCACTCCAATATTTTTCATAGTGCTCTTTTGATCTTGAGTTTTCGTGTAAAATGTCTACCCATTGATGTCATACCTTGCCATGTATGTACAGAAAATGTTGGACCTTTTCCTAACCATTTAAGATTCTCACTTGCGGACTCCCTGGTGAATCGCACTTTCATCCACGCGTTGAATCGACTGTTATGTTCTCTCATGCTCCAAACCTCGGATCAGCTAGGATTGTCTTGTTGTAGCAGCTCCTTCTACTCATTGATGTATGAAGACACCTCCGTCATGCGTTGCAAGACCCAAAAATGTGCTTTCAAGTACAAATCAAAATCAGGAGTGATTGCTTTTAGTCCAATAGTTCCAACACCATCAAGCCTCCCCTTGTGATGAGACACATGAACTCCTTTTACTTCTACCTCGGCCATGTAATCGATGCAGAACTCAACAACCTCTTCAGCTGCATAGCCTTTGACAATGTTGCCCTTGGGCCGAGAGCGATTCCTCACGTAGGCCTTAAGTACACCCATGTACCTCTTGAATGGATGCATGTAACATAGGAACACGGGTCCACATATCTTTATTTCTCTGATAAGGTGGACAATGAGATAGACCATGATATCAAAAAATGACGGAGGAAAATACATCTCAAACTGACAGGGAGTTCAAACCACCTCGCTCTATAGAGAATCTAGTCCACTGGCATCAATGACCTTGCAACACATTGTATTGAAGAAATAACATAGCCTCATGATCATCTCTCTGACCTTATACCACAGAATACTCCGGATGGCAACAGGAAGCATTTGTGTCATCAACACATGACAATTGTGAGACTTCATACCAAGAAATTTCAAATCGCCCACGGACACAAGATTTTTCATATTTGCGAGTTACCCGATGGAACTTTAACACCATAGAGACAATTACAACGTTTTGTCCTCTCAGCCTTGCACAAAGTATAGCAAGCGGGGGGGTATATATGGCCTTCTTTCTCATCCTCTCTCAGTGCTAGCTTGGGCCTGATTTTCATTTCAATCATGTCGCGCTACACATTGACGCCATCCTTTGTCTTCCCCGGAATGTTCAGCAATAGTCTAATTAAACTGTCACAAACATTCTTCTCTACGTGCATGACATCAATGCAATGCCGATCCACTAAATGCTCCTAATACGGTGAGTCCCAAAATATGGATCTCTTCTTCCAAATATTCTTTGTGCGGGGTTTCAATTTACGATCCTTTCCAAACACAACGTCTATGTCCTTCACCTATGAGTAAACTTTTTTCGCGCTCATAGGCTTCGGGGTTGAACCATCTTCCTTATGTAACATCCTGAGTTTTGGGGTGAAAAGTTTCTTTCTTAAAAGTCATGCATGCATATGTCTCTACTAGATCAACCAAATCAGCCTCAGCTTTATTCTGTTCTAGCCCTAAACCTCCAAATCCATCCTGTGACCCCAAGTCAAGATCTGACTTGCCAGATTTGATCTATCAGTTATCCTAAACCTAAAAGCCTTCAGGAGCCAGATTGAATTCTAACCCTAACTCCCAGTATCTAAGTCTCTTTCTGTTTTCGAAAACAGGAAATTCAGATTTACCCTAAGTACCCCAGATTCCAGATAACTGAGTTATCATGGGTTAACCCTATCCAGACTCATGTATCTATTGGAATATGTTCTTAGGTATACCCTCAACTTACTCCAAAAAGTTGGGAACCAGATTGTTTCATCTAAACACTTTTCGCAGTTTAGTCCAAATTTTACTGCGGATAAGTCCTTTTCTGTTTACCTGGAAGCCTGAAAAGGCTAAAATTCACAAATCAACTCCAACCTCAGAATTCCTTCAGGGAACACCTCCCAAATGCTATTTGATACATATTTCCCTTCTATCCAGACTTCAAAATCTCACCCCAATTACCAGAATTCGAGATCGACAAAATCCAGATCTATTTTACCCTAATTTTACCCTATTTTTGAAAATAGGTGAAATCCCTCAAACCTTATCAAATTTTCCCCAAATTTGAGCTAAATGAGTATTAATAAAAATATTATACTCATCCATGAAATCAAATTCCAGATTAAACCTCTCTAAGACAGAAATTACAAATCAGTCCAGATTTCAAATAAGAATCATTGCATTTTGGTCCCTGGTTCGACCAGAGGCACTGTACACGACCAGCAGCCGTGCACGACCGCGACCACCGCGCTGCCACGCCAGGAACTTCGTCGCCGGTGAAGTCCCGTGGTCGCTACCCTTGCCACTGCGTTCCTGCCACGCGTGCGCACGCCGTTCGCCACCGTGGAGCCACCACGGCCGCACCAGCATCGCCGATTTTGCCCGCGCGCGCACGCCATTGCTGCAGCCACTGCAGAAGCTTTGCGCCACGTCGCGCGCATGCCTTGGGGGTGCATCACTTCGCCTTCACCTCCACCAGAGCAGCAGCGCAGCTGACACGACCGGTGAAGACGTCGCTTCGCCGCCTGTCATCGCCGCCGGTCACTTCCCAGTCGATTCAAGCCGGCTTCAACTCCCCGTGCGATTGTAGACGTTGGGAGCCCCCGCAGCCTCGCCTATTTAAACCCCCCTGGACTAGCAACCATCTTACACACCTGCACACCAGCAATCAGTCAAACTCGCTATGTCTTCTTCTTCCCCGGCGAGCAGCAAAGAGGGAGCACGGTGCTAGCTTCAACCACTGCTTCATTCTCCAATCCAACACCCCCAGTGAGCTCCTCTCATCCCCCTCATGCTTCTCGAGCTTGGAATTTAGTCTAAATACCCTCAGTCGCCGGCAATTTCAGTTTTACTCCAGTAGCTCCGGCGAGCAATTAATTTCATTCCAGAATGAATTGATCTTCGAGCCAGTAATCAAATATGCTCAGTAGACCTTGCTTAACATCCCTAAGCAACCAAAATCGACAGATTTGCTAAAATGTGAAAAACCCCAAATTGGAACTTTGCTTGTGAACTGAGCTTGCTGTTCAAGCTTTTCTGGTGCATTTCTAGTTAATCTAACTTCACCAGTAGCTTACTTATGCCCCAGAGACCCTCCTCAAGCAAGAAATTAAGTTTATTTGCCCTAGATCAAAAATGCCCAAATCAGGTTTGAGTTAATCTTTTCTCCGGCCAATATTCCCTAAATCCAGCCAATCCAGCCATAGAAACCTTGCCATCTAGATGTTTTGGACCATTTTGAGCAACTTTGTCTTCTACCACGACTCCTAATTCGGCCTAGAACAGGAGTTATGGCTATGCCCTAGTTGCTGCACTGTTTGTGCTGCAGGTACTCCAGGCCAGTCAACTTCTTCGCTGGTTTTCATCATTTTCCAGCCATTTTCAGCCTTGGATCCTGTTGAATGAATTGTTCCTGTTATCAATGCCTACCTCCCAGACAAAGTGGTGCATCATTTGGAGCTCTAGATCAAAAGATATGGCAAGCCCTAGTTTCTGGCCATGTCAAGATCAATGCCAGAGCATGTCAGCCAGTGGCATTAGCTCTTTCACCTCTTTTCAGTTGTGCAAACTGGAAATAACCTTGTCCCTTAGACTTGTGGAGTTGTGCTCTACATTTTATTCTACTGCCACAAGTTGAGATAACCCCTCTATCATCCATCGACCCTATGTCGATGCCTTGAACCGAATGTCGACCTAAAGACGTTCGCTGTTTTTGAGCGAACCAGTCGCAACCTTGATACCATTCTGATATTTTGAGACATTTGGAACCTTGTAAACCTTCAACAACTAACCTAATCATTTCAGAATCATCAAGACTTCATCTTTGCATTATTGCATATAGTATAATAATGTATTGAAAAGATTGTGATTATTGGTTATTTGTTTGATTGGAGAGCAGACCAAGAGCCCCAGTTCGAGGACTTCACTATTGACCCGACATCAGCTGCTGTATTTTACGACGCGGAAGGCAAGTCATATTCTTGGTCACCTCGAACCTATATTTTAAGAGTTGCTATAACATAACCTTGAATATAGATAATATTGCATGAGAAAGATTGGAAATGGTTGATTTATGAATTGGCAGTACTGGACTGGTTATCTGTGAAATGTGAAATAAACAAGTTTTGAGCCATGAACTATTATATATATTTATATACTTATATTCATGAAATAAAACCCCTAGCCGTGACCAGTATTTTGGTATGGAATGGTAAGAGCGCTGGAGGTGCTTGGTCGCACAGGATGTGCCAGCACTGGAAGTGCATGGATTATGGTATGAGCTGGTCACTGGCATATAAGGACTAGAACCTTGTGTTGTGCGTCTAGTGGCATGATTAACGTGCCGACCGCAAGCCTGGTATGGGACAGGCCTGAACAAGTAGTATGTGGATCACACATGAAACCCCTATATGACAAACTCACGATTAACACGGGGTGCGCTCCAACACATATCACAGGATGTGATCATGCACGCTGACCCTGAAGGGAAGACGCCAATTAGTGGGGGTTGTGAAACCCTGCCACAACTGTGGTTTGCGTGAAGAAAACCACGGGGTCTGGGGTGAATTGTGTGTGAAACATGGCAAAAGTTCTTGTTATTTCCACCTTGCCGCTCACAGTATGAAGTGAGTTAGGGGTCCAATCCTTGTGATAGGAAGGGCATGAAAGTGGATATATCTTGCGGGTAAATTGGTACCCCTCTGCAGAGTTAGAAATGTATTCGAATACTTCGTGCTCCCGAGTTTTAGGAGTCTGCTGCGGTGGATTAAATCCACGGGGTGTGACACAAGTATTATTTTCTAAATAAAATATATTAAATCAAGATTACCCAAATGACATGTGTTGTCATGATAAGGAGTGCTGCCGTGGGCGGTCATGTGTTGACGTGTCGCGGTAGTGTGTCGCGCCCCGTGACTGGGACAACGACTACTCCTGTAGAGACCTAGCTCGCTGCAGCTAGTCTCAACCACAACCCTTTGACTTCCCAGGATGAGTCAAACACAGGAGTATATTACATTGCAACAGAGTACTTACAAAATATTAAGCAGTGTGGCCTGCTGGCCTTAATATTACATAAAGAGGATTACAATGCCTGCAAGGCATTCAGGGTTTAACAAAATATTTAACTACACAGCAGAAGATAGGTGACCCTCCCACAAAAGAAGTTGACGGCAGAACAACACACTTCAGGGTTCTGGCGGAACTGATTCTCCTCCTTCTGGATCCACGTAGTACTCCGTTCCATCATCTTGATCAAGGTAGGCTCCATCTATTGAGTTGAGTGTTGCAAGGATGAGCACTTACGTACTCAGCAAGTCATAGGTAAGAGTAAGTACATATAGTAGTGATGATATGAACCTAGACTAGTCAAGAGTTATGGATATTTGTAAAATAATCCTTTTTCTTTCATACCTCATCTCATGGCAGCACTTTTTATAATATAACATCATCATTCATGTTCACTAGATTATAGCACTACTGCGACACGTCGACACACGACAGCCCACGGTAGCACTCCTTATCATGACAACACATGTCATTTGGGTAATCTTGATTTAAACATATTTTATTTAGAAAATAGTACTTGTGTCACACCCCGTGGATTTAATCCACCGCAGCAGACTCCTATAAAACCCGGGAGCTCGGAGTATTCGAATACATTTTTAACTCTGCAGAGAGGTACCAATTTACCCGCAAGATATTCCACTTTCAAACCTTTCCTATCATAACAAAATGATTGGACCCCTGACTCACTTCATACTGTGAGCGGCAAGGTGGAAATAACAAGAACTTTTGTTATGTATCACTTACAATTCACCCCCGACCCTGTGGCTCTCAGCGAGGCACAGTTGTGGCAGGTTGTATCCAAACCTCCACCCCATTGCTTATTCCCATTACTGGGTCAGCGTGCTTGATCACCTTCAGTGATATGTGTGGGAGCCGCGCTCCGTGTTTATCGTGCATCACTACACATCTCATGCAGGGGGTTTCATGTGCGATCCACATAATTACTTGTTCAGGCCTGTCCCATACCAGGCTTGCGGTTAGCACGTTGTTCATGCCACTAGACGCACAACACAAGGTTCTAGTCCTTATATACCAGTGACCAGACCATCCACAACCCTGCACCTTCAGTGCCTGCATTCCTTTGCAGTCTAGCACCTCCAGTGCTACAGCCATCCATACCATTTTTCTGATCACGGCTAGGGGTTTTATTTCATGAATATAAGTATATAAATACATATAATAGTTCATGGCTCAAAACTTGTTTATTTCACATTTCACCGATAACCAGTCTAGTACTGCCAATTCATAATTCAACCATTCTCAATCTTTCACATGCAATATTGCCTTTATTCAAGGTTATGTTTTAGCAACATTTAAAATATAGGTTCAAGATGACCAAGGATATGACTTGCCTTCCGCGTCGTAAAATACAGCAGTCGACGTCGGATCCACAGTGAAGTCCTCGAACTCGGGCTCTTGATCTGCTCTCCAATCAAACAAACAACCAATAATCATAATCTTTTCCATACATTATTATACTATATGCAATGATGCAAAGATGAAGTCTTGATGATTCTGAAATGATTGGGTTAAGAGGCTGATTAGGGTTAAGTTAAGGAAACCAATGTTAAGATTAGTTGTCAAAGGTTTACAAGGTTCCAAATGTCTCAAAATATCAGAATGATGTCAAGGTTGCGACTGGTTCGCTCAAAAACAGCGAACGTCTTTAGATCGACATTCGGTTCAAAGCATCGACATAGGGTCGATGAATGATAGAGGGGTTATTTTAACTTGTGGTAGTAGAATAAAATGTAGATCACAGCTCTACAAATTTAGTGGACAAAGTGGTTTTCAAATTACACGACCAGAAGTGGGTAAACAAGGTCAATGCCACTGGCTGGCAAGCTCTGGCATAGAGCTGACAATGCCAAAAACTAGGGCTTAGCATAACTTTTGATCTGGAGCTCCAAATGATGCACCACTTTGTCTGGGAGGTAGGCATTGATAACAGGAATAAATCATTCAATAGGATCTAGGGCTGAAAATGGCTGGAAAGCAAGAAATTTGATGATGAACAGAGATGAACTGGCTGCACTGGAGCAGTTCTGGACACAAACTTGGCATGGCTATAACTTCCAATCTAGGCCGATCTAGGTGTCGAGCTAGAAGACAAAAATACTCAGGAGGCTAAGGCACATCTAAATGACAAAGTTTCGAGGGCTGAAATGGCCGGGAACACTTTTCCGGTGAACTGTGCCGGAGAAGAACACTGCTATTTGGGGGTTTTTGCTACAGGCCGAGAGAACTTAATTCTTTGCTTGGAGAGCATCTAGGAGGTATAGGGAAGCTTCTGGTAGCATCAAATTGACTGGAGGATCACCAGAGAAGCCTGGCGACGATCGCCGGTTTTCTGGTAGAGCTTGAATTTGGGAAAAGCTTCGAATGATGATTAATTAGGGATTCTAAGCTTACAGGCTTGCTTGAAATAACCCACTGATCAATTTGCTTCACAGGTTCGAGGGCTAATTCGAATTGAATCAGGCTGCATTGCCGGAACAGGGTAATCTTCGACTTTCAGCCGTTTCCGGTGATCGCCGGCGTTAGGGGTCATCGGGGAGCAATTAAATAGTACAGTACAATCAGGAGGATGAGAGGTACTCACTGATACGGTTAATTTGACAGGAGATGTTGCGGATTGTGCTGGCACCGTAAGGCTCCTCGACGGCTCGCCGGAGAAGATGACTGGAACAGGAAATTCTGGAACTTGGCTGGTTTCTGGTGAAGTATGAGGGAATTGCTGAGCACAGTGGGGTTTAAATAGACCAGGCGAAGCTTGCAAGGAGGAGACAACGAAGTAATTGGCAGCCGGTGACTTGACTGGTTGCGTGCTGGAGCAACAGCGGCGATGACACAGCGAAGAACGGTGATGCGACGGCGACAAGTCTTCAGCTGATCACAATGTCGCTTCATCGGGACCTGGCGAAGCTTGTAGCAAGCGGTGGCGACAACACTGGCGCGGCAAAGCGACGTGGCGAGAAGTTGCTGACAAAAAGCCGTTGATCGCGCGCTGGAGCAGCACTGGTCGTCGACGTAGCAGCGGCCTTGCCACGGCACTAGCTGGAGTGGGGACACGTGCGCACCGGCATGCATGGTCACGAGCGCGGGCGAAGCCTCACCGGCGATGAGCAACCACGGCGCACAAGCACGGCAGTTCCTGGTCGTGCGCACAGCAGCTAGCCTGGTCGAAAATGGATTCGTTTGCAATTTCAATTCTTTGAGTTTTGGACTGATCTGTAAATCTAATGATTTGGAAGGTTTGTTCTGAATTTGATTCTGCTAATTTGGCAAACTTTATTCCACAGATGATTTGGCAAGGATTGAAAATAAAACTTGGCACATTTGGATAGCTTTTGATACAAACTGAAAATAGGGTAATTTAGGGTAAATTAGGATTTGAGTTTTGTCGATTTTGAATTCTGGTACTTAGGATGAGATTTTGGAATTTGAACAGAAGAGGAACTTGTGACAAATAGCATTTTGAGAAGATTTGCCGAAGAAATTCTGAATTTGGAGTTAATCTGGAGATTTTAGCCTTTTTGGATTTTCAAATAACAGATAAGGACTATTTTGCGATAATTCTTGGACTGATTTGTGAAAAGAGTCTAGATGGTGAAATATGGCTGTCAACTTTTTATATTAAGGTATTGACATACCCATGATCATATTCCAGGAATAATCTGGTCTGAACTTGGTCAAGATTCGGATTAAATCTGTATTTCTGAAACTTAGGGTATTTAAGTAATAGAAGGTATTTCAGTTTTCGAAAATAGAAGGAGCTGATAAATTTGAGAGTTAGGGATAGAATTGGATCTAGGTTCTGAAGGCTTTTAAGTTCAAAGAAACTGATAGATCATATCTGAACAATCTGATCTTCATTTGAGGTCACAGGATAGATTTTGGAGATTTCAGGGCTTGAGATAGAAACTGATCCGGCTATTACTACAGATACATGCATGCATGCTATTTATGAAAAAGGAAATTTTCACCCCTAACTCAGGGCGTTACATAGTGCTATAATTTAGTGAACATGAATGACGATATTATATTATAGAAAGGTGCTGCCATGAGTTGAGCCAGGAAAGAGAAAGATTATTTTACAAATATCCATAATTCTTGACTAGTCTAGGTTCATATCATCTCTACTATATGTATCTACTCTTACCTATGACTTGCTGAGTACGAAAGTGCTCACTCTTGCAACTTACAATTCAGTAGATGGAGCGTTCTACAACCAAGACGAAAGCATGGAGTACTTCGTGGATCCAGAAGGAGGAGCGTCAGTCCCGTCGTTTCCCTGATGTGTGTTGTTCTGCCGTCCACTTCTCTTTGTGGGTGGGTCACCTACCTTCTGCTGTGTAGATGTTATTTCGCTAAACCTGTATGCCGCGAAGGCATTGTAACCTCCTTATGTAATATTAAGGCCAGCAGGCCACACTGCTTAAATATTTTGTAAGTGACTCTGTTGCAATGTGATATACTCCTATGCTTGACTTATCCTGGGAAGTCAAGGGTATGTATATGCTAGGCATATAAGGGACTAGCTGCAGCGAGCTAGGTCTCTACAGGAGTAGTCGTTGTCCCAGTTTCGGGGCGCGACAACACCTTATGGCCATCAAATTCCCTCTTCCTCTTACGATACGTGTCATTCTCCGAAAGAAACCTAAGGTGACGCATGTACACTATTTTTCTGTAATTCTTCAGCCACACGCTCTCAGTCTCATCTTCGCAGTGGGGACAAGCTTTGGCTCCTTTCGTACTAAGGCCCGACAAATTTTCAAGGCCAGGGAAATCATTGATGGTGCCGAATATCGTAGCACATAGGATTAAGTTCTCTCGTTTGTATGCATCCCATACCTGCACCCCTTCGTTCCACATTGTTAGCAAATCCTCTATGAATGGTGCTAGGTACACTTCAATATCGTTTCTGGGTTATTTTGGTCCTGAGATAAGTGGCGACATCATGATGTACTTGCGGTTCATACACAACCAAGGAGGAAGGTTGTAGATACAAAAAAGAACTGGCCAAGTGCTATGCCTAATACTCATGTTACCAAAAGGATTCATTCCATCGGTACTCAACCCGAACCTTATATTCCTCAATTCCACTCCGAAGTTAACAGATTCCTATCGATGTTTCTCCACTACACAGAATCAGCAGGGTGTCTCAACTTTCCATCCTTCTTCCGGTCTTCCGAATGCCAACACAATAATTTTGCATCTTTACGGTTTGCGAACATATGCTTCAAGCGGGGAATAATGGGCAAATACCACAACACCTTAGCAGGAGGTCCTTGCTTTATCTCAGCATAGTCACCGTCATCGGTTCGGTCCTTATGCTTATATCAAAATGTGCCGCACACCGAACAAACATGCATATCATTATAGTCGTTACGGTAAAAGATGCAATCATTAGGGCATCCGTGCATCCTTTCTACTTCCATTCCCAAGTGACACAACAGCTTTTTCGCTTGGTAGGTGTTTTTTGGCAACTCGTTTCCTTCCGAAAGCATGTCTGCCAAAAGATCTAACAGTGTCATGAAACTCTTGTCAGTCTGGCTGTTACTTGCCTTCAATTTTAATAGTTCAAGCACGGAGGCCAACTTTGTATATTTCGGCTTGCAACTAGGGAACAACGGTTTTTTTGAGTCCTCAATCAAGCTCTTGAATTTACCAAACTCCCTTTCACTATAATTTCCTTCCACATCATGCAATATGTCATCTAAAGTGTCATCCTTTGGCATATCCTCATCGAAATCGTCGTTGGGATTCGGCATATCTTGTTCCTCAACCTGAGTGGCACTTGTTTCTGCACTTTTCTCTTCGCCATGGTGGATCCAACATGTGTACCCCTTTTTGAAACCACGTCGAATCAAGTGGGCGACAATTTGAGATGAGTTTGTAAACATCTTAAGATTCTTGCAGTCTATGCAAGGATAATACATATAACGTAAACCCTTCTTTGCCATGTCTTGCTAAGCAACATTTTTGAAATCTAAAACACCTTTCATGTATTCTTCACTCACACAGTTGTCATTATACATCCAGTATCGATGGACCATTTGCAACTAGATTCATACACAATCTAATTATCAAAGATCTTTTCGTAGCCTAGGGCTCAATACAGACGATTCTAGGATCATAACCGTCTATAATAACAAACTATCACTGATGGTTTTCATGTCAAAACCGTCTCTAATAGCGCTACCATGGAAGCTACAAACACTAACTGTTGGAAGCTCAGAACCATTTGTAATACCAAACAAGCAAAGAAGGTTTGGAGGTTAGAACTGATTGTGATAGTCTATCACTATCACAGACGGTTTTGAGCTCAGAACCGTCTGTGATAATTAGAATATCACAGATGGTTCCAAGGTCAAAACCATCTGTCAGACTATCCTAGTCGATTCTGACCTCAGAACGGTATGTGATAACTTAACATTTTCTCCGGACAGGCCTTCACAGATAGTTTCCATTGAAAAGTTCATAACCGTCTGTGATGTGCCATCCTAGATGTCTGTTTCTGTGGTAGTTTGTTGTGGAAGATGCCGTGTTGATAGAGGATGTTGTCGTCCACATAGATCCAATGGTGCAGTCCAAGGCATCGCAAGTGAAAACCTAAAAATAAAAACAAAAAGAAACAAAAAATAAAAGAAATATAAAAAGAAACACTTGCAAGTGAAAACCTGAAAATAAAAACAAAAAGAAACAAAAAATAAAAGAAAAATAAAAAGAAACACTTGCGTACCTTGAAGATCACTCCTCGGAGGCTGGTGGAGGTGATTGGTGGAAAAATGGTGGACGAAAGTATGGATAGGTAGGTGGGGGATAAGGTTGTGCAGAAATAGCGGTGTTGTGAAGATGGTCCCCATGGTGTGCACATGCGCCTGGATATGTGTCGTCTGGGAGGATGTGGCCTGCGTGTACATGATAGTCATAGAGGCGATCCACGTGGCCGGTGAGGTCGTCCATACTAGAATCCATCGTAGCCTTGTAATCTACAAATTCTGACCTAAAGTCGGAGAGACTAGTGCACAAGAACTATATGGAAGCATGTAGAGCAACAAAATCATGTGCTGCTGGTTGGTCAGACTCGACGGCACATGAGGAACTAGGATCAGATGAGCTAGATGAGAGTAATCTCCAGTTTCAGTCATTAGATAAGCATGTCCGAGAAACATCAAGCAAAAGGATCACTACTACAGAATTGCAATCCACTAACCCATATCTTCTAACGGTTATAAGCAATCTGGGAAAAATCCGATAGAATAGGATGACAGCGGTGGAGAAGAGGCTTTTTACTATCGGTTATATGCTGGTACACCGTTAGTGAAATGCAAATATTTTTTACTATCGGTCATTACTGTACCAACCGATATAATAGATGAAATAGTACTATCGATTTTTCTTTCGTAACTGATAGTGAAATTACGGACTTTATACTATCGGTTCGTAATGTACCAACCGATATAATAGATGAAATAGTACTATCGGTTTTTCTTTCGTAACTGATAGTGAAATTACGGAATTTGTACTATCGGTTCATATTGTACCAACCGATATAATAGATGAAATAGTACTATCGGTTTTTCTTGCGTAACTGATAGTAAAATTACATACTTTTTACTATCAGTTCGTACTGTACCAACCGATATAATAGAGTAAAGTTTACTATCGGTTATATAAAAAAACCGATAGTAAAATGACGTCATATAAACTAATGGTTATGACAGTGTGGACCTTAGTTTACTATCGGTTTGTGTTTTTGAACCGATAGTAAAATTGTACAACTTAGGTCGACCCCTGCTCTGCGCTCTGCATCCTCGATTCAATTCTACCGTACGTGCATCCACGCTCCAAGCTAGAGTGATCTGGAGAAGCTAGCTGAGAGGTTGATAATTCGATCCCCCTCGGTATTGTCATCTTCTCATCACCTCTCTCTCTCTCTATCACTCTTTCACACTCTCCCTCTCTCTCTCTACTTGCAATTCATTAAACTAGATACATGTAGCTCCAAACTAGCTAGAAGGCTAGGTTGGCTAGCTAGCTATGGCTGGCTGAAGTTAAGCAGCTAGCTAGCTGGCTCTTCCAATTAATGCATCAAGTTAATTAGGGTTTCATACATATCCATTTAATGTAATTAAGCAGCTGTACACACATATGGCCTAGCTAATTGATGGTGTTTCATGCATATATGCATGCCCTGAGTCATTAATTATTTATTTCAATTTGTCAATTTTGTGAAATAATTGTAGATGGACCGAGCATATTGGATGTATGGAATAAAACGTACTACTGTTGAGTATTTGGAGGGTGTGAAGGGGTTTATTAAATTTGCTGACCAAGAAAAGGCGAAGAAGGGAGAGAAAGATATGCATTGTCCTTGTATAGATTGTATGAACATAAAAGGTTCGGCAACTCTGCTTAGATTAGGAGTTATTTGATTCATCGTGGTTTTAACGCACACTATATCCGTTGGATATGGCATGGTGAAGATCTTGAGGAAACGAGCACCGCTACCACTCAGCAGCACCAGGAAGTGGATTGCAGTAATGATGATCATGATCAGAACATTGGTAATGTTCATTTGAAAGTCCATGTAGATGACGACAATTTAGATGAAATGTTACGTGATGTAAAAGAAGATTACAGCGAAAACGATTTAGCTAAATTTGAGAAATTAATTATTGATTCTAAGAAGCCTTTGTTCCCCGGATGTGCAAAATTTACAAAGTTGTCTTCTGTGTTGAGATTATATAACTTGAAGGCAAGCAACGGTTGGAGCAATAAGAGTTTCACGGCGCTATTGGATTTGTTAGCGGACATGCTTCCAGAGGGAAATGAGTTGCCAAGATTGGTTTACCAGGCCAAAAAACTATTGTGTCCGTTGGGAATGGAAATCGAAAGAATACATGCATGCCAAATGATTGTGCTCTGTACCGTAACGAGTACAAGGAATTGCATGTTTATCCAAGATGCGGTGCATCGCAGTATAAGCATGGGGACAGAATTTATCACAATGGATGTGATGAGGTAAAGAAAGGGCCTCTGGCCAAAACTGTGTGGTATTTGCCTGTGATTCCTAGATTGAAACGGCTGTTTGCAAATCTGAAAGATGCAAAGTACTTGCGTTGGCATGTTGAAGGTCGAAAACAAGACGGAAAACTAAGACATCCAGCTGATTCTATTCAATGGGGAAACATTACCAGAACATTCATGAGTTTGGCGGCGAAGTGAGGAATATAAGGTTTGGGTTGAGTAGGGATGGTATGAATCCACACGGAAATATGAGCAGTCGACACAGCACTTGGCCGGTTCTTTTATGCATCTACAATCTTCCTCCTTGGTTATGTATGAAGCACAAGTACATCATGATGTCGTTACTAATTTCAGGACCCAGACAACCCGGGAATGATATTGACGTGTTTCTATCACCATTAGTCGAGGACTTACATAAATTGTGGAGCGAAGGGGTGCGGGTGTGGGATGCACATAAGCGAGAGAATTTCATGTTGCGGGCCATGATTTTTTGCACCATAAATGATTTCCCGGCCTATGGAAATTTGTCGGGGAATAGTACGAAAGGAGGCAAGGCTTGTCCTATTTGCCTGGATGAAACTGAAAGCATGTGGTTATCGAACTGCAAAAAAACATTGTACATGGGTCACCGCAGATTCCTTCTGATGCATCACGCCTACCGTAAGAAGAGGAAGTCATTCAATGAGAAGCCTGAGAAAGGATCAGCCCCAGTGTTTGTGATTGGTAAGGAGCTTTACTTGCGCGTGAAGGACATCAAAGTTGAGTTCGGTAAATGTTCTAAACCTCCAGGAAAAAATGTTTGGAAGAAGAGATCGATTATTTGGGATCTGCCATATTGGGAGCACTTACAAGTTCGACATTGCATTGATGTCGTGCACGTAGAGAAAAATGTTTGTGACAGTTGGATTGGTTTGTTGTTGAACATTCCAGGAAAGACGAAAGATGGCATCAACGTTCGCTGTGACATGCTTGACATGGGCATAAGGACTAAGCTTGCACCGTTGGAGAAGGAAAAGTGGACATACCTCCCCCCGGCCTGCTATACTTTGTCAAAAAGAGAAAAAACAGAACTCTGTCAGTGCCTATATGGTGTCAAAGTTCCATGCGGGTATTCTGGGAACTTGAAAAAACTTGTGTCCATGAAAGACATGAAACTGGTTGGTATGAAGTCCCATGATTGTCATGTACTGATGTCACAAATGCTTCCCATTGCTATCAGAGGCATTCTCCCAGTCAAAGTCAGAGAGACAATTACAAAGCTATGTTATTTCTTCAACACAATATCTGGCAAGGTAAGCGTGTACTTCTAGCAAGTTAATTAGCTCCATTCGCGGAACTTGTCAGATTTTTTGGATCTGAATATTTGCTGCAACTGTGTCTTTGCAGGTAATTGATCTGGATGGACTGGACGATTTGCAATGCGATGTGACTACAACTCTTTGTCAGCTGGAGATGTATTTCCCTCCATCTTTTTTTGATGTTATGGTCCATCTAATTGTTCCACTTGTCAGAGAAATTAAGTTTTGTGGACCCGTGTTCCTATGCTACATGTATCCATTTGAGAGATTTGTGGGTATCCATTTGAGAGATATGTATGGAATCGACATCGGCCTGAGGGCAGTATTGTAACATCCCAAATTTTGCCATCTCTTTAGCTTGCCACTCAGCGTATCTTCATTGGATTCTCGAATGTCTCAACCCCATTTTTGATCTTTATCCCAGAATTATGATCTTAGGTATGCCACTACCTTAATTTAAAAAGTTGGCCGATAAACTCTGCCTTTCAGACCATTTTCGATTTTTAGTCCAAAAGTATCGCAAATCAGTTCTTTTCAGATTTGTCAGAAGCCCAAAAAGACCAAAAGTTTCATACCATCTCCAAACTTTGATCTGATTTAGTGAATATCTCCCATTCACTATTCTGAACATTTTTCCCTTCTGGAAGAATTCCAAAAGCTCAACCGAAACCCTAGTTTCAGCCTCGCCAAAGTTTCCAACCCTAATTACCCTATTTACCCTAATTACCCTATTTTCGATTTTTGTCAAAACCACCAGATCTTGTTGGATTTTACCGTTTTTCCTATTGGATGAGTCTAAGACATTTAGTAATACTCATCTGCAAGACCAAATCTCAGATCAGCCCTTCAAATCTCCAGAATTGCAAATAGGCCCAAGATCCCGAAAGAAAACCTTGCAAATTAGTCCAAGTTCTTTGCAGAACAGTCCCTGGTAAAGGTTTCTGAAATTGCAAATCAGCCCTAGCTTTCCAACCCCTGGTCGTTACCCACGACCAGAGCTCCAGCACCATTCGACCAGAACCTCGCCACCTCGCCTCGCCGCAGGAACTCGCCGCCGATGAAGTATCCCACGCAGCCACCACCGCAGCCACGTAGCACCACCTGTGCACAACCGTGCCGCCACCGTGGAGCCACCGTAGCCGCGCTGTGCCGTGATTCTCCCCCGTGCGCGCGTGCTCCAGCAGCAGCAAAGCAACGCCACGTTGCAGCCATGCCGAAGCCAGTGATCTCGTCGCCCTGCTCCAGCTGATTTCGCGTGACTCCCCTTCTCTGGCACAGTCTTTGCCGCGTCCCGACGTCGCCTCGAACGCTTCTCCAGTGTCAGCCACGAATCCCGCTTGATTTGCATCAACTCCCGAGAGCCCCAGCCCTTCGCCTATATAAGCTCCCTCCCTTGCCCAGAATCACTTCGCACCACCTCGTAGCTTCATTGCTTCAGTTCCTAGCACCAGGAAGCAACCGATCTCCCAGCGCCGCCGTGAACAGCTTCTTCTCCGGCGAGCTAGTTTTGAGCTCACGATGCCAGCCTCAACCGCAGCTCCCTTCTTCAATCCAAGACCACCAGTAAGCTTCTCCCATCCAACTCTCCGTACCATAGCATCCAATTGGCCCCCGGTGAACCCTAACGCCGGCGATAGTCGGAAAAGCTCAAATGCCCTGTTTCCTCAATGCTGCCCGATTCGATCCGAATCAACCTTCGTGCCAGTGATGAAAATTGTTTAGAACACCCATTTGAGCAAGCCTACTAACTTGGATTTCGAAATTGAGCAGTGATCATAGCCTTTCCGTAGTTTGCGCGCCACCAGTGAACAGGCCCTCGCCGCCGAGCCACTCCGGCCAACCCCCGACCGAATTGGCTTCACCAATAGTCCCCTCAGTTCACCCTCTCACTCCCTGAGCAAAGAATCGAGTTCAAACTCCCTGTATCGAAAATGCCCAATTTAGGAGTCGTCTTCTCCAGCGCCGGTCGCCGGAATTTCTCCCCGGCCGATCTAGCCTCTGAAACTTTGTCCCTTAGATAGACTCCAGTACCCTGAGCAACATTGTCTACTAGCTCGACTCCTGAATCAACTTGAATCAAGAGATATTCCAATGCCAAGATTACTGTCCAGTAGTTCAGGCCACCGTGTTTACTCGCCTGATTTGGCCACCCTACGGCCACTTTCTGCCCTTGAACCTGTTAAGTGTTTTGTTCCTGTTGCCAAGGCCTAACCCCCAGACAAAGTGGTTCATCAATTGAAGCCCTGGATCAAAAGTTATGCCATGGCCCTAGTTCCTGGCCATGTCCAGCAATATGTCAGTGCATGTCCACCAGTAGCATTGAGTGATTTATACCTGTTACACTTGAGCAATTGAAATGCCACCTTATCCATTAGATTCCTGGAGTTATGCTCTACAACTTTCCCTACTGTCACTTCTCCAGAAAACCTACCTAAGACCAATTTAGGGCTATGTCAAGCCATGAGCCGAATGTCAGCCCTTCGACATTCAAGTCCTTTTGAGCCCATCTCTTCGAT
The DNA here is from genome assembly GCA_019359835.1 of Pharus latifolius. NCBI lineage: Eukaryota > Viridiplantae > Streptophyta > Magnoliopsida > Poales > Poaceae > Pharus > Pharus latifolius. Next base: position 22,560,482 of record CM033326.1, read on the forward strand.
CAATATCAAGTGACTTTGTCCAAATCTCTCCCCTGCATGCATGATATATTTTACGTATCATTTCCCATAAAGACTATCTTTTGTATGCTTATGTAGTGTATGTGTGTATTACTTGTATCCGCCGTGGAACCAGAGATTGAAGGAGCGGAAGAAATCTTCGAAGAATCGTCCAAGTAACTAGACCCAACATTGCAAGGCAAGTCTCAAACCCTTGATCATGTCTCGCCTACTATTTTGAAATGAAGTATGTTAACTGTCTTCAAGTATATGCATGCCTTATATTCAAATAAGAACTATATTCAAATAAAGTAATTAGGTATGACCTAAATGATGGTAAAGCCCCTTTTGACATTGAATATCCCTGCACCCTTGTCACCCTAGAATATCATGCTTAGGCTATGCTATGCTCAAGATCATATGTTAAATGTTGAATGGTCACATATGAGAAAAGCATGTTCAAAACCCCTTTTGTGAAAGAAAATATGATTGGAATCGATAGTGAGGATGGTTTGATTGGATGGTGCTGTGTGCGCACTGGGAATGTAAAAGACTCCTCACTAGAGATTCATAAGGACTAGAACCTTGTGTTGTGCTTCTATGAGGCATGAAAAACGTACCAACCACTTGCCCGGTTATGGGACGGGCGCAACTTAGTAGCTTTCTTTAGTATTAGCTCTTCCCTGCAATGGTTGTCGATCCAGTGTCTTGCGAGAACTGGTGGGGCGCAGAAGGCCATGACTGATGTGAGTTCAGAAAAATTATGAGAGGAAAAGGTGGAAAGAAGGAAGACGCCCTAAGCCAGATTAAGTCGTGCGCGACTGTAATCAAGAGAGGCTATGTGTCTTGCGAGAACATAGACCCAGGCTAGGAAGTAAGGCAGTGGGGAGGACCCACAACGGTACTTGAGACTTGACTGTCTATTTGCCGAGCAGGGAATAGTTAATGCTAGGACTGTAAACTGTTGTGTCACTTCAGCCTTGTCACATGCGTAAAAGTCGCGTGGAGTTGGCCTAACTTGAAAGCTGAGTGATCGGTGGATTAAGGTGGTACACCTTTGCAAAGTTTAAAAAGTATCGGATACTCTGAGCTCCCAGGTTATGGAGTCTGCGCGCTGTGGATTCGATTCACGTCGATGCAGCACAAGTAGCTTTGGAAAAGTTTTTCACAAAATCTGGATAAAGTGGTGACTCATGAGAGACCACCACACATAACATTTCTGAAAACCTAGCTTAGGACTTTAAAAGCCTCGCTTTTGAAAATAAAGATCTTTTCTTCAAAACCAAGTGCGAAAATATATTCTACTCATATATATATATATATATATATATGACGAGGATTGACACCCGGGTCATTTCTAATAAACTTTTGGTTCAAGACAAGTTCGAACCAGACATGTATCTGGTGATGCGAACTCAAGCTATTCTGAGGGGCATCACCATGAGGTCGCAAGCTTTACGCGATCAGGTCGCAGCTTTACGCGGTCAGACCGTAAGCCTTGCGCGGTCAGAAGTTCATAGGCTATACGCGAACTACACATTCGGGATATTGCGCGGTCAGCCAATATCCCACGGTCAGAACATCTGCCGATCAGGATACTTGGGATCTATCTATTTCGGTTGCCTGTACAACAGGATATTCTAAGTATCCCGAAGATTCCTACACGTGGAGAATCAACCGTCAGAAGGTTAACACATACAGTTATCCGTGAATAACACGTGTTTAACCTACGTGGAGGTTAAGAGCAGTTCCAAAAAACCGCATCCAACCGTCCGTGCAACCGTTTGATGCAGTTTCCTCTACATGGCACCCTTTCAAACAGTACAGAAGGATGGCATGGAGCATCAATGAGGGGGGGATCATCAGAAACATCAACCGAGAGATCGGAAGATCAAGAAACCCAAAAATCATCCAAGTTAGCCAAGTCTACGGCACACCTCATATAGCATTTTAGTAAGCCTTCTTTGGCTTATCCTTGTAAACTCTTACAGGGCAAAATCCTCGCCTCTGAGGACTTTTCCCCCCTTTTGTAAACCTTTTACCACACTTAGTGAAATCTCAACAGGACGTAGGGCTTTTACTCCCACCATCGAGGGCCCGAACCTGTCTAAACTCTCTGTGCTCCTGTTCACTATTGTTCAGCATACCTTCCCGAAGGGTCATCTTGAAAGGTCTCACAATTACAAATTCTACATAAGTTCGGCTGAGGACTCCGAGTCCGAATCGTCGACAGCTGGCGCCCACCGTGGGGCCTTTCTCAAGGCGTCCTAATTGAAATTCGGAGGTTCGCCGAAACATGGCTGGAGCATATGATTCCGAGAATGATTTCGATCTCGAGGATTATGCCCATATACCCATGCCTTCTCCAAGCGATCTTGTTCCGATGGAAGAGGTCGAAGGCCAGAATCTTCCACAGGTTGAATCATCTCCCCAAGTCATGTTAATCGACCAGGAGGTAACTGGCACAAGGTCAGAACCCACACAGGTTCTTAATGTGCTAGGTGATGAATCCGGCCCGTCATACGATCCCGCTGAGGGAAAATATGATGGTGACCCTGAAGTTAGCCCACGAAGGTTCGACCCTGATAACCTCCACCGTCTCTTTGATTTTGAGTCTGACTCGGAACAAACCGAGATGTTCTCCCCATCGGCGACCTCTCTCCCTAGGCAGTTTGCTGCGTTGTCGGAGGAAACTCCCGATCAACAGGCTGCCAGGGAAGAACAAGATCGCAAACAGAGGGAAGAACAAGATCGCAAACAGAAGGAGGAGCAAGATCTCGAGCAACAGAACAACGAACTACGCAGAACTGCCCTAGAGGCTCTTCAAGATGCGCAGGCTCGTTACGATGCTGCCCCGAGTTCTTCTCGACGGTCGCGTGGTCGTAGACGTGACCAGACTCCTTCCTTACCACCGGAGCATTTCCCAGTGGACGAAGAAACAGTAACACCTGGTGCCCCTAGGAGAAGTACCCATGGTCGACTGCGATCTATCGCGGAGGTCATGCGTAATTTTCCTCCTACGGTCACGGATGCGCAGAGATCGGCCTTTTTCAGGATCCTGGCGGAAAGACTGGATGAGGTCGCATCCGAGGCGACCCCAACAGCCTCTTCCCGCTCAGTGACACATCCCCGTGAACGAGATGGTCCTCATTTTGGCTCTGGCCGACGGAGTTACCCGCCACCTCTACCGTCCCGACAGGACAAATATCGGCAAATGCAGGACTCTCGTAGTAGGGATCGAGTTCCCGTTCACTCTCGTTTGGGACCCCGAGTAACCTCACCATTAAGTGAGTTTGCTCGAAACCCGAACGAAAGTCGCAGGACGGTTCACGGTCCTTACGTTGGTTGCAAAGCTTTCTCGCCTGGCCTACGAGCAGTCGTTTGGCCCGATAAGTTTCGACCAGGGGCCATTGAGAGGTTTGATGGAACTCAAAACCCATCTGAGTTCCTTCAGATCTATATTACTGCCATCCAAGCAACAGGAGGCGATGACAAGGTCATGGCCAACTACCTGCCAATAGTCCTCGCAGGACCGGCTAGAACCTGGTTGTTCAATCAGCCTGAGGGTTCTATCTATAATTGAGAAATGCTATGCGATGCCATCCTCAGTAATTTCCAAAACTGTTACCAAAAGCCGGGTAAGGAGGACGACTTGCATAGACTGCGGCAAACTTCGACCGAAACGCTTCGGCAGTTTGTCAAGAGGTTTGTCGGGGTAAGAAATACCATCCCGAACATATCTGATGGCTCCGTAATCAGGGCATTTAAGCATGCCGTTCGATACCGGAGATTCACTGAAGACTTGCTTATCCACCCTCCTCGATCAGTGGCCGATCTGTTCGATATGGCTGATCGATACTCCGATGCAGCCGAGGCAGTCGAATGGAACCGAATGGTTGATAAGGGGGACCTACCGCCCCAACCAGGCTTCAAGGCCGCCAAGAAAGAAGATTCAAGTAAAAAGCCGGAGTCTTCACCAGGTGGGAAGTCAAAAAAGTCGAAGAGGAACCACTCTGGACAGTACCGTGAGGTCGCAGTCGCGGAGAAACCACCTTCGACCAAAGGTAATAAGTCTTCTTTTAAAAGTAAAACTGTTTCTGGCGGCCGGGATTCTGACCAGCCAGAAAAATCAACTAATCCGCAGGAGGGCAAGAGGTGGTGTCCACTCCACAACTCCGCAGGCCACGACCTCAAAAACTGCAGGAGTTGGTTGAAACAGCTGGATGATTTCTACCAAGGAGCTGGGCCAATGCCAACCTTACCGCCTAAAGAGCAGGCGTCCGGGTTAGAGACGTCGATGGAGACGAAGAAATGGCTTACCAGGTACCTCAAAATCATGTTAATGTCATTTTCGGAGGTTCCTCCTCTTTCGTTTCCAAAAGGCAGTTTAAAACCTTTTGCCGAGAGGTGAACCAAACGGAGACATCCCTTGGCGAACCTCAATATCCCCGTTGGTCGGATATGCCTTTGACGTTTGATCGCACTGACTGTCCTGTGGGGCTAACTCGACCATTGAGGCTACCTCTGGTTATTACCCCAATCATCAGTAACGCGAGAGTCGAAAGGGTCCTGATTGATGGGGGAAGTTCCCTTGATCTTTTATTGGTCAAGACACTCGACGAGATGCAAATTCCTCGTTCGAAGATCAAGCCCATAATCCATCCGTTTTATGGGATAATCCCAGGCCCCTCCATGATGCCATTGGGACAAGTGGTCCTCCCAGTCACTCTGGGAGAACTAGATAACTTCCGAACAGAATTGGTTACTTTCGATGTAATCGATTGTGATTCAGCTTATAATGCAATCTTTGGCAGGCCGACTCTTGCTAAGTTCATGATGGCAACGCACTATGCTTATCAGTGCGGGAAATTGCCTGGCCCCAAAGGTGTCATTTCGGTCCGAGGAAGTCGCAACGTGGCGCTCACGTGCGACCGGCTATCTTTGGAGATGGTCGATCAACTTCCCCTCCGGGACGCTCAGGTCGCCACCGTCGCCACCGATGCGATCAGGGCTGCTCCTCGACCAGATGAGAAACTCAAACAAGTTCCCTTGTACCCAGATGACCCATCCAAGACAATTCGGGTTGGGTCAGCCCTGGATGACAAATAGGAACTCGACCTCGTTGCTTTCCTCTGGGATAACACAGACGTGTTTGCGTGGAAACCGTCCGACATGCCCGGTGTCCCAAGGGAAGTAATTGAGCACAGGTTAGCAATTCGACCTGGACAACGACCAATAAAGCAAAAGCTCAGGCGTTTTGCCACCGACCGACAGGAAGCCATCCGAGAAGAGTTAGACAAACTCTTACAAGCCGGGTTTATACGCGAAGTGAATCACCTGGACTGGCTCGCCAATCCGGTCATGGTCCGCAAGTCAAATGGCAAGTGGCGCATGTGCGTCGACTATACTAGCCTCAACAGTGCCTGTCCGAAGGATGACTTTCCCCTTCCCCGCATCGACCAGCTGGTTGACTCCACTGCGGGTTGCGAACTGATGAGTTTTTTGGATGCCTACTCAGGATATCATCAAATTAGCATGGCAGAAGACGATGAAGAGAAAACTGCCTTCATCACCCCGTTCGGCACATACTGCTACGTCAGAATGCCGTTCGGTCTCAAGAACGCTGGTTCCACGTACCAGCGCTTGATGCAAAAGACCTTTCTTTCCCAGATAGGGCGTAATCTCGAAGCATATGTAGACGACTTGGTTGTAAAGAGCACCAAAAGATTATCTCATTTGGACGATCTTGCTGAAACCTTCTGTAACTTGAATCGCTTTGGAATAAAATTGAACCCGGAGAAATGTTCTTTCGGGGTTTCTTCAGGGAAGCTTCTTGGTTTCCTTGTGTGTTCCAGGGGCATTGAGGTTAATCCTGAGAAAATCAGAGCTATTGAACAAATGAGGTCGCCCTCGACCATGAAGGATGTTCAACGCCTGGCTGGTCGCATGGCGGCTTTAAGTCGCTTTATATCGCGATTAGGCGAAAGGGGACTACCTTTCTTTAAAGCCTTGCGGAAACATCATAACTCACGTGGTCCGATGAGGCCGAAAAAGCGTTTCAGGAGGTAAAAACATATCTTTCCAGTCCGCCAGTATTGGTGTCTCCTGAAAAGGAAGAACCATTACTTTTGTATTTGGCGGCCACCCCACACGCGGTCAGCGCAGTTCTGATCGCGGAAAGGGAAGGAGTACACAGACCTGTCTACTATGTGAGCGAAGTACTTCATGGTCCTAAGGAGCGCTACCCTGAGGTCCAGAAGATACTTTATGCGCTACTGATGGCTTCCCGTAAGCTACGACATTACTTTCAAGCACACAAGATCACAGTACCCTCCTCTTTTCCTTTAGGGGATATTGTCCGAAATCCAGAAAAATCTGGTCGAATCGCCAAATGGGCGGTCGAATTCGGTGCCTTCGAGATCCATTTCACCCCTCGCACGGCGGTTAAGTCTCAGGTTTTGGCCGACTTTGTGGTCGAATGGACCAACCCTGAGCCACCCGTGCAGTTGGCAAAGGAACTGGAGTACCCCGATTATTAGACAATGTACTTTGACGGCTCCCGTAGTTTTCAACACTCGGGGGCTGGAGTGGTCTTAGTTACGCCTCAGGGCGAACAGCTTAAGTATGTTATTCAACTACACTTTGTTGCCACCAACAATGCTGCAGAGTATGAAGGTCTTCTTGTAGGGCTCCGGGCAGCAAAATTCCTCGGAGTCCGCCGATTAGTGGTGAGGGGGGACTCACAGCTAGTCGTAAACCAGGTAAACAAGGAGTACAGCACCTCCGATGAGACAATGGCTCATTACCTGGGGGAAGTAAGGAGATTGGAAAAACACTTCAGTCACTTCGAAGTCCAATACGTCCCGCGAAAGGACAATATTCTCGCAGACCAATTATCCAAAATTGGATCCTCACGCTCATCCGCTCCGGCAGGAGTGTTCATTGAACACTTGGACCATCCTTCGATCATGACTTCGGTCGAGGATGATCCGGCAATAGCCTTCGTTGCCAACCTCGGTCAGGAACAAGATTGGACTCATCCATTGAGGGTCTATCTTGAACATGGGACCCTACCCGAGGACGAAACCAAAAGCGATCGATTAATTCGAAAGGCGCGTCTGTACAAACTCATAGATGGGGTTATGTACAGAAAGGGTACTCAAGGAGTATTCATGCGCTGCATATCTCAGGAGGAAGGAAAATCCCTCTTGAAAGAAATACATGACGGTGTATGCGGTGCACACGCGTCATACCGAACACTGGTCGGAAAAATTTTTCGACAGGGATTCTACTGGCCTTCGGCACTCGATGATGCCAAGTTTATGGTCAAGATGTGTCCACAGTGTCAGTTTCATGCAAGACAGGTTCATCAACCCGCTTATGCATTGCAAACTATTCCTCTCGCATGGCCCTTCGCGATCTGGGGAATGGACATCGTCGGCCCTATGCCACAAGCGGTCAATGGGTACAAGTTTCTGTTCGTAGCCATTGACACGTTCACAAAGTGGATTGAGGCCGAACCAGTATGAAATATTACTGCATCAACTGCACAAAAGTTCTTTCACAAGAACATTGTGGCACGATTTGGTGTTCCAAACCGTCTCATCACAGACAACGGTTCTCAGTTCGCTAGCGGTCTCTTCCTAGACTACTACGATCAGATTGGGACCAAGGTGTGCTTTGCTTCCGTGGCACATCCACAAAGCAATGGTGCCGTAGAATGGGCCAATGGGCAACTATTGCAAGGCATCAAAAAACGTGTTTTTGATCGCCTCAAGACCCGCTCGGGGGCTTGGGCAGACGAGCTCTATACTGTTCTATGGGCACTACGGACTACCTCTAGTCGAGCCACCGGTGAGACACCCTTCCATTTGGTCTATGGGGCCGAGGCTGTGTTGCCTATGGAAGTTAGTATTGGATCTGTTCGCACGAATCAATTCGACCAGGTCAATCAATCCGAACAGCGATCGCAAGATCTCATCCTCCTGGAAGAACGGCGTGATCGCGCCCTGATCAAGTCCGCGGTATACTTGCAGGCTCTACGCAAGTATCACAGTAAAAAGGTGCGACCACGTGATCTCATCGTTGGCGACTTGGTTTTACGAAAAATTCAAAACCAGTCTAACCGCAATAAATTCTCCCCAAAGTGGGAAGGGCCATACACTGTCGTCTCAATGCCGCGGCCAGGATCTGCGCGGTTAGCCATGGAGGATGGTCGGATTTTGTCCAATACTTGGAACATCGATCAACTTCACAAGTTTTACGTGTAAGTATTCCAATCACTTTTTCCCTGTTCAATTAGCATCTTTTCATAAAAAGCATGTCTTGTTTTCATACAATGAGTGTTTTCTTTAAGCCCAAATTATACAAATTCGACCTGGGGCTGATCGCCGGCGGTTAGGTTACTACAACATTTTTTAACCGGATTCGCTGGTCGATCTCATGATCACTTCCAGATAAGTCGCTCCTAAATAAGCCGTTTCTCAACGCACACGGGACTATCTGGCTAGTCTTCGGTCATCTGGGTGGCTACCAGTTTGCAATAAGGTTAAAATGTTACTTTAATCTTGACCATCGGCTTGAAGGGCATATCCCTGGTCATCATACTTATGTTTTCCCCTCTGCTTAAAATACTAAGGCTCCAGTATTCACAAAACAGAGGCGGGGGCTAGAGGAATATACTTATAGTATGAAACTTATGATGTGAATATGCACTTTCTTTTGAAAAAAAAATTTACATACATTGCATTGTAATTATAATTGTTTGGTTACAAAAATAAGGATCATTCGATCCCCAGCTCAGTCAGGAGTTTATCTACTAGGGGCTGGACTTCCTCTATGACTGCATCGAGCAGCTCTTCACTCTCGACCTCAACCAGACCCACCAATGCGTTCAGATCTGCATCTGGGCCATGGTGAAGTCGAACCCGGCTGAGTACGGCTGCTGCGGCTGATCGAACCCTAGTTCTGATCGCCTCTTCGCGTCGCCGTGTATCTCCAGGGAGATACTCAAGCAGTGAATCCGCCTGGGCAGTAAGCAGCGATGTCCAGTCATTTATACTGAGGTTGTCTTGCCTCAGTTCTACCACATCGGTCTTCAAAAGATCAGCCACGGCCTTTAGTTTTTCGAAGATCCGGAGGCTCAGTTCTTTGATTGCCCAATCGGTGTGGCGAATTGAGGATTCAAGAATCTCCTTGTCTCGACTGAGCTGCGTAATTCGACCTGCTTGCGCTGTACAGAGAGAGAAGATTATTCGCATATTATGGATTCAAGTCTTCCTAGTCAGGAATCGGCTTACCAGCATTCTCTGATCGAAGTCTGTTGAGTTCAGTTTCTTGTTTCTTAAGCATTGAGACTGAACCGGCCACCTCCTTCTTCAAGAATGCAACCTCTCTGCAACAAAATCAAGGCGGTCACAACCAAGATATACCCATGTTAACCAGAGGGTAATGGTACTCACCTGCGCAAGCTATCGCGTTCATTTTGAATGGCTTCTGTACTAGCCATCACAACACGCGAATGGCTTGTTAGCCAGGACAATCCCTGTGGTGCCAAAGAAGAATGTCAAAGGTGTCCTAAGTATAATTCAGGCACGGAAGCAGAGTCTTATCATACCTTCATAAACTTTTGTAAAACGGCATCATTCAGTTCAGCCGGAATCCTCGCTAGAGCCTCCGACGTGCTCACTACAGGGATAGTTGGCGGGAGAGCCGGCTGGACGCCACCCCCAGAGGCTACTGGTTGTGACCCGATCCCTATACTTGTTTCACCTCCCGCGGTCCGGACGACTTCCTGAACCACGGGAGTAGAGCGCTCTTCATTAGAGGCTCCCTCATCAGCCCTAGTTTCAACCTCCCCAGAGGCGGTTGAAGGGTTAGGCGCTGTCTTCTTTTGCCTAACAGGAAGAATGGGTCAGGCAACTTTTATTTAAGATTACTGTCAAGTAAGAGCTCTTACCTTATTTGAAATCCCATTCGTTCCTGGGACTTCTGGGAAAATTCCCCTTGCGAAGGAGAGCCGTCTCCGGTTCTCGCCTTCCTTATGGTAAACAAGGCAGCACCCCCCTAGAAATGTCATGTTATAGGCATATTCTTAGGGAACAGGTAAAAACACATAAAAAGATCTTTACCTGGGCCACCGGGCTAACTGGTGGGGCTGCATCTGAAGGCCTTGGCGATTCCAGAGTTGCTGGAACCATCATAGCTGGCCTTTGTTCATCCACCCCCTCCTCTGTCCGCAGAGGAGGAGGATTTTCCTCCCTGGTACCCCCAGTGGTCCCAGGGGGAAGCTCTCCTCCCTGTATATACATTAACTTGACAAATGTGCAGAAAGAGTCATAGAAGGAACGGCCGAAAAAGATTCCTTACCTTGGTCGTCCCTTCGACCAGGGAAGCAGAGATAATTGACCCTGAAACCTCGGGGGCTTCAGGAATTGGAGGGTTACCCGCGACCACAAGATTTTCGGTGGTCGCAGGATCTTCCACGACCACCTCCTCGGTAGTAGTGGTCTCTGCGGGGCAGCTTGGGGCATCGCTGGATGGAAGATCCGCGATCTTCCTCCTTCGAAGGATCAGAGGAACGTCATCCTCTTCCTCCTCGCTCCCCTCTCCCTGTACGACGAAGAAGTGATTCCATGTCGCGCCTGAAAAAGAGCAAGAATGCGATATCTTACCGCAGTCTTTCTTGCGGGACGAGGAATGCTTCGTGAAGACCCCTCCCCAGGGTTTAGCTTGGTCTTCTTAGGGGCAGGACTCTTTGTCCTGGGTCTCTGAGAGACCTTCTTCACATTCTTCGCCGTCGGCTTCTTCGGAGAGCCGACATTTTCACTTGGGAACGTTGCATCCGCAAACTTCCCTAGGAGCTGGTTTGCAGTCCATTACAAGGGATTAGCACTGGACACACACAAGACCTGCAGAGCCAAAGCTGGACAAGGAAATTACCTTTCGGCGCTCCTGTCTGAGGTCATCACCAGCGTGAATCAAGCTCTGCGGGCGAGGTGATCCCTTAGGGCCCTCTACATCGGAATTGTAGGTCCTAAGGAGGGAGTTGGTCCGCCTTTCAATCTCGGATGAAGGCAGGACTGTTCCCAAACTCAAGTCAGAATTTGTACAATTCAAAAAGGAGAAAGTTCAGCACCAAAGAAATAAATACCTTGACTGTAGTCCAGGGTGCTATCACCCATGGACCTAATCTCCCACGCCGGATGAGCCCTTTCACGCAGAGGACACACCCGGTTCTTCACGAAGTCTCGAATGATATCTCGAGCCGTCAATCCTTCATTGACCAAGTGAAGAATCACCTCGGCATGCTTCGAAAGCTCCGAGTTTATCGCCGGAGGAATGTCTAACTCGCTCGACTTCTCCGGTCGCGAGTTTTCAAACCATAAACTGCTTTCGGATGGTGGAGAGCAGTAAAACCACCTTTGGTGCCACCCATGCACAGAATCTCGTAGGGGTGGGGAGGGATACTCCTTTTTATCCCTCAGCCAGAAGTAGATGCATCCGGCGGCGTTGGTACTCTTCGACCACGCCGAAAAGTAAAATCGTCGGAAAAGATCCACGCTGGGATATATTCCAACGAAGGCTTCACAAAGGTGCTGGAATACTGCAAGGATCAGCATCGCGTTGGGGTGGAGGTTGATCAGTTCCCACCCGTAATGTTCAAGGACATCCTTAAGGAACCGACTCTCAGGGAATCGGAACCCGCAACGCAAATACTCCTCAAAAACCACCAACTCGCCTTCTTGGACAGTTGGGGTTTCTTGGTCCTTCTCCGCAGGTCGCCAGTTAATGAGCAGCCGCGGAGAAAGGATCTCCTCCTTCTCTAATGCCATCAGGCTCTCCTCAGAATGGTGAATGGATCTGCTCCAGGACGCCATCTTTGGTGTAGAATCAAAGGGGAAGCTGGCGATTTGGGGAAGATGAAGGCTGAAGAAAATGAGGGTTTTGAGCGGCGGGAAAAATAAGGGTTTTTAGCTGTGTGGCTTCTTTGAGAAGACATCTGCTCTTTTTATAGACCCAAGGCGACACATTAATGACTAAACGGCTCATTTCAAACGTTCCATTGAATGCTTTATTCATTTCCCATAATGGATACTGTCTCTGATGGACCCGATAAAGTTCTCAGGCGTCGGATCTGAAGCAAAAAGACTTCTTTGTTTTGGAAACTGAAAGCGTAAAAGGACTGAAAAATTTTCAGTACTTTTCAGAAGACGTTTTTCCTTTTTATACTTTGAACATTTTATTCGAAAAAATCATGTAACCCAATTTTTAACGTACTGGAGTGTTTCTAATTGGGTTATGGTTTTATCGAAATCGTGTTTTAGGCTAAAACTTCGATTCTAATCGAAGTGACATCCTGACCGAGTCCCAACTCTGGTCGAACCTTAGTTCTGACCGCGGCTTTGAAACTGATCGCGGAATCAGGGCAGGTCGCGGTACTTTTTTCTTAAAAGTGATTTTGATCGCAGAACTAAAATTTCCTGTGTATGAATGGTCGCGAACGTAAAGTTCATGGCTATATTTTCGCACAGAAGATGTGGAGAACATTTCATGAGAAATAAAGAACTTTTATTTCTTACATTCTTTACATACAAAAGGGATGCAGTCGATCAAAACATCGACTTGCTCCGAAAGAAGTTTACAAAGTTCCCCAAGGGACATGTTGTTGTCAGTAGGGTCTACACTGACAACCCCCAGGGAACTAGCAACTACCCTAAGTCTATCTATATCGTCCCTAACAACAGACGCACTATTGTCCCTAATCAAGTCAGAGAGTTCTCGCTGTTGCTGAGCGAAGTCCCTCTCTCGACGGAAATGGTTCGCCCCTTCTCGGGATCGATCAAAACATTCTGCTAAACGCAGAATCTTCAAGGCCATCTCCTCGGTCTTCTTCTCCAGGGCATTCTTCTCTTCCAGAAGGGTCTGTCCGGAAGGAAGAGATGGAGCAGCAGAAGGCTGATCGCTGGGGCCTCCTACCTCCTACATTTTTGCAAAAGTTAGTCATACTAACTAAAATTATCAGCAAAAAGGGAGAAGAATTGTTACATGTCCCGGTGCATAACCCGTTGATACACCCATCTTGGGAGGAAGATCATCATATGGTGGAAGAGCAACCTTCCCAGAAGAAGATTGCTTCACCAACCCAATACGGCAATCATCTGGTCGAGGGATAGTCACCGCTTGCCGACCAGGATGTTGATCACCCAAAAGGATGGGAGAATTGGATGTGAAGGGATCTTTTCCTAAGGATAAAGGCCTAACTTGCCGAGAGGCATGAACGGGGAGGGTCAAAGGAACTGAAGGAAGAAAGAAACTCACTACGTTCTTTACCTTTGTTCCATTGGAAGATCCTTCGTCAACCTTGGGTTTCTTCTTTAAGGGAGACAGGACTTCATTCATTTGAGACCCTTGTTCGACAATTTCCCCTTCATCGCTCTCAATCTCGATGATTTCATGATCTGCCATTGGGAGGGGTATGTGAAAAAGAAGGAGGCAGGATAACAAGAAAAAGACTTAGACGTGAGAGGGAAATTGTAGATCTTTACATGTCCAGGGGTCTGGTATTTATAGCCGCCTGGGTGACGGTTTGCATCCCGGACGCCTCGGGTTTTGCTAAAACATTTACAATTTTGCCTCGAGATAAAAACAATTCTACGGCGCTATCATTGCCCGTCACGTAATGTCAGAACTCGTCTTAAAAAACCAACCGTTTTCACTTAGTGCGCCACTAAGTGGAGAAGTTAAAGGGCCGGGTTAAAAATCCAATGCACGGTTTTTAAATTCGAAATAAACACGTCTCTTCGTTTTCTTCGAATTTGGGGGCTAGCTGACGAGGATTGACACCCGGGTCATTTCTAATAAACTTTTGGTTCAAGACAAGTTCGAACCAGACATGTATCTGGTGATGCGAACTCAAGCTATTCTGAGGGGCATCACCATGAGGTCGCAAGCTTTACGCGATCAGGTCACAAGCTTTACGCGATCAGGTCGCAGCTTTACGCGGTCAGACCGTAAGCCTTGCGCGGTCAGAAGTTCGTAGGCTATACGTGAACTACACATTCGGGATATTGCGCGGTCAGCCAATATCCCGCGGTCAGAACATCTGCCGATCAGGATACTTGGGATCTATCTATTTCGGTTGCCCGTACAACAGGATATTCTAAGTATCCCGAAGATTCCTACACGTGGAGAATCAACCGTCAGAAGGTTAACACATACAGTTATCCGTGAATAACACGTGTTTAACCTGCGTGGAGGTTAAGAGCAGTTCCAAAAAACCGCATCCAACCGTCCGTGCAACCGTTTGATGCAGTTTCCTCTACATGGCACCCTTTCAAACAGTACAGAAGGATGGCATGGAGCATCAATGAGGGGGGGATCATCAGAAACATCAACCGAGAGATCGGAAGATCAAGAAACCCAAAAATCATCCAAGTTAGCCAAGTCTACGGCACACCTCATATAGCATTTTAGTAAGCCTTCTTTGGCTTATCCTTGTAAACTCTTACAGGGAAAAATCCTCGCCTCTGAGGACTTTTCCCCCCTTTTGTAAACCTTTTACCACACTTAGTGAAATCTCAACAGGACGTAGGGCTTTTACACCCACCATCGAAGGCCCGAACCTGTCTAAACTCTCTGTGCTCCTGTTCACTATTGTTCAGCATACCTTCCCGAAGGGTCATCTTGAAAGGTCTCACAATTACAAATTCTGCATAAGTTCGGCTGAGGACTCCGAGTCCGAATCGTCGACAATATATATATATATATATATATATATATATATATATATATATATATATAAAACCAAGACCCCTTTTCTTGAAAACCCCTCATCTATATATCTGCATTCTCATAACGGGACTTGCTGAGCATCGTGGAAAAATATGCTCACCCTTGCCTTTTCACACAAATTCAGAAGAAAGGATTCAAGGACCCTGATTTCTTTAGCCTTGAGCACCAAGAAGAGGAAGGAACCTTTCCAGACGATTTGAGCTTCTAGGAGGGTCATGCGCCAAGTTGAGTTCGATGTGGTAAAGGCCCGAGCCGAACCGGTGCAGAAGGAAATGAAGACCTTTGTTATTGCTTTCGTGTTATTGTTTTATGAAAAACTCTCTACTTTGTATCAACTTTGATTAATGCCATTCTTGGCTTTATGGTAATGTAATAGTGGTCCTCATGACCTTGTACTTGTTTTATCTATTTGCCTTATTGTTTAAAGTAAATCCTGTTGTTGTGAGCTTGTGATGTACCTTTCTGTGTGCAATCCACCTGGGTGATTGCCATCGGAATCCTCAAATGAGGATCCCACAAGTATCATTGAAGATTATGCCGCCGAGGAGGTGATCGAATTTTGCACCAACTATATGGCCGGGGTTGACCCAATTGGCGTTCCTATATCCCGGCATGAGGGCAGGCTTTGGGGCATTGGAAAGATTGGATTTAAAGCAGTCGTCCCCTCTAGTGATCTGTATGCAAAAGCCCATTTTTGGATCTTACAACACATGACGCGGGTGGAGCCATACATACACGAGCACAAGGAAATGTTACGGAAACAGAATCCTTCGAAGCTAGAGATTTGGGTCAACAGAGAACATAACAGGAGGTTTGCTGGGTGGATCAAAAATAGAGTCCTGCTAGCTTCTGAGGGCAACGCAGATGAAGTTGTTACATGGTTGGCCAGAGGGCCTAGATTTACTGTAGGGACTTGGCAGGAGTATGACATCAATGGCTATTCATTTTATACAAGAACTCAGGATGAGAAGAGTACTATGCAATGTAGTGGAGTGATACTACTTGCTATTTCAGAGGATGCCAGAGCAGTAAGGGCACTTAACTCATATTACGGTGTTATTGAGGAAATATGGGAGCTCGATTATGTGTTACTTAAGATTCATTTATTTCGATGCCAATGGGTCGAAATTCCTCGAGGTGTTAAAGTTGACAATTATGGGTTTACTCTCGTCGATCTCAGTAGAGTCGCACACCAAGACGATCCATTTATACTTCCTGAGCAAGCCACACAGGTGTTCTACATCGTTGACCCGGCCAATCCAAAGTTACACGTTGTCCTTCACAGTAAGAGATGTATTGTTGGGGTCGAAGATGTTGTGGATGAAGAAAAGTATAATCTGTTTGACGAACAACCTCCATTTTTAGATGGAATTCTTCAATCTGTCCCTACCAAAGATATTCGCTAAACAAGTTACCTGCGAGACAACCATGAAGAAGGATTATGGGTGAACAACCATTCCTGACTAATTTGCAATATGTAAGTGACGTATATTACTTGGAGCTTTAATTTAAGAATTAATATAAATATTGATCATGTTGTGAAAATTGTGATTACTGTGGTTATACACCCAGTCATGTGCTTGTTCATTGCCAAATCATTTTTTAAAAATTCTTTGGGAAAACATATGTGAGGCATTGAGAATCATTTCTGCAAAGTTTCATTTCAATTAGACTTGATTTGAGCAATAAATGATTCTTTTCACAAATTAATATGAAAAGTGCAAAGTTCAGATTCCTCGTGGTTTTTGGCTGATTTTTCATTTTCATATCTCCATTTTGATTGGCTATTCGAAGAAAGCTTCTACATGCTTGATTCTTTATGGTCCGTGATTGGTCTTTACTGTTAATTTATTTCAAAATTATTGTGTCGGGGGAAATCTCCGCGGGACTAAACCCAGGTAAGTTGCGTCACGATTCCCCGGGGAAATGGCCTCCGGCGCCTCCCCGGGCGCCGCCATTTGGCCCCCGGGACCTGGCCTCCGGCGCCGTCCCGGGCGCCGCCATTGGCCCGGGGACGTGGCCTCCGGCCCCTCCCCGGGCGCCGCCTTTTGGCCCCCGGGACCCGGCCTCTGACGCCGTCCCGGGCGCCGCCATTGGCCCGGGGACGTGGCCTCCGGCCCCTCCCCGGGCGCCGCCATTTGGCCCCCGGGACGTGGCCTCCGACGCCGTCTCGGGCGCCGCCATTGGCCCGGGGACGTGGCCTCCGGCCCCTCCCCGGGCGCCGCCTTTTGGCCCTCGGGACCTGGCCTTCGGCGCCGTCCCGGGCCCCGCCATTGGCCCGAGGACGTGGCCTCCGGCCTCCCCCCGGGCGCCACCATTTGGCCCCCGGGACCTAGCCGCCGGCGCCGTCGCGGGCGCCGCCATTGGCCCGGGGACGTGGCCTCCGTCCCCTCCCCAGGCGCCGCCTTTTGGCCCCCGGGACCAGGCCTCCAGCGCCGTCCCGGGCGCCGCCATTGGGCCCCCGGGACCTGGCCTCCGGCGCCGTCTCGGGCGCCGCCATTGGCCCGAGGACGTGGCCTCCGTCCCCGCCCCGGGCGCCGCCTTTTGGCCCCGGGGACCTAGCCTCCGGCGCCGTCTCGGGCGCTGCCATTGGCCCGGGGACGTGGCCTCCGTCCCCTCCCCGGGCGCCGCCTTTTGGCCCCCGGGACCTGGCCTCCGGCGCCGTCCCGGGCATCATCGCCCTCCTAAAGGTAAAGTCTCGAATTGTTTGTCACGTGCAGGTCACGCGAGGAGCGCCTCGGGAACTAGCAACCACCTGTCAAGCATCCAAGGCGTTTGACCGGAAGAAGGACGGTCCTACCATTCAATCCGACGGTGGCTTGCGGGGTAGTTTAGGTTTTTTGCTTCTTTTTGGGGCTATAAATAGCCTTTGTACCCCTCTGTCGTAAAGGATCGGATCACTTTTATTGGAATAGCTAAACTCACAGGCGTACTCCGGAAGCCTCTCCCCCCCAGAGAGAGCCTCCCCAGCTGACTCTGGTCGGGAGCGCGTCGACAGGACTAGGGTCCCCACCGGGACCCGAACCTGTATAAATCCTTGTGTCAATTCTTGTGCTTGGCCGGCGGGGGAGGACCGGTCATCCGGTCAACCCGCGCCGCGTAATCTTTGCTAGGATCATTCTCAAAACCTGCCGGGGTATTCGCAATACCACGACAATTGGCGCCGTCCGTGGGGACTCGTGACAAGACGCCATGGCTCCCCCAAGAACAAGGGCTCGCACCCTTCCCGGTGACCGGGGTCTCAGAGACCCGGCGCCGTCCGCCCGGGACACTGCTGTTCCGGCGGTCCCTTCCGGAGGCGACCTGGCCCAGGTACCGCCTCCCTCTTTTCCTCTTAACTTAGGAGCTTCCACCTCCAGGTCGATCCCGGTGACCGCGGGGACCTCGGCCGGGACCAGTCTCCCCCCGACGGCTCCCCCGGCTCCCCGGGACGCCCTGCTCGAAGCTCTCGTCGAAGGCCAGCTCCGCGCCCAGCGCTCTATGCACAAACTCCTTAGCGTGCTGGCGCGGCCTTCCGTCCCCACATTTGCGTCACACCCATATCCGGGGAACATGCCCCCGTTTATGGGTTACCCGGCGGCCCCTCCGGCCTACAGGGGTTTGTCCGCCCCGTATGATCCTGCCGGGGCGTTCCCTCCCCCTGCGGGATATACGTCCGAACCCTTCCCGGCACCCGGGCCCGTCCCGGTGCCGGGAGGTTATCTCATGCCGGGGCCCTTCGTGGCACCAGGGGCGTACCCCATCCCTGGCCTATTCCCGGGGCCGGAAGCCCACCTCTTGCCGGGGGTATACCCTACGCCGGGAGCCAGTCCCGCCCCCCGCGTCGCGTTTACCGCACCAGGGGCGGTTGGCAGAGCAGCTCCCGTACCGCAGTAGACTTCCCCCCTCATGGGCCCCCCGGTTTCGGGCGTCGCCACGGGGGCTCCCCCCTCGCCGGTTCCGGGTGTTACAGGGGCTCCGCCCTTTCCGGTTCCGGTCATGGCTACTGGGGCCCCCCCCACTTCGGTTCCAAGCGTCGCCATGGGCGGCCCCTCCTCGGTTCCGGATAATACAAGGGCTTCCCCCTTTCTGGTCCCGGGGGTCGTCGCAGGGGGCTCCCCCCAACAGGCTCCGGAAGCCTCCAGGACGGCAGCTACAGCGCATGAGCTCCCTCCCTCGGCGGGACAGGTCCGTTTCGCCCGGGGGGAGGTCGAGCGAATGCGTTCACCAAAGCGCGGGGAAGAACTTCCCCCCTGCCGCGGGCGCGGGGAGCCTCGCTCTCGCACCGGTCGGGGGAAGAGACCCGCTGAAGAGCCAACCTCTCCGGCGGAGAGCCCGGACGTCCGGGAACTCAGTCCCGGTCCGAAGGAAAAGCGTCGCCACCGCCATTCTGGTGGACCTCTCGGACCGCTTCCAGACTCTGACAACGAAGGTCCCGTGAAGGAAGACAGCGACCGGGGTTCTCCTCGGGAAGTGCAGGGGGCTAACCAGCCCCTGTGCCGAAGACTTCGCTGCATCCGGTGGCCGCGGCCCTACCACCCTCCGCACATCGAGCACTATAACGGTGAGGCAGACCCTTACGAGTTTGTGCAGGTCTACTCCACAGCCATCTCCGCGGCCGGGGGGGACGAGACGGTACAGTGCAACGTCTTCCCCCTCTACCTCTCCGGCATTGCCCTCTCCTGGTTCTACAACCTGAAGGCGGGCTCCATCAAGTCTTTCTCGCAGCTCAAGCGGGAGTTCTGTGCCAACTTCCAGGGGAACTAAGTGTGTCCCCTGGACTCCTCGCAGCTGTACACTGTCCGGCAGAGGACTGGGGAAACCATCAGAAGCTTCTTCAAGTGCTTTGCTCAGGTGAAGAGCAAAGTGGCCCATGTCCCCGACTCTACGGTCATCGAAGCCTGCAAAAGCGGCATCCTCCCGGGGGAGCTCCACCGAAGGCTCTCCCGGAGCTGCCCCTCCTTTGCCGGCGAGCTCTTCAACGTACTCGAGAAGTACGCTCGGGAGGAGGAAGACGACATCTGGAAGAAGACCCAGGGGGCTCCCGCCCCCGTCGACCGAGGGGCCAGGGATCCCCCCAAACGCCCCAGACAGGGGGGCCGTAGCGAGCCACAGTCTCGGGACACTTTTGTCCTCGAGGGCGGAGGTGGCTCGCGCGACCCCCCGAGGGGCAACCGCCCCTTCCCCAAACCGAAGGTCCATGGGGGAGGACAATCTTCGCGCGCCCGGGAAGGCCCCGCGGGGAGAAGGCGGGAAGGACCTTGGTGCAGCTTCCACAGGTCCAGTACCCACGCTACCCGAGATTGTAGCCAGCTGCTGCAGCACTTCGCAGACTTCCTCGACCAGCGAGGGCAGGGGGGACACTCTGGCCTCCTTGCCACCTCGGCCAGCTGTTCCGGCCCTTCCCGCTCACGCGGGGGCTCAGCAGACGCATGAGGGGGAGCCTTCAGAAGCTCTCCCCTTTCAAACTTCGCAGCGGCACATCAACGTCATCGTGGGAGGATCTGCCTCCGTGCGGGACTCTAAGCGCCAGCGTAAGGAGTACGCCCGCGAGGTCAAGGTTGTGGGGGTGCTACACGCGTCCCCGCCACCAAAGTGGTCGGACGTCCCCCTCACCTTCACGGCAGAAGACGCGCGGGGGGTTCGCTTCCCCCACGACGACGCGCTCATTGTCTCCGCGACCATCTACAACTGCCATCTGGCCCGTATCCTGGTGGACGGCGGGAGCTCCGCCGATGTCCTATTCCTGAAGGCCTTCAAAGAGATGCAGGTGGATGAAAAGCTCCTGCAGCCTGCGACAGGCCCCCTGCAAGGGTTTGTCCCGGGGAAGGCGATCCACCCCGTGGGCAAGGTAGATCTCCCGATGACCTTCGGCACACCAGAGAACTACCGGACCGAGCTGATCCGCTTAGACGTACTAGACCTCCCCTCCTCCTACAATGCGATAATGGGGAGGACCACAATCAACCGGCTGGGGGCTACTACCCATCAAAACTATCTCTGCATGAAGATCCCCGGGCCGCATGGTGTGATCAACGTTCGGGGAGACCAAGACATGGCCCGTGCTTTATACGAGCGCGCTGCGGCCACAATCGGAAGCGTCAACCTCATAAAGACGCCCGGGGGGGAGGCTTCTCCCCCGGAACTAGACGCCGCTGCGCCACCGCCCGGGAGGCCCCTCCTAAAGCCGCGTCCGGAAGGGGGCCTCCAGAAGGTCCTGCTGTCCCCGGGCAACGAAGACAAAACCGTCCGGATCGGGGCGGAGCTCCCCGAGGAGCATGCAGCGCAACTTGCGGCTTTTCTGCCCGAAAACTCCGATGTTTTTTCGTGGAAACCTTCGGACATGCAGGGCGTCGCCCAGGAGGTTATTGAGCACAAGCTCGCAGTGGCCCCCGGTCACCCCCCGGTCAAACAGAAACTGCGGAAACTCTCCCTCGAGCGCCAAGAGGCAATCAAGGCGGAGATCACCCGGCTCCGAGAGGCGGGGTTCATTCGGGAGGTCCTGCACCCCGAGTGGCTCGCGAACCCCGTCCTCGTCAAGAAATCAACCGGCAGGTGGCGGATGTGCGTGGACTTCACCGACCTTAACCGCGCCCGCCCCAAAGACAACTTCCCGCTCCCGCGGATTGATGAGCTCGTCGACTCCACTGCGGGGTGCAAGCTCATGAGCTTCCTAGACGCCTACTCGTGCTACCATCAAGTCCGGATGGCGGAGGGGGACGAGGAAAAGACGAGTTTCATAACTCCCCTCGGAACCTTCTGCTACGTCCATATGCCCTTCGGGCTCAAGAATGCGGGGGTGACCTTCCAGTGCCTCATGACGCTGGTTTTCAAAGATCAAGTTGGCCGCAACGTCGAAGTCTACGTAGACGATGCGGTCGTCAAGAGTCCCCGCGCAGCCTCCCACATCGACGACCTGGCGGAAACCTTCCGCAACCTCCGCGCGTTCGGGCTCAAACTCAACCCGGAGAAGTGCGCCTTCGGGGTGCGCGGGGGGAAGCTCCTAGGTTTCCTCGTGTCCCAGCGAGGCATTGAGGCGAACCCCGAGAAGATCCGGGCTTTCCTAGATATGCCCCCGCCGCGCTCCGTCAAGGATGTCCAGTGGCTCTCCGGCCGCCTAGCCGCGCTAAGCCGCTTCGTCTCCCGGTCGGGGGAGCGGGGCCTCCAGTTCTTCAAGATCCTCCGAGGGCTTGAGGGGTTCCGCTGGACCCCCGAGGCCCAGGAGGTGTTCGACGACCTCAAGAAGTACCTCACGAGCCCTCCAATGCTCGTGAGTCCGTCTCCGGAAGAGCCCTTGGTCCTCTACCTCGCCGCGACCCCCGTCGCCGTCAGCGCGGTCTTGGTGAAGGAGCAAGGGGGGCAGCAGCGTCCCATGTACTACGTGAGTGAGGCCCTCCAAGGGGCCAAAACTCGGTACACGGAGATGGAGAAAATCTCGTACGCCCTCCTCATGGCGTCCCGGAAGCTTCGGCATTACTTCCTGGGGCACCCCATCACCGTCCCGTCGTCCCTCGCCCTCGGGGAGGTACTGCGGAACAAGGAAGCCACCGGCCGGATCGGGAAGTGGGGGGCCGAGCTCGCCCCCTTCTCCCTGTCCCTTACCGGCCGCTCCGCCATCAAGTCGCAGGTCCTCGCCGACTTCGTCGCAGAGTGGACTCCCGCCTCTGGGTTCGGGGACGAAGATCTCCCTGTGCCGCCCCGACGCAGTAATCATTGGACCCTCATGTTCGATGGGTCGCTGTGTCTTGCCGAGGCTGGTGCGGGAGTAGTCCTCCGGAGCCCCGAGGGGAAGGAACTCGAGTACGCCGCGCAGCTCGAGTTCCCCGCAACCAACAACGTCACCGAATACGAGGCTTTGCTCCTCGGGATGCGCCTCGCGCGCTCCCTGGGGATCTGGCGCCTCCTAGTCAAGGGAGATTCTCAGCTCGTAGTTTGCCAAATGGACAAGTCTTACCTATGCCATCACGCAAACTTAAGTCATTATTCGCAGGAAGTGCGAAGGATGGATAGGCATTTCGACGGCCTCGAGGCCCGGCATATCCCGCGGAGGGACAATGATCGGGCCGACGCCCTGGCCCGGGCGGCAAGCGCCCGGGAATCGCTCCCCAAGGGGATTTCCTGGAAATCATCACGAAGCCCTCGGTGGCCTCCCCGGACACGGGCGACGAGCCTCATGTCCCAGAGGTCGCCGAGATCATCCGGACTCCGTCGTGGATGGACCCCCTCATTTCCTTCATCAAGGGGGAGGGGCACCCTCCTAGTGAGATCGAGGCTAAACGCCTCCGGGCTAAAGCCCGGGCATATCTCCTGCTGGCTGGGAGGCTCTACAAGCGGGGGGCTTCCGCCCTCCTGCGCTGCCTCCCCCGGCCGGAGGGACTTCAACTTCTCGAAGACATCCACGCAGGGAGCTGTGGTTCTCACCAAGCCCCGCGTGCCATCGCGGCCAAGGCTCTCCGGCAGGACTTCTACTGGCCCACGGTCATGCGCGACGCGCGAGACCTTGTCTCCGCGTGCGAGGCATGCTAGAAGATGGCCAAGGACTCGAACCTCCCCCCTATAGCGCTGCAGACAATCCCCATCACTTGGCCCTTCGTGCGCTGGGGGATGGACCTCTTAGGGCCCTTCCCCCCAGCGCCCGGGGCATACAAGTATGCGGTAGTCGCAGTCAACTATTTTACAAAGTGGGTTGAGGCGGAGCCTTTGGCCAGCATCACGACCCGGGCCGTTCAGCGGTTTTTCTGGAAAAACGTCGTATGTCGTTTTGGTGTCCCCCGGGAAATCACCGTGGACAACGGGACCCAATTCGACTCGGCTTATTTCTGGGAATTCTGCGAAGGCCTGGGGCTCGTCATTCACTTTGCCTCAGTGGCCCATCCCCGGAGCAATGGGGCTGTCGAGAGGGTCAAAGGCGTGATCCTACAGGGGTTGCGCCGGAGACTCGAGCAAGCCGCTTCTAAGCGGGGTGCATGGGCGGAGGAGCTCCCTAGAATCCTCTGCTCCATGCGCACGACCCCGTCCCGGGCGACGGGCCGTACTCCCTTCTCTCTGGTCTACGGGGCGGAGGCAGTCCTCACCCCGGAGATCGGCTTCCGGTCACTGCGGGTCGAGCTCCTGGAGGGAGCCACGCCCACAGTGTACCAGGCCAACGAGGCCAACCAGCGCCTGGAGATCAATCTCGTGGAGGAGGAACGCGACCGAGCGCTCCTCCGCCACGCCATCTACGAGCAAGAGATGGCGCACGTGTACAATCAGCGCGTGCGCGAGAGGGCTTTCCGCCTTGGGGACCTTGTCCTCAAGCGTGTGATGGACCCCCAGGCCCAGGGTAAGCTCTCCCCAAAGTGGGAGGGCCCCTACAGGATCTCCGCGGTCCTGGGCTCGGGGGCCTACAAGCTCTCCAACCTTCTAGAGCAGGAGCTGAAGCACACGTGGAACTTGCATTTACTTCGCAAGTTCTATGTTTAGCCTTACAGGCCTGTCCCCTCCCCCGGAGCGTTCACGCCGGAGGGGGAGGAGGGACACTGTATTTTCCTCCCCTTTCGCGACTTCGCAGGGGGAGGCCCTGTACTTCATTTTATTAGCAATACATAGGTCTTGCTTTTCAAACTGTCTCATTGCAGGTCTTTCTCATTACCGCCCCTAGCGGCGATGGCCCCCCCCCCCCCCGAGGAAGCCCTCCCCGCGAGGATGCCCTACCAGCGAGGATGCCCTCCCCGTGAGGATGCCCTCTCCGTGAGGAAGTGGGCCAAGCCCAGCAAGTCCCTCCTGTAGGGCG
Source organism: Pharus latifolius (assembly GCA_019359835.1). NCBI lineage: Eukaryota > Viridiplantae > Streptophyta > Magnoliopsida > Poales > Poaceae > Pharus > Pharus latifolius. Next base: position 22,585,023 of record CM033326.1, read on the forward strand.
TCTTACGATCAGCCCTCGTGGATTGAGGGTGTAAGCGGCAACGCGGTCACAATGGCCGTGGTAACGAGTCACTTTGGGAGACTAGTCCCCTGCCCAAACACACAAGACCCGTCTTCGGGCACTTCCTCCTCCGGGAGTAGACGCTCTCCCCGGTGGGACGTCTCATGGCCTTCTTGGATCTATCTTCCTCCTCCGGGAGTCGACGTTATCCCCGGCTCCCCGTTCTCACGGCGACCGGAAGATTGGTCCCCGGCGACCGGATGAATGCCTCCCGGAGACCCTATTCCCGGCTCCCCGTCTTCATGGCGACCGGACGATTGTCCCCCGGAGAAGTCACGGATTTCTCGGACATTTTCTTCCCCGAAGACCCTATTCCCGGCTCCCCGTTCTCACGGCGACCGAACGATTGTCTCCTAGGAAGCTCGCCTCCGGAAATCTCATCGAGTTTTCTTGGATGTTTCTTCCACATGAGGCCTTATTCCCGGCTCCCCATTCTCACGGCGACCGGACGATTGTCTGTCGGAAGGTCTTCTCCTTGAAAACCTCGTTTTAAAATTTTCTAACTTAGAAAATTTCCTATGCTACAGGAGACTAGGCTTAGCAAGATTAAAGCCGCTTGGGCGTCCCCCGGGGAGCCCCTCCCGGACCTTCGCTCGGGAGCAACCTCTCGGGAACCCTGGTAACAACATTCAATTCAAAGACTTAGAAAGAATTCTAACTTCATTGCATTCAAAATGTTTTTGTACAAGTGTCCGGGGCTTCTTCTAAGAAGCTACCGGGATCAAAATCCTAAGAAAACAAAAAAAGGGCCCTAGCTAAGACCCGGGGGGAGGCTCATACATGTTCGTTGGCGTCCTCCCCCTGGGGGGCTTCTTCGAAGACCGGGGCTGGGACATCCCCCGCCGGAGGCGCCGGAGCTGGGAATCTCGCCCGGATGAGCCGGTCGTAGAATCCTCCGGCGAGCTGCTCGATCTCCCCGCGCGACGGCTCGAAGGAGTCCGGGAAGCTTCGGGGGATGCGGCCCCCAATCGCCCGGGCGCCAACTCCCCGGAACTCGACGAGCCCAGCAGCAGCCGCGACAACGGGGATCGCCCAGCCCCGGACCCGAACGTCGGCAGCCTCCGGGATGGTGGAGACCTGTGCGTTAAGAAAACGCATAGCCTCCGCGAGGGTCGTCGGTGGCACCTCCTTGCTCCCGGAGCCCAGGCTTACGCCGTGGCTCTCGAGGGCCAAACGGACGGAGCGGCCCGCGTCCGCCACCGCCCGGACGCTCGAGCCCTCAAGCTCCCAGAGAGCCTCCTCCCTCGCCTTGGCCTCCTCCCGGAGGCGGCCGTTGACAGCCTCAGAAATATGAACCTGGGCCCGGACCCGGGTCAATTCCGCGAGGGCTTCGTCGCGTTCCCGGAGGGCCTCCTCGCGCTGCCCTACGGAGGCCGCGGCCCGGCCCTCCGCTTCCTTCAGCAGCCGGGCAACCCGCTGCTCAAGGCCCCAGGTAACAGCTGCCACCTACAAAATATATAGAGTTAGAAAAATCTCCAAGTGCAGGAGACGAATGAGGGCGTCATCGACTCGGGTTACCTGGGCCCCGAGGGACTGAATCCCCTCGAAACGCTCATGGAGCGTTCCCTCCGCGACAAAGGCCTGCACCTTCCGGGTATGCAGGCCCTCCGCATAGCGGGCAACTTCCCCCGCGAGAAGCAGAGGGGGCTCTCGCCCGGCGCCGGCGTCGCTGCCGGTGGGGGGTCCCCGGACCTGTAAGTCCAGTAACGCGGCCGGCGTCACCGGCGTCTTTGTGGCCGAGGTCTCCTCCGAAGACGTGGCCGAGGAGCTTTGGGCAGGGGTCCCTGCCCGGGGGGGGATCATCAGACCTTTCGCCGCCCCGGGCCGAAAGGTCCTCGGGGCCTCCTCCTCCGGAGGAACCTCGTAGACTGAGGGGCTCCCCCCCTTGTCCACCGGCCAAACCCGCGGAGGCAAGGCCTCCGCGAATCTCACCTCCAGCCTCTCCGGCTCCAAAGAAGCCGGAAGGGGCAGGAGGGGCTCCACTGAGAGTGGCGACGGGGCGTAGTTCGCCGAGTCGGACGCCGCCCAGCCCGCGGCCGCCTCCTTCCCCCGGGCCTCGGCGGGGCCCTTCGGGGGAGGAGGTGTTGCTCCCCTCCGGGCCGATGCCCGGGCACGATCGGTTCCGGGGGTCTCGCCCCGGGGCTTCGCCGGTGTCGCCGCCGGCGTCGTCGACGGTCCGGGGGTCTTTTGGACCCTAGCCTTCTTGGGCTCCGAGCCCTCGGCCGCTTCCTTCCCCCGTTTGTGCGACCCGGGGGTGGGGAGAGGCTTCCTCTCCGGCAGCTTGAGCCCGTAGGCCGCCGCTACCAAGTTCCGGGGAGGACCCTCCCCCACAAGGCGCACGACGCGCTCGTGCTCGTCGGCGAAGTACCTCCCCAGGAGGTTCTCCGCCTTCTCCCGCGCCGCCGGGTACGGCCGGACTGCAAAAGGGAAAGAGTTAGTCAAATTTTCAAAAAATTGTAAGAATAATGCGGCAGGTTCCCGGAGCTTACGTCGCGTCTCCGGCTTCACCGGGGGCCGCTACTCGAGCCCCATGCCGATCCCCCTCTTCCCGCCTGTGAAGGGGGAGATCCGGAGGAGAGCCATCTCCTCGGCGGCGTCCCGCATTGAGTGGGTCTTCTTGGAAAGGACCACCCGGCCGAGGAGCTCGAACTCCTCGTCCGTTCACACCGGCGGCTTCGGTGCGGACGATCGGTTGTAGGTGGGGGGCTCCGGGGCGTACAACACCGCCTCGTCCCTGACCCGGAGGTAAAACCACCTCCGGACCCAGTCGCCCTAGTGGTCCCGGGAGGCCGCCGCCGAGTAGTCGGCCACCCGGGACGGCAGCATTTGGACCATCACCAAACCAAAGGGGGACTTGGGGCCCCCCTTCACCAGGTGGGAGCTCCGCCCCGCCGGTTAGTAGAAGTACCGGAAGGCGCGAAGGGTGGGCTCCCGCCCGGTCGCTGTCTCGTAGAGCCAGATGAAGAGGCCCATCCAGACGAGCGCGTTCGGGGTGAGGTGGTTGAGTGCCACCCCATACTCCTTCAGAAACTCCCGGAGCATGGGATTCACCGGGAGCCGGAGCCCCGCCTCCAGGAAGGCCTCGAAGGCCACGACCTCTCCTGGCCTGGGGCGCGGGGCTCCGTCTTTCTTCACGGGGACTCGGATGTCCCCGTCCGCTACGACGCAGCGTTCGACCAAGGACTCGGCGTCCTCGGCCGTGAACTCCGACGCCCATAGGAAATCCGGAGGGATTTCCTCCGGGGGCACTGCCGTGGTCTTTGCTCGACCCTTGGGTGCCATGAGGTTAGTCTTCTTTTTTTGTTCGGTGGCTAACCTTTCAGGAGGCTACTACTCAAACTTCTGGACGTCTGCTACCGGGAGAGGGCTACCGGGAGAGCAAAAATCGCTAAGGCTGGAAGTTTGGAATGAGCTTCCGGGCCCCCCAAGGCCCTATTTATAGGGGCGGGACGTGGTCTAGATGCACGCCACGTGGCACACGTGGAGCAATCTGGACCGTAAAAGTTCAAACCATGCGCGGGAAACGAAGGGACGGGCGTGTGAATCGAGGCGCCGGTTCGAACCGCGCACACATTTATGGCGAAACGGAGATCTTCCCGGTGACGTGTACCATACCCACCGGGGACTCGAGCATCGTCCCCGGCGTGCATGGGGGGCTGCTGTCGGGGGAAATCTCCGCGGGACTAAACCCAGGTAAGTTGTGTCATGATTGCCCGGGGACCTGGCCTTCGGCGCCTCCCCGGGTGCCGCCAATTGCCCGGGGACGTGGCCTCCGGCCCCTCCCCGGGCACCGCCATTTGGCCCCCGGGACCTGGCCTCCGGCGCCGTCCAGGGCGCCGCCATTGGCCCGGGGACGTGGCCTCCGGCCCCTCCCCGGGCGCCGCCATTTGGCCCCCGGGACGTGGCCTCCGGCGCCGTCTCGGGCGCCGCCATTGGCCCGGGGACGTGGCCTCCGGCCCCTCCCCGGGTGCCGCCTTTTGGCCACCGGGACCTGGCCTCCGGCGCCGTCTCGGGCGCCGCTGTTGGCCCAGGAACGTGGCCTCCGTCCCCTCCCCGGGCGCCGCCTTTTGGCACCCGGGACCTAGCCTCCGGCGCCGTCCCGGGCACCGCCATTGGCCCGGGGACGTGGCCTCCGGCCCCTCCCCAGGCGCCGCCATTTGGCCCCCGGGACCTAGCCTCCGACGCCGTCTCGTCCGCCGCCATTGGCCCGGGGACGTGGCCTCCGTCCCCTCCCCGGGCACCGCCTTTTGGCCCCCGGGACCTGGCCTCCGGCGCCGTCCAGGGCCTCATCGCCCTCCTAAAGGTAAAGTCTCGAATTATTTGTCACGTGCAGGTCACGCGAGGAGCGCCTCGGGAACTAGCGACCACCTGTCAAGCATCCAAGGCGTTTGACCAGAAGAAGGACGGTCCTACCCTTCAATCCGACGGTGGCTTCCGGGGTAGTTTAGGTTTTTTGCTTCTTTTTGGGGCTATAAATAGCCCTTGTACCCCTCTGTTGTAAAGGATCGGATCACTTTTATTGGAATAGCTAAACTCACAGGCGTGCTCCGGAAGCCTCTCCCCCCCAGAGAGAGCCTCCCCAGCTGACTCCGGTCGGGAGCGCGTCGACTGGACTAGGGCCCCCACCGGGACCCGAACCTGTATAAATCCTTGTGTCAATTCTTGTGCTTGTCCGGCGGGGGAGGACCGGTCATCCGGTCAACCCGCGCCGCGTAATCTTCGCTAGGATCATTCTCAAAACCTGCCGGGGTATTCGCAATACCACGACATATTGGAAGTCAATTGTATGGATTTTCAGGTGTCTTTACAAGTGCAAAATGATTTACTGAAACACATCTATAACTATTCTTAGGAAAAACCCTAAGTACTAGTGCCATTGTATAGTACTATTGGTTTTAATTGCCAAACCGATAGGTAATTGCTAACTTATATCGGTTTCTTTTTTCCAACCGATAGTACTAAACTGCCATTGTGTTGTTTATGCATGATTCTTTATCTTCCATGACTGGTTGTTACTGTTAATTCACTATCGGTTTATATTAACAATCCGATAGGAATTTTAATATCTGATATCGGTTACACAATTTTAACCGATAGGAATATGAATACTCTGATATCGGTTACTTTACTATCGGTTTTAGTTGCAAACCGATAGGAACCTTAGTGTCTTATATCTGTTTCTTATTTTTAACCGACAGTACATACCTCTATAATAGGTTAAACCCACGGGATTTTCCCTCCAGTCCAACCGAACACATTTCCAAATAACTGTGTACTCACGCGCGGAAAACCCTAGCCTCCCCAACATTCCCTTTTTCGCTCCTGCCCCGCCATATCTTTGAGTGCACGATCCATATATCGGTTGCTTATTTTGAACCAATAGTACAATACCCTAATCAGCCACAAAACCATGAGAAGTCCGAATTTTCTGTTAATTATTTCCCATTTTCTGATTGTCATATGAAATTTTGGTTCATTTACATTTCCTAAAAAATTCATTATTTTTCTTGGCTATGACATTAGATTTGCTTAGAGTCTTAAGAGATTTGCCTGAATGTTAAAGATTGACTTGTTTTGTTTGTGATGAGCTAATAAGACATTGATGCTTATAAAAAACTTATAAAAAACTTGCAAAACAATGATCAGTAATTCCCCAGGCTCAATCCTACCATTGATGCTTAATCTAAAACCAATCGACTTCTGAAGTGCACCATCGATTGTATGGGTTTTGCATAAAGAAAAATTTATGCATAGTGTTGCTCATTACAGTGGTGCATTCATGGATGCCCCTCCTGCAGAGAGACTAGCATAGTTTGCACTGCTAATCTTATCTATTATCCAATTTTGTGTAAAAAGTAGTGGCTCTTTCTTATTTTTCTTAGGTACTCTGTAGCATGCTGGGAGTTTTTTGTTGTATGAACTTTAACCCAGTATACCCCTTTTTCTTTCAATGAAAATATGCAGTTCTACTGCATGTTCTAAACAAAATTTCTATTATCCAATCCATGCAAGTATGGCTTTGTGAAAGAGCCAAATGTTTTTTGGGTCAAAGCAAGTTTTCCAGTGAGATTCAAACACCCATAAGTTTCAAATTGAAACTCCTTTGAGAAAGTTTTCAATTTCGAACTTCTTCAGGGTAATAATATCTAGGACTTTTGTAAAACAAGTTTTGGCATAATTCAAATAGATTTTGATTAGCACTGGAAACTGATTTGGTTAAAACCAAGATAGTCGAAAGCCTCTAAAAAATGATGTTGTGCTGTTTGGCCAAACGCGCGGATCCTTCATGTGAGTTCAACCAGTTTGGGAGACCGATCAGGAAGGACGCCGGCCAGTACGCTGCCTATGTTGATTTGTTGGCGAAGGAAATGGTGAAGATCACTGTCTAGAGCTGGAAGGATGTTAAGGCCGACGAGAGGGATAGGCTGTGGGCGGAACTGAAGGTAAAATTAATCAAAATCCCTGAACTCTTGAGTAATCACATTCCCTTGGTTTATCCCAGAGATTAAGTAAGTCCTGCTTATATGCACCATTTGAAATATGCCAAGTGTAACATCCCCGACGATGGTCCCAAGATAGCTTGCTTGAAGGACATGAACAACACGTGGAAAACCTTCAAGAGCGTCCTCGTTGGTACCTTTCTCGCTAAAGGCAAATCTCCATGCGAGAAGTACCCCTTCATAATGGAGGATGTATGAGAGCAATTCACCCAATAGAAGGGGACCCTTGAGTTCAAGGTATGTATGGTTCCTTTGATTGGTTACACCATTGTATGGAGTAACGAATGGTGCATTAATTTTCTTGTTTCTGGTACGAAGGCCCTTAGCGAGAAGAACAAAGCAATCCAGAGGAGGAACGACCACCCACACCGGCTCGGCTCTCGCGGCTATGCGGGGAAGGAGGAGTAGTGGAAGAAGGTTGAAGACGAGGCGTCGAATTTCGTCAACTCCCCTGACCTGCCGCTCTCCGCGATCCGCGATCCGCGATGCAAGCACTGGTGGCTGGCCAGAGGGACCGTGTCATCCACGGGGACTGTGGAGTTCCCAAACCCCAGGGACGTCGAGGTCGGGCAACGAATTGTAAGTTGGCTAACTTCCTGGTTGGAATCATAGAGTGTGGTACAAAAAACTATGATCACTCGTGTGTGCACAAGTTTGTATATATATTTTCCTCACAATGTAGAGCTTTGAGTGTAATAGATCTCTTGCCCGAAGGAAGCGACCCAGGGATTGTTCACTCCCCATAGGGAGAACAACATCTTAACCCGGGCTCTAGGGAACAAGGAGCATCCAGGGTGGACGCGAACCGTGGGGGGTGTGGTGCCATGGAAGGAAGGCTTCTAGGAGCTCAGGTAAAAGGCAATGAAGGCTCGCAGCTGGAAGGAAAGGGAATCGGAGCTGTCTGAGAAGATACGGTCAGATGTGACTGCACAATTCACGGACATGTTCTCTCAACTGAACAAGAAGTATGAACACCTCAACCAAATTGTGCACTCCAAGGGTTTAGATCTAGCTGCCGAGGTCGACGCTGGTAGGCCAAGTAGTTGCGGCTCGAAGTTAACATGGATCCAGTGGACCTGATTGAGGTATTGAAACTCTTGAGCTATATATATATGCAGTTCGGTTGATGCCACTCCCATTACGTTAGAACTGTTTCGCTAACATGTTATAATTGTTGCAAATTTCGGAAGCCGGAGAGCTGTAGCCTATTGATCAACATAGGTGACAACCCTGTAGTGGTTGCACACGGGGTCATATATCCATCTTGGGAGGATGTCTGGATCCACTATGTACTGCTGAAGCCTAGGTTTGCAAAGGAACAGGTGGACATGGCCCTCCTGGGCTACAACGCTTTTCCGTTGCCCGTCCCAACGGACGAAATGCGGACAATTGATGAGGCATTGGGCTCGTACATATAGTGGCCCAAGAAGGGTGTTAGACTACAGGAGGTAAACCCTACCCATTCTAGCTTACAACTCAGTTAATATACTCAATTTGCAAAATCTAACTTATGCTTTCGTAACTTAAAGTGGATGATGGATGCCAGCACACTTCTTGAGGACCCCACCCCTAGCACAACGCATGACCGAGCTCCTTCAGCCCCATGCCTCCTCCGACGGCCTCGAACCCACCCAAAGGATGCACGCCTCCTCGGAATGCCCCTTCGCCATCAAATGAGGCCGGCGGCACCACGTCCCAACCTTCGAAGGTATACACTCGCTCCCCGGCCAAAGGCAAGGCCAAACAAAGCCAGCCGAGTACATTCAAGAACGGGTTCCCACTCATGTCGGAGTACCTTCTACGCAATATGGATCAGACAACCAGAAGTCTCCACGAGTGGTACCTGACCCAGTCTAGATGCCACATCAACTTCTTAGTTCACTTCAGGCTAGGTCATTTTCACCATGAGGCCGGGAGTATATCGGTGGCCCATGAGGATTTGTTCGACCTCTTCAACTGGCAGGAGCTTGATATGTCCATCAGACGAACTGGAGTCCTGTGAGTTTGCTGTTGTCTGAATTAAGTTATCACAGTTATTTCATAAATCTAATCACTTTGTATGCACTACTTACTAATGTCTACTTTGCATCCAGGTGCATGTATAGGGTGGCGTCGATGAGGGCATGTGACAGGGTGGGTTTCCATGACCCAGACAAAATAAGCCTCACGATGCTAGAGCACGACCAAGCACATGCGGAGGAGTACATATCAAGGGCACTACTGGCGCAGTAGGACCGGGAGTTCATTCTTGCGCCGTACTACCAAAGGTTAGTGCATTTCTTACTAATTTAACTCATTCTTGTATGTTACGCTAACATATACGTGAAACAGTGCACTTTTATATACAGTATAGGGGCCACTGGGTCCTCATCATCATTTGCCCATGGATGAACGAGGTCTATTACCTCAATTCGATGAGCAACAAGGTAGTGCATGTTTTCACCCTCACGTGGCACATAGATGCATAAGTAACACAGCTGATTTAAATTTTGCTCTGACTAGCTAATTAATGATAACATATTAACCGTCAATGCTAAATTAAGTATAGGGCTTTCAAAAATTATGTTACTGCTAGCGGGAGGCATGACGCGTCGAAGGGCACAACAATTTCTTGGAAAGAATATGAGGTAATTAAATATATGGATGGAACTACTCATGATGAGTCTTTTAATTTATGCTTAATTAGTTCTTGCGAGTTAATGTGGATTTATGTCTTTTCATATGCAATTATCCCAGTGCCATCAGCTGCCACCGTCATGGGAATGTGGGTTCTATGTCATGAGGTTTATGTATGACCCGATCAAGACAAACTTTGCCCAATTCCCTAAGGTAAGCATTTTCCCTGACTCAAAGTCGAACATTGGATGTGACCTACGTTCCTAACTTCACACACACATGCAGAGTGCCATGCTGAAAGACCAATATGAGTTGCCTCAGTTAAAGGAGCTGTGACAAATTTGGGCTCAATATGTGACGGATGAAGTGGCTATCTACGATCGATCGTAAATGACTTGTACATGTAATATACATTGAATGTGTTAATTGGTGTATGTGTGTATTTGTATTTGTGTATTTGTGAATAAACTCAATATGTCAATAATTAGATTCAATCTGTTCAATGCATGTCTGTATCTTTGTATTAGTGTATTTGTGAATAAATTCAATCTCTGAATAATTTGATTCAATCTGTCCAATGTGTGTATCTCTGTATTTCTATATCTGTTAATGATGCTTTGTAATACTATCGATTCATATCCTACAATCGATAGAAGAAAGTTTCCAGTACTAACCGTGTCGAGTACCTAACCGCTATAAAAAACTATACAGTACTATCGGTTTCCAGTGTATAACCGTTACAAGAAATCTAAAATCACTATCGGTTGAGTTCATTGAGCGGATAGAAGAAATTATCATTCGCGATTAGTGAACATTGGTAATGTAGGTACTTTACTATCGGTTTGCAATCGAGAGAGTTGTGCTACATTTCTTCTATCGTGCCGATCACTAGCAGTAAGAGAACCGATAGTAGAGGCGATTTTAAACCAATAGTGAAAAGCAATTCTGTAGTAGTGGTCTTGATCAGCAGATGTAGATGACAACGACCGCTCACAGATTGTTCTAATCTGTGCAGCAATTGTTGCAGCGCCTCTACCGGTATCCACACGTATCAAGATGGAATGTCATACGATGGTGTGCTAGCACCAATGTGCACGACAAGGGTTTAGGGGCTGTTTAAAGGACATAGTAGCTATGGCTTTTGTGATGATCCTCAAAGCCCATCATACCTCTCTATATATAGGGCCATGTAGAAGAAATCCTAACAGATTAGGTTTTCTGATGTGATTCAAATCTTATCCGAACTGCCCATGGAGAAGAAATCCTAACAGATTAGATTTTCTGATGTGATTCAAATCTTATCCGAACTGCAGGATGTGTTTAATATTAAATCTTCATATCTGATATGTAAACTCCATAACAGACCCAATCCGGATCTGATACGAAAACCCATAACAAACCCAATCCGAATGCATAAGGACTCTAATATGAAGTCTTCGAGTCTGATACAGAAACCCATACCAAACCCAATCCGAATGCATAAGGTGTCTAATATAGTCTCCAAATCTAATACGGAAACCCATACCAAATGTCACACCCCCATCTTGGGGACAACGACTACTCCGTGGGGTCCCAGCTCGCTGCAGCTGATCCCATACATGCATACCATTGACTTCCCAGGATAAGTGAAGCACAGGAGTATATTTACATTACAGTAGAGTAACTTACAAAATATTTGAGCAGTGTGGCCTGCTGGCCTTAATTCAACATAAAGATATTATAATGCCTTCGTGGCATACATGGTCTAGCAAAATAATAACTACACAGCGAAAGATAGGTAAACCCCCACAGCAAGAAGTTGACGGCAGAACAACACACATCAGGGCTCTGGCGGAACTAGCTCTCCTTCTTCTAGATCCACGAAATTCTCCACGCCTTCATCTTGATCATGGAACGCTCCATCTATTGGATTGTAGGTTGCAAGGTGAGTACTTACGTACTAAGCAAGTCATAGGTCAGAGTATTTACATATAATAGTGATGATATCAACCTATATTAGTAAAGAACTGTGGATGGTTGTAAAATAGACTTCTCCTTTATATCTCATCTCATGGCAGTATTTTTCATAGCATAGCTTTGGTATTCATGTTCACTATTTATAGCACTACCGCGACACGTCGACACCCGACAGCCCATGGCAGCACCCCTTATCATGACTACACATGTCATTTGGGTAATCTTGACTTATCAAATTTTATTTAGAAAACATACTTGTGCCACACCCCGTGGATTTAATCCACCGCAGCAGACTCCTATAAACCCGGGAGCTCGGAGTATTCGATTATGTTTTTAACTCTACAGAGAGGTACCAATTTACCGGCAAGATATTCCACTTTCATGCCCATCCTATCAAGATGATTAGACCCTTCCTCACTGCATAGTGTGAGTAGCAAGGTGGAGATAACAAGAACTTTAGCTATATTTCACTCACAATTCACCCCTGACCCTGTGGTTGGATAAACCACAGTTGTGGCGGGCTATACCCCCACCCCAACTGCACCTCCCCATTACTGGGTCAGCGTGCATCATCACATCCAGTGATATGAGTAGGAGCCACACTCCGTGCCAATTGTGCACCACTTTCCATCTCATGCAGGGGTTTCAGGTGCGATCCGCATACTTACTTGTTCAAGCCTGTCCCATACCAGGCTTGCAGTTAGTACATTTTTCATGCCACTAGATGCACAACACAAGATTTTAGTCCTTATATGCCAGTGACCAGACCATCCACAACCACACACATCCAGTGCCACCACCATTCCATACCAAATTCTGGTCACGACTAGGGTTTTATTTCATGAATATACATAAATACACATATAATAGTTCATGGCTCATTAGTTGATCATTTCACATTTCACAGGCATTCAGCCTTTTACTGCCATTTCATATTTCAATCATTCTTTCACATGCAATACTAATTATATTCAAGGTTATCTTATAGCAACTCTTAAAATATGGATTCAAGATGTTCAAGAATATGACTTGCCTTCCTCGTCATGAGAATCAGCAGTTGGTGTCGGGTCAACAGTGAAGTCCTCGAACTCAGCTTCTGGATCTGCTTGGTGACAAAAAACACAATAATTACTAACTATATTAAAATGATTTATGATCTATATGCAGATATGCTCTAGAAAGAAAAACTAAACAATGCTGAAGTTGATTGAGACTGCAAGCTGAATTGAGTCGAGATTCTAGGGTTTCAAAGAATTTGGGCTAAGATTGAGTATTGGAGGTTATTAGAGTTTCAAGATATCAAAATCGACATAGGGTTCATGGATGGTTTGCTCAAAAACAAATGTCAACAGATTGACATTCGGGTCACAGCTAGGACATGGCTCTCGGGAACTCTAGAGAGCTTATTTCAAGTTGTGGTAGTTGAAGAAAATGTAGAACATTGCTCCATAAGTTTAGTAGACAAAGTGGATTCCAATTTGCATAACTAGAAGTGGTTGAACTGGCACAATGCCATCGGCTGACATGGGCTGACATAGGCTTGACATGCACATAAACTAGGGCATAGCTGCAAAAATGATTCAAGGCTTCAATTGCTTCGCCAACTATGTCTAGGAGATAGGCGAGAGAAACAAAAATCTAATGGTGGTGGTTTCGATCACTAGGATGACCGGATGGCGACGAACGGCGGCGAGGAAACACGATGGTGACACGGCACAATGCAGCTACTGGACAAATTTGTGGCATAGCTGCAACTCGTGATTTGGGAAGAACCAGAGGTCGATGCAGTGGTGAGATTTACTCAGGAGGCCAAGGCGAATCTACTGGACAAGGTGGCGACGACGGCGACGACAGGACAGCATGCGAGCGATGATACCAGAAATGGCTCACGGTGACAGAGCAATTTGGTGGTTTAATCTCCAAATTGATGGCACGGTCAGTCTCCTAGGTTGATCCAGATACTGTGGTTAGGAGGGATTGGATTGGGGCGGCGCCGGTGAAGAGCTTGATGACGCGGCCGGAGAAGAAGGGGATGGCTTTTGGGCATTCCTAACACAGAGCTTTGGAAATCGATTCTTTGCGGTGAGAGCAAGAGAGAGGTGAGGGAAAGATACTGGAATGTTCAATTTGGCAGGAGGAACGACAGTGCAGCCTGGTGACGTGAGCCGGTCGCTGGTGGCGCATGCAAATTGGAAAGGTTTCAATAGAAGCTTGAATTTGAAATCCAACTGCACAGGCTTGCTAAAAAGGTTCCACTGATAATTTAATTCCATTAACAGAAGGGCTAATTCGGGCTAAATCGGGCTGCATTGTCGGAACAGGGCAAATGCAATCTACGGCGATCACCGGCGTTAAGGTCCGCCGGAGCTCAATCAAAAGCTACAGCACTATGACGTGAACGAGAGGTACTCAGGCGTCGTGCTCCTCCTCGGTGGCTCATCGGAGAAGAAGACGAAGACGAGAAGTTTGGGACCTAATCGATTTTCTGGTGAAGTGAGAATTGCACAGGATGGTGGGGTGTTTAAATAGGCGAATGATGGAGCCTGTGAGGAGGGAACAGCAATGATCTTTGTGCCGAGGATGAGACTGGCTGGGTGTAGAAGCAACAGCAGTGACGATGACGCGACAGCGACATCGGCTCTGCAATTGCACAATTTGTAGAGTTATGATCTATGGTGGCCGGTGCGAAGTGAAGGCACAAGCAACAATGGTGGCACCGCGTGGTGACGTGGCGTGAAGCTCCTGACAAAGTGTTGGTGCGGTCGTTGCTGGTTGCTGCTGGTCGCGTGTGCGGTTGTTGGTCATTGCTGCTGCTGCCACGGCGACGCTCTTGGTGCGGACACGTGCGCACATGCAAGCACAAACGAACACGAGCACAGGCGAGGGCGAAGCTGGCCGGCGACAAGGAGACACGGCGAAGCCTGGCGCTGGTCGAAACTACTGCTGGGAGCTCTGGTCGAAATTGGGATTGGGCCTAATTGCAAAATCTGGATTTTGGCTTTGGATTGATTTTCAAATTTGGGATTTCGGTGATTAGGGCTGATTTGAACTTCACAAAGCTAGCAAACTTTATTCAGCAGATGATTTGGAAAAGATAGAAAATAAGAGTTGGAACATTTGAATAGTTTTCTGATGTCGGGGGAAATCTCCGTGGGACTAAACCCAGGTAAGTTGCGTCACGATTGCCCGGGGACCTGGCCTCCGGCGCCTCCCCGGGCGCCGCCATTTGCCCGGGGACGTGGCCTCCGGCCCCTCCCCGGGCGCCGCCATTTGGCCCCCGGGACCTGGCCTCCGGCGCCGTCCCGGGCGCTGCCATTGGCCCGGGGACGTGGCCTCCGGCCCCTCCCCGGGCGCCGCATTTTGGCCCCTGGGACCTGGCTCCCGGCACAAATTGGAATAGCTAAACTCACAGGCGTACTCCGGAAGCCTCTCCCCCCCAGAGAGAGCCTCCCCAGCTGACTCCGGTCGGGAGCGCGTCGACAGGACTAGGGCCCCCACCGGGACCCGAACCTGTATAAATCCTTGCGTCAATTCTTGTGCTTGTCCGGCGGGGGAGGACCGGTCATCCGGTCAACCCGCGCCGCGTAATCTTCACTAGGATCATTCTCAAAACCTGCCGGGGTATTCGCAATACCACGACATCTGATAAAATGAAAACCGAGTAATTTTGAGTATTTTAAATCTTGATTTTGTCAAAATTGAAATTTTGGGATTTAGGAAGAGATTTTGATACCCTCACAGAAGAAGATTTTGTATTGAATAACATTTGGGAGGTGTTCCTTGAAACAAATATGAATTTGGAGTTGATTTGTGACTTTTAGCCTTTTCAGGCATCTGGAAAATCAGAAAAAGCCTGATCTACAATACTCTTTGGACTGATTTGTATAAATGGTCAGATAATAGAATTTGACTGCCAACTTTTTGGATTAAGGTATTGGCATATCCTTGATCATAATCCAAGGAAAATTTGGTCTGGATTAGGTCAAGATTTGATTAAATCAGAGTTCAGAGTATTTAGGGTAATTAGGATATTTAATTAAATTCTGTTTTCGAAAAAAGAAAGGTTTGACAAATCTGGGAGTTAGAGATGGAATTGAATCTGGCTTCTGAAGACTTTTATACTCAGGATAAATAACAGATCATATCTGGAAAGTCAGATCTTGATTTGGGTTCACAAGGAAGATTTTGAGATTTTAGGGCTTAGGATAAAATAAGTCTGGGCTGATTTTGCTGATCTTGGAGAGACATATGCATGAATGACTTTTTATGAAAAGAATTTTCACCCCAGACCTAGGGTGTTACACCAAACCAAATACAAATGCATAAGGAGTCTAATATTAAGTCTATGAATCTGATATGTAAACCCATGCCAAACACAATCTGAATGCATAACGAATCTAATATAATCTCTGAATCTGATACGGAAAGCCATACCAAACCCAATCCAAATGCATAAGGAGTCTAATATTAAGTCTACGAATCTTATACAGAAAACCCATACCAAACCCAATCCAAACGCATAAGGAGTCTAATATTAAGTCTCCGAATCTGATACGGAAACCCCAAAATAGACTTAATCCGAACTGCATTATTCGAACCCATTAAGTGTGTGACCCTGTAGGTTCATGTATATTTAGTCATGAGCCAGGAATACTTACCCGAATTGTAAGTCGGTAGTGGCCCCTAGCAGGACATAACGACTACCCAAATACACGCAAAGATCATAATCAGCAAACCTATATAACGTCTTCATGTTGATCCTCTTGACATACTATACCAGATTAAACCAAGGTAGGAAATGTGCCACCCTTGCACAGTTCAATCCTTTCTCGATCTCATAGTGAATTGATCTTCCCGTAGTTGACACTCAACCACAAATGGCATGGACATGCACTTCTCAATTCATCTATATCGAGGGGCCCAGAGATATCTCTCTCATTATATGAGAGATGCAAATTCCATCTTAACTATTCATATTCCTCCATATGGCTCATAGTATACCCAAATATTACCTTTATTACCACTTAATTAAAAGTAGCGCTTAGTAGTATCGAAGTATACTACTACACATGTAGGAAACTATGATGGTCTCTGGTCTAAGGATCAATCATAAATATTATTTGAGATCAACTGGTGACACTTAAGTAACAAATCCACACAGTGTCTCAAAATGGGTCTATCCAACATTATATTCTCCAATATATCCCCACATTATTGATTTGATATCTTATGTCCATGGTCCGTGAAACATAACCATCAATCAATAAATGCGCTGATCTATTAATCAATAATGTCATGTTTAAAGATAATGGATCAAGGACTTTGTTAGAATAATATTATCAAATAAATTTAGAGTCTCATGAACAAGTCACATACTTGTTGATCGAACCAAGATGATAATTTATTCAAAAATAACATATTATTCAAATGTTCATAAATATAATAAAGATAAATACATCTCTGTGATTTTTCCTAGGACATATCACTAACAACATCCCACTTGGACTAGAGTCAATCACAAATGTATCGAATACCTATTGCTCTAGCATGCATCTCATGCTTTGGTTGTGAGAGAGGCTTTGTCAACGGATCAACAACATTTAAATCCGTGGACACTTTGCAAATCTTCACATCACCTCTATTCACGATTTCTCAGATGAGGTGATAACGCCTGAGTATATGTTTGGATTTTGATAAGACCTTGGTTCCTTGGCTTGCGCAATGCCTCCACTATTAGCACAATAGAGATCCACTGGGCTTGAAATGCTAGAAACCACACCAAGTTCAAAGATGAACTTTTTAATCCAAACAGCTTCTTTGGCAGCTTCAGAAGCAACAATGTACTCTGCTTCTGTTGTAGAATTAGTGGCAGTTTCTTGCTTAGAACTCTTCCAGCTTACGACTCCTCCCTTAAGGCAAAACACAAAACTAGATTGTGATTTGAAGTCATATTTGTCGCTTTGGAAGCTAGCATCGGTGTAACCACAAACAACGAGCTCTTCCTCACCTCCAGAAACCAGGAACACATCCTTAGCCCTTCTCAAGTATTTAAGGATGTTTTTTACAGCAATAGAGTGACTCTCACCTAGATTTGATTGGTATCTATTCGTAACACTTAGAGCATAGGAGACAATTGGATGTGTACAAAGCATGCCATACATAATAGACTCAACACTAGAAGCATATGGAATCTGTTGGGGGAAATCTCTGCCCAATCAGTCCCGATGATAAGGCGCCAACTAGCCCGGTGAGATGCACCCGGGAACCATTTCCTGGGCGCTGCCACTGGCCCGGTGAGAAGCACCCCGGGAACCATGTCCCGGGCGCCGCCACTAGCACGGTGAGACGCACACCCGGGACCATTTACCGGGGGCCGCCACTGGCCTAGTGATACGCGCCCCGGGGACCATGTCCCAAGCGCCGCCACAGTGTAACAGCCTAGGTTTGGGGTGAAAATTCTTTTGCATAAAAAGTCATGCATGCATATGTCTCTTCTAGATCAGCCAAATCAGCCTAGCTTTATTCTATCCTGAGCCCCAAAAATCTCAAAATCTATCTTGTGAACCCAAATCAAGATCTGACTTTTCAAATTTGGCCTACTACTTATCCTGAGTATAAAAGCCTTCAGAAGCCAGATTCAATTCCATCTCTAACTCCCAGATTTATAAACTCCTTTCTATTTTTGAAAACAGAAATTAATTAAATACCCTAATTACCCTAAATACTCCAAATTCAGATTTAATCAAAATCTTGACCAAATTCAGACCAAATTATATCAGGATTATGATCAAGGGTATGCCAATACCTTAATCCAAAAAGTTGGCAGCCAGATTCTATCATCTAGACCCTTATCACAAATCTGTCCAAGGAGTTTCGCAGATCAGTCCTTTTTCCAGATTTGCCTTAAGCTTGAGAAGGCTAAATGTTGCAAATCAACTCCAAATCCAAATATGATACAGAGAACATCTCCTAAATGCTATTCAACAAAAAATTTTCTTATATGAGTATCTCAAAATCAAATCCTAAATTCCAGAATTTTAGCATTTGACAAAATCCAGATTTCAGATACCCTAATTTACCCTATTATCAATTTCACTCAAAATCCATTCAAATGTTTCAAATTTCATCTTCTATTTGTGCCAAATTATCTGTTGAATTAACTTTGCCAAATCAGCAAAATCAAATTCAACCCTAATCATCCAAATCTCCAGATTTACAAAATCAGCCCAAAGCCAAGAAACAGAACTTGCAAATCAGTCCAGATTCGACTAGAGCAGCAGCTGTGTTTTCTACCGCAGCCTCGCCGTGCTTGTGTGTCGTGTTTGCTCACCGCCAGCCAAGCCTCGCTTGCGCCCGTGCCCGTGCGTGCCTGTGCTTGCATGTGCGCACGTGTCCGCCCCTAAGCCGTCGCCGTGGCAGCGCCAGCGACCAGCAATGGCGTGTGCGCGCGACCAGCAGCAACCACGCCCAACTGCAGCTGCACTTTTGTCAGAGGTTTCGCGCCACGTCGCCTTGCCGTGCCAGCCATTGTCACCACCGCTTGAACCGACCAGCGCCAAGTCCGGATGAACCAACCTTTTGAGCAGTTTCATTGCATTGTCGCCCCTGTTGCTTCTGCGCCCAGCCAGTCCCGTCCCCAGCCCCAATTCCCTTGCTGCCCCCTCCCCGCAAGCTTTGCCCCTGGCATATTTAAGCACCCCCAGCACCCTGTATTATCCCTACTTCACCAGAATTTGACTAAGTCCCAAATTTCTTCACCTTCATCTTCTTCTCCGACGAGCTCAGCACGGAGGCTCACGGTGCCAGCTTCAACCACTGAACCATTTTCCAAATTAACACCACCAGTGAGTGTCTCCCCTCTCCCTTATCGAGCTGTAGCATTGAATTGACTTCCATTGCATCACGTCGTTGGCGATCGCTAGAATTTCCCGAACCCCTGTTCCGGCAATGCCGATTAAATTACACTGAATTTGCCCTCGAACCAATAGAACAAAATGATCAAGGAGTTGAGTTTAGCAAGCCTGTAAACTCAGAATCCAAAATCTAGCTCGAATCAAAGCTTTTCGGAGTTCTGAACTCCACCAGTAACCGGCTCATGTCGACAGACCACGCCAGCGATCCTCCAGCTAAATTGACCATGCCAGTAGCTTTCTTACACGTCCCTTCCACTCTCACAGCAAGGAATTGACCTCTCAACCTTTGTAGCAAAAATGCCCAATTTCAGTGTCGTCTTCTCCGACGCCGTTCATCGGAATCTGATTCTGGCCACCGCCGTCGAAGCCACCTTGTCTAGTATCTTTGCCTTGACCTCCTGAGCACTTTTCTCTTCTAGCCCGACCTCTGAAACTGCCCAGATCACAACATAGAACTATGGAAAAGTTTCTGTCCAGTGCTATTGTCTTGCCGTGTCGCCACCGTCTTTCCTCACAGCCGTTCATCGCCGTCCGGCCATCTTAGTTCTTCAAACCACCACCATTGTGTTCCTATCATCTTCGCCTACCTCCTCAACATAATTGGCGAAGCCAGCAAGCCCTAAATCGATAAAAGCATCAAAGCCCTAGTTTTCGACAATACCAGGACACCCAGTTCACTGTGTCCGAGGACCTTTTTGCAAATCTTTGAACTCCTAGACCTTTATGTGAAAACCCACTTTGTCAAATCGCTGCCTTATGTCCTTGTGCACCTAATGCCTTGATCCAAACCTGTTTTGTCCACTGAAAATCCTCAGAACCTTGCCTGTGCCATTCTTTGACAAAGTCAGCCCTTGTCAGTCTATGCCAGCCAGTGGCATTGGGCCTGTTCAACCAGTTCTGTTTGTGCAAATAAGAAACCACTTTGTCCATTGAATTTGTAGAGTTATGATCTACATTTCCTTCAACTGCCACACTTTTAGATAAGCTCTCTAGCTTTCCTCGAAGCTATGTCAGAACCTTGAACCAAATGTTGATCTATCGACATTCGTCGTTTTTGAGCAAACCAGCTGCGAACTCAATGTCAATATTGGTGCTTTGAAACTCTAGTACCCTCCAGTACTCAATCTTAGCCCAGATTCCTTGAAACCCTAGAACCTCAACTCAGTTCGGCTTTCAATCCCAATCATCTTCAGTATCGTTCAGTTATTCTCCTAAGCCTATCTGCATATAGATCATAAAACATTTTAATATAGTTAGTAATCATTGTGTGTTTGATTTGTTGCTGAGTAGATCCAGAAGCAAAGTTCGAGGACTTCCCTATCGATCCATCATCAATTGCTATTTCTTACGATGCAGAAGGCAAGTCATATTCTTGAACATCTTGAACCTATATCTTAAGAGTTGCTATAATATAACCTTGAATATAAGTAATACTGCATGTGAAAGAATGCTTAAGATATAATTTGGCAGTACTAAGCTGGATGCTTGTTAAAAGTGGAATGATCAAATAGTGAGCCATGAACTATTATATATGTACTTATTTATATTCATGAAATAAAACCCCTAGCAGTGACCAGGTCTTTTGGTATGGAAGTATGGAATGGTATTTGGTATGGAATGGTCTTTTGGTTTTCTAGTATGGAATAGTCTTTTGGTATGGAATGGTGGTGGCACTGGATGTACATGGTTGTGGATGGTCTGGTCACTGGCATATAAGGACTAGAACCTTGTGTTGTGCATCTAGTGGCATGAACAAAGTGCTAACCGCAAGCCTGGTATGGGACAGGCCTGAAGAAGTAGTATGTGGATCACGCATGAAACCCCTATATGACATGTACACGATTTACACAGAGTGCCGCTCCAACACATATCACTGGATGTGATTGCACCCTTACCCTGAGTGGGAAGATGCCAATTAGTGGGGGGTTGTGTATCCCCGCCACAACTGTGGTTTCTGAGTGGAACCGCAGGGTCTGGGGTGAATTGTATGTGAAACATGGCAAAAGTTCTTGTTATCTCCACCTTGCCACTCGCACATGGTTGTGAGGAAGGGTCTAATCATTTTGATAGGATGGGCATGAAAGTGAAATATCTTGCGGGTAAATTGGTACCTCTCTGCAAAGATAAAAACGTATTCGAATACTCTGAGCTCCCATGCTTACAGGAGTCTACTGCGGTGGATGAAATCCACGGGGTGTCGCACAAGTATATTTTCTAAATAAAATTTAATAAGTCAAGATTACCCAAATGACATGTGTTGTCATGATAAGGGGTGCTGGCATGGGCTGGCGTGTGTTGACATGTCACGGTAGTGCTATAATTAGTGAACATGAATAAGAAGGTTATGCTATGAAAATACTGCCATAAGATGAGTTGAGATATAAAGGAAAAGACTATTTTACAAACATCCACACTTTTTGACTAGCATAGGTTCATATCATCCCAACTATATGTATCTACTCTTACCTATGACTTGCTGGGTACGTAAGTACTCACCCTTGCAACATAAAATCCAGTAGATGGAGCGTTCCATGATCGAGATGAAGGCGTGGAGAATTTCTTGGATCCAAAAGGAAGAGAGCTAGTTCCGCCAGAGCCCTTACGTGTGTTGTTCTGTCATCAACTTCTCGCTGTGGGAGGGTCACCTATCTTCTGCTGTGTAGTTGTTATTTTCCTAGACCATGTATGCGGCGAAGGCATTGTAATCTCCTTATGTTGTATTAAGGCCAGCAGGCGACACTGCTTAAATATTTTGTAAGTTACTCTGCTGTGATATAAATATATTCCTGTGCTTGACTTATCCTAGCAAGTCAATGATATGGATGTATGGGACCAGCTACAGCGAGCTGGCTCTCCACGGGAGTTGTCGTAGTCCCCAAGTTGGGGCGCGACACACTGGCCCAGTGACAATCGCCCCAGGGACCATGTCCCGGGCACCCCCACTGGCCCGGTGAGACGCCCCCCGGGGATCATGTCGTGGGCGCTGCCACTGGCCCGGTGAGACTCGCCCCAAGGACCATGCCCTAGGCGCCGCCACTGGCCCGGTGAGAAGCGCCGCGGGGACCATGCCACGGGTGGCCCCACTGACCTGGTGTGACTTGCCCCGGGGAGCATGTCCCACCCGCCTCCACTGGCCCGGTGAGATGTCCCCCGGGGAGCATGTCCCGGGTCCCGCCACAAGCTGGGTGAGAGGCGCCCTGCGGATGACATCCCGGGCGCCGCCACTGGCCCAATGAAAGGCGCACCGGGGACCACGTCCCACTGGCCTGGTGAGATGCGCCCCGGGGAACATGTCCCTGGCGCTGCCACTGGCCCAGTGACAAGCGCTCCAGGGACCATGTCCCTGGTGCCGCCACTGGCCCAGTGAAACTCGCCCCGGGGACAATGTCCCGGGCGCCGCCGCTGGCCCGGTGAGAAGCGCCTTGGGGACCATGGCCCGGGCACCACTGGCCCAGTGATAAGCGTCCCGGGGACCATGTCCCGGGCGCCGCCACTGGCCCGGTAAAAAGCGCCCTGGGGACCATGTCCCGGGCTCCGCCACCAGCCAGGTGAGAAGCGCCCCGGGGACCATGTCTCGGGCTCCACCACCGGTGCGGTGGCCCGGTGGTCAAGGCCCCGGGGGCGGACTGGGGAAGAACCACAAAGGACCCCCGTGTGGAGCCACATGCGGGGCACGTGAGAAATGTCTCAGAAATCAATAAGGACACTTGTCAGCCATCCAAGTACCTTAGCCGGTGGAATGACGGCGATGCCCTCTGATCCAACGGCTGCGATCAGGGTAGTTTAGTAATTTGCATCTTTTGGGCCTATATATGCCTTTGTACCCCACTTTTGTAAGCAGGACAACTCATTATCATCAATACACAAGAAACCAATAGGCGTGGCAAGAGGACTCTCCCCACGAGAGAGCTCCCCCTATCGACTCACGTCGGGAGCACGTCGACAGAACTAGGGCCCCACTGGGGCCTGAACCTGTATATACCCTCGTGTCATTCTTCTTGTTTTCCCGACAGGAGAGGATCAGTCACGCAGTGAGCTCACGTCGTAGTTCGTTTGCTAGGAACCTTTGTAAAACCTGCCGAGGTATTCGCAATACCACGACAGAATCTTATTCATTCGGTCCTGCTCATCACATGTCAAAGGACATTGACTCTTGCTAAGACTAATGCCATGTGACATAGGTAGAAAACCTTTCTTGGAATCCTGCATGTTGAATCTATTCAATACTTTGTCAACATATGTACTTTGGCTTAATCCAATTAGCCTTTTACATCTATCTCAGTAGATCTTAATACCCAAAATATATGCTGCCTCACCTAAGTCTTTCATAGAAAAGCTACTTTTCAATGAGGACTTCACAGACTCAAGCATAGGAATGTTATTTCCGATCAGAAGTATGTCATCCACATATAAGACCAGAAAAACAAGTGTGCTCCCACTAGCCTTTTTGTAAACACACGGCTCTTCTTCATTTTTGATGAAGCCAAATTGTTTGACTACTTCATCAAATTGAAGATTCCAACTCCGAGATGCTTGCTTCAACCCATAAATGGATTTATGAAGCTTGCGCACTGTCCCAGTATTTTTTGGATCGACAAAACCTTTAGGCTGTGCCATATACACATCCACACTTAGGTTTCCATTTACGAAAGTCGTTTTGACATCCATCTGCCATATCTCATAATCAAAATAGGCAGCAATAGCTAGGATGATCCTGATTGACTTTAACATAGCAACGGGCGAAAATGTTTCATCATAATCAACACCTTGAATTTGCTTGAAACGTTTCACAACTAATCATGCTTTATGGATATGAATATGACCATCCATGTCAATCTTTTTCTTACAAACCCATTTGCACTCAATGGTTTTTACACCATCAGGCAGATCAATCAAGTTCCACACTCAATTGTCATGCTTGGATTCAATTTCTGATCTCATGGCTCCAAGCCATTTCTCAGAGTTAGGGCTTGTCATTGCTTCTTTGTAAGTCTTGGGATCATCATTGTCTAGCAATAATACATCACGCTACTCCATTGTAAGGAACATGTACCTTCCAGGTGCGTGACGTACCCTTTCAGACCTACGTGTAATCGATGCTTTTCCTGCATTTTCTACATTATTTTGTAGGTCTTGCTGACCTTCAGTGGGTGCTGAAACAATTTTCAGTGGTTCCCGAATTTATTCAAGTTGCACTGTGCTCCCACTTATTCCTTTTCAGGGAAACTCTTTCTCCAAAAAAACACCGTTTCAGGCAACAAACACTTTGTTTTCTTCTCGATTATAGAAGTAATATCCTTTTGTTTCCTTAGGATATGCCACAAAGAAGCATTTATCTGATTTGGGTTTGAGCCTATCAGACATTAAATGTTTTACATAAGCCTCACAACCCAAATCTTAAGAAAAGACAACCTGGGATGCCTTCCATTCCTTATCTCATATGGTGTCTTTTCTACGGCTTTTGATGGAGCCCTATTTAATGTGAACGCAACTGTTTCTAGAGCATATCTCCAGAAGGACAATGGAAGATCAGTTTGGCTCATCATTGATTGAACCATGTCAAACAAGGTCCTGTCTCGTTGTTCTGACACACCGTTCCACTGAGGTGTTCCCAGCAGGGTCAATTGTGGAACAATTCCGTGTTGTTTTAGATGATCACCAAATTCTTGGCTCAAATACTCTCCTCCACGAGTAGATCTGATTGTCTTGCCAAGTTGATTATGTACTTCATTCTGAAATTCCTTGAATTTATCAAACGTTTCAGATTTATACCTCATTAAGTAGACATATCCATATCTACTAAAGTCATCAGTAAAAATTATGAAGTACTGAAAACCACCTATAGCTGTTGAACTTAATGTTCCACATAAATCGGTATGAACAAGAGCCAATAAGTCACTTGCCGTTTCACTTTCACCTGTGAAAGGTGCCATTGTCATTTTGCCAAGTAAACAAGATTCACACACATCAAATGATTGAAAATCAAATGAGTCTATAAGACCATCTTTCAAGAGTTCCATGTTGCATTTCTAATTTATATGGCATCAACGACAATGCCAGATAAACGTGAGATTCAAATCATTGGGCCTAAGCCTCTTATTACATATGTTATAGACAGGTAATTCAAGATTTAGTTGATAAAGCCCATTCTCCAATGAGGCATTGCCATAAAACATACCATTTAAATAAAAGGAACAACGATTGTTCTTTAATCTAAATTCATAACCCAGCGTGTCCAAACATGACACAGATACAATGTTTTTGCTTATGGCAGGAACATAATAACAATTATCAAGTTCTAAAACTAATCCTGAAGGTAAAGCTAATATAAAAGTTCCAACAGCTAAGGCTGCAACTCTTGCTCCATTGACAACACGAAGTTGAACCTTGCCCTTAGCCAAATTTCTAATCCTTTTAAGACCCTGCATTGAAGTGCAAATATGAGCAGCAGATCCTGTATCAAATACCCAAGATTCAGAAGGAGAAGTAGCTAAATGAACTTCTATAACATATATAACTGAAGGCATCTCACTTTCCTTCTTTTTCTTTAAATCTTCCAGGTACTTCTTGGAATTCCTATTCCAATGGCCAGATTTCTTGCAATAGAAGCATTCAGTAGTAGAGGTGGCACCTGGCTTGGACTTTCCTTTGGAATTAGACTTAGCGCTAGAGGAGCTTTCTAGAGCTTTGCGCTTTCCCTTAGCCTTGCCCTTGCCATTCTTCTTAAAGCTTTTTCCCTTTTGAACCATAATTACATTATGTGGAATTTTCTTAATGTTCTGTTCTGCTATTTTAAGCATCCCATACAATTCGGTCAATGATTCTCCAGATTATTTATGTTATAGTTCATTACAAACTGGTCATAGCTCGGAGGGAGCGATTGGAGAATCATATCAGTAGCCAACTCTTGACTAAAGGGAAAGCCAAGCTTTTCCAAATTTTCAATGTAACCAATCATCTTGATCACATGAAGACTGACCGAGCTATTTCTGGCAACTTGCAATCATGCAATTTCTTGGTGGTTCATATCTTTCCACCCTGGACTTCTCCTCGAATAAGTTTCTAAGAGAAACGGCCATGTCATAAGCTTTCATGTTCTCATATTGCTTCTGAAGTTCAGAGTTCATGGTGACTAGCAATACACAGCTGGCATCAAGTGCATCATCGGTATGCTTTTTGTAGGCATCCTTTTGAGCACATGGAGCACTAGCGGCTGGTTCATCGGGTATAGGAGTCTCTAGAACATAGTCCTTTTTCTCTTGTTTGAGAACAATTCTCAAGTTTATATACCAATCAATAAAATTTGTTCCATTGATCTCTCTAGAACATAGTCCTTTTTCTCTTGTTTGAGAACAATTCTCAAGTTTCTATGCCAATCAATAAAATTTGTTCCATTGAGCTTTTCTTTATTAAGGATAGATCACAAACTGAAATTATTTGAGGAGCTACCACTATCCATTGTCTACAACAGTAAAGAAATGCAAAATTTTAGCATTATATTTACGAAAAATCTTTTAATAAACAATTCAATAAAAGATGTACCAACTTTTTTTTTTTAGAACCAAATTCCCTCAAGATATATATATAGTAGGCCAAGATCCATATTTCACTAAGTTCTATAGAGCTTTGGCATCACTGCTAGAAACCTATTTATTTAGGTAAGTAACTCCTTACTATTATATGATATATAACTCTTGTTTGTTGGGTGTCATCCCAACACCATGCCCCAAAGCCCAAAACCGTTTTGATGGCCTTGTTAAGTAAAAACAATTCTATGCTTATGGGTGTGCAACACACATCCTTCCTTATTAAGACAATTGATGGTGCCCTGATTTGTCAGGCCCAGCAAACAACGATCAATATCTTGACAGGTGCCGCAACTACCAAACCAACAAAACAAATCAGCGACTGGAAGTCGACCTCGTCGAGCAATAGCGCGACCGAGCGCTCCTCCCCCATGCCATCAATGATCGTGAAATGCCGAGCGTGTACAACCAGTGTATCCGCGTGCGGGCCTTCCGCCTTGGGGACCTTGTTCTCAAGTGCGTAACTGACCCCCAAGCCCAAGTCAAGCCTTGCCCTAAGTGGGAAGGCTCCTACAAGGTCTCTTTGATCCTGGGTTCGGGGGCTTATAAGCTCTCCAACATTGAAGACCAGGACTGTACTCAGCATCATCGTAGGCGGAGGCACTGTACTCACCATTCCCTCCCCCGCTGTGGTTCCCAAGGGGCGGGGGGGGGGGGGGGGGGGGGTTGGAGGCGTTGTATTCATCCTCATTAATACAAATGGTCTTTTGTTCAACTCCAGAATTTTTGCAGATTCTTAATTTACCGCCACCAAGGTGATGCTCCCTTTGTGAGGATGCCCTCCTGAGAGGATGCCCTCTCCGTGACGATGTAGGCTATCACAGCCTAAAAGTCCCTAAAATGGGAGCCCCGCTCCTGAGGGGTGGCTTACAGTAGCCCTTAGTGGACTGACGGGGTAAGCAGCAACCCAATTCTCATGAACTGCTATAAAGAGTCAATTCGAGAGACTAATCCCCCCTCAAATACACTAAAGCCCGTCATCGGGCTCATTCTCCTCCGAGAGCGAGCTTCCCCCCTACGGGTCATGGAATTCTTGGTTGCCTTGGAATTTTTTGACCAGGGGAATTCTCTACCGGGTCGGTTCCTATTTTCGCGGCGACTGGGGGAATTTTCTACCGGGTCTCAAAATTTTTCGATCGGGGGAAATTTTCAACCAGACCTGGGAATTTTTCGACAGGAAAATTTAATGGTCGTGTCCCAAAAAAAAATTTACGACCATCTTGGAATTTTCTATCGGCTCCCATTCTCACAGTGACTGGGGAAATCTTCAACAAGGCCCTTGGAAATTGTCGACCCAAAAAATCCGTGGTCACGTCTCAGAATTTTCTGTCGGCTACCATTCTCACGGCGACCGGGGGAAATTTCGACCAGACCCTTGGTAGTTTTTGACCGGAAAAATCCACAGTCACATCACGGAATTTTCTACCTGCTTCCATTCTCACCACGATTGGGGGAAATTTTCGACCGAACCCTTGGAATTTTCCGATCGAAAAAATCCACGGTTATTGTCGACGATTCGGGCTCGGGGTCCTCAGCCGAACTTATGCAAAATTTGTAATTGTGAGACCTTTCAAGATGACCCTCCGGGAAGGTATGTAGAACAATGGTGAACAGGAGCACAGAGAGATTTATACAGGTTCGGTGCCTCGATGGTGGGAGTAAAAGCCCTACGTCCTGTTAGGATTTCACTATATGTGATAAAGCTTTACAAACTAGCGGGGAGAAACCTTCACAGGCGAAAGTTTCCCCAATATAATTGTACAAAAAGAAGCTATAGGAGACTTGTAAATGTTGTCTAATCTAAGCCATAGACTTGGCTGTTTGAGTGGTCGAGATATCTTGTATCTCACTTATCTCAGGGGTCTTGTTCTTCCAAGTGTCTTGGATCCTCCGTTTGATGTACTTTGCCACCTTTTTATATTAGTCGAAAGGGTGCCATATGAAGAAACTGCATCAAACGGTTGGATGCGGTTCCTGAAGAACCGCTATTAACTTCCACGGAGGTTATTAACACGTTTTAATCATGAATAACCGCATATTATGGGGTCCTCAGCCGAACTTATGCAAAATTTGTAATTGTGAGACCTTTCAAGATGACCCTCCGGGAAGGTATGTAGAACAATGGTGAACAGGAGCACAGAGAGATTTATACAGGTTCGAGCCCTCGATGGTGGGAGTAAAAGCCCTACGTCCTGTTAGGATTTCACTATATGTGATAAAGCTTTACAAACTAGCGGGGAGAAACCTTCACAGGCGAAAGTTTCCCCAATATAAGTGTACAAAAAGAAGCTAGAGGAGACTTGTAAATGTTGTCTAATCTAAGCCCTAGACTTGGCTGTTTGAGTGGTCGAGATATCTTGTATCTCACTTATCTCAGGGGTCTTGTTCTTCCAAATGTCTTGGATCCTCCGTTTGATGTACTTTGCCACCTTTTTATATTAGTCGAAAGGGTGCCATATGAAGAAAACTGCATCAAACGGTTGGATGCGGTTCCTGAAGAACCGCTATTAACTTCCACGGAGGTTATTAACACGTTTTAATCATGAATAACCGCATATATTAACCTCTGACGGTTGGTCTTCAACGTGGAGGAATCTTCGGGATGCTTGGAATATCCTGATATAAGGATAACCGAATAAACTCCAAGCACCCTGGTCGAGAATGTCCTGACCGCGGAATGTGGGCTGACCGCGCAACATCCCGGATATCCAGTCCGCGTATAGCATACGAACTTCTGACCGCACAAGGCTGTCGGCCTGATCGCACGAAACCCGCGACCTGATCACGTAAAGCTTGCGACCTCATGGTGATGCCCCTCAGAATAGCTTGAGTTCGCATCGCCAGATACATGTCTGGTTCGAACCTGTCTTGAACCAAAAGTTTATTAGAAGTGACCCGGGTGTCAATCCTCGTCAGCTAGCCCCCAAATTCGAAGAAAACGAAGAGATGTGTTTATTTCGAATTTTAAAACCATGCATTGGATTTTTAACCCGACTCTTCAATTTTTCCACTTAGTGGCGCACTAAGTGAAAACGGTTGGTTTCCCAAGACGGGTTCTGACATTATGTGACGGGCAATGATTGCGCCGTAGAACTGTTTTTATCTCGAGGTAAAATTGTAAATGCTTTGACGAAACCCGAGGCGTCTGGAATGTAAACCGTCACCCAGGCGGCTATAAATACTAGGCTCCTGGATTTGTAAAACTCCACAATTTCCCTCCACGCCTAAGTCCTTTTCTTGTTATCCTGCCTTCTTCCTTTTCACGTACTCCTCCCAATGGCAGATCACGATATCATCGAGATTGAGAGTGATGAAGAGGAAGTTGTCGAACAAGGGCCTCAAACGATCGAAGTCCTGTCTCCCTTAAGGAAGAAATCCAAGGTTGACAAAGGAT
The DNA here is from genome assembly GCA_019359835.1 of Pharus latifolius. NCBI lineage: Eukaryota > Viridiplantae > Streptophyta > Magnoliopsida > Poales > Poaceae > Pharus > Pharus latifolius. The sequence continues at coordinate 22,615,048 of CM033326.1, forward strand.
CTTCCAGTGGAACGAAGGTGAAGAATGTAGCAAGTTTCTTTCTTCCTTCAGTTCCTTTGACCCTCCCCGTTCATGCCTCTCGGCAAGTTAGGCCTTTACCCTTAGAGAAAGATCCCATCACATCCAATTCTCCCATCCTTTTGGGTGATCAACATCCTGGTCGGCAAGCGGTGACTATCCCTCGATCAGATGATTGCCATATTGGGTTGGCGAAGCAATCTTCTGATGGGAAGGTTGCTCTTCCACCATCTGATGATCTTCCTCCCAAGATGGGTGTATTAACGGGTTATGCACCGGGACAGGTAACAATTCTTCTCCCCTTTTGCTGATAATTATAGTTAGTATGACTAACTTTTGCAAAATGCAGGAGGTTGGAGGCTCCAGCGATCAGCCTTCTGCTGCTCCATCTCTTCCTTTCGGACAGACTCTTCTGGAAGAGAAGAATGCCCAGGAGAAGAAGACCGAGGAGATGGCCTCGAAGATTCTGCGTCTAGCAGAATGTTTTGATCGATCCCGAGAAGAGGCGCACCATTTCCGTCGAGAGAGGGACTTCGCTCAGCAACAGCGAGAACTCTCTGACTTGATTAGGGACAATAATGCGTCTGTTGTTAGGGACGATGTAGATAGACTTAGGGTAGTTGCTAGTTCCCTGGGGGTTGCCAGTGTGAATCCTACTGACAACAACATGTCCCTTGGGGAACTTTGTAAACTTCTTTCGGAACAAGTCGATGTTTTGATCGACTGTATCCCTTTTGTATGTAAAGAATGTAAGAAATAAAAGTTTCTTATTTCTCATGAATATTCTTCACATCTTCTGTGCGAAAATATAGCCATAAACTTTATGTTCGCGACCATTCGTACACAGGAAACTTTAGTTCTGCGATCAGAATCGCGTTTAAGAAAAAAAAAAAGCACCGCGACCTGCCCTGATTCCGCGATCAGTTTCAGAGCCGCGGTCAAAACTAAAGTGCGACCAGAGTTGGAACTCGGTCAGGCTGTCACTCCGATTAGAATCGAAGTTTTAGCCTAAAACACGATTTCTATAAGACCATAACCCAATTAGAAACATTCCAGTACGTCAAAAATTGAGTTGCATGATTTTTTCGAAAAAAATGTTCAAAGCATAAAAAGGAAAAACGTCTTCTGAAAAGTACTGGAAATTTTTCAGTCCTTTTGCACTTTCAGTTTCCAAAACAAAGAAATCTTTTTGTTTCAGATCCGACGTCTAAATACTTTATCGGGTCCATCAGAGACAGTATCCATTATGGGAAATGAATAAAGCATTCAATGGAATGTTTGAAATGAGCCGCTTACTCATTAATGCGCCGCCTTGGGTCTATAAAAAGAGCAGATGTCTTTTCAAAGAAGCCACACAGCCAAAACCCTCATTATTCCCGCCGCACAAAACCCTCATTTCCTTCAGCCTTCGTCTTCCCAAAATCGCCAACTTTCCCTTTGATTCTCCACCAAAGATGGCGTCCTGGAGCCGATCCATCCACCATTCCGAGGAGAGCCTAGTGGCGCTAGAGAAGGAGGAGATCCTTCCTCCGCGGCTGCTCATTAACTGGCGGCCTGCGGAGAAGGACCAAGAAACCCCAACTGTCCAAGAGGGCGAGTTGGTGGTTTTTGAGGAGTACCTGCGTTGCGGGTTCCGATTCCCCGAGAGTCGATTCCTCAAGGATGTCCTTGAGCACTATGGGTGGGAACTGATCAACCTCCACCCCAACGCGATGCTGATCCTTGCGGTATTCCAGCATCTTTGTGAAGCGTTCGTCGGAATATATCCCAGCGTGGATCTTTTCCGGCGATTCTACTTTTCGGCATGGTCGAAGAGCACCAACGCCGCCGGATGCATCTACTTCCGGCTGAGGGACAAAAAGGAGTATCCCTCCCCACCCATGCGTGATTCTGTGCACGGGTGGCATCAAAGGTGGTTTTACTGCTCTCCACCATCCGAAAGCAGTCTATGGTTTGAAAACTCGCGACCGGAGAAGTCGAGTGAGTTAGATGTTCCCCCGGCGATGAACTCGGAGCTTTCGAAGCATGCCGAGGTGATTCTTCACTTGTTCAATCAAGGATTGACGGCTCAAGACATTATTCGAGACTTCGTGAAGAACCGGGTGAGTCCTCTGCGTGAAAGGGCTCATCCGGCGTGCGAGATTAGGTCCATGGCGGATAGCACCCTGGACTACAGTCAAGGTATTTATTTCTTTGGCGCTGAGCTTTCCCATTCTTGAATTGTGCAAATTCTGACTTGAGTTTTGGAACAGTCCTGCCTTCATCCGAAATTGAAAGGCGGACCAATTCCCTCCTTAGGGCCTACAATGCCGATGTAGAGGGCCCTAAGGGATCGCCTCGTCCACAGAGTCTAATTCACGCCAGCGACGATCTTAAACAGGAGCGCTGAAAGGTACATCCTCTATCTGGCCTCCATTTTTTAGATCTTATGCATGTCCAGCGTTAAACATTTTCACCGAAAATGTGAATCAGCTCCTAGGCAGGTTTGCCGAGACGACTTTCCCGAGTGAGAACGTAGGTTCTCATGGGAAGCCAACGGTAAAGAACGTGAAGAAGGTCTCCCAAAGACCCAGGACAAAGAGTCCTGCCTCCAAGAAGGCCAGGCCAAGTCCCGGGGAAGGGTCTTCACGGAGCGTTCCTCCTACCACAAGAAAGACGGCGGTAAGATATCGCATCCCTTCTGTTTTACCAGGCGCAGATTGGAATCACTTCTTCGTCGTACAGGGAGAGGGGAGCGAGGAGGAAGAGGATGACGTTCCTCTGATCCTTCGGAGGAGGAAGATCGCGGATCACCCATCCGGCGATGCCCCAAGCTGCCCCGCAGAGACCAGTACTACCGAAGAGGTGGTCGTGGCAGATCCTGCGACCACCGAAAATCTTGTGGTCGCGGGTGACCACCCAATTCCTGAAGCCCCCGAGACTTCGGGACCGGTTGTCTCTGTTCCTCTGGTCGAAAGGACGACCACGGTAAGGATTCCTTTCTGTCATTCTTTTTATGATTCCTTCTGTATGTTTGACAAATCAAACGTTCATACAGGGAGAAGAGCTTCTCCCTGTGACTACTGCGAGTCCCAGGGGGGAAATCCTCCTACTCTGCAGACAGAGGGGGAGGTAGTTGAGCAAAGGCCGGTTGTGGTGGCTCCAGCGACCCAGGAGTTGCCAAGGCCTTCGGATGTAGCCCCACCAGCCAGTACGGTAGCCCATGTAAAGACCTTGCTTTTTGTCTCTATCTTTTCCTTAGAAATATGCTCATAGCTGAACACATCCGGGGGGAGCTACCTTGTTTGCCATGAGGAAGGCAAGAACCGATGATGGTTCTTCTTCCCAAGGGGAACCTTCCCAGAAATCTCAGGAGCGAATGGCATTTCAAATAAGGTAAGAACCTTGAATTGGCAATAATCTTAAATAAGAACTGCTCAATTTGCCTTTCTTGTCAGGCAAAGAAAGACGGCGCCCAGCTCTTCAACCGCCCCCGGAGGGGTTGAAGCCGCAGCTGGTACAGGAGCTTCCAACAAAGAACGCTCCACCCCTGTGGTCCAGGAAGCCGTCCAGACCGCAGGAGAAGGAATAAATGTAGGGACCCAGTCACAACCAATGACTACTGGGGGTAGCGCCCAGCCGGCACTCCCACCAACTGTCCCTGTAGTAAGCGCATCAGGGGATCCAGCGAGGATCCCCGCTGGAATGAATGATGCTGTCTTACAAAAGTTTATGAAGGTATAATAAACTTCCACTCTCGTGCCTGAATTGTACTTAGGACACCTTTGATCTTCTTCCTTGGCACCACAGGGGTTATCCTGGCTAATAAGCCATTCGCATGTTGTGATGGCCAGTACAGAAGCCATTCAAAAAGAACACGACAGCTTGCGCAGGTGAGTACCATTACCCTTTGGTTAGTATGGGTGCATTTTGGTTGTGACTGCCTTGATTTTGCTGCAGAGAGGTTACATTTTTGAAGAAAGAGGTGGCCAATTCAGTTTCAATGTTTAAGAAACAAGAAACTGAACTCAACAAACTTCAATCAGAGAATGCTGGTAAGCCAATTCCTGATTAAGAAGACTTGAGCCCATAACATGCGAATAATCTCCTCTCTCTGTACAGCGCAAGCAGGTCGAATTACACAGCTTAGTCGGGACAAGGGGATTCTTGAATCCTCGATTCGCCACACCGATCGGGCGATCAAAGAGCTGAGCCTTCTGATCTTCGAAAAACTGAAGGCCGTGGCTGATCTTTTGAAGACCGATGTGGTAGAACCGAAGCAAGACAACCTTAGCATAAGTGACTGGACATCGCTGCTTACTGCCCAAGCGGATTCACTGGTTGAGTATCTCCCTGGAGATACACGGCGACGCGAAGAGGTGATCAAAACCAGGGTTCGATCAGCCGCAGTAGCCGTACTCAGCCGGGTTCGACTTCACCATGGCCCAGATGCAGATCTGAGCGCACTGGTGGGTCCGGTTGAGGTCGAGAGTGAAGAGCTGCTCGATGCAGTCATACAGGAGGTCAAGCCCTTAGTAGATAGGCTCCTGACTGAGTTGGGGATCGAATGATCCTTATTTTTGTATTTAGACAATTGTGTATAATGCAATGTATGTAGAAAATCATTTTTGACAGGAAGTACATATTTTGCATTTTTATAATATGAATTCCATACTATAAGCACATCCCCCCTAGCCCCCGCCTCTGCTTATGAATACTAAAGCCTTAGTGTTATAAGCAGAGGAGAAAACATAAGCGTAACGACCAGGGGTGTGCGTAATAAACCAACGATCAGGATCAATGTAACGTCTAATCTTATTGCGAACTGGTAGCCACTCAGATGACCAAGGACTTACCAGATAGCCCCGTATGCGTTGAGAAACGGCTTATTTAGGAGTGACTTATCTGTAAGTGGTCATGAGATCGACCAGCGAATCCGATTAGATTGTTGTAATGATCTGACCGTCGGCGGTCAGCCCCCAGGTCGAATGCATATGATACGGGCTTAAAGAGAAAAAACTCATTGTATGAAAGCAAAACATATTTTGTTTTGTCAAAAGATGCTAATTGAACAGGGAAAAAGTGATTGGAATACTTACACGTAAAACTTGCGAAGCTGATCGATGTTCCAAGTATTGGACAAAATCCGACCATCCTCCATAGCTAACCGCGCCGATCCTGTCCGCGGCACTGAGACAACAGTATAAGGACCTTCCCATTTTGGGGAGAATTTGTTGCGATTAGACTGGTCTTGAATTTTTCGTAAAACCAAGTCGCCCACGTTGAGATCACGTGGTCGCACCTTTTTACTGTGATACCTGCGTAAAGCTTGCAAGTATGCCGCGGATTTAACCAAGGTGCGATCACGCCGTTCTTCTAAGAGGATGAGATCTTGTGCCCGTTGTTCAGACTGATTAATCTGTTCGAACTGATCTGTCCGAACAGAACCAATACTTACTTCCATAGGCAATACCGCCTCGGCCCCATAGACCAAATGGAAGGGCGTCTCACCGGTGGCGCGACTAGAAGTAGTTCGTAATGCCCATAGAACGGTATAGAGCTCATCTGCCCAAGCCCCCGAGCGGGTCTTAAGGCGATCAAAAATGCGCTTCTTAATGCCTTGCAGTATTTGCCCATTGGCCCGTTCTACGGCACCATTGCTTTGTGGATGGGCCACAGAAGCAAAGCACACCTTGGTCCCAACCTGATCGCAGTAGTCCAGGAAAAGACCGCTGGCGAACTGAGAGCCATTGTCTGTTATGAGACGGTTTGGAACACCAAATCGTGCCACAATGTTCTTATGGAAGAACTTTTGTGCTGCTGATGCGGTAATATTTCGTACTGGTGCGGCCTCAATCCACTTTGTAAATGTGTCAATGGCTACGAACAGAAACTTGTACCCATTGACCGCTTGTGGCATAGGACCGACGATATCCATTCCCCAGACCGTGAATGGCCATGCAAGAGGAATGGTTTGCAACGCATAGGCAGGTTGATGAACTTGCCTTGCGTGGAACTGACAGTGGGGACACGTTTTGACCATATGCTTGGCGTCATCAAGTGCCGAAGGCCAGTAGAATCCTTGTCGGAAAGCCTTTCTGACCAGTGTCCGGTATGACGAGTGCGCACCGCATACACCGTCATGTATTTCTCTCAAGAGGGATTTTCCTTCCTCCTGAGATATACAACGCATGAATACTCCTTGAGTAACCTTTCTGTACAAAATCCCATCTATGAGTTTGTACAGACGCGCTTTTCAAATTAACCGATCACTTTCGGTTTCGTCCTCGGGTAGGGTCCCATGTTCAAGATAGACCCTCAATGGATGAGTCCAATGTTGTTCCTGACCGAGGTTGGTAACGAAGGCTATTACCGGATCATCCTCGACCGAAGTCATGATCGAAGGATGGCCCAAGTGTTCAATGAACACTCCTGCCGGAGCGGATGAGCGTGAGGACCCAATTTTGGATAATTGGTCTGCGAGAATGTTGTCCTTTCGAGGGATGTATTGGACTTCAAAATGACTGAAGTGTTTTTCCAATCTCCTCACTTCCCCCAGGTAATGAGCCATTGTCTCATCGGAGGTGCTGTACTCCTTGTTTACCTGGTTTACGACCAGCTGTGAGTCTCCCCTCACCACTAATCGACGGACTCCGAGGGATTTTGCTGCCCGGAGCCCTGCAAGAAGACCTTCATACTCTGCTGCATTGTTGGTTGCAACAAAGTGTAGTTGAATGACATACTTAAGCTGTTCGCCCTGGGGCGTAACTAAGACCACTCCAGCCCCCGAGTGTTGAAAACTACGGGAGCCGTCAAAGTACATTGTCCAATAATCGGGGCACTCCAGTTCCTCTGCCAACTGCACGGGTGGCTCAGGGTTGGTCCATTCGACCACAAAGTAGGCCAAAACCTGAGACTTAACCGCCGTGCGGGGGGTGAAATGGATCTCGAAGGCACCGAGTTCGACCGCCCATTTGGTGATTCTACCAGATTTCTCTGGATTTCGGACAATATCCCCCAAAGGAAAAGAGGAGGGTACTGTGATCTTGTGTGCTTGAAAGTAATGTCATAGCTTACGGGAAGCCATCAGTAGCGCGTAAAGTATCTTCTGGACCTCAGGGTAGCGCTCCTTACGACCATGAAGTACTTCGCTCACATAGTAGACGGGTCTATGTATTCCTTCCCTATCCGCGATCAGAACGGCGCTGACCGCGTGTGGTGTGGCCGCCAGGTAAAGAAGCAACGGTTCTCCTTTGTCGGGAGACACCAATACTGGCGGACTGGATAGATATGTTTTTACCTCCTGGAATGCTTTTTTGGCCTCATCTGACCATGTAAAGTTATGATGCTTCCGCAAGGCTTTGAAGAAAGGCAATCCCCTTTCGCCTAATTGCGATATGAAGCGACTTAAAGCCGCCATGCGACCAGCCAGGCGTTGAACATCCTTCATGGTCGAGGGCGACCTCATTTGCTCAATAGCCCTGATTTTCTCAGGATTAACTTCAATGCCCCTGGAACACACAAGGAAACCAAGGAGTTTTCCTGAAGAAACCCCGAAAGAGCATTTCTCCGGGTTTAATTTTATTCCAAAGCGATTCAAATTACAGAAGGTTTCAGCGAGATCGTCCAAATGAGACAATCTCTTGGTACTTTTTACAACCAAATCGTCTACATATGCTTCGAGATTACGCCCTATCTGGGAAAGAAAGGTCTTTTGCATCAAGCGCTGGTACGTGGAACCTGCGTTCTTGAGACCGAGCGGCATTCTGACGTAGCAGTATGTGCCGAACGGGGTGATGAAGGCAGTCTTCTCTTCATCGTCTTATGCCATGCTAATTTGATGATATCCTGAGTAAGCGTCCAGAAAACTCATCAGTTCACAACCCGCAGTGGAGTCGACCAACTGGTCGATGCGGGGAAGGGGAAAGTCATCCTTCGGACAGGCAGTGTTGAGGCTAGTGTAATCGACACACATGCGCCACTTGCCATTTGACTTGCGGACCATGACCGGATTGGCGAGCCATTCCGGGTGATCCACTTACGGATAAACCCGGCTTGTAAGAGTTTGTCCAACTCTTCTCGGATGGCTTCCTGTCGGTCAGTGGCAAAACGCCTGAGCTTTTGCTTTATTGGTCGTTGTCCAGGTCAAATTGCTAACCTGTGCTCAATTACTTCCCCTGGGACACCGGGCATGTCGGACGGTTTCCACGCAAACACGTCTGCGTTAGCCCGGAGGAAAGCAACGAGGTCGAGTTCCTATTTGTCGTCCAGGACTGATCCAACCCGAATTGTCTTGGATGGGTCATCTGGGTATAAAGGAACTTGTTTGAGTTTTTCATCTGGTCGAGGAGCAGCCTTGATCGCATCGGCGGCAACGGTGGCGACCTGAGCGTCCCGGAGGGGAAGCTGATCGACCATCTCCAAAGATAGCCGGTCGCACGTGAGTGCCACGTTGCGACTGCCTCGGACCGAAATGACACCTTTGGGGCCAAGCAATTTCCCGCACCGACAAGCATAGTGCGTTGCCATCATGAACTTAGCAAGAGTCGGCCTGCCAAAGATTGCATTATAAGCTGAATCACAATCGATTACATCGAAAGTAACCAATTCTGTCCGGAAGTTGTCTGGTTCTCCCAGGGTGACCGGGAGGACAACTTGTCCCAATGGCATCATGGAGGGACCTGGGATTATCCCATAAAACAGATGGATTATGGGCTTAATCTTCGAACGAGGAATTTGCATCTCGTCGAGTGCCTTGACCAATAAAAGATCAAGGGAACTTCCCCCGTCAATCAGGACCCTTTCGACTCTCGCGTTACTGATGATTGGGGTGATGACCAGAGGTAGTCTCAATGGTCGGGTTAGCCCCACAGGACAGTCAGCGCGATCGAACGTCAAAGGCATATCCGACCAACGGGGGTATTGAGGTTCACCAAGGGATGTCTCCGTTTGGTTAACCTCTCGGCAGAAGGTTTAAACTGCCTTTTGGAAACGAAAGAGGAAGAACCTCCGAAAATGACATTAACATGATTTTGAGGTACCTGGTAAGCCATTTCTTCGTCTCCGTCGACATTCCTAATCCCGCACGCCTGCTCTTTAGGCGGTAAGGTTGGCATTGGCCCAGCTCCTTGGTAGAAATCGTCCAGTTGTTTCAACCAACTCCTGCAGTTTTTGAGGTCGTGGCCTGCGGAGTTGTGGAGTGGACACCACTTCTTGCCCTCCTGCGGATTAGTTGATTTTTCTGGCTGGTCGGAATCCCGACCACCAGAGGCAGTTTTACTTTTAAATGAAGACTTATTACCTTTGGTCGAAGGTGGCTTCTCTGCGACTGCAACCTCGCGGTACTGTCCAGAGCGGTTCCTCTTCGACTTCTTTGATTTCCCACCCGGTGAAGACTCCGGCTTTTTGCTTGAATCTTCTTTCCTGGCGTCCTTGAAGCCTGGTTGGGGTGGTAGGTCCCCCTTATCGACCATTCGGTTCCATTCGACCGCCTCGGCTGCATCGGAATATCGATCAGCCATATCGAACAGATCGGCCACTGATCGGGGAGGGTGGATAAGCAAATCTTCAGTGAATCTCCGGTATCGAACGGCATGCTTAAATGCCCTGATTACGGAGCCATCAGATATGTTCGGGATGGTATTCCTCACCCCGACGAACCTCTTGACAAACTGCCGAAGTGTTTCGGTCGAAGTTTGCCGCAGCCTATGCTGGTCGTCCTCCTTACCCGGCTTTTGGTAACAGTTTTGGAAATTGCTGAGGATGGCATCGCATAGCATTTCCCAATTATAGATGGAACCCTCAGGCTGATTGAACAACCAGGTCCTAGCCGGTCCTGCGAGGACTGTTGGCAGGTAGTTGGCCATGACCTTGTCATCGCCTCCCGCTGCTTGGATGGCAGTAATATAGATCTGAAGGAACTCGGATGGGTTCTGAGTTCCATCAAACCTCTCAATGACCCCTGGTCGAAACATATCGGGCCAAACGACTGCTCGTAGGCCAGGCGAAAAAGCTTTGCAACCAACGTAAGGACCGTGAACCACCCTGTGACTCTCGGTTGGGTCTCGAGCAACCTCACACAATGGCGAGGTTATTCGTGGTCCCAAACGAGAGTGAACAGGAACTCGATCCCTACTACGAGAATCCTGCATTCGCCGGTATTTGTCCTGTCGGGACGGTACGGGCGGCGGGTAACTCCGCCGGCCATAGCCAGAATGAGGACCATCCCGTTCACGGGAATGTGTTACCGAGCGGGAAGAGGCTGTTGGGGTCGCCTCGGACGCGACCTCGTCCAGTCTTTCCGCCAGGATCCTGAAAAAGGCCGGTTTCTGCGCATCCGTGACCGTAGGAGGAAAATTGCGCATGACTTCCGCGATAGATCGCAGTCGACCATGGGTACTTCTCCTAGGGGCACCAGGTGTTATCGTTTCTTCATCCACTGGGAAACGCTCCGGTGGTAAAGAAGGAGTCTGGTCACATCTACGACCACGCGACCGTCGAGAAGAACTCGGAGCAGCATCGTAACGAGCCTGCGCATCTTGAAGAGCCTCTAGGGCAGTTCTGCGCAATTCGTTGTTTTGTCGCTTGAAATCTTGATCCTCCTTCTGTTTGCGATCTTGATCTTCCCTGGCAGCCTGTTGATCGGGAGTTTCTTCCGACAGCGCAGCAAACTGCCTAGGAAGAGAGGTTGCTGATGGGGAAAACATCTCGGTTTGTTCCGAGTCGGACTCGAAATCAAAGAGACGGTGAAGGTTATCAGGGTCGAACCTTCCTGGGCTATTTTCCGGGTCATCATCATACTTTCCCTCAGCAGGGTCGTATGACGGGCCGGATTCATCACCTAGCACAGTAAGAACCTCTGTGGGTTCTGACCTTGCGCTAGTTGCTCCCTGGTCGATTGACATGACCTGAAGAGATGATTCAACCTGCGGAAGATTCTAGCCTTCGACCTCCTCCATCGGAACAGGATCGCTTGGAGAAGGCATTGGTGTATGGGCATAATCCTCGAGATCGAAGTCGTTCTCGGAATCATATGCTCCAGCCATGTTTCAGCGAACCTCCGGATTTCAATTAGGACGCCTTGAGAAAGGCCCCACGGTGGGCGCCAGCAGTCATGTCTCAGAATCTTCGACCAGCTTCCATTTTCACAGTGACCGAGGGAATTTCCACCCTTATTCCTCTCCAATCGGGCAGTACGTAACTCCCCAGTATTTATCGACATCCGGGCCCCTCGTTCCTTACCCATAGCGCACGGTGCTAAACTGCACCACGCTGTAGGGGGTGGGGGGAAGCGACAACCCGCACGAAAGATGATAATTATTGGAAATTTCTCAAGGATAAGCTAATTCGAATGCCAAGCTTTATTGATTGAACATCAAACAGGGGGACAACCCCCCACAGTGGGCTACGGTGCCCCCGAGAGAAGAATGCCCCGGAGCAAACAAGATACTACCAGGGGAGTTAGGCTCCCTGGGGAAACTACCCCGGAGGACAACCCCCTCTGGTGAGAAACTACCCCTAATATTCTTGGAGGTACTCCGAGAGGTCCCGAGAAAGATCCTTGTACAAGCTTCTTATGCCCCAGAAGGCCCTTCGAAGGAGATCCTCCAACCAATACTCATAACTGGCTGGGGGGGCGTATCTGAAGCAGTGGGCCCTCCAGGACCCCGACTTCGGTGGAGACAACTCGGCGCGACAATTGTCAAAGTTGTCTAAAAGCCACCCCGGGAGCCACTGCAGCCGAATTGGCTCCCAGAGGGCGCCCCTCGTCACAGAAGCGTTGAGAATAGGCCCGCGGCCCTACCGCCCTCCGCACATCGAGCACTATAACGGTGAGGCCGATCCTTACGAATTTGTGCAGGTATACTCCACAGCCATCTCCGTGGCCGGGGGGGACGAGACGGTACACTGCAACGTCTTCCCCCTCTACCTCACCGGCATTGCCCTCTCCTGGTTCTACAACCTGAAGGCCGGCTCCATCAAGTCTTTCATGCAGCTCCAGTGGGAGTTTTGCGCGAACTTCCAGGGGAACTGCGTGCGTCCCCTGGACTCCTCGCAGTTGTACACCGTCCGGCAGAGCACCGGGGAAACCATCAGAAGCTTCTTCAAGTGCTTTGCTCAAGTGAAGAGCAAAGTGGCCCACGTTCCCGACTCTACTGTCATCGAAGCATGCAAAAGCGGGATCCTCCCGGGGGAGCTCCACCGAAGGCTCTCCCGGAGCTGCCCCTCCTCCGCCGATGAGATTTTCAACGTACTCGAAAAGTACGCTCGGGCGGAAGGGGACGAGGAAAAGACGAGTTTCATAACTCCCCTTGGAACCTGCTGCTATGTCCATATGCCCTTCGGGCTCAAGAACGTGGGGGCGACCTTCCAGCGCCTCATGACGCTGGTCTTCAAAGATCAAGTCGGCCGCAATGTCGAAGTCTACGTAGACGACGCGGTCGTCAAAAGTCCCCGTGCAGCCTCCCACATCGACGACCTGGTGGAGACCTTCCGCAACCTCCGCGCATTTGGGCTCAAACTCAACCCGGAGAAGTGCGCCTTCGGCGTGCGCGGGGGGAATCTCCTGGGTTTCCTCGTGTCCCAGCGGGGCATAGAGGCAAATCCCGAAAAGATCCGGGCATTCCTGGACATGCCCCCGCCGCGCTCCGTCAAGGACGTCCAGCGGCTCTCCGGCCGCCTAGCCGCGCTCAACCGCTTTGTCTCGCGGTCGGGGGAGCGAGGCCTCCAGTTCTTCAAGATCCTTCGGGGGCTCGAGGGGTTCCGCTGGACCCCCGAGGCCCAGGAGGCATTCGACGACCTCAAGAAGTACCTCGCGAGCCCTCCAATGCTCGTGAGTCCGTCTCTAGAAGAGGCCTTGCTCCTCTACCTTGCCGCAACCCCGGTCGCCATTAGGGTGGTATTGGTGAAGGAGCAAGGGGGGCAGCAGCGTCCCGTGTACTACGTGAGTGAGGCCCTCCAGGGGGCCAAAACTCGATACACAGAGATGGAGAAGATCTGCTACGCCCTCCTGATGGCGTCCCGGAAGCTTCGCCACCTTCCTGAGGCACCCCATCACCATCCCATCGTCCCTCACCCTGGGGGAGGTGCTGCGGAACAAAGAAGCCACCGGCCGGATTGGGAAGTGGGGGGCCGAGCTCGCCCCCTTCTCCCTATCCCTCACAGGCCGCTCCGCCATTATGTCGTAGGTCCTCGCTGACTCCGTCGCAGGGTGGACTCCAGCTTCCAGGTCCGGGGACGAAGACCTCCCTGTGCCGCCCCGACGCGGTGACCATTGGACCCTCATGTTCGACGGGTCGCTATGTCTCGCCGGGGCTGGCGCGGGAGTAGTCCTCCGGAGCCCCGAGGGGAAGGAACTTGAGTACGCCGCGTGGCTCGAGTTCCCCGCGACCAACAACTTCACCGAGTACGAGGCTTTGCTCCTTGGGATGCGCCCTGCGCGCTCCCTGGGGATCCGGCACCTCCTAGTGAAGGGAGATTATCAGCTCGTAGTTTGCCAAATGGACAAGTCTTACCTATGCCATGACGCAAAGTTGAGTCTTTATTTGCAGGAGGTGCGGAAGATGGAGAGGCACTTCGACGGCCTCGAGGCCCGGCATATCCCGCGAAGGGACAATGACCGGGTCGACGCCCTGGCCCGGGTGGCCAGTTCCCGGGAATCGCTCCCCAAGGGGACCTTCTAGGAAATCATCACGAAGCCCTCAGTGGCCTCCCCGGACGCGGGCGACGAGCATCGCGTCCCGGAGGTCGAAGAGATCACCCGGACTCCGTCATGGATGGACCCCCTCATCTCCTTCATCAAGGGGGAGGGGGACCCTCCTAGTGAGACCGAGGCTAAACACCTCCGGGCCAAAGCCCGGGCATATCTCCTGCTGGAGGGGAGGCTCTACAAGCGGGGGGCTTCCGCCCTCCAATGCTACCTCCTTTGGCCGGAGGGACTCCAATTTCTTGAAGACATCCACGCGGGGAGCTGTGGTTCTCACCTAGCCCCGCGTGCCATCATGGCCAAGGCTCTCCGGCAGGGCTTCTATTGGCCCACGGTCATGCGCGACGCGCGAGACCTTGTCTCCGCGTGCGAAGCATGCCAGAAGATGGCCAAGGGCTCGAACCTCCCCCCTGTAGCGCTGCGGACTATCCCCATCACTTGGCCCTTCGTGCGTTGGGGGATGGACCTCTTAGGGCCTTTCCCCCCAGCACCTGGAGGATACAAGTATGCGGTGGTCGCGGCCGACTACTTTACAAAGTGGGTAGAGGCCCAGCATCACGTCCCGGGCCGTTCAGGGGTTTTTCTGGAAAAACGTCGTTTGTCGTTTTGGTGTCCCCCGGGAAATCACCGTGGATAATGGGACCCAATTCGACTCGGCTTATTTCCGGGAATTCTGCGAAGGCCTGGGGCTCATCATCCACTTCGCCTCAGTGGCCCATCCACGGAGTAATGGGGCCGTCGAGAGGGTCAACGGTGTAATCCTACAGGGGTTGCGCCGGAGACTCGAGCAAACCACTTATAATCGGGGTGCATGGGCAGGGGAGCTCCCTAGCATCCTCTACTCCATGCGCACGACCCCGTCCCGGGCGACGGGACGTACTTCCTTCTCCATAGTCTACGGGGCTGAGGAAGACCTCCCCCCGGAGATTAGCTTCCGGTCGCTGTAAGTCGAGCTCCTGGAAGGAGCCACGACCGCAGCGTACCAGGGTAACGAGGCCAACCAGCGCCTGGAGATCGACCTTGTGGAGGAGGAACGCGACCGAGCGCTCCTCCGCCACGCCATCTACGAGTGCGAAATTGCGCGCGCATACAACCAGCACGTGCGCGAAAGATCCTTCCGCCTTGGGGAGCTTGTCCTCAAGCGCGTCACAGACCCCCAAGCCCAGGGTAAGCTCTCCCCCAAGTGGGAGGGCCCCTATAGGATCTCCGCGGTCCTGGGCTCGGGGGCTTATAAGCTCTCTAACCTTCAAGAGCAAGAGCTGAAGCACACGTGGAACTTGCGTTTACTTCGCAAGTTCTATGTTTAGCCTTCCGAGCCTGTCCCCTCCCCCGGAGCGATCATGCCGGAGGGGGAGGAGGGACACTGTATTTACTTTTCCCTCCCCCTTCGCGGTTTCGCGGGGGAGGCACTATATTTCATTTTGTTATCAATACATAGATCTTGCTCTTCAATAGTCATTGTAGGTTCTTCTCATTACCGCCCCTAACGGCGATGCCCTCTCCGCGAGGACGCCCTGCCCACGAGGATGCCCTCCCTGCGAGGATGCCCTCTCTGTGAGGAAGTGGTCCCAGACCCAGCAAGTCCCTCCTGTAGGGCGGCTTACGATCAGCCCTCGTGGACTGAGGGTGTAAGCGGCAACCCGGTCCCCAGCGGCCATGGTAATGAGTCACTTTGGGAGAGTAGTGCCCTACCCAAACACTCAGACCCCAGCAGGACGTCTAAAGGCTTTCTTGGATATCTTTTCCCCGGAGACATTATTCCCGGCTCGCCGTTCTCACGGCGACCGGATGATTGTCTCCCAGAAGGATTTTATCCGGAATCTTCCTCAGAATTTCTAGCACTATTCCCTGCTCCCCGTTCTCACGGCGACCGGATGATTGCCTCCCGTAGAGCCTATTCCCGGCTCCCCGTTCTCACGGCGACCGAATGATTGTCTCCCGGAGAAATTACGGATTTCTCGGACATTTCTTTCCCAGAGACCATATTCCCGGCTCCCCGTTCTCACGGCGACCGGACGATCGTCTCCCAGGAAGCTCGCCTCCGGAAATCTCATCGGGTTTTCTCGGACATTTCTTTCCCAGAGACCCTATTCCCGGCTCCCGTTCTCACGGCGACCGGACGATCGTCTCCCAGGAAGCTCACCTCTGGAAATCTCATTGGGTTTTCTCGGATGTCTCTTCCCCAGAGGCCTTATTCTCGGCTCCCCGTCCTCACGGCGACCGGACGATTGCCTCCTGGAAGGTCTTTCCCTTGGAAACCTCGTTTTAGAATTTTCTAACTTGGAAAAATTCTTATGCTACAGGTTATCTTCACCCCAGGGGCCTTGCTACCCCCACAGCACACGGAGCTACCCTCCGGCCCGCTGTGGGCGGGGGGGATAAGGAACCCCCGGGTGTCGACCACACCGACCATGAGCAAACTTAGCTCATTCTTATTAAAAGGAGTCATCCAGACCATCCAAGAAAAAACAAAAGAAGACTCAAAGGAGAAGCAAATACAGCTTTATTGATCGTCAAACTCGGAGGACATCTTCCCCCTCCGGTGGGCATCGGAAACGATACAACCTGGGTCAAACCCGGAAGTTCTCTACATCCTATGGCTCCTATGCCTAATACTCCCAGAGGCCCTCTGCTAGCTCCCGGGCCAACTCCCGGTACAATGCGCGCACGCGGCACCGAGCTTCCCGGAGCACATCCTCGGGCCAGTACTCGTAGCCCGCCGGGGGAAGTATCCGAAGTGGGGGGACCATCCGGAACCCCGGACGTGGAAGGGACAATACGGCGCGATGATTGTCACAATTGTCCAAGTGCCACTCCGGATGCCACCTCAATCGGATCGGCTCCCGGGCGGCGTCCCCGCTGCGCTTCCCAGAGATGAGGCTTAGCAAGATCAAAGGCCCTTGGGCGTCCCCCGGAGAACCTCTCCCGAACCTTCGCCCGAGAGCAACCTCTCAGGAACACTGGTAACAATGCATTCAACTCAAGACTAAGAAAAATTTCTAATTGTATTGCATTCAAAATGTCTTTTTACAAGCGTCCGGGGCTTCTTCTAAGAAGCTATCGGGATCAAAATCCTAAGAAAATAAAAGGGTCCTAACTAAGACCCGGTGGGAGGCTCATACTTTTTCATTGGCGTCCTCCCCCCGGGGGGCTTCCACCGGGGCCGGGGCCGGGGCTGGGGCATCCACTACTGGAGTCGCCGGTGCGGGGAATCTCACCCGGACGATCCGGTAGTAGAAGCTCCTGGCGAGCTGCTCGACCTCCCGACGCGAGGGCTCGAAGAACTCGGGGAAGCTCCGGGGGATGCGGCCCCCGATCACCCGGGCACCAACCCCCCGGTGCTCTACGAGCCCCGCCGCGGCCGGAACGACTGGGATCGCCCGGCCCCGTGCCCGGGCATCAGCCGCCTCCGGGATGATGGAGACCTGTGCATTGAGAAAACGCGCAGCCTTCGCGAGGGTCGCCGGGGGCACCTCCGAGCTGCTCCCAGAGCCTAGGCTCACGCCAAGGCTCTCGAGGGCAGAGCGGACTGAGCGGCCCTCGTCCGTCACCGCCCGGACGCTTGAGCCCTCGAGCTCCCGGAACGCCTCCTCCCTCGCCTTGGATTCCTGCCGAAGGCTGCCGTTCACGGTCTCGGAGACGTGGACCTGGGCCCGGACCCGAGCCAGCTCCTAGAGGGCTTCGTCGTGCTGCCCCAGGTAGGTCGCGGCCCTATCCTCCGCGTCCTTAAGCATCCGGCCGATCCGCTGCTCAAGGCCCCAGGTAATGGCCGCCGCCTACAAACTCTAGAGTTAGAAAACATTCAAGTGCAGGGCACAAAGGAAGACGTCACCGACTCGGGTTACCTGGGCGTGGAGAGATTGATGCCCCCGAAAGCGCTCATGGAGCGTCCCCTCCGCAACGAAGTCCTGCACCTTCCGGGTCTGCAGGCCCTCCGTATAGCGGGCGACCTCCCCCGCGGAAAGCAGGGGGTCTCCCGCCAGGCGCTGGTCCCGTCGCGGCCGGTGAGGGGTCCCCGGACCTGGGCGTCCGGCAGCGTGGTCGGCGTCTTCGTCGCCGAGGAGGTGGCCTCCGTGGAAGTGGCCGAGGAGCTCTCGGAAGAGGTCCCCGCCCAAGGAGGGACCATCAGCCCTTTCCCCTTCCCGGGAGGGAAGGCCCCCAGGGCCTCTACTTCCAGAGGGACCTCGAAGACTAAGGGGCTCCCCCCCTCATCCACTGGCCACTCCATCCACAGAGGCGAGGCCTCCGCGAACCTCACCTCCAGTTTCTCCGGCTCCAAGGGGGCCGGGGGCGCTGGGAGGGCCGCTACCGAAGGCTGCGACGGGGTGTAGTTCGCCGAATCAGACGCCGCCCCACCCGCGGCCGGTTCCCTCCCCCGGGCCTCAACGGGGCTCTTCGGGGGAGGGGGAGTTACTTCTTTCCGGGCCGGCGGCTAGGCGCGCCCGGTCCCAGGGGTATTGTCCCGGGGCTTTGCCGGCGTCGTCGATGGGCCGGGGGCTTTTTGAACTCTGGCCTTCTTAGGCTCAGAGCCCCCGGTGGCGTCCTTCCCCCGCTTGTGCGACCGGGAGTGGGGAGGGGCTTCCTCTCTGGCAGCCTCAGCCCGTAGGCCTCAGCTACCAAGTTTCGGGGAGGGCCCTCCCCCACGAGGCGCATGATGCGCTCGTGCTTGTCGGCGAAGTACCTCCGCAGGAGGTTCTCCGCCTTCTCCCATGCCGCCGGGTACTGCTGGACTACAAAAGGTAAAGAGTTAGTCAAATTTCCAAAAATTTGTAAATGCAATGAAGCAGGTAACGGACTTACGTCGGGTCACCGGCTTGACCGGGGGCCGCTGCTCCGGGCCCATCCCGATCCCCCTTCTCCCGCGTGAGAAGGGGGAGACCCTCAGGAGCATCACCTCCTCGGTGGCATCCCGCATAGAGCGGGTGCCCTGGGAGATGATGACCTTTCCAAGGAGCTCGAGCTCCTCGTCCGTCCACATCGGAGGCTTCGGCACGGACGATCTGCTGTAGGCGGGGGGCTCCGGGGCGTACACCACCTCGTCATCCCAGACCTGGAGGTAGAACCACCTCCGGATGCAGTCGCCCCAATGGTCCCGGGAGGCCGCCGCCGGGTAATCAGCTACCCGGGATGGCAGCATCTGCACCATCACCGAGCCGAAGGGGGACTTGGGTCCCCCCTTCACCAGGTGGGAGCTCCTCGCTGCCGGTTGGTAGAAGTACCGAAAGGCGGGTAGGGTGGGCTCCCGCCCGGTCGCCGTCTCAAAGAGCCAAATAAAGAGGCCCATCCGGATGAGCGCGTTCGGGGTGAGGTGGTTTAGGGCCACCCCGTACTCCTTCAAAAACTCCCGGAGCAATGGATGCACCAGGAGTCGGAGCCCAGCCTCAAGGAACGCCTGGAAGGCCACGATCTCTCCGGGCCTGGGGCGGGGGGCTCCGTCCTTCTTCACGGGGACCCGGATGTCCCCGTCCTCAATGACTCCGCGTTCGACCAGGGACTCCATGTCCTCGGCCGTGAACTCGGACGCCCAGAGGAAGTCCGGAGCGACCTCCTCTGGGGGCACCTCGGTCATCTTTTCTCGACCCTTCGGTGCCATCAGGTTTGTTTTTTCCGGTGGCTAACGTTTCAGGAGGCTACACCTAAAGGTTCCGGACGACTGCTACCGGGAGCTAGCTACCGGGAGAGAGCTCCAGGGAGAGCTAAATGCGCTAAGGATGAGAAGTTTGGAATGAACTTCCTGGGCCCCCCAAGGCCCTATTTATAGGGGCGAACCGTGATCCAGATGAGTGCCACGTGGCATTCCGCGGCGCAATCTGGGCCATTGAAGTTCAAACCGCCCGGCGGAAACGAAGGGACTGGCGCCCAAACCGAGGCACCGGTTCGAACTGCGAGCACATTTATGGCGAAGCGGCGCCGTCATAAGCACGCGGCGCGGGAACCGAAGCATCACGGCTCCGGTGGCTTGGTCCGGAGATTTTCCCGGTGACATGTACCATACCCACCGGGGACTCGAGCATCATCCCCGGGGGGCATGGGGGGCTGCTGTTGGGGGAAATCTCCGTGAGACTAAGTCCAGGTAAGTTGCATCACGCTAGCCCGGGGACGTTGCCTCCGGTGCCTGCCCCGGGCACCGACTTTTGTCTCCCGGGACTTGGCCTCCGGGGCCGGTCCCGGGTGCCGCCGTTTGCCCAGGGACGTGGCCTCCGGTGCCTGCCCCGGGCGCCACTTTTTGGCACCCGGGACCTGGCCTCCGGCGCCGGTCCCGGGCGTCGCCGTATGCCCGGGGACGTGGCCTCCGGTGCCTGCCCCGGGCACCGCCTTTTGGCTCCCGGGACCTGGCCTCAGGGGCCAGTCCCGGGCGCCGCCGTTTGCCCGGGGATGTGGCCTCCGGTGCCTACCCCAGGGGCCGCCTATGGGCTCCCGAGACCCGGCCTCCGGCGCCGGTCCCGGGCGCCACCATTTGCCCGGGGACGTGGCCTCTGGTTCCTGCCCTGGGCGCCGCCTTTTGGCTCCCGGGACCCGGCTTCCGGCGCCGGTCCCGGGCGCCGCCATTTGCCCTGGTGACGTGGACTCCGGTGCCTGTCCCGGGCCTCATCGCCCTTCTAAAGGTAAAGTCTCTGGTTGTTGATCATGTGCAGGTCACGTGAGGAGCGCCTCGGGAATCAGCGACCACCTGTCAAGCATCCAAGGCGTTTGACCGGGAGAAGGACGTTGCTACCCCTCAATCCGACGGTGGCTTCCGGGGTAGTTTAGACTTTTTGCTTCTTTTTGGGGCTATAAATAGCTCTTGTGCCCCTCTGTTGTAAGACAAGTGATTTCATTGTTGGAATAGCCTAAACTCACAGGTCTGCTCCGAAAGCCTCTCCCCCGAGAGAGCCTCCCCAGCCGACTCCGATCGGGAGCACGCCGACAGGACAAGGGCCCCCACTGGGACCCGAACCTGTATAAATCCTCGTGTCAATTCTTGTGTTTGTCCGACGGGGGAGGACCGGTCACTCGGTCAGCCCGTGTCGCGTTTTCTTCGCTAGGATCGTTCACAAAACCTGCCGGCCTACAGGACTATCTGTGCGCAATCCACCTGGGCGGTTGCCACGGGATTCCTCAAATGAGGGTCCCACAGAAGAAGATGGTATCAGAGCAAAGGCTCGACTGTAGGCCGTGACCCTTAGATAGATATTGGCGTGCCTAGAGCGAAAATCGTTAGTCTATTTGATTAAAAATTAATTTCAAAAACCTAATTTCTTTAAACAAAAATATGCCGAATAATTTACCTTCTCACCTTGTCTCTTTGAAAAGGATTTGAAAATTGCTTTAACTTCTAGGAGTTCTATGTTCTGTTTCTTCAAATGGCTTTTAGCAAGAAGTTCGTGCACGGTGATGAGCTAGGATCATGGGCATTACTTTTATGGATGATGCTGCAGTTCTTGGGAGCTTTGCATACCCAGCGGCCAGTGTACTATGTCGGACAGGAAGAAGTAGACAACAGACCCTACGGCTTTCGTGCCTCTGTGGTGGTCTATGAAATTCCAAGACTTGGAAGAGGTCCCGTGAAACAAGAAGCTCGTAGAGCGGAAGAGGAAGATGCTATTCTAGACGCTGCTCGTCGTGCTATAGGTACCATCAGACTGTTATACGAGGATTTCCTTGTAGATTCCCCTTTTCGTTTTGTGCCTTGTCAGATCCCCAGGTCAGATCGCCGAGTTGTCCATCTATCAAGTGACCAAAGAGATGCAGTGCTGACAAAGACCAGGGATATTCTTCAAGCTCTGGAATCCGGATACAACCGTTTGTTAAGCGAGCATGAGAACACTCGGGATGATCGCCACTACCTCGAAGGCATGCTTGCAAGAGCTCGTGCAGATCTCCAAGAAAAAGAGAAGCAGATCCAAGAACTAGTCGGTCCAAGCAAAGATAGGAACCCCGGAACATCAGAGTCCGTCAACAAGAGAAGCCGTCTGAAGCTGAGGACTACCGCTCGCAAGAGTGTGGGAAAGCCTAAGGATTACCTTGGCCAATTCATACTTGCGTGGCGTGGAATCGTCATTAATTCTCAAGACCCTGAATGCCTCAACACTGGAGGAAGAAAGGAAGCTCCTATCGACAAAGGGAAAGAAGTTGTCGAAGACGATACCTACACTTCGTCTGATGATGAGGAAGAAGACGATGACATGGAGTTGGATCCGATGGATGCGGATGAAGACCCTGAAGAAGAGGATCCAGAAGAGGTGGAACCCTGTGGTTCTTCCGAGACCAACGAGTGATCTTAGACTCCCTCTTGGCTCGACCCTTTTTCTGTACCTGACCCCAGTAACGGCTAGATTTCTTTGTTTGTCTGTTGCTCTTGTTTGTGGCTGTTTCAGTTATGTTGGTTATATGTTGTACATCTAAGCCGTGGAGGCTAAAATTATGTATCTTATGAAAACTAAATTTATGAAAACATCTTCCATGTTTCCCTCCCTATCGCCTGAGTTAATCCTTCTGTGCTCTACCAAAATCCCTCTAAATCAGTAGCTGTTCCTTTGATCCCCAATCAGAACAGAATGCTTAATACCCGTGGAAGATCTCAAGGAAGGATGTCCAAAGGGAATGCTAAGAATGCAAGGGATGCATCTGGAAGCAGAGCTCGTACTGATCAGAACCAGCCAGAATCATCATCTATGCTGCAGGGAAGTAATATCAATGAAGTGCTGATATGGATGGAGAGGAACAGGCAACAGTCCATGGTTGTACAGAACCAGATGTGGGAACTGCTGATGCAACAGTTCTCATCAGGACAGACTGGAGGATCGACAATTGGAGCCAGATTGTCAGATTTTCAGAAGACACGCCCTCCGACCTTTTCATGTACCAAGGACCCTATTGTGGCCGATGACTGGTTAAGGGATGTGGAAAGAAAATTGAACACAGTCAAATGTAGTAATGAAGAAAAACTTTTGTATGTACCACACCAACTATCTGGACCCGCCGTAACTTGGTGGGAGAATTACCAGTCCGTAAACCCCAATCCGGACACAATCACGTGGGAAGAATTTAAGGAGAAATTCCGTAAATATCATGTTCCGAAGGGCGTCCTGCAAGCAAAGCGCCGAGAGTTTAGGAATCTCAAGCAAGGGGATAAACCAATTAAACAATACCTGCATGAGTTTATCCAGCTCCCAAGATATGCACCAGAGGATGTAGCAACTGAAGAGAAGAAGATTGATCGATTTTGCGAAGGCCTGCAGAACTTTTTGCAGTATCAGATAGCTTCACAGGAATTTACAGATTTTCATGTCTTGGTCGACAGACTGCTCAAGATGGAGGAAAAGCGAGGAATAGTTGAGGAGGACCGGAAGAGAAAAGCTTAGTCTAGCCCGTATCAAGGCAATACCAGTCGAGGAAGACCAGCACCAAGTTTCAGACCAAATTTTAGACAGCCCCAGAGAGCTCCAAGACCGATGTCAACCTCAACACCACAATGCACCGGATGCAAGGCAAATCATCTTTACAAGGATTGCACTTTGAAGAATGTTGAATGCTTTCACTGTGGGAGAAGGGGTCATCGCAAAGAGACCTGCTCGCTCCAATACTTGCCATTCAGTGTTGCCAGAGCTAGAGCAGTAGGATCCACTATCGCAGTTCAGAACCCTAGTAGAAGCATTCCACCATCAAGAGGAGGAAGAACTCAGAATAGCAGAGGAAGAGGAATGTCAACAACAGGCCGAGGCAGACTAAGCTATGCATCCACAGCTGAAGCTGGAGAAGCCTCCGACGTCGTGATCGGTAGAATTCGAATCCATTCTAAACTTGCTGTTGCTTTGTTTGATTCAAGTGCTACACATTCATTTGTGTCAAAATCTTTTGCTTTCGGAAGTGAACTGCCTGCGTCTGCACTAGAATCTTCCATCCTAATTCAATCCCCTGGAGCTAGAATGCCAGTCAAATCCATTTGTGGAGATATTGCCTTCTGTATCGGCAACCTGGGATTCCTAGCAGATTTGCTAGTTCTGAATCTTCAAGGGTTAGACATCATTCTTGGAATGGACTGGCTAGCCAAACACAAAGGTCAGATAGATTGTGAGAAGAAGACCATCACCCTACCCAATGCCGAGGATTGATGATCTTTTCGATCAACTCAGAGGAGCCCAAGTATTTCCAAGGATCGACTTGGGATCCAACTATCATCAATTGAAGGTCCGAGAGAAGGATATTCCGAAACTGCGTTCATAACTAGGTATGGACTGTACGAGTTTACGGTGATACCATTCGGACTAACAAATGCACCAGCTGTATTTATGAACCTGATGAATAAAGTCCTTATGGAATATCTGGACAAGTTCATTATTGTATTTTTGGATGACATACTCATTTTCTCTAAGACAGAGAAAGAACATGTTGAGCATCCCAGGCTAGTGCTGAAGAAGCTAGCAGACCATCTGCTGTACGCCAAATTTGATAAGTGCACCTTTTGGTTGAAAGATATTTCTTTCTTAGGCCACATCATTTCTGACAAAGGGATATTCATGGACCCTTCAAAAATCCAAGCTGTGATGGAATGGAAACAACCGGAGACTGTGACAGAAGTGAGACGCTTTCTAGGATTAGCTGGATACCACAGACGATTCGTTGAAGGATTCTCCAAGATCACTAGGCCACTAACCCAACTGTTAAAGAAGAACGCCCCATTTAAGTGGACTAAAAAGTGTGAAGAAAGCTTCGAAGAGCTGAGAAAGAGGCTAATGACTGCACCTATCCTCATATTACCCGACGTCAAGAAGGACTTCCAAGTTTACTGTGACGCATCTAAGCAAAGATTAGGTTGTGTCCTGATGCAAGAAGGAAAAGTGGTAGCGTACGCATCAAGACAGTTACGACCCCATGAGGAGAACTACCCAACGCATGGTCTGGAGCTAGCTGCTGTCGTCCATGCATTAAAAATTTCGCGACACTACTTACTGGGTAATAAGTGTGACATCTACACAGAACATAAGAGCTTAAAGTACATCTTCACACAACAAGATCTGAACATGAGACAGCGAAGATGGTTGGAACTTATCAAGGATTATGACCTTGAGGTACATTACCATCCTGGAAAAGCAAATGTGGTGGCAAACGCTTTGAGTAGAAAGTCCTACTATAGCCAAGCAAAGAATCTGGGTTTACCACCCCAACTGATCAAGGATTTCGAAAGACTACAATTGGAATTTGTTGAACAAGGAACTATTGCTACCTTGAGGATGGAATGCGAGTTAAAAGATCAAATCCGAGAAGCTCAAGTAACAGATCCAGATATCCAGGAGCTGAAAGAGGACATAAAGCACGGAGACGCAATCAATTTCAGAGAAGATGAATAAGGGATTCTATGGCACCATGATCGGATCTGCGTTCCTGATAATAAGGAAATCAAAGATGCAGTTTTACATGAAGCTCACCATACCCCGTACTCAATCCACCCGGGTAGTACAAAAATGTATCAAGATTTGAAGAGTCAAGTTTGGTGGAGAAAGATGAAGAGAGAAATTGCCTAGTTCGTAGCATCTTGCGACACCTGTCAAAGGGTGAAAGCAAAACACCTGAAGCCTGCAGGACAGCTACAAACCCTACCAATCCCATAATGGAAATGGGACAAAATTGGAATGGACTTCGTAACAGGATTACCGAGGACCAGGAAAGGTTACGACTCCATATGGGTCATAGTAGATAGATTGACAAAGGTAGAACATTTTCTACCAGTGAGAACCCAGTACTCAACCAAGAAATTGGCAGAACTATACCTTTCCAGAATTGTAAGCCTGCATGGAGTGCCAAAAGCAATAGTCTCTGATAGAGGACCCCAGTTTGTATCAAAGTTTTGGGAAGAACTACAAGAAATCTTAGGAACCAAATTAAAGTTTAGTACAGCTTACCATCCACAGATTGGAGGACAGATCGAAAGAGTGAACCAAGTTTTGGAGGATATGCTGAGAGCTTGTACTTTGGAATATGGAGATTC
Source organism: Pharus latifolius (assembly GCA_019359835.1). Classification (NCBI taxonomy): domain Eukaryota; kingdom Viridiplantae; phylum Streptophyta; class Magnoliopsida; order Poales; family Poaceae; genus Pharus; species Pharus latifolius. Next base: position 22,640,718 of record CM033326.1, read on the forward strand.
TTGGGAACTATTCCTACCATATGTTAAGTTCACATATAACAACAGCTACCAAGCAAGCGCAAAAATGGCACCATACGAAGCACTCTACGGAAGGAGATGCCGTACCCCTCTATATTGGACGGAAGTAGGCCAAAAGAAATTTTTAGGACCACGACTAGTGGAAGAGGCCATAGCCCATGTGAAGATCATTCAGGAAAGAATTAAAACGGCTCAGTCTCGACAGAAAAGCTACACCGACCACAGAAGAAGAGAACTATCATTCGAAAAAGGTGACTACGTCTATCTCAAAGTGACGCCTTACAAAGGGGCGCGTCGATTCCAAATGAAAGGAAAATTGAGCCCGATTTATGTTGGACGTTATAAGATTCTGGAGAAGCAAGGAGAGGTAGCATATAAGTGAGAACTACCACCTGAACTAGCAGGAGTCTACAATGTCTTCCATGTGTCTCATATGAGGAAGTGTTTAAAGAAACCAATAGAACAGATATCTCCCAGAGAAACAGAAGTACAACCAGATTTGTGTTACCAAGAATACCCCATCAAGATATTCGAAGTCAGCGAAAGGAAATTGAAATCAAGAACCATCTGATTCTGCAAAGTCCAATGGAATAACCATTCAGAGGAAGAATCGACTTGGGAAAAGGAAGAAGAACTACGCCGAAACTTTCCATACCTGTTCTCAGACCTACCAGAATCTCGAGGACGAGATTTTTTTTAAGGAGGTTAGGTTGTAACACCCCTATTTTTCCCAACCCTAGCCTGCCTTGTCTATCTACATTTCAGGATGACATCTTGGTTATGCCAAAGTGTTACCCTGAAAAGTTGGCAGCCAAACTTCTTCATTCAGGTCATTTTCTTAGATCAATCGAAAGGTTTCACAAATCAGTCCTTTCAGATTTCTGAGAAGCCCAAAAAGGTTAAAAGTCACAGATCATCTCCAAATTCTAGTTTGATTCAGTGCACATCTCCCCTTCACTTTTCTGAACATTTTTCCCTTCTGGAGGAATTAGCAAATCTCGCTCGAAACCCTAGTTTCAGCCATATCAAAATTTCAAAGCTCCAATTACCCAGATTATCCTGTTTTCAGTTCATCCCAAAACTTGTCTAAATCTCCAAATTCTATCATCCCAAGCTGCTAATCAATCTCTTGGACTTTGTTGTTTAATTTGGCAAAGTCAAAACCCTTTTCATCTAAGCCATTCACCAAATTCACAGATTAGTCCCTGGAATCAAATTCTGTAATTACAAATCGGCCCTTCTATTCCTTTCAGCCCATTTTTGACCAGGGCTGGTCGTTGCTTGGACCAGTGTTGTTTCACCGTTCGACCGGAGCCGCGCCATGTCTTCTCACCGCGTTTCCTCGCCACCAGCCATCGCCTCTTGTCGCCTGTGCTAGTGATCAACTGAGCCACCACCCCACGCGCACGTGCCAGAACCAGAGCCCCATTGAAACCAGCGGATAAACGCCCGTGCTCCAGCACCGTTTTCGTGCGCGCACGCCCGTGGCTGTGGCACTTGCATGCGGTTACGTGTCATCGCCGGAGCTGCACTGTTGCCTCCGCATCGGCGCCATCCCAAACACAGTCCCAATGCACTCGACAAAGTTGGCAAAGCTACCGCACCGCCTGCGCGCCATCACATCGCCGTTCGACGTTGTTGCACCTGCGCCCAGCCGGTCTTGTCCCCAACTCAAATTGCCTCACTGTTTTCCCTCGTTGGCTCCATCGCTATGCCTATTTAAACCCCCCAGCACTGTGAAAAAACCACAACTCCAGGACTTAGCCAAATTTCTTGTTTCTCACTGTTTCTTCTTCTTCCCCAGCGAGGCGATTTTGAGGCCACCGTCGCCAGAGCAAACCGTAGGTCCTCTCTCCAATCTAAGGTCACCAGTAAGCTCCCCACACCCATCTTCCCGTGTCCAAGCAACCAATTGCATTCAAGTGATCTCCATCGCCGGTGATCGTCGGAAAACCAAATATCCCTGTTTCTGAAATTAAACACACTCCAGTCCTTTTCACCACCCCATTCTGTAGAAGGAAATGATCCTCAGTCACTTCTTAGCAAGCCTATTCAGCCAGTTTTCAAATTAGTGCAGTACCGCGTGATTTCCCAATTTTCGCGCGCCACCAAGGACGTCGCACGTCGCCGGCGTGCCTCGCTGCAGCTCTCCCCAAATTGAAGCCACCTACACCTTCCCTGTAACCCCTAGATGGTGTAGTACACAGCTTTTAACCTGCATTGTTGTGTAGCCCCAGTTCATCGTTCACCGTCATCTCCAAGTCCGGCGACAACGCCGACGAGCTCGCACACTTACCTCTGTTCAATTCCCTTCTCCAGAACGATCTGCACCACCCCAGGAGTATTTCCCCTCAATCAATTTCGAGTTCAGCTAACTCCAACTCTCTGTCACCATGGCTCGTCCATGTCTCAGGCGGCCGAAGAATTCGACCACGTCGTTCATCGCCGAGGAGCCACCCCAGCCAAATTCCTTTCACCAGCAACCTTGTTTTGATCCTGCCTACCTCCCTGACATGTTTGGCGAAGCAACGCATGCGTGGTTCGTCCAGACGCATGTGCCCCAGCTCACTGCTGTACAGTGGCATTCGATTTCTTGTGTCTTGAGCCTTGCTGTGATTTTCTGTTAATTCTAGAGCCTTTCTGAAAAATCCACTTTGTCATTTAGGTCCCTCACAGCATTTGGCACACAATGCCACCTCTTGCACCAGTTTTGATCATCCAGAAGCCCCAAATCATTCTTGTGTCCGTTTCGGACATCGTCTGTTCGTGAACCGAATGCCAAGCCTTTGGCTTTCATCGCATTCGAGTCTTGTCCAGTGAATCTAACCCTAATATCCTTTTCTCCGCTGTTCTGTCTCTGACCAAATCCCCTCGTTTGCATACATGTTTATATTTTACATATATTTTTGTGTAAAGCCTATTTTCTGGATGCTCATGTCTTGTATGTGTTGTGTGTGCTTTCGTGCGAATGCAGAGCAAGGAGCGGAAGATTGGGAAGGAACATTCGAAGACCCAACAGATTTCTTAGACCCAGCTTGGCAAGGCAAGTCGCCACCCTTGATCATGTCTCACCTAGTATTTCGATATAAAGTAGATTAACTATTTTCAAGATATATGCATGCTGAGTATTTGATAAGAACTATGTTTAGAAACATGTGAATAGATATAACCCAAGTCACATGTGGAAACCCCCTTTTGAGATTGAATCATTATGCAACCTTGTCACCCTAGGATGCTATGCTTAAACCCTACGCTTATTTAAATGTACATGTTGGGTGTAAAATGGCTAATATGTGAGAAATGAATTTGAAACCTCTTTTATGAAAGAAATTGTGAAATTAAGGATTGATAGTGAGGATGGTTTGATTGGTTGGCTACTGTGTGCGCATTGGGTATGTGAATGTCTCCTCACTATTAATTCATAAGGACAAGAACCTTGTGTTGTGCCTCTATGCGGCATGAAAAACATACCAACCACTTGCCTGGTATGGGACAAGCACAACTTAGTAGCTTTCTTGGTATTAACAGTTCCTTGCATGGTATGTCGGTCCGGTTTCTTGTGTGGAAACTGGTGGGGCGCAGTTCATCCATGAGTGGTGTGAGATCAGAAAAATTATGAGAGGAAAAGTTGGATAGAAGGAAGTCGCCCTATGCCTAGATTAAGTCGTGCGTGGCTGTAATCAAGAGGTCATATGTCTTGCGAGGACACAGCCCAAGGCTAGGAAGTAAGGCAGTGGGGAGGACCCACAACGGTACTTGAGACTTAATTGTCTATTTACCGGGCGGGGATACTGTTAATACTAGACTGCAAAAGCGTTGTGTGATCTCGGCCTTGTCACATGCGTGAAAGTCGCATGGAGTTGGCCTGACTTGAAAGTCGAGTGAAGAAGTGGATTTAAAAAGAGGTACACCTTTGCAAAGTGTAAGAAAAGTATCAGATACTCTGAACTCCCAGGTCATGGAGTATGTTCGTGGTGGATTTATCCTTGTGGTTCCACACAAGTAAGATTTGGGAAATGTTTCATAATATGGTTAATTCAAAATGGTGGATCATGGAGGATCGCCATCCACAATGTTTTCTTAAAGTATATCATAAGATTTCCAAAACCACGCTGTTGAAAATAAAATCCTTATTTAAGAGATCAAAGAATTGAAATCTACACTATTTATGATTATAAGACTTAACCCCTTTTCTTGATCACTCCTCATCCATATAATTGCATTTCTAAGTAAAAGACTTGCTGAGCATTGTGTCAAAGCATGCTCACCCTTGACTTTACAAACAATTCAAAAGAGGGATTCGCCGATCCCAATTCGTTTGGTTATGAGTATAAAGCAGAAGATGGGAACGCCCCAGATAATTCAGAGTTCTAGGAGGGTCTCGCGCCGAGTTGAGTCCGCTGTGGAGAAAGCCCTACCAGAACTGTTGCCGCCAGAAGTGAAGATCATCGTTGTTGCTGTCTGCTTCGTTTTGTGTCTTCGGTACCTCAATACCGTCTCTTCTATGGATAAAATTTTTATTTTCATAGCAACTCTAAATAGCGTCATTCTGGGTGCTATGTTAATGTAATATTGGTCCCTGTGACCTCTGTCGCGCCCTGAAACTGGGACAACGACTACTCCTGTAGAGACCTAGCTCGATGCAGCTAGTCCCATTCTCACAAACCTTTGACTTCCCAGGATAAGTCAAACACAGGAGTATATTACATTGCAACAGAGTACTCACAAAATATTAAGTAGTGTGGCCTGCTGGCCTTAATATTACATAAAGTGGATTACAATGCCTACAAGGCATTCAGGGTTTAGCAAAATTTTTAACTACGCAGCAGAAGATAGGTGACCCTCCCACAAAAGAAGTTGACGGCAGAACAACACACTTCAGGGCTCTGGCGGAACTGATTCTCCTCCTTCTGGATCCACGTAGTACTCCGTGCCATCATCTTGATCAAAGTAGGCTCCATCTATTGAGTTGAATGTTGCAAGGGTGAGCACTTACGTACTCAGCAAGTCATAGGTAAGAGTAGATACATATAGTAGTGATGATATGAACCTAGACTAGTCAAGAATTATGGATATTTGTAAAATAATTTTTTCCTTTCTCATCTCATCTTATGGCAGCACTTTTTATAATATAACATCATTATTCATGTTCACTAGATTATAGCACTACCGCGACACGTCGACACACGACAGCCCACGGCAGCACTCCTTATCATGACAACACATGTCATTTGGGTAATCTTGATTAAACATATTTTATTTAGAAAATAGTACTTGTGTCACACCCCGTGGATTTAATCCACCGCAGCAGACTCCTATAAACCCGGGAGCTCGGAGTATTCAAATACGTTTTTAACTCTGCAGAGAGGTACCAATTTACCCGCAAGATATTCCACTTTAAAACCTTTCCTATCATAACAAAATGATTGGACCCCTGACTCACTTCATATTGTGAGCGGCAAGGTGGAAATAACAAGAACTTTTGTTATGTATCACTTACAATTCACCCCCGACCCTGTGGCTCTCAGCGAGGCACAGTTGTGGTAGGTTGTATCCAAACCTCCACCCCTTTGCTTATTCCCATTACTGGGTCAGCGTGCTTGATCACCTTCAGTGATATGTGTGGGAACCGCGCTCCGTGTTTATCGTGCATCACTACACATCTCATGCAGGGGTTTCATGTGCGATCCACATAATTACTTGTTCAGGCCTGTCCCATACCAGGCTTGCGGTTAGCACGTTGTTCATGCCACTAGACGCACAACACAAGGTTCTAGTCCTTATATGCCAATGACCAGACCATCCACAACCCTGCACCTTCAGTGCCTGCATTCCTTTGCAGTCTAGCACCTCCAGTGCTACAGCCATCCATACCATTTTTCTGGTCACGGCTAGGGGTTTTATTTCATGAATATAAGTATATAAATACATATACTAGTTCATGGCTCAAAACTTGTTTATTTCACATTTCACAGATAACCAGTCTAGTACTGCCAATTCATAAATCAACCATTCTCAATCTTTCACATGCAATATTGCCTATATTCAAGGTTATGTTTTAGCAACATTTAAAATATAGGTTCAAGATGATCAAAGATATGACTTGCCTTCCGCGTCGTAAAATACAGCAGTCGATGACGGGTCAACAGCAAAATCTTCAAAGTCAGCTTCTGAATCTGCTCGACGACAAACAATCACACAATAATTACTTATAATATTTAAAATGTTTTATGACTTATATGCAGAAATGCTCAACAAGAATGATTGAACTAAACTGGAGATAAGTTGAACTGCAAACTGAACTGAGTCGAGATTCTAGGGTTTCAAGGAATTTGGGCTAAGGATGGTGATTAGATAATCTTAGGGTTTCAGGATTTCAATAGGGATAACAATTTTGTGGCTGGTTTAATCAAAACAGCGAATGTCAACAGATCGACATTCGGATCAAAGCTTGGACATAGCTTTAAGAAAAGCTAGGGTGCTTATCTCAAGTTGTGGTAGTAGAAGAAAATGTAGATCACAACTCTACAAATTCAGTGGACAAAGTGGTTTTCAAATTGCACAACCAGAAGTGGGTAAACAAGGTCAATGCCACTGGCTGGCAAGCTCTGGCATAGAGCTGACAATGCCAAAAACTAGGGCTTAGCATAACTTTTGATATGGAGCTCCAAATGATGCACCACTTTGTCTGGGAGGTAGGCTTGAGTAACAGGAACAATTAAGTTAACAGGATCTAGGGCAGGAAATGGCTGGAAAGCAAGAAATTTGATGATGAACAGAGATGAACTGGCTGCACTGGAGCAGTTCTGGACAAAAACTTGGCAAAGCTATAACTTCCAATCTAGGCCGATCTAGGTGTCGGGCTAGAAGACAAAAGTGTTCAGGAGATCAAAGCACACATACTAGACAAAGTTTCGAGGGCTGAAATGGCTGGAACAAGCTTTCCGGTCATCGGCGCCGGAGAAGAAACTCTGGATTTGGGGGTTTTTGCTGTAGGAGGTTTGAACTTAATTCCAAGCTCAAGGAGTATCTGTGGAGTATAAGGAAGCTACTAGGATAGTCAATTTGGTCAGAGGATGGCTGGAGAAGCCTGGCGACGATCGCCGGCGACTGGTAGAGCTTGAATTTGGGGATACCTTCGATTCGAGCTCAACCTGGGGATCTGGATGCTTAGGCTGGCTAATTAGAGATCACAGATCAATTTGCTTCACAGGTTCGAGGGCTAATTCGAAGTGATTTGGTCTGCATTGCCGGAACAAGGCAATCGGGAATTCCGGCGATCACCGGCGACTGGATGCAATATAACTCAATTAGATGGTACAGCACAATGAGGGAGATTAGGGAAACTTACTGATGCGGTTAATTTGACAGAAGGTGCTGCGTAGTGTGCTGGCACCGTGAAGCTCTTCGACAGCTCGCCGGAGAAGACGACGACAGTGAAGAAGTTTGAGAATTTGGTTAAGTCCTGGGGAAGAGGAGATGACACAGGGTACTGGTGGCTTAAATAGAGCAGTGGGCGAAGCTTGCAAGGGTTAAACAGCATTGAATTGGTGTCAGTTGACATGAGTTGCCGGGCGCAGATGCAACAACGGCGAGCGGTGACACGACTGTGCACGGGCGAGACAAAGCTGTGCTACATTGGGACTCAACCATGTTGGGCGGTGCAAGGTGGTGGCGACGACGGCTGGCAAGGCAAGCTACGTGGCAAGAAGATGCTGACAACAGTCACTGCTGGTCGCGCACAGGGCAAGCTTTAGTCGTCGACGCCGCCACGGTGTTGCCACGGCGATGGCTGAGACACTGACGCGTGCGCAATAGGAAGAGTAAGCATGCACGAGCACAAATGCAAGCAGAACTTGGCCGGCGGCGAGCGTGCACGGCGCATGGCAACCACGGCAATCTCTGGTCGTGCGCACAGTAGCTAGCCTGGTCGAAAATGGACTGAACTGCAGTTTCAATTCTTTGAGTTTTGGACTGAAATGTAAATCTGGAATTTTGGGAGGTTTAAACTGAAATTGATTTCACTAATCTGGTAGATTATATTCAACAAGGTATTTGGCAAAGATAATTGATAAAATTTGATACATTTAAATAGTTTTTGATACAAACTGAAAATAGGGTAATTTAGGGTAAAACAAGATTTAAGTTTTGTTGATTTCGAATTCTGGCATTTAGGGTTCGATTTTGATATCTGTACAGAAGAGAGACTTGTGGTAAATAGCATTTTGAGAAGATTTGCCGAAGAAATTCTGAATTTGGAGTTAATCTGGAGATTTTAGCCTTTTTGGGTTTTCAGATATCAGATAAGGACTAATTTGCGATAACCCTTGGACTGATTTGTGAAAAGAGTCTAGATGATAGAATCTGGCTGTCAACTTTTTATATTAAGGTATTGACATACCCATGATCATATTCCAGGAATAATCTGGTCTGAACTTGATCAAGATTTTGATTAAATCTGTATTTCTGAAACTTAGGGTATTTGGGTAATATAAGGTATTTCTGTTTTCGAAAACAGAAGAAGTTGATAAATCTGGAATTTAGAGATAGAATTGGATCTGGGTTCTGAAGGCTTTTAGATTCAGGATAACTAATAGATCACATCTGAACAATCTGATCTTGATTTGAGGTCACAGGATAGATTTTGGAGATTTTAGGGCTTAGAATAGATACTGATCTGGCTAATACTACAGATACATGCATGCGTGCTATTGATGAAAAAGGAAGTTTTCACCCCTAACTCAGGGAGTTACAGATCTACCCTCCTTAAAGAAATCTCGCCCCGAGATTTACCTAAGACAGGAAAAGATAAGGATAGGTTTGCTTAAGATCTTCTTCCTTCTCCCAAGTAGCCTCTTTCTCTGAATGGTTCTCCCATTGAACTTTACACAATCTGATTTTCTTCCTTCGGAGCTGACGTTCATCAGTGGCTAGGATTCTGATTGGGTGCTCAAGATAAGTGAGATTCTTCTGTAATGGCACATCTTGAACATCTATCTGATCAGTAGGTTCCTTCAAACATTTCCGGAGCTGAGAGACATGAAACACATTATGCACTCCTGCTAATCCCTCAGGTAATTCCAATTTATATGATACTTCTCCCTTTCTCTTGATTATCTTAAATGGTCCAATGTATCTTGGAGATAACTTTTCTTTCACTTGGAATCTTTGTAATCCCTTGAATGGTGTGACCTTGAGATACACAAAATCTCCTGGTTCAAATGATAATTCTCTTCGTCGTTTATCTGCATAACTCTTTTGTCGTGATTGTGCTGTTTTCAACCTTTCTCTGATGAGTCTGACATGAGCTTCTGCTTCTTCTACTATCTCTGGTCCTATGACCTTTCGTTCTCCTGGCTCATCCCAATGCAATGGAGTTCTGCATTTACGTCCATATAAAGCTTCAAATGGTGCCATCTGTATACTAGCTTGATAACTGTTATTATATGTAAATTCTGCAAATGGTAAACATTTGTCCCATGATGTCCCATAATCTAATATACAAGCTCTTAGAAGATCCTCTAGGATTTGGTTGACTCTTTTCTGTCTGTCCTCCCGTCTGTGGATGATATGCAGTACTGAAATCCAACTGGGTTCCTAGGGTTTCATGCAGTCTATTCCAAAATTTGGAGGTAAACTGTGTTCCACGATCTGAGACTATGTTCTTAGGAATACCATGTAATGCCACTATTCTTTGCATGTATAACTCTGCTAATTTACTGCCATCATAAATCTTTTTGACTGGTATGAAATGAGCTACTTTAGTAAGTCTGTCCACAATAACCCATATGGAATCATATCCTCCGTGAGTTTTAGGTAATCCTGTAATGAAATCCATACCAATTTCTTCCCATTTCCATAATGGTATTGGTAGAGGTTGTAGCTTTCCTGCTATTTTCTGGTGTTCTGCTTTAACTCGTCGACATGTATCACAGCTTGCAATATACTCTGCAATCTCCCTCTTCATATTATCCCACCAGAATCTGGTCTTCAAATCTTGATACATCTTTGTGTTACCAGGGTGTATTGAGTATGGAGTTTTATGTGCTTCATGGAGAATTATTTCCTTAAGATCTGCGTTTTGAGGTACACAGATTCTTTCTCGATACCATACAATCCCTTGGTTATCTTCAGTAAAGCCTTGAGCCTTTCCTAACTTGATTCGACTCTTGATCTTACAAATTTCTTCATCTTTCTTCTGGGCATTTCCTATCTGTTCTTCAAGTTGAGATTTTATTGTTAAAGTAGCTACCGTTCCCTGCGGTACTATTTCCACTTGATGATTCTGCAACTCTTGTTGTAGGTAAGGGTTCTTCAACGTAACCATTCCTTGTAGGTTGTAAACTTTTCTGCTTAAGGCATCGGCTACTACATTAGCTTTCCCTGGATGGTACTGAATACTAAGATCATAATCTTTGATCAATTCCAGCCATCGGCGTTGACGCATGTTGAGCTCTGTCTGTGTGAAAATATACTTGAGGCTTTTATGATCTGTAAAGATCTCACACTTATGTCCAATGAGATAATGCCGCCATATCTTTAAAGCATGTACTACTGCTGCTAACTCCAAATCATGGGTCGGATAATTTTCCTCATGTGGTCTCCATTGACGTGAAGCATAAGCCACTACTCGACCTTGCTGCATTAACACACAGCCTATTCCTTGCTTTGAAGCATCACAGTAAACTACAAAATCTTCTTTGCTGTCTGGTAAGGTGAGGACTGGTGTTGTTGTCAATTTCTGCTTTAGCTTCTGAAAACTCTCCTCGCACTTGGTGGTCCATTCAAATGCAACATCCTTCTTTAGCAGATTTGTAAGTAGTTTGGCAATCTGGGAAAATCCTTCAATGAATCTCCTATAATACCCTGCTAATCCCAAGAAACTTCTAATCTCTGAAACTGAGGTAGGTTGCTTCCACTCCTTGATTGCAGAGATTTTAGCTGAATCCACTGAAATTCCTTCTGCTGTCAACACATGTCCAAGAAATGGAATTCTTGACATCCAAAATTCACATTTGTCAAACTTGGCGTAAAATTGCCTCTCTCGTAGCCTTTCCAAGACTAGGTGTAAATGTTGCTCATGCTCTTCCGTACTCTTGGAATATATCAGAATGTCATCTATGAATACTATGACAAACCTGTCAAGAAAATCCATAAATGTACTGTTCATGACATTCATGAATGCTGCCGGAGCATTGGTCAAGCCAAAAGGTACTACTGTAAACTCATATAAACCATATCTGGTAGTGAAAGCAGTCTTCGGTATATCTTCTTTCTTGATCTTCAGCTGATGATATCCAGATTTCAAATCTATCTTGGAAAATACTTTGGCTCCTCGAAGCTGATCGAACAAGTCATCAATTCTTGGTAATGGATACTTGTTTTTAATAGTGACTTCATTCAAAGCTCGGTAGTCTACACACATTCGTAAAGTTCCGTCTTTCTTTCTCACAAACAAAACTGGGGCTCCCCATGGCGAAGCACTGGGTTTGATAAATCCTTTGTTTTCCAAGTCTTCGAGTTGATTCTTGAGTTCCTCCAAATCTGTAACTGGCATCCTATAGGGACGTTTTGCTATAGGTGCTGCTCCTGGTTTAAGCTCAATACTGAATTCTATTTCTCTGTCAGGTGGCATTCCCGGAAGTTCTTCTGGAAATACATCAGAATATCATTGCACTACAGGCACTTGTTCCAGGCATAACTTTTGCAATGCTTGAATAGATCTTAGCGGTTTCTTGACTGATGATCTTTCTGCATAGAATAGAACTCTCTCCCCTTGGCTACTGACAAGACTAAGGGTTTTCTCTTCACAGTCTATTAGGCCTTTATGTTGGGACAACCAATCCATTCCCAAAATAATGTCTAGACCTTGTAGTTCTAGAACTAGTAGATTTGCCTCAAATTCTACCCCTTCTATAATGAAAGTTACATTTGGGCAGATCGAGTAGACAGATAATCTAGCCCCTGGAGTTTGTATAACCATAGAGTACTCTAGTGGTACTTGGTCTATATGCATTTCAACTTCAGATGCAAATGCTTTTGACATGAATGAATTTGTAGCACCAGGATCAAACAATATTAAGGCAGATGCAGATTGAATCAGAAATCTACCTAGAAGAATGTCGGTGGCGCTGCCTGCTTCTTGAATTGAAGTATAGTTTAATCTTCCTCCTTGGGTTGCAGTTGGTGCTCTACCTCTTCCTCTTCCTCGATTAGCCATGTTTCCTCCTCTTCCTGCTGAATTTCCTCTAAAATTCTGTGATGGTGATGCCCTGGTTATTACTGGCTGTGTTCCTGCTTGAGATCTGGCAATGGACATCGGAAGTTGTATCCAAGGACAGAATTCTTTACGGTGCCCACGCTGTCCACAATGATAACACTCAACACGAGGATGAGGGCAATCCTTCTGAGGATGATTTCCTCTGCAGTTGGGGCACAATGTCATTGCTGGTCTGGGATTCTGATAAGATGGTCGAAAATTGGGAGTGATAGGAACTCTTCCTCTGATTTGATTTGGCTGTGGTCGTGTTTGCTGGAACATCCTCCTCTTTCGGCTTTCTTCCCCCATATTCTTCTTTTCTTCCACCTTTAAAGCTCTGTTCACTAGGGTTTGAAATTCCGTAAGTTCATGAGAAGCAATTTGATACTGTAAATAGTGTTGAAGTCCTTCTGTGAAGCGCTCTCTCTTCTTCTCTTCAGTATCCACATCTCCAGGTGCGTATCGAGCCAAATGAGTAAATTGGTGTAGATACTCAGTAACTGACTTACTTCCTTGAGTTAAATTCCGAAATTCCCGACGCTTAGCTGCCATAACACCAGTAGGTATATGAAATTTCCGAAATTGATCCTTAAATTCCCTCCAAGAAATATTATCTTTATCAAGATGGGCTTCCTGGTAATTCATCCACCATGCAGCTGCAGCTCCTGATAACTGATGAGATCCAAACAAAACTTTCTCTCGTTCGCTGCATCGGACCGTGTCCAGTTTCCTCTCGATATCCCGTAACCAATCATCGGCAACCATGGGATCGGTCGCACTAGAGAATGTTGGTGGACGGGTCTTTTGGAAATCAGTTAATCTTGCTCCTACAGCAGAAGTAGTTCCTTCTGTTGTTCCAGTAGGCAATTTCTGAACTATCTGAGCTAACAACTGGGTATGAGCTATCTGAGCTTCCTGTCGGCTTTTCTCCATTGACAACAAAATTTCCTGAAGACTGGGTTGTTCATTCTGAGGTGGATTGGAACTCTGAGATCCTTGCTGAAACAAAGGGTCTCTTGTCATAGTTTCTTCTTCCTGCGGAGTCTGACCTATATCTTCTCTTCCACTTCGAGATCTCCTTCTGGTGTAAACCATGGTGGCTCTGAAAAAGGTTTAGACGGATCTAACTAACTAAGGCCAACTAAGACAGCAATGCAGAAATTAATGCAACTACTTTTTTGCATAAAATTACTTAGGCTATTAGCCATAATACACAAATTAACCATTGCAAAAGCAACAGCGATTCACAAAGCTATTAAGAGCATCCACTAGCTCTATCTACACCAACCTCTAAGACACTCTGAAACAACAGAACGCACTCTCACAATCTTACCGAATTTTAGAAAATCCAAATAAAATTTTGAAATGAAGGTTTTCAAGAGCTACAAAGCTCATTATTTTTACCAAAATAAAGTTTTCAACAAATAGTTTTCTGAGTAAATTAGGTTTTCCTGGCACGGCCAATTTCCTAAAGGTGTCGTCCTACAGTCAAGTTCTCATGTTGCTCTGATACCAACTTTTCTTGTCGCGCCCTGAAACTGGGACAACGACTACTCCTGTAGAGACCTAGCTCGCTGCAGCTAGTCCCATTCTCACAAACCTTTGACTTCCCAGGATAAGTCAAACACAGGAGTATATTACATTGCAACAGAGTACTCACAAAATATTAAGCAGTGTGGCCTGCTGGCCTTAATATTACATAAAGTGGATTACAATGCCTACAAGGCATTCAGGGTTTAGCAAAATTTTTAACTACGCAGCAGAAGATAGGTGACCCTCCCACAAAAGAAGTTGACGGCAGAACAACACACTTCAGGGCTCTGGCGGAACTGATTCTCCTCCTTCTGGATCCACGTAGTACTCCGTGCCATCATCTTGATCAAAGTAGGCTCCATCTATTGAGTTGAATGTTGCAAGGGTGAGCACTTACGTACTCAGCAAGTCATAGGTAAGAGTAGATACATATAGTAGTGATGATATGAACCTAGACTAGTCAAGAATTATGGATATTTGTAAAATAATCTTTTCCTTTCTCATCTCATCTTATGGCAGCACTTTTTATAATATAACATCATTATTCATGTTCACTAGATTATAGCACTACCGCGACACGTCGACACACGACAGCCCACGGCAGCACTCCTTATCATGACAACACATGTCATTTGGGTAATCTTGATTAAACTTATTTTATTTAGAAAATAGTACTTGTGTCACACCCCGTGGATTTAATCCACCGCAGCAGACTCCTATAAACCCGGGAGCTCGGAGTATTCGAATACGTTTTTAACTCTGCAGAGAGGTACCAATTTACCCGCAAGATATTCCACTTTCAAACCTTTCCTATCATAACAAAATGATTGGACCCCTGACTCACTTCATATTGTGAGCGGCAAGGTGGAAATAATAAGAACTTTTGTTATGTATCACTTACAATTCACCCCCGACCCTGTGGCTCTCAGCGAGGCACAGTTGTGGCAGGTTGCAAAATCTTCAAAGTCAGCTTCTGAATCTGCTCGACGACAAACAATCACACAATAATTACTTATAATATTTAAAATGTTTTATGACTTATATGCAGAAATGCTCAACAAGAATGATTGAACTAAACTGGAGATAAGTTGAACTACAAACTGAACTGAGTCGAGATTCTAGGGTTTCAAGGAATCTGGGCTAAGGATGGTGGTTAGATAATCTTAGGGTTTCAGGATTACAATAGGGATAATAATTTTGTGGCTGATTTAATCAAAACAGCGAATGTCAGCAGATTGACATTCAGATCAAGGCTTTGACCAAGCTTCAAGAAAAGCTAGAGTGCTTATCTCAAGTTGTGGTAGTAGAAGAAAATGTAGATCACAACTCTACAAATTCAGTGGACAAAGTGGTTTTCAAATTGCACAACCAGAAGTGGGTAAACAAGGTCAATGCCACTGGCTGGCAAGCTCTGGCATAGAGCTGACAATACCAAAAACTAGGGCTTAGCATAACTTTTGATATGGAGCTCCAAATGATGCACCACTTTGTCTGGGAGGTAGGCTTGAGTAACAGGAACAATTAAGTTAACAGGATCTAGGGCAGGAAATGGCTGGAAAGCAAGAAATTTGATGATGAACAGAGATGAACTGGCTGCACTGGAGCAGTTCTGGACAAAAACTTGGCAAAGCTATAACTTCCAATCTAGGCCGATCTAGGTGTCGGGCTAGAAGACAAAAGTGTTCAGGAGATCAAAGCACACATACTAGACAAAGTTTCGAGGGCTGAAGTGGCCGGAACAAGCTTTCCGGTCATCGGCGCCGGAGAAGAAACTCTGGATTTGGGGGTTTTTGCTGTAGGAGGTTTGAACTTAATTCCAAGCTCAAGGAGTATCTGTGGAGTATAAGGAAGCTACTAGGATAGTCAATTTGGTCAGAGGATGGCTGGAGAAGCCTGGCGACGATCGCCGGCGACTGGTAGAGCTTGAATTTGGGGATACCTTCGATTCGAGCTCAACCTGGGGATCTGGATGCTTAGGCTGGCTAATTAGAGCTCACAGATCAATTTGCTTCACAGGTTCGAGGGCTAATTCGAAGTGATTTGGTCTGCATTGCCGGAACAGGGCAATCGGGAATTCCGGCGATCACCGGCGACTGGATGCAATATAACTCAATTAGATGGTACAGCACAATGAGGGAGATTAGGGAAACTTACTGATGCGGTTAATTTGACAGAAGGTGCTGCGTAGTGTGCTGGCACCGTGAAGCTCTTCGACAGCTCGCCGGAGAAGACGACGACAGTGAAGAAGTTTGAGAATTTGGTTAAGTCCTGGGGAAGAGGAGATGACACAGGGTACTGGTGGCTTAAATAGAGCAGTGGGCGAAGCTTGCAAGGGTTAAACAGCATTGAATTGGTGTCAGTTGACATGAGTTGCCGGGCGCAGATGCAACAACGGCGAGCGGTGACACGACTGTGCACGGGCGAGACAAAGCTGTGCTACATTGGGACTCAACCATGTCGGGCGGTGCAAGGTGGTGGCGACAACGGCTGGCAAGGCAAGCTACGTGGCAAGAAGATGCTGACAACAGTCACTGCTGGTCGCGCACAGGGCAAGCTTTAGTCGTCGACGCCGCCACGGTGTTGCCACGGCGATGGCTGAGACACTGACGCGTGCGCAACAGGAAGAGCAAGCATGCACGAGCACAAATGCAAGCAGAACTTGGCCGGCGGCGAGCGTGCACGGCGCATGGCAACCACGGCAATCTCTGGTCGTGCGCACAGTAGCTAGCCTGGTCGAAAATGGACTGAACTGCAGTTTCAATTCTTTGAGTTTTGGACTGAAATGTAAATCTGGAATTTTGGGAGGTTTAAACTGAAATTGATTTCACTAATCTGGTAGATTATATTCAACAAGGTATTTGGCAAAGATAATTGATAAAATTTGATACATTTAAATAGTTTTTGATACAAACTGAAAATAGGGTAATTTAGGGTAAAACAAGATTTAAGTTTTGTTGATTTCGAATTCTGGCATTTAGGGTTCGATTTTGATATCTGCACAGAAGAGAGACTTGTGGTAAATAGCATTTTGAGAAGATTTGCCGAAGAAATTCTGAATTTGGAGTTAATCTGGAGATTTTAGCCTTTTTGGGTTTTCAGATATCAGATAAGGACTAATTTGCGATAACCCTTGGACTGATTTGTGAAAAGAGTCTAGATGATAGAATCTGGCTGTCAACTTTTTATATTAAGGTATTGACATACCCATGATCATATTCCAGGAATAATCTGGTCTGAACTTAGTCAAGATTTTGATTAAATCTGTATTTCTGAAACTTAGGGTATTTGGGTAATATAAGGTATTTCTGTTTTCAAAAACAGAAGAAGTTGATAAATCTGGAATTTAGATATAGAATTGGATCTGGGTTCTGAAGGCTTTTAGATTCAGGATAACTAATAGATCACATCTGAACAATCTGATCTTGATTTGAGGTCACAGGATAGATTTTGGAGATTTTAGGGCTTAGAATAGATACTGATCTGGCTAATACTACAGATACATGCATGCGTGCTATTGATGAAAAAGGAAGTTTTCACCCCTAACTCAGGGTGTTACAACCTCGTACCTGTTTATTTATATTTTTTGCAATTACTGCTTTCCGCTTGTTGTGATCTTGTGATGAACCTATCTGTGCGCAATCCACCTGGGCGGTTGCCACGGGATTCCTCAAATGAGGGTCCCACATGCGCCTGGGCCCTCACGGGGCTCGTCTCCCCCCAGGTCCTCACGGGGCTCTTTGATGCCTGAGCCTTCGCTGGGCTTTTTTGCGCGTTGTGGTGCTTTGCCGGCCCCCCGACCGCTTCCTTCCCCCTCTTATGGGAAGCGGGGGTGGGGCGAGGCATCCAGGTGGGAAGCCTCAACCCAAACGCCTTCGCCACAACGTTCTAGGGAGGGCCCTCCCCGATGACGCACACGATCCGCTCGTGCTCGTCTTCGTAGTATCGCCCGAGAACAATGACAGCGATCTCCCGGGACAGGTCGTAGGACAGGACTACAAAAACAAAGAAGTTACAAAATGCCTTCCCTCCAAAGGACAAATCCGGGGACTTATGTGCCACCACTTCCATCTGGGGCGGCCGATGCGCCACGGACACCCCCCTTCCCCGGCGAGGGTTGAAGGGCACCACCTAGAGGAGTTCCATCTCCTCCGCAAGATCCCGCATGGACCTCCGGAACCGGGCTTCCGCCATCAGGGTAAGGAGGTCCATCTCCCCCTCGGTCCACTCCGGGGCTAGCAGCCCAGTGGATCGGCAGTACGACGACTGCTCCAGCGAATACGTTACCTCCGGATCACCCACCCGAAGATAGAACCACCACCGGAGCCAATCTCCCCATTTGTCCCAAGAGGCTTGCACCGGGTACATGTCGGTGCGACTGGGCATGAGTTGGATCATGATTGACCCAAAGGCCGACTTGGGCCCTCACTTCATGACTAGCGGGCCCCTCACCGAGGGCTCATAGAGGTAGCGGAGGAGTCGTAGGGTGGGCTCCTCCCTGGTGGCTGCCTCACACAACCACACGAACAACCCCATCCGAACGAGGGTGTTCGGGGTGAGGTGGTTGAGCGAGAGCTGGTATACTTGTACAAACTCCCGGCGCAGTGGGTGCACTGGGAGCCGGAGCCCTACCTCCACGAAGGCCTCGAAGTCCACCACCTCCCCCTCCCGGGGGCTCGGCACCAGCTTCTCCACCCCAGGGAACCTGACATCCCTGGCTACGAAGAACTTCTGATCCAAAAAGACCTCGAGGTCCCAAAGGAGAACTCGGTGGCACTAAGAAAGTTGGAGGTCACCTCCTCCAAAGGCAGTTCGAATGCTTTGGTACGGCTCTTCGGCACTAGAAGCTCGATAAGTCGAAGGTGTCACCAGGAAAGCGAAGTACCGGGAAAGCAAACTATGGGGAAATCGAGCTACCGGCGAATCGATCTTCCGGAAGAGTGAAGTTTGTGGGTTGGAGTGAACTGTACCAGATCAGAGGGGCCCCCCCCCACCTATTTATAAGCGATGGAGAGGGCCTCGGATGGGTGCCACGTGTCCCCATGCCCATCTGGGCTGTTGATTCAAACTGTTGCGTGGATATTGAAGAGTTGCACGAGCATCGAAGTGCCATACAGCGCGCGTGGAATGACGGTTAGCGAGGGAAAATGGGACGGGAGCCAAACTGTTGCACGCGGCCCAGGGCGTGCCCCAGATGGTGAATCATCGTCCAGGGCAGGTCCTATGCACACCCTCCGGGGCCACTCCATGTCCTTGGGGGTCTGGGGGTTGATGTTGGGGAAAATTCTGGTCATTTCCCGGGATTTGGCCCGGACGCCTCCTATGGGAAATCCCGGAGGGCTACCGGGGAAAGTCCCGAACGCCTCGCGTGGAAAGTCCCGAAGGCTACCAAGGAAAGTCCTGGACACCTCCCTTGGAAAGTCCCCGAGGGCTACTGGGGAAAGCCCCGAATGCGCCACGTGGAATGTCATGGAGGGCCACCGGGGAAAGTCACAGACGCCTCCCGTAGAAAGTCCCAGAGGGCTCCCGTGGAAAGTCCCGGAGGGCTCCCGTGGCAAACCCCGGACGCCTCCCATTAAATAGCACGGAGGACCCCCGGGAAAAGCCTTAGAGGCCTCCCGTAGAAGGCCGCGGGCACCTCCTCGAGCCCTAGATGCCTTGGCTGGTAGACCCCGGACTCCTCCCATGAAACGTCACGGAGGCCACCCGAGAAAAGCCACGGAGGCCACACGGGAAAAGCCACGGAGGCCTACCAGAGAAGGTCACGTGTGTTGCATCTAGGCCTTCATGCCTAACCCAATTTTGATGATTAATGAAAACAAAGTGTTTTATACTAACTGTGCCTTTGAGATTGTTTGATGCAGAGCTTTGTTGGGAAGATAGTCAAGATGAACAAGACGAACCCAATGCAAAAGAAGTAAAAGCACAAGTCGAGAAAATGAAGTCAAGACACAAGCCGGGAAAGCATAAAAGACCTAAGGTAATATTGTATTTATTTTTACCGATCTCGGTGTTTGGAGGTGATCGGTTTAGGAAAAATTGTTTTTAGTTTTTTTAACCGTACTATAAAGAGGGATGGCGAAAGTCCTCTCTTTATCTCCAACATAAACCGAGAAACTTAGGTCATTGCATTGCATCCATTTGGTTGGAATTGTTTTGAACTTGATTTGAGTCATTTGGATTTTCAGTTGAGTTTTTGACAGCAGAAGAGTTTTTCAAATTTCTAGAAAGATCTAGGCAGATCTGGTTTTTGTTTCTGTCGACAAAAATGTAGCCCTTGAAATTATCTTTCAAACGAGCTATTAAACACCTCTTTTGAATTTCTGGATTTAATGTTATCACTGTTTTTATTCATGATGACTGCCAGTTTGTAAAACTGACTATCAGTAGGAATGTCAGTTTAATTAAACTGACAATTGTCCAGAGAGGGTGTATTTTGGGCTCAAAATTTTTGTACTAAACTGACTGTCAGTTTGTCCATACAGACTGTTAGTTCGGGTTTCGACCACAGTTGATTTTAACTGGGTTTCTATTTGATTTGGTCGAGTTTCTGGTCGAACTGACTGCCAGTTTGCATAACTAACTGTCAGTTGTGGGTTTCAAGTTTCCATAAACGACCACGAACGGCTAGCAAATTTTTATCCGTAAATTCTGTCAGTCGTTGTGCACTAAACTGACTGTCAGTTTGAGTTGCTGATTTTCAGCCCTAGCTCCAACGGTTCATTTGATTCTTGAGGCTATAAATAGGGGCTTTGAGCATGAGTTTTACACAACAAGCAGTAGCATTCTCTTATACACTCTTGAGCTTTAGTTTTCTACACAAAATCTTGATCTGTTGATCAAGTCGAGTGTTTTCGATCCACCGAGACTTTCAATTCATTTGCATTTTCATATTCTTAGTTTCTCGGTGCGTGTTTAGAGGTCAAGAGAAGACCTCGCTGCCTATTACTCTTGGTGAGCGCCCTCACCTAGACGGTTCGGAGGCGTGGCCGTTGACCTCTCCAATTCGGAGATTGTCGGAGAGGCTCGGCAAGTTTGTACAAGGCATTGGTGCTCACCTTTCCGGAGTGGACAAGGAGCAACCGTTAGTTGATAATACTCTTCGTGAGTATTGAGGCAAAATTCAAGCGACTTGAGTGCTTCAAGGAGGACTAGTGGAGACTGGGCGAGTCTCCGATTTCTCGGTAAAAACTGCTGTGTTCGTTCTCTTCTCCTCTTGCTTATATTATTTGTTCTTGATTTGTAATTATTTGTTTAAGTTTAAAGTTTTTAAAAGCCTCCTATTCACCCCCCTCTAGTCGGCATCCTTGATCCTACAAGTGGTATTAGAGCCTGGTCTCTCGATTCATTAGGCTTTACCACCTAGAGAGAGGATGTCGTCTACCGATGGTTTTTCTCTTGGTCATATTAGCCGTGCGCCGATCTTTGATGGGACAAATTATCCCTATTGGAAGGGGCGCGTGTCGGTATTCCTAGAGGCCATGGGGCTTGACGTATGGGATATTGTTAAACTCGGTTTTACTCCTCCGGATGATCCGGCAAGTGAGTCTGAGGACGACAGGAGAAAACTGCATTTAAATGCCCGTGCGAAAATGCATTATTTGTGGGTTTGTCTCTAAACGAGTTCAACCGTGTAAGCAATCTCACAACTGCTCACAAGGTTTGGACCACCCTCGAAGAAATTTACGAGGGCACAACTAAAGTAAAAGAGGCAAAACTACTTATGGTGAGGCAAAGATATGAGACATTCACCATGTCATCAACTGAGTCCGTGGACTCTATGTTTACTCGGTTAAATAACATTGTGAATGAACTCAAGGGGCTTGGTGTCATTTTTACTGACCTTGATATTGTGAGAAAGATGCTTAGGGCCTTACCTGAAAGCTTCGACACTCTTGTGACAATTCTCACAAACTCTGACTTGTCGACCACGACACCGACCGATCTCTATGGGAACCTCATCACCCATGAGATGCACAAGAAGGAGAAGAAGGAAGCAGCTGAACCCACGGAGACAAAGAAGAAAGCTTTGTCTTTCAAAGCCAATGCAAAGAACGATTCAAGCGATGGCTCCTCCGACGAAGATCTTGCACTCATGGTAAAAAAATACTCAAAAACTCCTCCACAGGTTGCATAAAAAGGGTGTCAACATTGACACACGACCAAAGGGACAAAAGCAAAACAACTTCAAGGACATCATTTGCTATGGATGTCATGAGAAGGGACACATAGCTTCAAGATGTCCAAACAAGAACAAGGGATGGAACAAAAAGAAGAAATTCTTCAAGAAGAAGAATGAAGAAACAAAAGAAGCATGCTTCGGAGAGTGGATGTCCGGAGGCGACAGCTCCGACTCCGACTCCGACGACGAAAGAAGTTGCTCCAAGAAGATGGCCGGATTAGCTCTCGGCAACATCAACACTTCAACTAGCTCATGCATTTGCCTTATGGCTAAAGGCGATGAAAAGGTACACACCAATGATCCTTCATATGATGACTTAGTTGAAATGATAACTAAATTAAATGAAGTTTTTGGAAAAACTAAAAGGAAGTATAAGGCGCTTAAGGAAGAACATTCTTCCCTACGCGCTCAATACTCTGAACTAAAAGATTCTTATGAAAGTATGCTCATAAAAGATGTTACAAATGTTTATCTAAGGTAGATGTTTCAACTCTATGTAATTTGGATGATTCTCCTTCTAGTAGTCATCGTATTCCATGTGCTTCAAATGATAACATTTTGAATGAAAATAATGAAGTTAAGGCACAAGTTGAAAAACTTGGAAAAGGCTTAGAAAACTGCTACAAAGGCAAAGTATCTCTTGATCTAATCCTTAGTAAACAAAAATGCTCCTTTAGAAAAGAAGGATTAGGACATTTTCAAAAGAAAGGGAAGAAACCAAACTCTAAAACTATATTTGTTAAAGCATGCAACACATTTTGTCATAAATGACATGAAACTGGTCATTCGCATGAAGCATGTCCCTTAATGACTCCAAATTATTTTGATACTTGCTACATGCTTCAAAAGTCGAAGAAAGGTTATGCTATAGCAAAGTATGTTGGTGCACCCATGTTGAATAAAAAGAAGAAATCTATTTGGGTGCCCAAAGCTTTGATTGCTAACATTGAAGGACCCAAAAAGATTTGGGTACCTGAAAGAACTTAATCCTTTTTATGCAGGTGAACTACAAGACTGGTGGGAGGCATTGGGTACTAGATAGCGGATGCTCCGAACACATGACCGGCAACAAGAAGCTGTTCACCTCACTCGAAGACAACTCAAGCGAGAACCAAAAGATTACCTTTGGCGACAACTGTCAAGGAAATGTGGTAGGCTTGGGTAAAATCGCAATCTCTAATGATCTCTCTATTTCGAATGTTTTGTTGGTCGAATCTCTGAACTTCAATTTGCTTTCCGTTGCACAAATTTGCGATTTTGGCTTTAGTTCCACATTTTATCCGAAAGAAGTTTTGGTTGAAAGTTTAAAAGATAAATCCTTGATATTTAAAGGCTTTCGTTTTGGAAATATTTATTTGGTTGATTTTCACTCAAAAGATGCATCTCTGTCAAGGAAATGTGGTAGGCTTGGGTAAAATCGCAATCTCTAATGATCTCTCTATTTCGAATGTTTTGTTGGTCGAATCTCTGAACTTCAATTTGCTTTCCGTTGCACAAATTTGCGATTTTGGCTTTAGTTCCACATTTTATCCGAAAGAAGTTTTGGTTGAAAGTTTAAAAGATAAATCCTTGATATTTAAAGGCTTTCGTTTTGGAAATCTTTATTTGGTTGATTTTCACTCAAAAGATGCATCTCTGTCAACATGTCTTGTCTCTCAAACCTCAAAAGGTTGGCTATGGCATAGACGACTTGCACATGTTGGAATGCATCAATTGAGAAAACTTTTCAAACGTGATTTGGTTGTTGGCTTAAAGGATGTGAATTTTGAAAAGGACAAACCTTGTAGCGCCTGTCAAGCTGGCAAGTAAGTAGCTACTTCACATCCAACTAAGCGCATTCTTTCTACTTGTAAACCTTTGGAACTCCTTCATATAGATTTATTTGGTCCTTCTGAATTCCAAAGTATCAGGGGTAGCAATTATGGTTTTGTGATTGTTGACGATTTTACTCGCTATACTTGGGTTTTCTTTATTTCCCAAAAATCTAAAACCCCCGATGTTTTCAAAAGTTTTGCAAAACGTGTTTCTACTGAATTCGAATTATCCATCAAGAAAATCCGCAGTGATCATGGTGGAGAGTTCGTTAATTCAACCTTGTTTGATTTTTGTGACTCTCTTGGAATCAAACCTGAATTTTCCACATCTTACACTCCACAGCAAAATGGAGTCGTTGAAAGGAAAAATCGAACACTTATAGAAATGGCAAGGACTATGCTAAGTGAGTACGATACTCCTACTCGCTTCTGGGCTGAAGCCGTGCATACCGCTTTCTATTCTATAAATCAACTTTATTTGCATCCTCTTCTTAATTGGACTCCTTACGAACTTCTTATTGGGCGTAAGCCAAATATTTCTTATTTCAGAGTTTTTGGATGCAAATGCTATATTCTTAAGAAAAGGAATTTTAGTGGTAAGTTTCAAAGAAGAGTAGATGAAGGCTTTCTAGTCGGATACTCCACCACTAGTAAAGCTTATCGCATTTTTAATAAAAAAACTGGTTGTATTGAGGAATCCTGTGATGTCGAATTTGATGAAACTAATGGCTCACAAAAGGAGCAAGTTTCTTATGAAGTTTCAGGTGAAGATCTTCAAGAAGCCATGAAGAACATAACCATTGGAGACATCAAGCCAAGGGAAGATGATGTCAACGTTGACAATGTTGATCAAAATGTATCATGATCTCATGTTGATCCTCCAGAACAAGATCAAGATGAAGCAGTACAAGAAGAAGCACCAAGGAAACATCAAACGATCACCAAGGATCACCCTCTAGACCAAATATTGGGTGACGTCAGTAAGGGTGTTCAAACTCGATCTCGTATTGCTGCATTTTGTGAACATCACTCATTTGTGTCTTCATTAGAAGCCAATCATGTTAATGAAGCTTTAAATGATCCTGATTGGGTAAATGCCATGCATGAGGAACTTAATAACTTTTCTAGAAATGAAGTATGGACTTTAGTAGAAAGACCCAACGATCATAATGTAATAGGAACAAAATGGGTTTTTAGAAATAAGCAAGATGAAAATGGAGTTGTAATTAGAAACAAAGCTCGTCTTGTTGCTCAAGGCTTCACTCAAGTCGAAGGTTTAGACTTTGGTGAAACTTTTGCACCTGTAGCAAGACTTGAAGCTATTCGCATTCTTCTTGCTTATGCATCATGTTTTAATATCAAACTTTTTCAAATGGATGTTAAAAGTGCTTTCTTAAATGGTGAAATTTCTGAACTTGTATTTGTTGATCAACCTCCTGGATTTGAAGATTCAAAATTTCCAAACCACATTAGTACAGAAATGCAGTCTACTAACCCCTATATTCTATCGGTTATTAGCGCTTTAGTAGAAAACCGATAGAAAATGTGCCTCGCGGCCAAAAAAGGCAAACGGGTGTATTTTTCCTATCGGTTTGTAAGCAACTTACCGATAGAATAAATACTATGATTTACTCTAGCGGTGATGAACATATTTGCCATTAGAAGAGATGCATAAGTACTGACGGGAGAATGTTGTGCGCCGATAGGACTGGTCGACTTCTACAACTAGTCTTATTCTATCTGTAATTTATTAGTATACCGACAGAATATCTCAAAAATTCCTATCGGCAATATGTAGTGTGCCGACAGAACCATTCACCTTCTACAAATATTTTTATTCTATCGGTAATGTATTTTTTACCGTTAGAATATATCAAAAATTGCTTAGAACTGTTCGTCTTCAAATAGTTTTATTCTATCGGTAACGAATGTTTATACCGTTAGAATATAGAAAAAATATTTTAGAACTGTTCGCCTTCTACAACTAGTATGATTCTATCGGCAATGTACGTATATACCGACAGAGTGTGGACAAAAATTCCTATCGGTAATTTGTATTGTGCCGATAGAGCCATTCGACTTCTACAGATGTTTTTGTTCTATCGGTAATTGATTTTTTACCGTTAGAATATATATAAGATGACTAACGGTATGCGGTTTTTGTACTGATAGAATTTATCTAGTACTATAAATACAGGGGTATGTCTCTTCATTCTCACAGTTCATCTGGGGCTCGTAGTCCTAATCCGTAAGCTCCATGGACGGTCGGCGCACCTCTACAGGCGACCGCTGCACCTCCACACCTCCATCAATGCCCTCTAGACTTCCGCATCCCAAGCAAGGTACGTAAATCATTCTAATCCGATTATGGCAATTATTCTGCTTTTTTTGTATCCTTCATTTTGATGTGTCTTCTTTTCAATATGATTATGATCTTTGCAGGTCCTTGGATGATGCTCATGAGGGGCAACGTATTTCACGGTTCTTCATCGCAGTACGCTGCCTACGTTGGCTTGTTGGCGAAAGAAATGGTGAAGATCACCGTCGAGAGCTGGAAGGACGTGAAATGCGAGATCTTGGTTGGCTCGGTCAAGAAGATCCTTAAGCCCTGCGTGTTTCTCAAATCAGGACCTATAGAAAGCATCTTACATTTTTTTGCATGCACCAGCTTGTGGCCAGATGCTTACCTGCTTAGAGAAGAAGAATTGTTGTTATTTGCACAGCCATTCTACACCATCACTACAAAGAACAACATCTTGGAAGGTCGGTTCTTTTTGTTAATGGAGTTGAGTTGAGTTGAGTTGAGTTGATCGAGTTTGAGTCCGAGGAAATCACCAATACGTACAAATGTAAGTCAACGGCAGTTCCAGCTCCTCGGGCGTCTTCGAACTGAACTCCTATGGTTAAGTCCAATGTGGTTCAGACATTTGTTGTTTTGGATTAATGGATTTGTTATGTATCAGGTCTAACTTGTAGTCGCTAGTTGCATTATCGCAACCTGCAAAGGTTCTCTTTTATGTAAAATGTACGGGCCACTGGGTCCTCGTCGTGATCTGTTGTTAATTTCAGACGTGGCTTTTCTAATATACATCGAATGTGTGAATTGTTGTATTTGTATATTGTTGTATATTTGTGTATCATGTATTGCTAATTGGGACATGAACTTGAATGTGTAGGGAGTATTTGTGTATTTTATTGTATTGGTTGGTAGGTGTGTATTTGTACTACTGTTTCAGACATGTACCTGAATTTGTCTTGGTGAACTGGCATGTGTATGTTTGTACCTGAATTTGTGAACTGGCATGTGTAATTTCTTTGGCAAGATGAAGTCCCGAGTACCTAAGAAAAGTATTTTTGTGTCTCCAAGTTAATCCACAAATTAGCATTTCTTGAAATATTGCTTTATCTTGTAGTTAAGATCTGTTTGATGTAAGATCTGTTTGATGTTACATTGGTATGATTCCTTGGATGTGAGAACTGGTGTCATGTGCGTTACAAGTACCTCCTCTAACGGTAAATACACATATCTACCGATAGAAAACACATATATTTGCTCAGTCATGCATCATCTAACGGTAAATACACATATCTACCGATAGAAATACTCATGTTCGTGTGTCATGCATTGTCGTGGTATTAAGAATACCCCGGCATGTTTTGAAGACGATCCTAGCGGAGATTACGCAGCGCGGGTTGACCGGGTGACCGGTCCTCCCCCGCCGGACAAACACAAGAATTGACACGTGGATTTATACAGGTTCGGGTCCCGGTGGGGGCCCTAGTCCTGTTGACGCGCTCCCGACCGGAGCCGGCTGGGGAGGCTCTCTCCGGGGGAGAGGCTTCCGGAGCACGTCTGTGAGTTTAGCTGTTCCAAAATATAATGAGCTGATCCCTTACAACAGAGGGGTACAAGGGCTATTTATAGCCTCAAAAAGAAGCAAAAAGCCTAAACTACCCTGGAAGCCACCGTTGGATTGAAGGGTAGGACCGTCCTTCTCCCGGTCAAACGTCTTGGATTCTTGACAGGTGGTCGCTGATTCCCGAGGCGTCCCTCGCGTGACCTGCACGTGATAAACAAACAGGGATTTTACCTTTTAGGAGGGCGATGACGTCCGGGACCCCTTCCGGAGAGCAGGGTCCCGGGAGCCAAAAGGCGGCGCCCGGGACATACCCCGGAGGCACGGTCCCGGGAGCCTAAGGCGGCGCCCGGGGCAGGCACCGGAGGCCACTGTCCCCGGGCCAATGGCGGCGCCCGGGACCCACCCGGGGGGCACGGTCCCGGGGGCCTAAAGGCGGCGCCCGGGGCAGGCACCGGAGGCCACTGTCCCCGGGCGAATGGCGGCGCCCGGGACCCGCCCGGGGGGCGCGGTCCCGGGGGCCTAAAGGCGGCGCCCGGGGAAGGCACCGGAGGCCACTGTCCCCGGGCCAAAGGCGGCGCCCGGGACCCGCCCGGGGGGCAAGGTCCCGGGAGCCAAATGGCGGCGCCCGGGGCAGGCACCGGAGGCCACTGTCCCCGGGCGAATGGCGGCGCCCGGGAGCCGCCCGGGGGGCACGGTCCCGGGGGCCTAATGGCGGCGCCCGGGGCAGGCACCGGAGGCCACTGTCCCCGGGCAAATGGCGGCACCCGGGACCCGCCCGGGGGGCACGGTCCCGGGGGCCTAAAGGCGGCGCCCGGGACTCGCCCGGGGGGCAAGGTCCCGGGAGCCAAAAGGCGGCGCCCGGGACATACCCCGGAGGCACGGTCCCGGGAGCCTAAGGCGGCGCCCGGGGCAGGCACCGGAGGCCACTGTCCCCAGGCCAATGGCGGCGCCCGGGAGCCGCCCTGGGGGGCACGGTCCCGGGGGCCTAAAGGCGGCGCCCGGGGCAGGCACCGGAGGCCACTGTCCCCGGGCCAAAGGCGGCGCCCGGGACCCGCCCGAGGGGCAAGGTCCCGGGAGCCAAATGGCGGCGCCCGGTGCAGGCACCGGAGGCCACTGTCCCCGGGCGAATGGCGGCGCCCGGGACCCGCCCGGGGGGCACGGTCCCGGGGGCCTAATGGCGGCGCCCGGGGCAGGCACCGGAGGCCACTGTCCCCGGGCAATCATGAACTTACCTGGACTTGACCGCGTGGAGATTTCCCCCAACAGCAGCCCCCCATGCCCTCCGGGGACGAAGCTTGAGCCCCCGGAGGGAATGGTTACGATACCGGGAAAATCTCCGGGCGAAACCTCCGGACGAAAATCACCGGACCCCCGGCGACGCTTCGGTTTCTGTGCCGGGCGCTTTATGGCCGCGCCGTTTTCGCAATAAATGCACGCGCGGTTCGAACCGGGGTCTCGATTTACGCGCCTATCCCTTCGGTTCCCGCGCACGGTTTGAATTTCAGTGGTCCAGATTGCTCTGAGGGGGCCACGTGGCGCGCATCTAGATCACGGCCAGCCTCTATAAATAGGGCCTTAGGGGGCCCCGGTAGCTCATTCCAAATTTTCCAACTCCAGCTTCAGCTCACCCGGTAGCGCTCTCCCGGTAGCATTTCCGGTAGCTTCCTCCGGTAGCGAGCGTCCGGGAGCTTTAGTCAACCTCCTGAAAAGTTAGCCACCGAAAAAAGAAAAAACTGACCAAATGGCGCCCAAAGGTCGAGTGAAGACCACGGAGGTGCCCCCGGAGGAAATCCCTGTGGATTTCCTCTGGGCCTCCGAGTTCTCGGTCTCGGACGCGGAGTCCCTGGTCGAGAAGGGCGTCGTTGGAGAGGGGGACATCCGGGTCCCCCTGAAGAAGGACGGAGCCCCCCGCCCCAGGCCTGGAGAGGTCGTGGCCTTCGAGGCCTTCCTCGAGGCGGGGCTCCGGCTCCCGGTGCATCCGATGCTCCGGGAGTTTCTCAAAGAGTACGGGGTGGCTCTCAACCACCTCACCCCGAACGCGCTCGTCCGTATGGGCCTTTTTATATGGCTCTACGAGACAGCGACCGGGCGGGAGCCCACCCTCCGCGCCTTCCGGTACTTCTATGAACCGGCAGCGCGGAGCTCCCACCTGGTGAAGGGAGGACCGAAGTCCCCCTTCGGCTCGGTGATGGTCCAAATGCTGCCCTCCCGGGTGGCGGACTACCCGGCGGCGGCCTCCCGGGACCACTGGGGGGACTGGCTCCGGAGGTGGTTCTACCTCCGGGTTCGGGACGAGGCGGTGGTCTACGCCCCGGAGCCTCCCACCTACAGCTGGTCATCCGCACCGAAGCCGCCGGTGTGGACGGACGAGGAGTTCGAGCTCCTCGGGAAGGTGGTGCTGACGAAGAAGGCCCGCTCGATGCGGGACGCCGCAGAGGAGCTGGCGCTCCTGCGGCTTTCCCCCTTCTCACGCGGGGGAAGGGGGATCGGCATGGGCCCGGAGCAGCGGCCCCCGGTCAAGCCGGTGACGCGGCGTAAGCCCCCTGCATTTTTGTACTTGCAGTTTTTTATGAGAAATTGACTAACTTTTTACCTCTTGCAGTGCGCCCGTACCCGGCGGCGAGGGACAAGGCGGAGCACCTCCTGGGGAGGTACTTCGCCGACGAACACGAGTGCATCATGCGCCTCGTGGGGGAGGGCCCCCCCGGAACCTGGTGGCCGAGGCCTTCGGGCTTAAGCTTCTGGAGAGGAAGCCCCTCCCCACCCCCGGGAGCCATAAACGGGGGAAGGATGCGGCCGGGGGCTCGGAGCCCAAAAGGGCCCGGGTTCAGAAGACCCCCGGCACCGCGACGACGCGGGCGACGACGCCGGTGAGGGCTCGGGACACGAGTCCCGCGGCTGAGCATGCCCGGGCGGCGTCCCGGGCAGAGGCGACGCCTCCGCCCCCGGAGGCCCCCGTCGAGGCCCGGGGAAAAGAGGTAGTTGTCGGTGGGGCGGGGTCCGATTCGGCGGACTACGCCCCGTCGCCAATTCGCGTGACGCTCCTCTCGCCTCTCCCGGCGGCACTGGCGCCGGAGAGGCTAGAGGTGAGGTTTTCGGAGGCGGCGCCACCGTGCCTCTGGCCGGTTGATGAGGAGGGGGGGAGCCCCTCAGTCTTCGAGGTCCCCCCGGAGCAGGAGGCTCAGAGGGCCCTCCGGCCTGGGGCGGGGAAAGGCCCGATGATCCCCCCCCGGGCGGAGATCCCCGCCCAATCCTCGTCTTCATCGTCCTCGGAGGAAACTTCGTCGACGAAGACGCCGGCGACGACGGCCGTGCTCCCGGACTCCGAGGTCCGGGGGCCCTCTCCCGGCCACAACAGCGGCGCCGGGCAAGGTACCTCTCTGCTTCCCGCCGAGGAGGTGGCCCGTTGCGCGGAGGGCCTGCACAGCCGGAAGGTGCAGGCCTTCGTAGCGGGGGGAACGCTCCACGAGCGTTTTGAGGGGCTCGAGTCCCTCGGAGCCCAGGTAGCCCGCGCTCTTAATACTTCGGCTTTTTTCCTGCACTTAAGATTTTTCTAACTCTTTATGTATTTTGTAGGTAGCGACTGTTACCTGGGGCCTTGAGCAGCGGGTCACCCGGCTGCTCAAGGAGGCGGAGAGCCGGGCCGCGGCTTCCGTGGAGCAGCGGGAGGTGGCCCTCCGTGAGCGGGACGAAGCTCTTGATGAGCTGTCCCGGGCCCGGGCCCAGGTGCACCTTTCGGAGGGCGCCTACTGCCGCCTCCGAGAGGAGGCCAAGGTGAGGGAGAAGGCGCTCCGGGAGCTCGAGAGCTCCAGCATCCGGGCGCTGTCGGACGCGGGCCGCTCCGTCCGCTCGGCCTTGGAAAGCCTTGGCGTTAGCCTGGGCTCCGGGAGTGGCCCGGAGGTGCCCCCGGCGACCCTCGCGGAGGCTGTGCGTTTTCTTAACGCACAAGGCTCCGCCATCCCGGAGGCTGCGGACGTCCGGGCACGGGGCCGGGCGATCCCCGTCATCGCGGCCACCGCGGGGCTCGTCGACTATCGGGGGGTTGGCGCCCGGGCGATCGGGGGGCGCATCCCCCGGAGCTTCCCAGAGGCCTTCGAGCCAACGCGCCGGGAGGTGGAGCTGCTGGCGGAGGGATTCTACGACCGGATCATCCAGACGAGGTTCCCGACACCGGCGCCTCCGGCCGCGGATGCCCCTGCCCCGGCCACGGAGGAAGCTCCCCGGGGGGAGGACCCCAATGCTAAAGTATGAGCCTCCCCCGGGTCTTTAGCTAGGACCCCTTTTATTTTTGTTAGACATTTTGATTCCGGTAGCTTCTTAGGAGAAGCCCCGGGCACTTGTACAAAAACATTTTGCAATGAAATATATTTGAAATTTTCTAAGTCTTTGCGATGAAATGTTACCAGGGTTCCCGGGGGGTTACTCCCGGGCAACGGTCCGGGAGAGGCTCTCCGGGGGACGCCCAAGCGGCTTTGATTTTGCTGAGCCTTGTCTCCGGAGAAAGCGACGGGGGTACTGCCCGGGAGCCTGTCCGGTTGAGGTGGCGCCCGGAGTGGCACTTGGATAATTTTGACAACAGCCGTGCTGAATTAACTCCCCCGCGCCCGAAGGCCCAGATGATACCTCCTCTCCGGATACTTCCGCCGGCTGGGTACGAGTTTTGGCCCGAAGACGTACTTCGGGACTCTCAGCGTTGCGTCCGGGCGCTGTACCGGGACTTGGGCCGGGAGCTGAGGGAGCGCCTCCGGGAGCTTTAGGCGTAGGGGCCTTAGGCTCGTAGAAAATCCCCCGGGTTAGGACCCGGGTTGTATCATTTCCGAAACCCACCGGAGGGGGAAGATGTCCTCCGGATCTCTCAATAAATAAAGCTGCCTTTCTTTTGTTGCTTGCTTTGTCTTTTCTTCTTGTTGGATGGTCTGGATGACACCCGGGGGTTCCTTATCCCCCCCCGCCCACAGCGGGCCGGAGAATAGCTCCGCGCGCTATGGGGGTAACAAGGCCCCCGGGAAGGAAGACACCTGTAGCATAGGAAATTTTCTAAGTTAGAAAATTTTAAAGCGAGGTTTTCGAGGAGAAGACCTTCCGGGAGATAATCATCCGGTCGCCGTGAGAACGGGGAGCCGGGAATAAGGCTTTAAGCGGAAGGAATGTCCAAGAGAACCCGATGGGATTTCCAGAGGTGGGCTTCCTGGGAGACACGTCCGGTCGCCGTAAGAACGGGGAGCCGGGAATAGGGTCTTCGGGGAAGGAAATGCTCGAGAAATCCGACTTCTCCGAGAGACAATCGTCCGGTCGCCGTGAGAACGGGGAACCGGGAATAGGGTCTCCGGGAGGCATTCATCCGGTCGCCGTGAGAACGGGGAGCCGGGAATAAGGTCGCTGGGGACCAATCATCCGGTCGCCGTGAAAACGGGGAGCCGGGAATAAGGTCGCTGGGGACCAATCGTCCGGTCGCCGTGAAAACGGGGAGCCGGGAATAACGTCGACTCCCGGAGGAGGAAGATAGCTCCAATCAAGCCGCAAGGGGCTGATCTTCCGGTCGCCGTGAGAACGGGGAGCCGTGAATAACGTCGACTCCCGGAGGAGGAAGTGCCCAAAGACGGGACTTGAGTGTTTGGGCAGGGGACTAGTCTCCCAAAGTGACTCGTTACCACGGCCACTGTGACCGGGTTGCCGCTTACACCCTCAGTCCACGAGGGCTGATCGTAAGCCGCCCTACGGGAGTGCAGGCTCCGTTGTAGGGACTTGTTGGGGCTGGCCCACTTCCTCGCGGGGAGGGCATCCTCACGGGGAGGGCATCGCCGCTAGGGGCGGTAATGAGAAAAACCTGCAATGAGACAGTTTGCAAAGCAAGACCTATGTATTGCTAATGAAATGAAGTACAGGGCCTCCCCCTGCGAAGCCGCGAAAGGGGAGGAAAATACAGCGTCCCTCCTCCCCCTCCGGCGTGAACGCCCCGGGGGAGGGGACATGCCCGTAAGGCTAAACATAGAACTTGCGAAGTAAACGCAAGTTCCACGTGTGCTTCAGCTCCTGCTCTTAAAGGTTGGAGAGCTTGTAAGCCCCCGAGCCCAGGACTGCAGAGATCTTGCAGGGGCCCTCCCACTTGGGGGAGAGCCTACCCTGGGCTTGGGGGGCCTAATGCGCTTGGGGACAGGATCCCTAAGGCGAAAGGCCCTCAAGCAGCGACGACCGGGACCGGAAAGGGGGAAGCCCCTGTGGCGAAGACCGGAATCGAAGTGGAGGGGGCCCCAGTGGCCTCGACCGGAACCGAGAAGGGGGCAGGCCCTGTAACACCCGGAACCGGCGAGGGGGGAGCCCCCGCGGCGACGTCCAGAACCGTGGAGCCCATGTGGGGGGAAGTCCACTGCGGCACGGGGGCTGCTCTGTCGACCGCCCCCGGTGCGGTACACGCGACGCGGGGGGCAGGACTGGCTCCCGGCGTAGGGTAAACCCCCGGCATGAAGTGGGCTCCCGGCCCCGGGAATAGGCCAAGAACGGGATACCCCTTTGGTGCCGTCGAAGTGCCTCCACATCTTTTGCATCTGCAAACAAAAGACTAGAATTTGCGTTACGGCACAGGTAAGGCCCGTGCTTTTGGTGAAATATGGGCTGAGAATCTCCCTTCAGTTGGAGGCGTCGGATCCCCGGGGAACGCACGTGGTGCGACCTGAGGAGCAAAGCCTCGTACTTGGCGGCACTGCTGGCCCCGGGGACAGCAGGACCTTCCGGAGGCCCCCTTCCGGACGCGGTTTGAGGGGGGCCTCCCGGGGGGTATTGCCGCAACGTCTGGTTCCGAGGGGGGAGGCCTCCCCCTGGGCGCCTCAATAATGTTGACGCTTCCGATCGTGGCGGCTGCGCGCTCATACAGAGCACGGGCCATGTCTTGGTCTCCCCGGACGTTGATCACGCCATGCGGCCCGGGGATCTTCATGCAGAGGTAGTTTTGATGGGTGGCAGCCCCCAGCCGGTTGATGGTGGTCCTCCCCATAATTGCGTTGTAGGAGGAGGGGAGGTCCACTACGTCAAAGCGGACCAGCTCGGTCCGGTAGTTCTCCGGGGCGCCGAAGGTCACAGGAAGATCTACCTTGCCCACGGGGTGGATCGCCTTTCCCGGGACAAAACCTTGCAGGGGCCCGGCTGCGGGCTGCAGGAGCTTCTCATCCACCTACATCTCTTTGAAAGCCTTCAGGAATAGGACGTCGGCGGAGCTTCCACTGTCCACAAGGATGCGTGCCAGGTGACAGTTGTAGATTGTCGCGGAGACAATGAGCGCGTCGTCGTGGGGGAAGCGAACCCCTCGCGCGTCTTCCGCCGTGAAGGTGAGGGGGACGTCCGACCACTTGGGTGGCGGGGACGCGTGTAGCAGCCCCACAACCTTAACTTCACGCGCGTACTCCTTACGCTGGCGCTTAGGTCCCGCCCGGAGGCAGACCCTCCCACGATGACATTGATGCGGCGCTGAGAGGTCTGGAAGGGGAGAGCTTCTGAAGGCTCCCCCTCCTGTGCCTGCTCACCCCCGGCGGGAGCGGGAAGGGCTGGAACAGCTGGCCGAGGGAGCAAGGAGGCCGGAGTCCCCCCCCTGCCCGCGCTGGTCGAGGAATGCCGCGAAGTGCTGCAGTAGTTGGTCGCAGTCTCGGGTAGCGTGGGTAAGCTGCACCACGGTCCTTCCCGCCTTCTCCCCGCGGGGCCTTCCCGGCCGTGCGAAGACTGTCCTCCCCCATGGCCTTTCGGCTTGGGGAAGGGGCGGTTGCCCCTCGGGGGGTCGCGTGAGCCGCCTCCACCCTCGAGGACAAAAGTGTCCCGAGGCTGTGGCTCGTTATGCCCCCCCTGTCTGGGGCGTTTGGGGGGATCCCTGGCCCCCCGGTCGACGGGGGCGGGAGCCCCCTGGGTCTTCTTCAAGATATCGTCTTCCTCCGCCCAAGCGTACTTTTCGAGCACGTTGAAGAGCTCGTCGGCGGAAGAGGGGCAGCTCCGGGAGAGCCTTCGGTGGAGCTCCCCCGGGAGGATGCCGCTTTTGCAGGCTTCGATGACCGTAGAGTCGGGGACGTGGGCCACTTTGCTCTTCACCTGGGCAAAGCGCTTGAAGAAGCTTCTGATGGTCTCCCCAGTCCTCTGCCGGACAGTATACAGCTGCGAGGTGTCCAGGGGACGCACGTAGTTCCCCTGGAAGTTCGCACAGAACTCCCGCTTGAGTTGCGAGAAAGACTTGATGGAGCCGGCCTTCAGGTTGTAAAACCAAGAGCGGGCAATGCCGGAGAGGTAGAGGGGGAAGACGTTGCACTGTACCGTCTCGTCCCCCCCGGCCGCGGTGATGGCAGTGGAGTAGACCTGCACGAACTCGTAAGGGTCTGCCTCACCGTTATAGTGTTCGATGTGTGGCGGGCGATAGGGCCGCGGCCACTGGATACTGCGAAGCCTTCGGCACAGAGGCGGGTTAGCCCCCTGCACTTCCCGGGGAGAGCCCCGGTCGCTGTCTTCTTTCACGGGACCTTCGTTGTGTGAGTCTGGGAGCGGTCCGAGAGGTCCGCCAGAATGGCGGTGGCGACACTTTTCCTCCGGACCGGGACTGAGTTCCCGGACGTCTGGGCTCTCCGCCGGAGAGGTTGGCTCTTCAGCGGGTCTCTTCCCCCGGCCCGTGCGAGAGCGAGGCTCCCCGCGCCCGCGGCCGGGGGGAAGTTCTTCCCCGCGCTCTGGTGAACGCATTCGCTCGACCTCCCCCGGGGCAAAACGGATTTGTCCCGCCGAGGGAGGGAGCTCTTGCGCTGTAGCGTCCGGAGCCGGTTGGGGCGAGCCCCCTGCGACGACCCCCGGGACCGGAAAGGGGGAAGCCCCTGTATCATCCAGAACCGGGGAGGGGGCGCCCGCGGCGACGCCTGGAATCGAGGTAGAGGGGGCCCCAGTGGCCACGACCGGAACCGGGAAGGGGGCAGGCCCTGTAACACCCGGAACCGGCGAGGGGGGAGCCCCGGTGGCGGCGTCCGGAACCGGGGAGTCCATGCGAGGGGAAGTCCGCTGCGGCACGGGGGCTGCTCTGTCGACCGCCCCCGGTGCGGTAAATGCAACGTGGGGGGCGGGACTGGCTCCCGGCGCAGGGTAAACCCCCGGCAAGAAGTGGGCTCCCGGCCCCGGGATCAGGCCGGGGACGGGGTACCCCCCCGGTGCCACGAAGGGCCCTGGCATGAAATAACCTCCCGGCACCGGGACGGGCCCGGGTGCCGGGAAGGGTCCGGGCGTGTATCCCGCAGGGGGAGGGAACCCCCCGGCAGGATCATACGGGGCGGACAACCCCCCCGAAGCCGGAGGGGCCGCCGGGTAACCCATAAACGGGGGCATGTTCCCCGGATATGGGTGCGACGCAAACGTGGGGGCCGGAGGCCGCGCCAACACGCTAAGGAGCTCGTCCATAGAGCGCTGGGCGCGGAGCTGGCCTTCCACGAGAGCTTCGAGCAGGGCGTCCCGGGGAGCCGGGGAAGCCGTCGGGGGGACGCTTGCCCCGGCCGAGGTCCCCGCGGTCAACGGGAACAACCTGGAGGTGGAAGCACCTACGTTAAGAGGAAAGGAGGGAGGCGGTACCTGGGCCAGGTCGCCTCCGGAAGGGTCCGCCGGGACAGCAGTGTCCCTGGCGGATGGCGCCGGGTCTCCGAGACCCGGGTCACCGGGAAGGGCGCGAGCCCTTGTTCTTGGGGGAGCCATGGCGTCTTGTCACGAGTCCCCACGGACGGCGCCAACTGTCGTGGTATTAAGAATACCCCGGCAGGTTTTGAAGACGATCCTAGCGGAGATTACGCAGCGCGGGTTGACCGGGTGACCGGTCCTCCCCCGCCGGACAAACACAAGAATTGACACGTGGATTTATACAGGTTCGGGTCCCGGTGGGGGCCCTAGTCCTGTTGACGCGCTCCCGACCGGAGCCGGCTGGGGAGGCTCTCTCCGGGGGAGAGGCTTCCGGAGCACGTATGTGAGTTTAGCTATTCCAAAATATAATGAGCTGATCCCTTACAACAGAGGGGTACAAGGGCTATTTATAGCCTCAAAAAGAAGCAAAAAGCCTAAACTACCCCGGAAGCCACCGTCGGATTGAAGGGTAGGACCGTCCTTCTCCCGGTCAAACGTCTTGGATGCTTGACAGGTGGTCACTGATTCCCGAGGCGTCCCTCGCTTGACCTGCACGTGATAAACAAACAAGGATTTTACCTTTTAGGAGGGCGATGACGTCCGGGAACCCTTCCGGAGAGCAGGGTCCCGGGAGCCAAAAGGCGGCGCCCGGGACATACCCCGGAGGCACGGTCCCGGGAGCGTAAGGCGGTGCCCGGGGCAGGCACCGGAGGCCACTGTCTCCGGGCCAATGGCGGCGCCCGGGACCCGCCCGGGGGGCACGGTCCCGGGGGCCTAAAGGCGGCGCCCGGGGCAGGCACCGGAGGCCACTGTCCTCGGGCGAATGGCGGCGCCCGGGACCCGCCCGGGGGGGGCGGTCCCGGGGGCCTAAAGGCGGCGCCCGGGGCAGGCACCGGAGGCCACT
Source organism: Pharus latifolius (assembly GCA_019359835.1). Taxonomy (NCBI): domain Eukaryota; kingdom Viridiplantae; phylum Streptophyta; class Magnoliopsida; order Poales; family Poaceae; genus Pharus; species Pharus latifolius. Next base: position 22,678,903 of record CM033326.1, read on the forward strand.
GTCCCCGGGCCAAAGGCGGCGCCCGGGACCCGCCCGGGGGGCAAGGTCCCGGGAGCCAAATGGCGGCGCCCGGGGCAGGCACCGGAGGTCACTGTCCCCGGGCGAATGGCGGCGCCCGGGACCCGCCCGGGGGGCACGGTCCCGGGGGCCTAATGGCGGCGCCCGGGGCAGGCAAGGGAGGCCACTGTCCCCGGGCAAATGGCGGCGCCCGGGACCCGCCCGGGGGGCACGGTCCCGGGGGCCTAAAGGCGGCGCCCGGGACTCGCCCGGGACTCGCCCGGGGGGCAAGGTCCCGGGAGCCAAAAGGCGGCGCCCGGGACATACCCCGGAGGCACGGTCCCGGGAGCCTAAGGCGGCGCCCAGGGCAGGCACCGGAGGCCACTGTCCCCGGGCCAATGGCGGCGCCCGGGGCAGGCATCGGAGGCCACTGTCCCCGGGCCAAAGGCGGCGCCCGGGACCCACCCGAGGGGCAAGGTCCCGGGAGCCAAATGGCGGCGCCCGGGGCAGGCACCGGAGGCCACTGTCCCCGGGCCAATGGCGGCGCCCGGGACCCGCCCGGGGGGCACGGTCCCGGGGGCCTAATGGCGGCGCCCGGGGCAGGCACCGGAGGCCACTGTCCCCGGGCAATCATGAACTTACCTGGACTTGACCGCGTGGAGATTTCCCCCAACATGCATCATCTAACGGTTAGTACACATATTTACCGATAGAAAAAACATATATTTGCTCAATCATGCATCATCTAACGGTAAATACACATATCTACCGATAGAAAAACACATATATTTGCTCAGTCCTGCATGATCTAACGGTAAATACACACATTTACCGATAGAACAAGGCCTGTACTTGCTCAATAATGTACATTCTCTAACAGTATATGTGTGTTTTTACCGATAGAATATGTGAGAGGCAAATTACCTTAGTTAGTCTAATGGTTATTTCATGTATTTACCGTTACAAAAACTCCATTATAAGGAAAACCCCACTTGACCATTGCTGAGCTGCTCTTTAATTTGTTCTGTTGCACTCTGTGTCCCTCTGTTTGTGATGAAAGTTCCACGCTCGCAGCTACACTGCTAGGGTGATCAGCGCAAGCTGGAGGTAAGTTGATTGCGCCCCTCTCTTTAAGGTATGATTAATTGTCGACAGTTATCTCTCTCTCCCTCTAGATCTCCCTCCCTCTCTACTTGCAAGCTAGCTGTATTGTGTAGTTCCAACTAAGTTTGTAGCTGTAAGCTTGGGAGCTAGGTAGCTGGAAATGCGTCATGTTTTAGGAGCTAACTAGCTTGTATTGTGTAGTTAGCTAGGTTAATTAGTGTTAATTTCGTCACGCTAGGGTTCAACACATCTGTTGTAAGAGGCTGTACATGTACATATACATATACATAACTTAATCGGTCTAGTTTCATGCATGCATGGCTGACTCGTTAAATTTTGTTAATTGTAGATGGACAGGAAATATTGGATGTATGGAATAAAACGTACTACTTTTGAATATTTGGATGGTGTGAATGAGTTTATTAAATTTACTGAGCAACAAAAGGAGAGGAAGGGAGAGAAAAATATGCTCTGTCCTTGTACAGATTGTATGAACTTGAAGAGGTTTAGCAACTCTGATCAAATTAAGAGTCATTTGATTCGTCGTGGTTTTAACACGCGATACACCCGTTGGATATGGTATGGCGAAGATCTTGAGGAAACAAGCACCACTACTACCAATCAGCAGGACTCGGATGTGGATTGCAATAATATCGATGATCATCCAAATTGTGATAATGTTCATTCCGATGTGCACGTAGATGATGATGATGATGACAATCTAGATGAGATGTTACGTGATGTAGAGGAAGATTACAACGAAAACGACTTCTGTGAATTTGAGAAACTGATTGCTGACTCTGAGAAGCCTCTGTTCCCTGGATGTGCAACATTTTCAAAACTGTCTTCTGTGCTGAGATTATATAACTTGAAGGCAGGCAACGGTTGGAGTGATAAGAGTTTCACGACACAATTAGATCTTCTAGCGGATATGCTTCCAGAGGGAAATGAGTTGCCAAGATCTACTTACCAAGCCAAAAAACTGTTGTGTCCGTTGGGAATGGAAATCGAAAGAATACACGCATGCCCAAATGATTGTGTGTTGTACCGTAACGAGTACTCCAGTTTGCATGTTTGTCCAAGATGCAACGCATCGAGGTATATGCGTAGGGACCGGATTGACAGTGAACGCCACGAGGTAAACAAAGGACCTCCGGCAAAAACAGTGTGGTACTTGCCTGTGATACCTAGATTCAAGCGGCTGTTTACAAAACCGAAAGTCGCGAAGCACTTGCGTTGGCATGCTGAAACCCGAAAACAAGACGGAAAACTGAGACACCCAGCTGATTCTATTCAATGGAGAAACATCAACAGAACATTTGCTGAGTTCGGCGGCGAACTTAGGAATATAAGATTCGGGCTAAGTACAGATGGTATGAACCCACATGGTAATATGAGCAGTCGGCACAGCACTTGGCCTGTTCTTTTATGCATCTACAATCTTCCTCCTTGGTTATGCATGAAGCGCAAGTACATCATGATGGCGTTACTAATCTCAGGACCCAGACAACCCGGAAATGATATTGACGTGTTTCTAGCGCCTTTAATCGAGGACTTACAGAAATTGTGGAGCGAGGGGGTGCAGGTGTGGGATGCATACAAGAAAGAGAATTTCATCTTGCGAGCCCTGATATTTTGCACCATAAATGATTTTTCGGCCTACGGCAATTTGTCGGGGTATAGTACGAAAGGAGCCAAGGCTTGCCCTATTTGCCTAGATGAAACTGAGAGCATGTGGTTCCGAAACTGCCGAAAAACAGTGTACATGGGTCCCCGCAGGTTTCTTCCGGTGCATCACACGTACCGTAAGAAGAGGAAATTATTTAACGGGAAGCCTGAGAAGGGATCAGCTCCAGTGTTTCTGATCGGTAAGGAGATTTACTCGTGCGTGAAGGACATCAAAGCTAAGTTCGATAAGCATTCTAAACCTCGAGAAAAAAATGTTTGGAAGAAGAGATCGATTCTCTGGGATCTACCGTACTGGGAGCACTTACAAGTTCGACATTGCATTGACGTCATGCATGTAGAGAAAAATGTCTGTGACAGTTTGATTGGTTTGTTGTTGAACATTCCAGGAAAGACAAAGGATGGTGTGAAAGCTCGTCGTGACATGGTGGAAATGGGGATAAGGACTGAGCTTGCACCTTTAGAGAATGGAAAGCGTACATACCTCCCTCCGGCCTGCTATACGTTGTCCAAGAGCGAAAAAACAGAACTCTGTCGGTGCCTGCACGGTGTTAAAGTTCCATGTGGGTACTCCGCAAACTTGAAAAAACTTATGTCCATGAAGGACCTAAGACTAGTTCGCACGAAGTCCCACAACTGTCATGTCCTGATGGCACAAATGCTTCCCATTGCTATCAGAGGCATTCTCCCAGTTAAAGTCAGAGAGACAATCAGAAACCTATGTTATTTCTTCAACGCAATATCTTGCAAGGTAAGTACGTGCACTCGTACTATAATTTCATTACCTCCATCTGTGGAGCTGACTTAGAAGATTTTTCTGATATGAATATTTGGCGCAACTGTGTCCTCGTAGGTCATTGATCCGGATGGATTGGACACTTTGCAACGCGACGTGGTTACAACTCTTTGTCAGCTCGAGATGTATTTCCCTCCATCCTTTTTTGATGTTATGGTCCATCTGATTGTTCACCTTATCAGAGAAATTAGGTTTTGTGGACCCGTGTGCCTGCGTTACATGTATCCATTTGAGAGATTTATGGGTGTATTGAAGGGATACGTAAGGACTCGTCGTCGACCCGAGGGGAGTATCATGGAAGGTCATGCCGCCGAGGAGGTGATTGAATTTTGCACAGATTATATGGCCGGGGTTGACCCAATTGGCGTTCCTAGGTCCCGACACGAGGGTAGGCTTCAGGGAATCGGAACGATTGGATTCAAAGCTATCGTCCCCGCTCGTGATGTGTACGCAAAATCACATTTTTGGGTCTTACAACACATGACGGAGGTCGAGCCATACATACACGAGCACAAGGTAATGTTATGGTCACAGAATCCTTCGAAGTCAAACGTTTGGGTCAGCAGAGAACATAACAGGAAATTTGCTAAGTGGATCCAAGAAAGAGTCACGAGAGCTGCCGAGGGCTCTGTAAGTGAAACTGTGACATGGTTGGCTAGAGGCCCAAGATTCACTGTAGGGACTTGGCAAGGGTACGACATCAATGGTTATTCATTTTACACAAGAGCTCAAGACGCCAAGAGTAGCACGCAATGTAGCGGAGTGACACTGTTTGCTATTTCCGAGGATGCCAGGTCAGTAAGGGCGCTGAACTCATATTACGGTGCTATTGACGAAATATGGGAGCTCGATTACGGATTACTTAAGATTCCCCTGTTTCGATGCCAATGGGTCGAAATCCCTCGAGGTGTTCAAATTGACAGTTACGGGTTTACTCTCGTCGATCTTGGTAGAGTCGGACACCAAGACGATCCATTCATACTTGCAAAGCAAGCCACACAGGTATTCTACATCGTTGACCCGGCCAATCCAAACTTGCATGTTGTCCTCCACAGCAAGAGACGTATTGTTGGGGTCGAAGATGTTGTCGACGAAGAGGAGTATAACCAATTCGATGAAATACCTCCATTTTAGAGGACATTCAATCTATCCATACTGAAGATATCGACGAAACAACGTATCTGCGAGATGACCACAAAGAAGGATTATGGGTTGAGAACCATTCATGATTAATTTCTATTTCAGGGAAAAATGCCAAGCAAACAGCCCACAAGTTCTGCAGCAAGGTGAGGAACTTATCATTAATACATCAGGCAGTACATTTTTCTTTAGAACTTAATGATAAGCTAGTTCACAGCATTAATATATCTCAATTTTACTCCACAGCATGAGTTCTAACATGTACAGTACCTTTATCTTGTAAATACTTAATTTTTCCCTTCAAATAGCACTTGCAAAAATCTCATCGCAGCCTCTTGCTTCTTCAAATTAAGCTCTGCAAAAATCCCTTTTTTCTGACGGTATTTTGTTATTTCTACCGATAGAAAAGGACATCCGCTACTTTCATGTGTCTCAGGCACTTCTCTCAGGCACTTCAAAAGTTTTCAAAAAGTTTACTTTTTCTATCGGTATTATTCTATTTTACCGTTAGAATAAATTCGTTAGTCTCACGGTAGTTGTTGTCTGATGGTTTTTTCCTGTTTTTACCGATAGAAGAATACTCTGGCGCTTTGAATTCTCAACCGTGTCACCATGCGTCGCCTTGGAAACTCTATAAGTACCTCGCCATGCGTCGCGGTATTTTTGTTGTTTTTCTAATTCTCGAACGGTTCGACTCCTCATCTTCTCTTTCACAATGGCAACCTCCATGGGATCGTCAGCCACGCCCTCCCCGGTAAGAACTCTAAATCTCCTCGGTTTACCCCTGTATTGTTAATCCATGTTCAGTTCATTCTTGACCTGTTGATTTGCACAGGGAATGGGAGCCGTGGAAGACACTGCCAAAGTGAAGGCCGACCTGAGGGCCCTCCAGGAGGAGCACAAGCTCCTTACAGACAAGCACACTCAGCTACGGCTTGACCTTGACGATCTCTTCCAGCGCATTAAGCGCATGAAGACGGATGGTGATAATGCTAGGGCGAGGATGAGGCGTCTTCGCGAGGAGAAGAAAGCCGCGGATATGACCATCGCTGGCTGCGGTTTGACTATGAAGGATACCATAGCGAAGCTGAGGGAGGTCGCAGGCCTTCTCGACGCGGTAGTAGTTGATCCTAGGGACAACTTGTCGCTAGAGGAGTCTTGCATCCGGGCTGCAAGTCTAACTGACTCTATTCTACATGCAGCCAGGGCTAAGACCACCCCTTGACCTAGCATTTTGGGTTTTATTTTTTTTTGTAAGTGATAAAACAACAATGAATGAACAATTTCTTTTTATGTCAATTTTCTAATTTTCCGGCTATCTTCCCTCTTTCTTTATCATTCTGCAGCTTTCAACCACGGTCTGTTTGATGTTAAATTGTGTGTACCTTTTCATTACTCTGACGGTATTTTGTTGTTTTTACCGATAGAAAAAGGGCACCCAATACTATAATCTCAAGCACTTAATTAAAAAATTTTTCTAGGGAAAATTGGTCTCATGGGATTTTATTGTTTATACCGATAGAAAAAGGCATCCACTACTTCAAATATTTTTCCGGGAAATTTACTTGTTCTATCGGTTCTATTTTGTTGTACCGATAGAAAAGTACATAATTCTATCGGTATCATATTTTTGTACCGATAGAAAAGTTCCCCCACAACTTTATTACTCGTACACGGACCTGAGTTTCCCTCCACTCGAAGAGTTCCACCTTAGAGCACTGCGTCTCTTCGAGAGCGAAGAAAACCACAACCTCCGCCGTGACCACTCACTTCCTCTCTCCCACACGACGATCGCCGGCTGGACACTGATTCGCCACTGCCACCGGTTCTTATTTTCGTCCTTCGCCGGCCGCCGCTGCGTTCTACACCGCCTCTCCATCACCAGAACTGATCGCCGCCGTAAATACCCTAATTCGTCGTTCTATTTCCAGCATCTTCCTTATTTGATCCTAGTGTTTTGCACGTACTAATTCTTCGAGTTTTACAATTACACTAGGGTTCCCTATTGTGTTGGATTATGTACATTCCGCAGGCAATGTTGATTTAAATTAGGGTTTACATAATATGTTCCAGTGCTGTAATGAACCTGTTTTGAGATTTTAACTTATCTATACTGCTGTATGTGTGATTAATTGTATCCAACTTCCATGTAATGCACATTATATGTTGGAGGTGTTCTTACACATATTCTATCGGCAGCTCATGTGTTTACCGATAGAAAATATTTCTACACAAGTAGTAAAACTTAATTTGGATCTGGAAGGACATGAGCCATGCAATGTACTAGTTTGGTTGGAAATTTTTACTCACTTGGTATGAATATATGGCAATGTGGATGGGTCTTCGATGTATATGTTTCAAATGCCTATACATGACTTTTCCCAACCTAATAGATGTGAAGTCCTGATGACTCACATACAGGCTAAAGATTATGCACAGTGGCACTTAGATGCTTGTGTGCATATTTACGTGTGAAATAATAATGCTGGCCCATGAATATTAGTATAGCAAATCATCGAGAATGTTATGTGATGACAGTGAATGGTGGCTTGTCAACAAAATTCCATATGTAGAGAACATTGTTATGTTCTATCGGTATCTCACGGGTTTGCCGATAGAAAAATTGTCTTCTGTGGAGGTAATTGTTATGGTCTATCGGTAGCTCATGTGTTTACCGATAGAAAATATTTCTGAACAGTTCAGGAAGTAATTTATGCATGTCTTTCTTTTTGTATTATTTTCCCTTTTGCTGCCCTAGTTAGTCTCCAGTCCTGGGCTGAGTTATGGAACTCCAAGGCGAATTAATTGCCATATGGTTTGTTGATGGTTTTGTAGGGGAAGACATGTCGTCGTCTTCATCAGATGGTACTAGTGGTTCGACTAGGGCCAACCCCATCGTAACTACTGAAGATGCAGCTGTTACATCCCAGAGCAAGAGGGTGGGGCGAGGCGCGACGACGTTGGGGCGTTTGGCCAAACGCACGGATCTTTCTTGTGAGTTCAACCAATTTGGGAGGCCTATTGGAAAGAATGCAGGGAGGTACGCGGCCTACGTTGGGCTGTTGGCGAAAGAAAGGGTGAAGATCACCGTCCAGAGTTGGAAGGATGTGACGGCGGACGAGAGGGATAGGTTGTGGGCGGAAGTGAAGGTTAAATTAACTGAAATCGCTGAACTCTTTCGTAATCACGTTCTCTTGGCTTATACTAAAGTTTAACTAACTCGTGATTAATTGTATGCATTTTTCGGAAACAGGCTAAGTGGAACATCCCCGACGATACACCTAGGACTGCCTGCTTGAAGGACACGAACGGAACATGGAAAACCTTTAAGAGCTGTCTCGTCAGTAACTTCCTCGCTGCGGGAAAATCTCCTTGCGAGAAGTACCCCTTCATATCAGAGGAGGTATGGGAAGAATTCACCAAGCAGAAGGGGACTGAGGAGTTCAAGGCCCTTAGCAAGAAGAATAGGGCGATCCAGAAGAGGAACGACCACCCGCATCGGCTCGGATCCCGGGGCTATGCGGGGAAGGAGGAGCAGTGGAAGAAGGAAGACGAGCAAAATCCTGTCATCGACACCCCTGAGTTGCCGCTCTCCGAGATCCGGGATGAGAGGTGCAAGAGATGGTGGAGGGGGAGGGGGTCCGTGTCTTCCACGGGGTCTGTGCAGTTCGCAACCCCTGGGGACGCCGACGTTGTGAGGCGAATGGTAAGTTGGCTAACCTCATAAACTGTGTGCGCACAAGTGTATATAAGGCAATTTGTCTCACAAGGTACCTTTAAATGTAACATATCTCTTTTGAGAAGGAGGCAGCGGAGGGATTGTTTACCCCGCAGAGGGAGAACGACATCCTCACCCAGGCTCTAGGAAATAAGGAGCATCCTGGGCGGACACGGGCCGTGGGAGCCATTGTGTCGTGGAAGGCCGGTTTCGTAGATCCGGCTCCACTGAGGAAGAAGGCCCACTCCTGGAAGGAAAAGGAAGCTAACCTCTCCGATAAGATACGGGCTGAGGTACGGGCGGAGATACGGGCGGAGATGCGGGCTGAGATACGGGCTGAGGTGCAGTCTGAGGTGCAGTCCGAGGTCGCACAACTGAGAGAAGAGTTTGCACGGTTGAGAGAAGCATTGCTGACCAATAGTGCAGATGCGGATCCCCAGGACGACGGTATCCCGCAGGGTCGGATAAGCAGTTGCGCTTCGAAGGTACTCGCGGATCTAGTGGATCTACTTGAGGTACTGCAAGCCTTCATCTGTGCACTTAAGTTGATGCCACTCCCATTCTGTTAGAGTTGTTTCGCAAAGGTACAGGTGGACATGGCCATGCCGGGCTACAACGATTCTCCGTTGCCAGTCCCAACAGAGGAACTGCAGACACTTGCTGAGGCAGTGGGCTCCTACGTACAGTGGCCCAAGAAGTGTCTTCTAATACAACCGGTAAATCCTACACATTTTAGATTACATCCTACTCAGTACACTCAACTTGCATAATCTAACATACGTGCTCATTAATTGAAGTGGCCTGCCGCTGGGCTACCAGGGGACTGCGCCCCCAGCTCGGGGCATGAGGCCCGATCTCGTGCGACCCTGGACATATCAAAGACGGCCTCGACCCCACCCAGCACATCCACGCCTTCACCTCGGAAGGAAGCCACCATCACCTCGCCCTTGCCTTCGAAGGTACGAACTCAGTCCCCGGCAAAAGGCAAGGGCAAAGGCAAGGGAAAAGGGCGACAGGGACAGCCGGAGAGGTTCAGGAACGGGTTCCCACTCATGTCAAAGGCAACTTTGCGCAAATTGGATCGATCAACCAGAGACCTCCACGAGTGGTACCTACACCGAGCTCGGCACAATCTGAACTTCTTAGTTCCCTACAGGCCTGGGCAATTCCACCGTGAGCCCGGGAGTATATCCGTGGCACACGAGGATCTGTTCGACCTCTACAACTAGCGGGAGCTTGATATGTCCATCATATGGACTGGAGTCCTGTGAGTTTGCTGATTCTATGTATTGCTGTTTTCTAACTCTGTTTGCTAACTCTGCATTGTTGTAGTTCATTTGAAATGTAGTAACTTTCTGTGCAATACTAATGTCGTCCTTTGCATGCAGGTGCATGTACAGGCTAGCATCGGAGGCTGCGTGTGACAAGGTGGGTTTCCTCGACCCAGAGAAAATAAGCCTCACGATGCTAGAGCACGACGCCGTGCACGCTGAGCAGTACATATCCAAGGTGCTGATGGCGCAGCAGGATAGGGAGTTCATTCTGGTGCCGTACCACCAAAGGTTAGTGCATTTTGTACTAATTTAACTCGATCTTGTATGTTACACCTGAGATATACTTTGAGCTAGCGGTCCTCTTTTACGTACAATGCAGGGGCCACTGGATCCTCATCATGATCTGTCCGCCGAGGAACGATGTGTACTACCTCGATTCGATGCGTGACAGATTATCGATCGAATATGTGGTCAAGGGGAATATGGAGGCGTAAGTAACTTATATGTTTGATTTAAATTTTCACCTCACTAACTAATGATAATACATTAACCAGCAATACTAACTGAAATGCAGGGCTTTTGATAAATATGTGTCCACTAGAGGGAGGCATGCCGCACCGCAGGGCTCCCTACTAGCTTGGAAAGAATATGAGGTACTCACGAGACTTTTTGTTTATGCTTAATTAGTTTATGGAAACAATAGCTAACATGTCTTCGCATATGCAATTATCTCAGTGCCATCAGCAGCCGCAATCGTGGGAATGCGGGTTTTATGTGTTGCGCTACATGTACGATGATCCGGGAGGATCTCCAAGTCCTGATCGCATGCGGCTTCGCGACCAAGTCCTGATTGCATGCGGCTTCGCGACCAAGTCCTGATCGCATACGGCTTCGCGACCTTAACCGTGTTCGGAAAGGTTTCGCGAACATGGATGGGTCCGCGAACATGGATGGGTCCGCGACCAGGAAAAGGAATCGTTCCCTGTTCGGAATTGTAATCCGATCCGAATGTGTATAACTAAGCTTATCTGTTTAGGATTAGTTATATGAGTCTAATACGTTTAGGTTATTGAGTCTGATACGTACTCATACGATTGGACTATAAATACCTTGTGATAGGTCTAGTTTGGATCATCGAATTCAATCGAAGAGTCATAGAACTTATTTGAGTTTTAGACACTTATAGTTCCCTCGACGTAGGCAAGTGTGCCTAACGTTCGACGTGTAAAGCCCTCTTTGAAATAAAGAGTTGTGCAATTACTTTGGGTTTCGGTATTTCTGAGTAAGATCCCGTTATTCCGCATATTAGAACCTGGGTGAGCCTAGTGCGAAAACCAAGACTAGGTCTCAAACAGATCATACGACCTAGTGCAGACAAACTTTGCCCAATTCCCCCAGGTAAGCATCGATAGCTAACTCAAATTTGAAAATTGGGTGTCACGTTCTAAATTAGGAAGTTAGTTACTAAGTATTCACACATGCTTGCAGATCACCATGTCGAAAGACTCATACGAAAATGCAAAGATTAGAGATCTTTGACAAATTTGGGCTCAATATGTCATGGAGGAAGTTGCGCCCAACCATCCGCCATGATAATTTTCTCTTTTTCGTGTACTCTGTGCATAGACTGTTTATATACATGTGAATAAATATATATGTCAATAAATGTCCACATTGGATTGCAATTTGTATTTGTCCATATATATGTGAATAACTGTCTAATGTGTCAATCTGTTCTGTGAATTTACCCTTCTTTGCATCTGTACTGTATTGTGTATCCAATCTATAATGTATTGCATCTGTACTGTATATGTGAATGTACTGTATTGTGAATGTAAATAACGTACTGTATATGTGAATGTTCTATCGGTAAATTCATTCACAGCCGACAGACTACTACAAATTTTCTATCGGTAAACTCATCCACAACCGAGAGACTACTACCCATTTTTCTATCGGTAAACTTGAAATTAACCGTCAGAATAGTGTGACTTTTCCTGCCGGTGAACTCATCCACAACCGAGAGACTACTGTAGTTTTTTCTATCGGTAAACTTATAATTAACCGTTAGAAGAGTGTGATTTTTCCTGCCGGTGAACTCATACACAACCGAGAGAGTACTAAGATTTTTTCTATCGGTAATCGCCTTTCCAACAGAGAGAGTGCTAAACTATTTTCTGTCAGTAAACTTGTAATTAACAGTTAGAATATCAGTATTTTTCCCAACGCTAAACATCAGATGACGACGGGTTTTCTATCGGTACAATCATAAGGTGCCGATAGAATAGTAATATTTTCCTATCGGTAATCATGTAATTAACCATTAGAATAGTGATACTTTTTCCACCGTTAATCGTCAGACTACGACGGGTTTGCTATCGGTACACTCCTAATATGCCGATAGAATTGTTAATTTCTTCTGTCAGTTATTTACCATAGAAAATGTTCTGTCTTGTTCTATCATGTCTATCTCTATCGGTATGAAAACCGATAATAGAAGGATTTTTTTACCGATAGAAGAAAGCTTATCTGTACTAGTGAGCTGGAAAGAAACGGTGAAGATCACCGTCGAGAGCTGGAAGGACGTGAAGGGCGAGATCTTGGTTGGCTCGGTCGAGAAGATCCTTAAGCCCGGTGTGTTCTCAAATCAGGACCTATAGAAAGCATCTTACATTTTTTTGCATGCACCAGCTTGTGGCCAGATGCTTACCTGCTTGGAGAAGAAGAATTGTTGTCATTTGCTCAGCCATTCTACACCATCACTACACAGAACAACATCTTGGAAGGTAGGTTCTTTTTGTTAATGAAGTTGAGTTGAGTTGAGTTGATCGAGTTTGAGTCCAAGGAAATCACCAATACAAATGTAAGTCGACGGTAGTTCCAGCTCCTCGGGCGTCTTCGAACAAAACTCCTATGGTTAAGTCCAATGTGGTTCAGACATTTGCTGTTTTGGATGAATGGATTTTTGATGTATCAGGTGTAACTTGTAGTCGGTAGTTGCATTGTCGCAACTTGCAAAGGTTCTCTTTTATGTAAAATGTATGGGCCACTGGGTCCTCGTCGTGATCTGTTGTTAATTTCAGACGTGGCTTTTCTAATATACATCGAATGTGTGAATTGTTGTATTTGTATATTGTTGTATATTTGTGTATCATGTATTGCTATTTTGGGACCTGAACTTGAATGTGTAGGGAGTATTTGTGTATTTAATTTTATTGGTAGGTAGGTGTGTATTTGTACTGCTGTTTCAAACATGCACTTGAATTTGAGAACTGGCATGTGTATGTTTGTACCTGAATTTGTGAACTGGCATGTGTAATTTCTTTGGCAAGATGAAGTACCAAGTACCTAAGAAAAATACTTTTGTGTCTCCTAGTTAATCTACAAATTAGCATTTCTTGAAATATTACTTTATCTTCTAGTTAAGATCTGTTTGATGTAAGATCTGTTTGATGTTACATTGTGTTTAGATATGATTCTTTGGATGTGAGAACTGGTGTCATGTGTGTCATGCAATACCCAGTTTGGTACCAATACCTCCTCTAACGGTAAATACACATATTTACCTATAGAACAACACATGTATTTGCTCAGTCATGCATCATCTAACGGTAAATACACATATTTACCGATAGAAAAACTCATGTATTTGCTGTGTCATGCATCATCTAACTGTCAATACACATATTTACCGATAGAACAAGATTTGTACTGCTCAGCAATGTACATTCTCTAATGGTATATGTGTGTTTTTACTGATAGAATATGTGAGCACAAAATTACCTTACTTAGTCTAATGGTTATTTCATGTATTTACTGTTAGAAAAAGGTCCAGTATAAGTAAAACCCCACTTGACCATTGCTGGGTTGCTCTTTTGTTCTGTTGCACTCTGTGTCCCTCTGTTTGTGATGAAAGTTCCACGCTCGCAGCTACACTGCTAGGGTGATTAGGGCAAGCTGGACAGAAGTTGATTGCACCCCTCTCTTTAAGGTATGCTTAATTGTCATCACTTATCTCTCTCTCCCTCTAGATCTCCCTCCCTCTCTACTTGCAAGCTAGCTGTATTGTATAGTTCCAAGTTTGTAGCTCCAAGCTTGGGAGCTAGCTAGCTGGAAATGCTTCATGTTTTAGGAGCTGATCACTAGCTTGTATTGTGTAGTTAGCTAGGTTAATTAGTGTTAATTTCGTCAGACTAGGGTTTAACACATCAGTTGTAAGAGGCTGTACATGTACATATACATAACTTAATCGGGCAGGTTTCATGCATGGCTGACTCGTTAAATTTTGTTAATTGTAGATGGACAGGAAATATTGGATGTATGGAATAAAACGTACTACTCTTGAATATTTGGATGGCGTGAATGAGTTTATTAAATTTGCTGAGCAACAAAAGGAGAGGAAGGGAGAGAAAAATATGCTTTGTCCTTGTACAGATTGTATGAACTTGAAGAGGTTTAGCAACTCTGATCAAATTAAGAGTCATTTGATTCGTCGTGGTTTTAACGCGCGATACACCCGTTGGATATGGCATGGCGAAGATCTTGATGAAACAAGCACCACTACTACCAATCAGCAGGACTCAGATGTGGATTGCAATAATATCGATGATCATCCGAATTTTGATAATGTTCATTCCGATGTGCACGTAGATGATGATGATGACAATCTAGATGAGATGTTACGTGATGTAGAGGAAGATTACAACAAAAACGACTTCTGTGAATTTGAGAAACTGATTGCTAACTCTGAGAAGCCTCTGTTCCCTGGATGTGCAACATTTACAAAACTGTCTTTTGTGCTGAGATTATATAACTTGAAGGCAGGCAACGGTTGGAGTGATAAGTGTTTCACGGCACTATTAGATCTTCTAGCGGACATGCTTCCAGAGGGAAATGAGTTGCCAAGATCTACTTACCAAGCCAAAAAACTGTTATGTCCGTTGGGAATGGAAATCTAAAGAATACACGCATGCCCAAATGATTGTGTGTTGTACCGTAACGAGTACTCCAGTTTGCATGTTTGTCCAAGATGCGGCGCATCGAGGTATACGCGTAGGGACCAGATTGACAGTGAACGTCACGAGGTAAAGAAAGGTCCTCCGGCGAAAACTGTGTGGTACTTGCCTATGATACCTAGATTGAAGAGGCTGTTTGCAAATCCGAAAGTCGCGAAGCACTTGCGTTGGCATGCTGAAGCCCAGAAGCAAGACGGAAAACTGAGACACCCAACTGATTCTATTCAATGGAGAAACATCAACAGAATATTTTGCACCATAAATGATTTTTTGGCCTACGGCAATTTGTCTGGGTATAGTACGAAAGGAGCCAAGGCTTGCCCTATTTGCCTAGATGAAACTAAGAGCATGTGACTGCGAAACTGCCAGAAAACAGTGTACATGGGTCACCGCATGTTTCTTCCGGTGCATCACACGTACCGTAAGAAGAGGAAATCATTTAACAGGAAGCCGGAGAAGGGATCAGCTCCAGTGTTTCTGACCGGTAAGGAGATTTACTCACGCGTGAAGGACATCAAAGCTGAGTTTGGTAAGTATTCTAAACCTCGAGAAAAAATATTTGGAAGAAGATATCGATTCTTTGGGATCTACCGTACTGGGAGCACTTACAAGTTCGACATTGCATTGACGTCATGCATGTAGAGAAAAATGTCTGTGACAGTTTGATTGGTTTGCTGTTGAACATTCCGGGAAAGACAAAGGATGGTGTGAAAGGTCGTCGTGACATGGTGGAAATGGGGATAAGGACTGAGCTTGTACCTTTAGAGAAGGGAAAGCGTACATACCTCCCCCCGGCCTACTATACGTTGTCCAAGAGCGAAAAAACAGAACTCTGTCGATGCCTGCACAGTGTTAAAGTTCCATGTGGGTACTCCGCGAACTTGAAAAAACTTGTGTCCACGAAGGACCTAAGACTGGTTGGCACGAAGTCCCACGACTGTAATGTGTTGATGTCACAAATGCTTCCCCTTGCTATCAGAGGCATTCTCCCATTTAAAGTCAGAGAGACAATCACAAACCTATGTTATTTCTTCAACAAAATATCTTGCAAGGTAAGTACGTGCACTCGTACTATAAGTTCATTATCTCCATTTGTGGAGCTTAATTAGAAGATTTTTCTAATATGAATATTTGGCGCAACTGTGTCCTCGTAGGTAATTGATCCGGATGGACTAGACGCTTTGCAATGTGACGTGGTTACAACTCTTTGTCAGCTCGAGATGTATTTCCCTTCATCCTTTTTTGATGTTATGGTCCATCTGATTGTTCACCTTATCAAAGAAATTAAATTTTGTGGACCCGTGTGCCTGCGCTACATGTATCCATTTGAGAGATTTATGGGTGTATTGAAGGGATACGTAAGGACTCGTCGTCGACCCGAGGAGAGTATCATGGAAGGTTATGCCGCCGAGGAGGTGATCGAATTTTGCACAGATTATATGGCCAGGGTTGACCCAAGTGGCGTTCCTAGGTCCCAACACGAGGGTAGGCTTCAGGGCATCGGAACGATTGGATTCAAAGCTATCATCCCCGCTCGTGATGTGTACGCAAAATCACATTTTTGGGTCTTACAACACATGACGGAGGTCGAGCCATACATACACGAGCACAAGGTAATGTTACGGTCACAGAATCCTTCGAAGTCAGAGATTTGGGTCACCAGAGAACATAACAGGAAATTTAATGGGTGGATCCAAGAAAGAGTCACGCGAGCTGCCGAGGGCTCCATAAGTGAAACTGTAACATGGTTGGCTAGAGGCCCAAGATTCACTGTAGGGACTTGGCAGGGGTATGACATCAATGGGTATTCATTTTACACAAGAGCTCAAGACGCCAAGAGTAGCACGCAATGTAGCGGAATGACATTGTTTGCTATTTTCGAGGATGCCAGGTCAGTAAGGGCGCTGAACTCATATTACGGTGCTATTGACGAAATATGGGAGCTCGATTACGGATTACTTAAGATTCCCCTGTTTCGATGCCAATGGGTCGAAATCCCTCGAGGTGTTCAAGTTGACAGTTACGGGTTTACTCTCGTCGATCTTGATAGAGTCGAACACCAATATGATCCATTCATACTTGCAAAGCAAGCCACACAGGTATTCTACATCGTTGACCCGGCCAATCCAAACTTGCATGTTGTCCTCCACAGCAAGAGACGTATTGTTGGGGTCGAAGAAGTTGTCGACGAAGAGGAGTATAACCAATTCAATGAAATACCTACATTTTTAGAGGACATTCAATCTATCCCTACTGAAGATATCGACGAAACAACGTATCTGCTAGATGATCACGAAGAAGGATTATGGGTTGAGAACCATTGATGATTATTTTCTATTTCAGGGAAAAATGCCAAGCAAACAGCCCACAAGTTCTGCATCAAGGTGAGAAGTTATCATCAATACATCAGGCAGTACATTTTTTTTTAGAACTTAATGATAAGCTAGTTCACAACATTAATATATCTCAATTTTACTCCACAGCATGAGTTTTACGATGTACAGTAGTACCTTTATCCTGTAAGTACTTAATTCTTCCCTTCAAATTTTCTTGCAAAATTCTCATTGCAGCCTCTTGCTTCTTCAAATTAAGCTCTCCGAAAATCCATTTGTTTGACGGTATTTTGTTATTTGTACCGATAGAAAAGGGCATCCACTACTTTAATGTGTCTCAGGCACTTCAAAAATTTTACTTATTCTATCGGTATTATTATGTTTTACCGTTAGAATAAATTCGTTAGTCTCATGGTATTTTGTTGTTTGTACCGATAGAAAAAATTAATTTGTCTGACGGTATGTTGTTGTTTGTACCGATAGAACAATACTCTGGCGCTTTGAATTCTCAACTGTGTGCCATGCGTCGCTTTGGAAATTCTATAAGTACCTCCCCATGCGTCACGGTATTTTGTTGTTTTTCTAATTCTCAAACTCTTCTCTTTCACAATGGCATCCTCAATGGGATCGTCAGCCTCGCCCTCCCCGGTAAGAACTCTAAATCTCCTGGGTTTACCCCTGTATTGTTAATCCATGTTCAGTACATTCTTGACCTGTTGATTTGCACAGGGAAGGGGAGCCGTGGAAGACACTGGCAAAGTCAAGGCCGAGCTGAGGGCCCTCCAGGAGGAGCACAAGCTTCTTATGGACAAGCACACTCAGCTACGGCTTGAACTGGATGATCTCCTCCGGCACATTCAGCACATGAAGACGGATGGTGACAATTCCAGGGCGAGGATGAGGCGTCTTCACGAGGAGAAGCAAGCCACAGATATTACCATCGCTGGCTGCGGCTTGACTATGAGGGATACCATAGCGAAGCTGAGGGAGGTCGCAAGCCTTCTCGACGCGGTAGTAGTTGATCCTAAGGACAACTTGTCGCTAGAGGAGTCCTGCGTCCTGGCTGCAAGTCAAACTGACTTTATTCTACATGCAGCCAGGGCTAAGACCACCCCTTGACCTAGCATTTTGGATTTTTTTTTTATAAGTGATAAAACAACAATGAATGAACAATTTGTTTTTATGTCAATTTTCTAATTTTCCGGCTATCTTCCCTCTTTCTTTATCATTCTGCAGCTTTCAAGCACGGTCTATTTGATGTTACATTGTGTGTACATATGATTGTTTGAAGGTGAGAACTGGTGTCATGTGTGTCATGCATTACCTAGTTTGCTTTGTTTCAGCCACGTAACATCACATGCTCTAACGATAAATACAGATGTGTCATGTGTGTCCACTACTTTAATGTTTCTCAGGCACTTCAAAAATTTCTCTGCGAAAAATTTAATTATTCTATCGGTATTATTATGTTCTACAGTTAGAATAAATTCATTATTCTGACGGTATTTTTGTGTTTTTACTGATAGAAAAAGGGCATCCAATACTTTAATCTCAGGCACTTAAAAAACTTTTTTGGGAAAAATTGGTCTCACGGTATTTAATTATTTATACCGATAGAAAAGGGCATCCACGCCTTCACCTCAGAAGAAAGCCGCCATCACCTCGCCCTTGCCTTCGAAGGTACGCGCTCAGTCCCCGGCAAAAGGCAAGGGCAAAGGCAAGAGCAAAGGGCGAAAGGGACAGCCGGAGCGGTTCAGGAACGGATTCCCACTCGTGTCGGAGGCAGGTTTGCGCAAATTGGATCGATCAACCAGAGACCTCCACGAGTGGTACCTACACCGAGCTCGGCGCAATCAGAACTTCTTAGTTCCCTACAGGCCTGAGCAGTTCCACCGTGAGCCCGGGAGTATATCCGTGGCACACGAGGATCTGTTCGACCTCTACAACTGGCGGGAGCTCGATATGTCCATCATACGGACTGGAGTCCAGTGAGTTTGCTGATGCTATGTATTGCTGTTTTCTAACTCTGTTTGCTAACTCTGCGTTGTTGTAGTTCTTTTGAAATGTAGTAACTTTCTATGCAATACTAATGTTGTCCTTTGCATGCAGGTGCATGTACAGGCTAGCATCGGAGGCTGCGTGTGGCAAGTTGGGTTTCCTCGACCCAGAGGAAATAAGCCTCATGATGCTAGAGCACGACGCCGCGCACGCTAAGCAGTACATATCTAAGGCGCTGATGGCGCAGCAGGATAGGGAGTTCATTCTGGTGCTGTACCACCAAAGGTTAGTGCATTTCATACTAATTTAACTCAATCTTGTATGTTACACCTGAGATATACTTTGAGCTAGTGGTCCTCTTTTACGTACAATGCAGGGGCCATTGGATCCTCATCGTGATCTGTCCACCGAGGAACGAGGTGTACTACCTCGATTCGATGCGTGATAGATTATCGATCGAATATGTGGTCAAGGGGAATATGGAGGCATAAGTAACTTATATGTTTGATTTAAATTTTGACCTCACTAGCTAATGATAATACATTAACTGGCAATACTAACTGAAATGCAAAGATTAGAGATCTTCGACAAATCTGGGCTCAATATGTCATGGAGGAAGTTGCGCCCAACCATCCGCCATGACAATTTTCTCTTTTTCGTGTACTATGTGCATAGACTGTTTATATACATGTGAATAAATGTCCACATTGGATTGCAATTTGTATTTGTCCATATATATGTGGATAAATGTGAATAAATGTCTAATGTGTCAATCTATTCAATGTATATGTGAATTTACCCTTCTTTGCATCTGTACTGTATTGTGTATCCAATCTATACTGTATTGCATCTGTATTGTATATGTGAATGTACTGTATTGTGAATGTAAAGAATGTACTGTATTTGTGAATGTACTGTATTGTGAATGTAAAGAATGTACTGTATATGAGAATGTATTGCGTCTGTACTGTATATCTATCGGTAAACTCATTCACAACCGAGAGACTACTATCACTTTTTCTATCGGTAAACTCATCCACAACCGAGAGACTACTATTGTTTTTTCTATCGGTACACTCGTAATTAACCGTTAGAAGAGTGTGACTTTTCCTGCCGGTGAACTCATACACAACCGAGAGAGTACTATGATTTTTTCTATCAATAATCTCTTTCACAACCGAGAGAGTACTATACTTTATTCTATCGGTAAACACGTAATTCACCGTTAGAAGAGTTTAACTTTTCCTGCCGGTAAACTCATACACAACCGAGAGAGTACAATCGTTTTTTCTATCGGTAAATTCATTTCCAACCGAGAGAGTACTAAGGTTTTTTCTGTCGGTAAACTCATAATTAACCGTTAGAAGAGTGGTACTTTTCCTGCCGTTAAACTCATTCACAACCGAGAGAGTACTATATTTTTTCTATCGGTAAACTCTTTCACAAACGTCAGACTACGACGGGTTTTCTACCGGTGTTCTCCTAAGATGCCGTTAGAATAGTGAAGTTCTTCTATCAGTTATTTACCGATAGAAAATGACCTGTCTTGTTCTATCGTGTCTATCTCTATCGGTACAAAAACCGATAGTATAAGGGTGTTTTTTACCGATAGAAGAAAACTTTTCTGTACTAGTGTTAGTCGTGGCGAAAAACTCGTGAGTTCAAAGAACCGAAAGGCTCTTCAATTTATAGAGCCTGAAGGTGTCGGTTCGTTTCCACACGCATCTCGGGTTCTTAAAACACACTTACGGTTGCCATCACAATGGGTCACTTAAGTCATTATTACCTGTCAAAAAAAACTCAGGGTTTTTCTTGGGATATGAACCGTCACACGGCGGAACATTTTCGGTTGAAGTTGAAACGTCGGGTTCATGATTCGATGCAGGATAAAAATTTGAAGTAAATATGTCTTTTCATTTTCTTCAAATTTGAGGGTTAGCTGACGAGGATTATCACCCAAGCTAGTTCAAAATAATAGACGTCTGGTTTAAGACAGAATTAGATTAGACGTGTTTCCATAAGTTCGTCGCTATGGTCTCAGACGACCTGAAGGGCAAGGGTACAAAGACGATTTATGATCGCAGCCCTTGCGCAATCATGAGGCTGCAGACAGTGCGCGGTCAGAAGACTGCAAACAATGCACGGTCAGAGGGTCGTTGACTATGTGCGATCAGAGTAATTCAGGAAGGCATAACTCTTTGAATAGGCATATCACGAGAATCACAGGGATCTTTCCACATATGAAGACAACTGCCAGGAGGTTAACATGTGCGGTTATCCCTTGATTGCACGTGTTAAGCCTACATGGAAGTTAAGTGCGGTTAATGAAACTGCATCCTAGTAACCGTTCGAGGTCGTTTCGCGTTGGCGCCCTTTTAGTCAGTATAAAAGGGTGGTCAGTGCACGTTCTAAAGATGGTTAAGAATACAAGCACTACCAGGCATTCCACAAACCTGAAGATTTAGACATAGTTAGATAGATACTAACATAGAAGAGATCTTCGCCTGTGATCATCTCTTCCTCCCTCTTGTAAACATTTTATCTCATATAGTGAAATCACAATAGGACGTAGGGCTATTACTCGCACCATCGAGGGACCGAACGTGTATAAATTCTCTTGTGCCCATATAGACATTACTCACCCTACCTTCCCGGAGGAGCGCCTTGGAAGGTCCCGCAACTCACAAATTTGCATAAGATCGACTAAGGACCCCGAGTCCCAATCGTTGACAATCCTGGTCACGGCTAGGGATTTTATTTCGTGAATATATATAAGTACATATATAATAGTTCATGGCTCACTATTTGATCATTTCACATTTCACAGACATCCAGCCTAGTACTGCCAATACATAATTCAACCATTCTTTCACATGCAATATTATTTATATTCAAGGTCATATCATAGCAACTTATAAAATATAGGTTCAAGATGTTCAAAACTATGACTTACCTTTTGCGTCGTAAGAAACAGCAGTCGATGTAGGGTCAGTGACGAAGTCTTTGAACTCAGGCTCTTGATCTACTCTCCAACAAACAAGCACACAAATATCACAAACTATTTTAAATGCTTTAATATCTATATGCAACATGCTCTTAAGAGAAAAGATCTTGGCGATGTTGAAACGGACTGAGATTGCAAGCTGATATAGGTCAAAATTCTAGTGTTTCAAGGAATTTGGGCTAAGATTGAGCACTGGAGGCTACTAAAGTCTCAAGGCATCAATATTGACATAGGGTTCATGGCTGGTTTACTCAAAAACGATGAATCTCAACAGATTGACATTCGGTTCACAGCCTAACATGGCTTCGGAGAAAGCTAGAGGGCTTATCTCAAGTTATGACAGTTGAAAGAAATGTATAACATCATTCTACAAACTTGGTAGACAAAGTTGATTTCAATTTGCACAGACAGAAGTTGTCAAATTGGGCTAATGCCACTGGCTGACATAGAGCTGACACTGGCTGGCATGAACTAAAACTAGGGCATGGCTGCTGGAGTGTTTTAGGGCTTCAATTGCTTCGCCAACTATGTCTGGGAGGTAGGCGAAAGCAACAGGAGCTTATAAGTGGTGGTTCCAGGAACTGAGATGGCCATACGGCGACGAACGACGGCGAGGAAGTGCGGTGACGACATGGCACAGTACGGCTACTGGACAAATCTTTGACATAGCTGTAACTGGCGATTATGTGTAGAACTAGCAATCGGGGTAGTAGAGCATTATGCTCAAGAGATCAAAGAAAAGGCACTGGACAAGGTGTCGACGATGGCGGTGGCCAACGGCGACCGGGCGGCACACTGGCGGTGCGGCAACGAAGGGTAAAATACCTAAATCGCGATTTGGCGCTGTGCTGTCAAAACCTGGGTTTGCTGAAGCTAACTAGAGCTAAAATACACTATCTGATGCTGTGGACTTGACTGGGAGTTGAATGATGGCGAACGACGGCGAACTGCGCCGAAGGAGAAGACGGCTTCAACGATGACAAGGCACTGGAGTGATTTAAACCCAAAATTGAGGGCGCGGTTGAGTTCCTGGGTCGCTGCAGATGGTGTGGCTGAAGGGAATCGGCCTGTGGTGGCGACGGCGAGCAATTAGATGTCGCGGCCGGAGAAAAAGGCACCAAATTGGGCAAAATCGATACACTGCTTTGGAGGTCAATTGCTTGCTGTGAGAGCAGTAGGGTAGTGAGTTAAAGCTTCTGGAGCGGCCAGTTTAGCCGGCGGAACAGTGGTGCGGCAGGGCGACGTGGGCCGTTCACCGGTGGCACACAGAAAAGGGGAAAAGCTCCAATTCGAGCTCAATTTAGAAATCTCAATGCACAGGCTTGTTAAGAGTATCCCACTGATCAATTTATAATACTACAGGGAAAGCTAATTTGGACTGGAGTAGATGTAATTGCTGGAATAGGGCGTTTTTAAAATCACGGCGATCCCCGGCGTTGAGGTCCACCAGATTTCGATTAAAGGCTACAACACGATAAGGTGAACAGGAGGCACATACTAGTCACTTCAATTCGGAGGTTGGTACAGTAGATCAATCTGGAGTCGAGCTCCTCCTCGGCGGCTCACCGGAGAAGAAGAAGAAAGCGAGGAAAATCCGATTTAGTGGCTAAGAAGGCTCGGGAGTGCAGTGGTGACGAAGAAGCTGCTCTGGGGCTGTCATTTTGATCTGGGAGGATCTTCAAATCCTGATCGCATACGGATTTGCGACCAAAGTCCTGATCGCATACGGCTTTGCGACCTTAACCGTGTTCAGAAAGGTTTCGCGACCATGGATTGGTTCGCGACCAGGAAAAGGAATTCGTTCCCTGTTTGGAATTGTAATCCTATATATATAACTAAGCTTATCTGTTTAGGATTAGTTAAGTTAGTTATATGAGTCTAATATGTTTAGGATTACTAAGTCTGATACGTACTCATACGATTGGACTATAAATACCTTGTAATAGGTCTACTTTAGATCATCGAAGAGTCATAGAACTTATTTGAGTTTTAGACACTTATAGTTCCCTCGACGTAGGCAAGTGTGCCTAACGTTCGACGTATAAAGCCCTCTTTGAAATAAGGAGTTGTGCAATTACTTTGGGTTTCGGTATTTTCGAGTAAGATCCCGTTATTCCGCATATTAGAATCTGGGTGAGCCTAGTGCGAAAACCAAGACTAGGTCTCAAACAGATCAAGTTGGTATCAGAGCAACTTTCCTATCCTGTGGATGGTGAAGACTCGCAAGGGTTACAAAACTTCCGGCGAAAATCTAGGCGATCAATTGACGGTTCCTACAGCCGCGTCTCCGACAATGTCTGACGATACCTCCGTTCAAGCTAACCTAGCCGAACAAGTGGCTAAACTCTCCACCGACATGGAAACCGTGCTTGCTTGGATTAAGCAGCAGGCCATGATTGTACCTCCTGAAGTAGGGAAGGTTATGGGTGAGAAGACTGGTGAAGACTTGCGCAGGGCAGACGAAGATGAAGACGAAGGCGACCACAAGACCGACGACCTCGCCAACACCTCCTTAGCTGTCGGATCTTTTAAAGTCGACGCTAAGATTGATATACCCATATATGATGGGGTGATCGATGCCGAGAAGCTGGATTCTTGGATCGACCAACTTGAGACCTACTTTGACCTGAAAGGGTATAGTAGCGCTCAAAAGGTCAAATTTGCACCTTTGAAGATGAAGGACCACGCCAAGACATGGTGGAAGGCCCTTGTCGCCAGTGGTGAAGCTGACGGCCTTGCGTGGGGTCAATTCAAACGACTTCTGCGACAAGAATTCTATCCGATGGGTTACCTTGAGGAGAGATGGGAGCGTTGGCACAGATTGTACCAACGGCGCGACTAGACCGTCCAAGACTATACGACAGAGTTTCGGCGACAAGCAATGGTCATTGGCATCTCACTATCCGACCCTCAGGTATTTCGGAAGTACACATCTGGACTTCGGAAATCGATTAGTACTGAGCTAAGTTTATTCGGTGTCCAAGACATTGTGACCGCGAGCACAACTGCTATGGCGATCGAGAAGAAGAATAAATCCCGCAGTGACAAAAGCACGAAGGAAAATGCGACCTCGACAAAGAAAAAGCCGAGTCCGAAGAAGAACGCTTCAAAATCGGGCACGGGTGCCTTTTGCGAACATTGTCAAGTCGCAGGGCATACCAAGGACAAATGTTACAAGCTTCATCCTGAACTTCGACCAAAGAAAAACGGACCAGGGAAAAGAACAGCCACGGCTACTGCGACTTCACCCGACGAAGAAGTTGTCCGAGTGAATTCGGTTAATGAGGCGGATACGACCTTGTCTCTGATGGCAATGCTGAAGGAGAAGGGTTCCGATCCACCGAACGACCATCACCCAACGGAGGACTTGTTCACCATCAACATCCAGGTGAAGCACGAAGTGGTCGCAGCGATATTTGATCCAGGAAGTCGGAAGAATATGGTCTCCGCTGGACTGGTTCGGCGACTTGGTTTGAAGACAACCACACACCCGTGACCATATCCGCTGGGTTGGTTTACATCCGACGTAAACCAACAGATTACGAGTCAGTGTGTGTTGAAGTTTGCAATCTCTGCATGATATATCGATGAGGTGCAATGCGATGTTGTCCCTATCGATATCTGTCAGGTGATCTTTGGGAGTCCGTATCTGTATGATCGAGACGCTCACTTCCATCGGCGAGCGCAAGAGTACGACCTCACCAAAGACGGAGTTAAGTTCGTGATCAGTAGAGACATCCACGTCAACACTTCGAACTTGATTACCGCAAATCAAGCCAAACGAATTGTTAATGCATGTCACAAGTATGTGCTTGTCATGATTCGACCCATTGGTCAAGGTGAGAGTACTCGACCAGCATTGTCGCTGGCGTGCCGAGAGGATTTTGGTCGTTTGTCGGGACTGCTGGAGAAATACAGTGATCTGTTCGAGACTACCCAGGGTCGTCCGCTGAAACGTCCAGTCGAGCACGAAATTCAGCTTGTGTCCGATGCGACATTGCCCAATCTGAGTATGTATCGCAACTCAGTATTGGAGAATGAAGAGATCAAGAGACAACTTGGTGAGTTGCTGAACAATGGTGCCATTCAACCAAGTAGTTCACCTTGTGGATCTCCTGTGGTGTTAGTACCAAAGAAAGATGGGACTTGGCGTATGTGCATCGACTATCGAGCACTGAACAAGATCACCATCAAGAACCGATACCCCCTTCCTCGTATTGATGACCTGCTAGACCAATTGAAGCATGCTGTGGTCTTCTCCAAATTGGATCTTAAGTCAGAATATCATCAAGTCAGCATCCGAAAGGAGGATACATGGAAGACCGCGTTCAAAACACGGCAAGGTCTGTTCGAATGGCTGGTCATTCCGTTTGGTCTCTGCAACGCCCCGGCAACTTTCATACGTCTTATGAATGACGTATTGAGACAGTTCATCGACGACTTTGTAATCGTGTATCTCGACGACATATTGGTTTATAGTCGTTCGTGGGATGAGCACCTCATTCATGTCGAAAAGGTGTTCGAACAGCTTTGGCAACATCGACTTCGCCTCAACCGTAAGAAGTGCGAGTTCGGTCAGCAAACTCTACTTTACCTCGGATTCATGATCGGCAACGATACGTTGCAAATCGACCCGGACAAGGTCAAAGTGATTCGCGAATGGCCGCGACCGCGAACAGTTAAGGATGTGCGTAGTTTTGTGGGAGCATGCCAATACCTTCGGAAGTTCATCCGACACTTCTCGATTATGGCTTCTCCATTGCATGCATTAACCAGGATCGATCAGAAGTTCGAGTGGACAGGGAAACATGAGGACACGTTTCTCTTGCTGAAAAGGAAGATCAGCGAGGCGCCTGTGTTAGCTTTGCCGAATCTCCAGAAACCGTTCGAGCTAGAAACCGATGCCTCAGGTTATGTGATGGGCGCAGTGCTCATGCAAGAAGGTCGACCAGTGGCATATCACTCCGAGTTATTCCAGGGAGCTCAGAAGAACTACCCGACTTATGATAAGGAGTTATGCGCACTGCATCAGGCCGTGAAACATTGGCGGTGTTATCTCTTGGGTAAAGAGACTGTTATTCACACCGACCATCAACCGTTGCAATATTTGCAAACTCAATCCAAGCTACAGCAAGCTCGGCACATGAAGTGGATGTCGTATCTGCAGCAGTTTAATCTGGTGATTAAGTACAAGAAGGGCGTACACAACAAATTGGTGGACATGTTGTCACGACCACCGGTTACAACCCTCTGTTTATCAGCATTCATGCAGATCGAGCCCTCATGTTATGGTGACTATGTCACTATGTACACTGAAGACCCTGATTTTCAAATAGCACTGACTGAGGTCGAAACAGGGAACCCTACAGAGTTTGTTCGTCGAGAGGGACTCTTGTACAAGGGCAATTTACTTTGCATACCTCGTGGAGCACCTCGAATTCAATGGATGCGAGAAGCGCACACATCGAAGGTACCTGGTCACTTTGGGGTTACAAAGATGTTGCAAAATCTTCACCGACATATGTTCTGGCCGCGTATGCAGCAAGATGTGGCTAGTTCCGTTCGAGGCTGTGGTCTCTGCAGCATCTCGAAACCGGCAAACAGGAAATTAGGTTTGTACACTCCTTTGCCAGTTCCATCGCGACCATGGGAGAGCATATCCATGGATTTCTTAGGAGGATTGCCTAAGACACAACGTGGCAACGACTATTTATTCGTGGTCGTTGATCGGTTCTCCAAAATGATTGTTCTTATACCTTGTCGAAAGACTATCACGGGAGAAGAAGCAGCTCGGGTATTCTTTCAACACGTTTGGACACACTTCGGACTGCCGACTTCTATTGTGTCTGATCGCGATACCCGGTTCCTTAGTCACTTTTGGCGATCGCTCTGGACGATGATGGACACCAAGCTAAAGAGGAGTACTGCTTTTCATCCGCAAACTGATGGTCAAACCGAGGTGGTTAATCGCACAGTCGTTCATCTCTTGAGAGGATATAACTCGAAGCACCCGAAGACCTGGGATGAAAGCATACCGTACCTACAGTTTGCTTTTAATCGAGCAGTGCATGGTTTGACTGGAAAGTCGCCGTTTGAGGTCTGTTTAGGATTTCTACCACAGAGTCCATTTGACCTGGAGTTTGTGATCCCTACCTCAGCACAGAACAACAAGGAAGCATCTGATCAGGATCGAGCACAAAAGTTCCTGGAAGGTATTCAATGACTCCATCGTGAGGTTGAACAGAACTTGCTGAAAGCTCAACTCAAGTACAAGGCGCGACATGATCGGCACCGAGTTAATGCGTAATTTCAAGAAGGTGATATGGTATGGTTACATCTGAGTAAGGAGAGACTTAAAGGTGAAGGTAAGAAACTCAAAACCATTCGTTATGGTCCTTTTCGGATTTTGCGGAAAGTGGGTAATAATGCTTGTCAGTTCGAGTTACCTCCATACATAGATATTTACTCGGTTGTCAATGTTGAGCACCTCAAACTCTTCGAGCCTTCAATGCTGGATGATGAGCCAGATACCATAGTACCATCTGTTGAAGACTTGGTCTATCAATGGGACGAACCTCTACGGGAAGATGTGATTCTGGAGAAGAAGGTGACTACCACCCGCAGTGGCACTAAGGAGACTTTTCGAATCGGTCGGAAAGGTCAGCGAGCACGTGCGGCAAAGTGGTACACCAAAGAACATGGACAAGCCCAATTTTCACATCTCTAGTTTGATCGAGACGTCGCAACAGGGGTTGGCTCCTTCTCAACAAGGGAGTTATGATCCGGGAGGATCTTCAAATCCTGATCGCATACGGATTCGCGACCAAGTCCTGATCGCATACGGCTTCGTGACCTTAACCATGTTCGGAAAGGTTTCGCGACCATGGATTGGTTCGCGACCAGGAAAAGGAATTCGTTCCCTGTTCGGAATTGTAATCCTATATATATAACTAAGCTTATCTGTTTAGGATTAGTTAAGTTAGTTATATGAGTCTAATATGTTTAGGATTACTAAGTCTGATACGTACTCATACGATTGGACTATAAATACCTTGTAATAGGTCTAGTTTAGATCATCGAAGAGTCATAGAACTTATTTGAATTTTAGACACTTATAGTTCCCTCGACGTAGGCAAGTGTGCCTAACGTTCGACGTATAAAGCCCTCTTTGAAATAAAGAGTTGTGCAATTACTTTGGGTTTCGGTATTTCCGAGTAAGATCCAGTTATTCCGCATATTAGAATCTGGGTGAGCCTAGTGCGAAAACCAAGACTAGGTCTCAAACAGATCACATTTATAGGCGCGGCACGAAGCTTGCTACGTTAGAGGCCGTGGAACTTGTGCCAGTGCATCTTCGGGTTGAAGCAATGGCGGCGACGGCAAGATGGCAAAAGCGGCTCTGCAGCTGCGTTGGGACTTGGCACTGAGCGGTGCAGGGCAGGGGTGACGAAGCTTAGCCTGGCAAAGACACGTGCATGCGTGCGAATTTCAAACTCGCCCGCTAGTGCGCGCTGCTATGTGTTGGTCGTCGGTGCTGCCACGGCAACGACTTAGATGTGGACACATGTGCACATGCAGGTTCGACCGAGTACGAGCACGGCGAGGGCGGTGCTCGGCCGGCGGCGACAAAGCATGGTGAAGAAACACGACACAACTGAGGTCGAACATAGTGCCGGTGGCTGTGGTCGAAGCCGACACAAGTTCTGGTCGAAAACAGCAGGCTGGGCTAATTTGTAATTCTGATTTTTGGCTTTTGGACTAAATTGTAAAATCTGAGATTTGGAGGATTAGGGCTGATTTGAATTTCATAATTCTGACAAACTTTATTCAGCAGATATTTTGGCAGCGGTATTTGATAGAATCTGGCACATTTGAATAGTTTTTGCATAAAACAAAAAAAAGGTAATTAGGGCACTAGTAATCTGGATTTTGTCGAAACTAGAATTCTGAGACTTAGGGTGAGATTTTGATGTTCCGATAAAAGGAGAATTTGTATTGAATAACATTTGGGAGGTGCTCCCTGAAACAGATTTGAATTTGGAGTTGATTTGAAACATTTAGCCTTTTCAGGCTTCTCAAAAATCTGAAAAAGGACTGATCTGTGATACGTCTTGGACTGATTTGTGAAAAGGGCTTAGATGATAGAATCTTGCTGCCAACTTGTTGGATTAAGGTATTGGCATACCCTTGATCATAGTTCAAGGATAATCTGGTCTGTATTAGGTCAGGATTTGGCCATATCTGAGTTCAAAGTATTGAGGGTAATTTGGATATTAATTTAATTCCTGTTTTCGAAAATAGAAAAGGATTGATAAATCTGGGAGTTAGAGATGGAATTGAATCTGGCTTTTGAAGGCTTTTATTCTCAGGATAGATAGTGGGTCATATCTGGAAAGTCAGATCTTAATTTGGGTTCACAGGGAAGATTTTGAGATTTTTGGGGCTTAGGATAGATTAGGGCTGAACTGATCTTGCTACTACTACAGAGATACATGCATGCATGATTTTCATGGAAAGGAAATTTTCACCCCCAAAACCAGGGTGTTACAGTGATGCTTCGAGTTCTCGACACCGGGACACGACGAACTGCCTCGAGATTTTTTCCATTTAATGCTTGTCATGATTGTCTGACTGTTTTTTTAAAAGGCTTTAGTTAGATATAATATCTCTGAATTTTCTGCTTTAGTCAAGAAGGGCTGCTTTGACCAATAGGTGGCTTCTTGAGGTCTTACTAGTCATAGCTACTGCATCCTTTGCTCCTCAAGGAAGAGAGCCAACAGGACCATCTCATCATTTTAGATGAGAGATAAATGCTTTAATTATGCAGTAGTTCATCAGTAGTAAGCATTGGATTTGGATACCAGAAGAACATCCCAAACCAAGTAAGACTTTCTCCATCATGCATTTTTCGCAGTTCTTCAGTTTTACATCCTAATAAGGTTCTTGCTTTTTGCAAACAGAGATAATTGCTTTATTCAGGAAATTCTCATTAATTTGACAAGAAATTTAGAGGCGAAAAGAAATAAGATTTCTCCATGTTTTTTCTAAACTCACAAGTTTTCATATTGGAATAAAAACATCAGCATAAGATATTATTTTGATTAAAATACTTCAAAATTAGTATAAAGCATGATAAAAGTTCAAGAATAAAAAAATATGTAGCGCTAAAATGCAAAATTTGCATTTAATCCTAACATTCAACTAACATAGTGACAACCTGATTAATGTAGACAAGTTGAGGGACTAAATTGACTAAGATAAGTTTAAGGATACGCTAAGCTAAATTTATGTTTAGTGTTTCAAGTGACATAATTACACAAAATTTAAAGACACAAAACACAATTTCCATTAAAAAACTCAAACACTTGAAACATGTCATGAGACATCATGACGAAACACGGGGTGCCCGATCTTCCATCAGGTAGATGATAAGTTGATTTGGTGGAGATCTCGATGTCGACGATCTGGCTTCCGATCAGAACTGATCGAACCCAACAATATCGACATCAATTCGTGCCAAGACGCGGATGACCTCGCCAATAAAGCTAATTCCTAAAAGCGAATCGAGAGCACAAAAAAAACGTAGAAGCAATCTGGAAATTGCAAATCAAATTGAATTAAGCTCACAAGTTGGGGTTCCACAAACCGATCTATGGCAAAACTGCAAAGGCATAATAATCTAAGCAAAAGCCAGAGTTTGTGCTGAGTTGGTTGGCGCCGACATCTGCCTCTGAGTGAAGGAGTTACCAAAGCTGTTCCTTGACCATTGTTGCCGTCTTTGCAATTCTTTTTCTGCCAAAACAGCAAGTTGGAACAACCTATTCACATTGTTATAGTCCTTGTAATCAACAATATCCTGGATTTCACGTCTTAACCCAGCATAGAAGCGAGCCATTTTATCCTCCTCACCCTCTATTACCTCACAACGTAACATGTCTTTCTGAAGCTCTTGATAGTACTCCTCTACCGACTTGCTACCTTGTTCTAGGCACTGTAATTTTTTACGCAAGTCACTCTTAAAGGAAGGAAGAACAAATCTATTGCGCATAAGTCTCTTAAGCATCTCCCAAGTTTCAGGTTGTATGCCAACATTTACTAGTGCATTCCACCAGATAATTGCAAAGTCTTTGAACTCACTAGTCGCTTGTCTAACTCGATGAATTTCAGGAACTAAATGGGAGTTAAATTTTTGTTCCACGGTCATTTCCCAATCTAGGTATGTTTCAGCATCATATAAACCAGAAAAAGAAGGTATGGTGAACTTAACCTTAGCGAAAGGATAATCATTGCGAATGTGATTGTTACCATTATTATCTCGCATACCTTGATGATTGGGGCTCAGTCGCTCCTGTAATTGTGCATCTCGTGCAACCCGTCGCATGGCGGCGTCGTTGCGGTGAACCCCCACGTTGGACTCCTCATCGACTTCATTGTCTTGTTGGATCGTTGTTCCATTAGAAGGTTGTCGTTTCTCCACATTCTCCACCCTGCCAGCAAGATCAGAGATACGACGATCTAGCCTCTCGATACTGTTATGATTATCTTGTTTGTCCTTCGTGAACTTGTCTGTGAGCTCTTGGATGCTCTTGTTGAGGGCCTCATTCATATCAAGAATGAGCTTACGAAGGTCATTCTCCTCAGCAGCAGCTCTAGCTATGGTTTGCGGTCCTGTCATGGTTAGTAGGAACAAAGATAACACAAAGTATTCTCCCTATAAACTACTAGGTGGTGGTATGTGAATTCACTCGCCCTCAAGCGTCTTACCACGCTCTTGCAAGGATCTTACCAACACTGCAAAAGGTACAACCGGTGGCTGGTTCATGATACCATGGGGCGTGAGTGAGGCGATTGCAAGGCTGAATCCTGTTCTGATAAGAAGAAGGTGGAGCTCAGAAGGCAATTGTATATAAGCAAAGGATTAGCAATAACCGAAATCAGATAACAAAGCTGAATAAATGCCCAAAGTACGTGTCACAGTTGCTGGCCTAAACTCGTTCCTAAAACTAGTTCAAGCAAGCAAAGTGATCAGTACAGGCGATGGATATGAAAGGATGCAAGCACTTCTGATTTTTTTTGTTAATCGTTCTTTTCTTCTTTTTTTTCTTTTTTTTTCACAAGAGTGCTGTAAAGGCTGGATTACAACTCAAAATTTAAGAATTACGCACAAAACCTATCACAATACTCTCGGCAGTTTAGCAAAGATGCTCTGTAGAAACTTCCAATAATAATATGGGGGGCTCTTAGAGACCTCAAACGTAAAAAATTATAACTAGGAAGTTGTAGCTCTTTTCTTTCTCATCAATTTGAATACATGGAACACCTAATTTGGGGTTTGGAACTAGGAGATATAGCCCCCGAAATACAGGATGTACAGATTACTCTGAGATGAAATAGATTAACTTCCAACGCGATTTTGGCAACGAATATGGCGTTTCTGGAACTTGGTGCTATGAAAAAAGTTGTAGATCTCTTCGAGAGATACAACTTAGAGTATTTAATTGCCCAAATTGGTGTTCAGCTGACTAAGATATTGTCTTTAGAAAAACAGCAACGCAAAAGGGAAATCCGAACCGATTGCGACTCGAATTTGGTTTCGGTTTAGGATTGGAATTTGAGATTGGACACTAGACCAAGAATACGAATTGACCAGCAATACGACGATGACCACGGACACAAATTCAACAATGCAAAACTGAAAATGAAAATTGTGAAAGGCTCAAAGTGGTTTGGATAGCGGAAGACTATGATCATAAATGTTTTTTTTTCGGTTTTTTCTGGACTCTAGGTAGAAGATGAACGACGAACAGAGGGGATACCTGACGGGAAACCTTGGCTTTGATATCACTTGGAGATCTCAACGTTGACGATCCAACTTCTGATCAGAACTGATCGAACCTAGCAATCGCTACACCACTGCTCTGTTGGTTATCAACCGCGCCAAGACGCGGTTGACCTCGCCAAGAAGGCTAATTCCTACAAGCGAATCGAGAGCACAAGCAAAAACGTAGAAGAAGCAATCTGGAAATTGCAAATCAAATTGAATTAAGCTCACAAGTTGGGGTTCCACAAACCGATCTACGGCAAAACTGCAAAGACAGATTAATCTAAGAAAAACCCAAGTCTCCCTGTGACGGCTACGGAGTATGTATATGAGAGAGAGAGGCGGCGGCTAGGGTTCAGGTCGTAGTCTAACTAAGATACATGGGCCGAAGGCCCAAAAAGAGGTGACGCAGCATCAGTCTGATTCTGTCTCACGCGCACGCTTTGGGCGATTCCTGGTGACTTGGAAAGATTTTAGCGGCGGAACCAGATGCGTTGCAAAGCTTATCTCCTAAGCTTTCCGTGAAGTGGTAGAACGTCGAAAACAGACTTCGTACGTGGCCTGGACGTCCGTTTGAAGACAGACGTGTCGCTGCAGTCCAAACCGGCGTCCATCTCAGGATCAACTCGAACCTGGGCTCGTCTCGGTGCGTCGTGACATCCTAGCTGATCCAAACCATGATTCCTAAGTACAAGAACAATATCATTAGGTAGTAACTCGCCCTCTACGGTAGTTTCACATAAACTTAGGAACGAGCTCACCTGGTAATTTAGCTGACGTGCGCGTGCCCTTGTAATTGGTCCTTGCACAAGCGGTGTTGGAGAAGTTGACACATCCATAGGAGTGATGTCCTCATCACATCACAAGACAATCCAATTTACGCACCTATCTCAATGGTACTGTCCATACATAGCCCAATTGAATGGCTTTGGATGTGCCAAATGGTGGAACCATTGAGGATTTCAAATCGTCTTGTCCTGTATTGACTAATTCTCATGGATGATTTTTACTCATATTTTTTTCATTTTACAATGTACACCTACTCTTATCAAACAAAGATAGTGTTATCTAACATAACATCTATATATTAATTGGAGAGAGTAATCACTTGCTTGAAACGTATGAATTTCACAAAAATTTTAGAGCAAATCTCATCCCTAGTGAGAATTAGATATTTTTTACTTCAAAATTTCTACAAAATTTTGCTGTTCCAAATGTATCCTAATTAAACACAAAGAAGAAATGGACAAACCCAAAGTTTTATTTTAAAAAATTAGTAAAACCCTAGTGCTTTTGGAAAAGCCACCAGAGTGATGGCTACAGTTTTATTTTCTTAGTTCACTCTAGTATTTGACATGCCTGATAATATGTACATGTTTAAATTTAGTGAAAACACTATTTCTCGATCAAAAAGACAGAACATTCTCTTTCATCAAATACTATACACCACACAGATAAGAACTAATGGGAATATGACTCACATAACGATCTTTGCCTTCGACACGATGTCGTGCTTCCCGCAGATCTACAACACTTAGTCTAACCTACTCACCACAATACTCAAGAATATGAAAATGTATCAAGAAAAAATATTAAAACAGTTGCAAAACAACTGCAATGTATTGCATGGGGGTGGTAGTCCATTTATGTGGATGAAAATCTAAGACTACCAGCTAGATGACCAGAAGGCATAGAGCAGAAGTGAAGGGTTATACAAAATCAAATTTTAGGCAATTTTGAATTTTGATCTAACAATACATGATTGAAACACTTAAGAAAACTAATTATTTGTGTCAACATACCTAGGTATCGAGTGGGTACCATTCTGAAAATATTTGTATAGTTATGATATACAATAGGTGCTACAACAATAAGCAATCCTGATAAACCGTTAGAGAATTGAAAAAATACTATTCGTGTGAACGAAAGCCTTCTTGTTCATTTAAATAAAAAAGACAAAACTTTCTAAACTAGCCAACAATCGCAAAAAGCCTCCATCCATGAGTTCCTGATCTTCCGAAGCATACTCTACTGTGCTCCATTTTCTGGAAGTATCAAGAAAATCATTAATGGATTTGTAGACGCTGTTGTCATCAGAGACCTAGCCAGCGGCCGCTGCCTCTCGCGCCTCCCGCGCCCGCCGCCACCGATCCCGCGTGTGCCGCCGCCTCCCTACCGCGCCTCCACGCTGCCACCTCGTCCCCATCGCCGAGTCGGCCCCTGTGCTGCAACTGCTCCTCCACCTCCTATTGAGCCACCGATCCGGCCCTGATCCGCTTGGATCCAACCTCCACGCCGCCGGATCCCCATTCCTCCGAGCAACGCCATCGCTGTTTCTCCTCGAACGCCGGCGCCTCCTACCACACCGCCGCCGTGGCGTAGCCATGGTCTTGCAACCATGTCGCCATGAAGCTCCACTTCGACCACGACGACGACCAGCGCTGCTTCGACCTGCTAATCGCCCACCAAGACGACCAGTGCGCCTTTAGCAACCTCGTTCGGCTCGATAACCGGCATCTTCTTCGGCCCCCCGCTGCGACCTCCTCCACAGCCATTCGTCCGGCTTCTCGGCTTCAACCCCAACATGATCTAGCTCCAGTAAATGAGGGATTCTTTCGGAGGGATTCGTTCTCGGGGGTTTCTTTTTTGTTTGGCCCTGGTGTTCTCTGATCTTTCCTGGTCTCCTGATTGTTGAATTATGTTTGATCTGAAGGAGTTAGCTTGGAATTTGGGTATTTCTTTTGAGAATGAAGTTTGGTCTTCTCTCCATTCTGGTGTGACTTTTGATTGTGCCAGAGACTCCGATGAATTCTTTCTTACTCTCTTCATTAGACGTTCAGCGTTCAGGCCTTCTGTGAGGGTGATTGCTGATATTTTAGCGGCTCACATTGGGAGTGAGGCGAAATTATTCAATGTGGTTCATTTCTCTGATTTTGGCTTTCGTTTCTGAGTGGCTAATAAGAAAGTGGGTTTCAAAATTCTCCATTTTGTTGAGATCGTTCATGAAAAGTTCTCCTTATCTTTCTTTCTTTGGAGAGATGGTGGCCCTAATTGGCAAGCTGAGTTTGTTTGGTGGACTTCTGAGCAAGCCAAGGAATGGATTCTTGTTAAAAGTAGATCCTCAACTCGGGTTTCTACTCAGGTGGGTAAAAGGAAAGACCTGGAGGTTAGGCAGATTTGGTTGAAAAAGGATACTATTGGGGTTTCGACCAATTCTTCCTTTCCTGTTCGACTAGCTGTTCATGAGGATGTTTCGACCAAAGGTTTGGTTCACTCTCGAAAAGCTGTTCGTGAGGCTGATTTGGCCAAAGGTTTGGTTCCCATTCGGCAAGTTGGCAGTAGGATTCTTTCGAGCTTAGCTGCAGTCCCTGCTCATAAGGTATTTTCGAGCAAGCCTTCATATCGTTTTCGACAAGACGAGTCTGCTAAGGGTGTTCGGGGGATTCATAAGTTTTCTTTTCCTGATGGTTGTCATTTTACTGATTTAAAATGTTTCAAGTGCCTTGCCCATGGGCATCTTAAAAGAGACTATTTATCTCCTGTTAGATGTTTTATTTGCTTTAATTATGGACATATTAGCAGTTTCTGTATCAAGGCCAAATGTAAACGCAAAATTTTCATCTGAAAGGGTGTCTTCTCATTGGCCTGGTTTTCTAAGCCTCCGGTTGGCATCCATGCCAGGCAGCCTATTAGTGGAGAGGTTATTCATTTTTCTTTTGTGTCTTTGAACTCTTCCTTTGGTATTGGTGCTGAGGGTGACTTGCAAATCATTTTTGCTGAGAACTTCACTGGGTTTTTCAAGGAATTAGTGGCTGCTAGAGAAGTTTCGCATTCCTCTAAGATTTTTAGTTCTTCTACCTTGTACTTTAGTGAAGAGGATAATCAAGGGCTGCAGTAAAATGATTTTCAAGGTGATCCGCTTGGGGATGCTTTGGTTATTAACAATCAAGAAATGCAAAATTGGCCTCCCTGGGTTCCTGTGGTTCAAGAATCATTGGGTCTTTCTTTTTCTGAATCTAACAGCTCTTTGGGAGAGTCTGATGGTTTTTCTTCTTTGCAATCAACTGTAGTTTTCTCCGGTGCTAACCAATGGAAAATGTTCTCTTTGATGAGTCCGCTGTCTTCGTGGTCTTTTCATCAGAGGGGACTTAATTCATCTTTGTGCTTTAAAGTGTCTTGGACGCTATTCAATCTTGAAGCTTCAAAGGTTTCTTCCTCAGATCAAGGATGGGAGTTAGTCAAGAATGATGAGAAGGCTCTCCTTTTTCATTAGGGTGTTAAGTGTCATTCTCATAAAAAGCTGCCTGCTCCTATTTCAACATCAAGTCTCAGAAGAAGCCCTAGGTTGACGGCAAAATTTAAAGGCTATCGACCTGAGGTGGCACCTCATCTTTCTTTTCCTATGGTTCAAGCTCTGGTCTTGGCTTGTGGCATGTCGAATGATTTGTTATCTACTTGACATCTACTAGGGCCAACCATTGAAGAACTTGATTGATTTCTCCATGATGACATGTTTGGTTTTGATGGAAATATTGTGGGTTTTGAGAACTTGGTTTCTTTGGTGGTTGATAGAAGGGTTAGCTTATTTGTTTCAGTTGCTGTTATGGTGGTTGTATGATGAATCTAACTATTGCAATGTTTGTAATAGTTTATTTTTGTATACTGCTTTCTTATATGGCTCAAAACAATTATCATAATATTCTTAGTTGCAATATCAGAGGTTTGAATGCTTCTGACAAAAAGAGAGCTGTGTTTAATAAAGCTATGGAAGCTAAATGTGGTCTTATCTGTCTTCAAGAAACTATGTTGGAGGCAGTGGATTTATTTTTGGTTAAAAGCTGCTGCCAAAAGAACTTTCGGGAGTTTGAATTTATTCCTTCAATTGGTAATTCAGGTGGCCTTCTTATTATATGGAATTCAAAGCTTTTACGAGGTGAAGCAGTTTATAAAAATAGATTCTCATTGACAGTTGAATTAGTGCACAAAATTTCTGGTTTGACCTGGATTGTTACAAATATTTATGCCCCCTGCACTCCTCAAGGTAAACAAGAATTTTTGACATGGTTTTAAAGCATTTTGAGATGGTTTCAAAGCATTTTGATGCCGGATAATTATAATTGGTTGGTTTTAGGTGACTTCAATCTTATGAGATCAAGTCACAACAGAAACAAAGGTCGAGCTAATGTTAATGAGATGGCTGGTTTTAATGCTGCAATTAACCAACTTCAGCTAGAGGAGATCCCTTTTAAAGGGAGAAGCTTTACTTGGTCGAATATGCAATTTAATTCGCTTCTGGAAAAGCTTGACTAGTTTTTTGCCAATGGAGCTTGGATTGAAGTCTTTCCTAATAATAAAGTCTCTCAGTTAAGTAAATCTATTTCTGATCATGCGTCTTGTGTGCTGAGAATTAATTCAAAGTTACCCTCGGGTGATATCTTTAGATTTGAGAATCATTGGGTAAATCGGTCAGGATTTATGGACTTGGTTTCTAAATCCTGGAATTCTATTAATGATGAGAATAATATTGCAAAAGCAATTGTCAGTAAGTTTATAGTGCTTCATAAAGCTTTTAAGCTTTGGAGTAAGAAGCCTAATCAAAGGAAAACTTGGATTGATAATTCCAATTTGATTATTGCTCTGCTAGATGGTTTAGAAGAACAGAGATCTCTTAACTCTTCTGAATTCAAGTTTCGTCTTTCTTTAAAAACTCACTTAAAATATCTTCTGAAAGTGAGCATTGGAGACAGAGAGGTAAATTTAGGTGGGCAAAGTTTGGTGATGAATTTCATGCTGTGGTTTCAAAAAATTTTCGAAGCAATTTTATTTCCTCATGTGATAATGCTGGATGTAATATTGATAATCATCATGACATGGCTGAGCTTCTTTGGTCATCTTTTAAAGACAAGATTGGGACTTCTAATTATCCTTCTTGTGTTTTTGATTTAAAAGAAATTCTTACTGATTTTAAGAGAGATTTTTCCAGATAGAAAGCCCTATTTTTCAGGAGGAAATTGATAAGGTGATTTTTCATATGACTTCTAACAAAAGTCCTGGTCCGGATGGATTTAATGGTTTATTTTATAAATCATGTTGGGAGATTATTAAGTTAGATTTTTATAAACTCCATAGAATTTTTTGTGAAGGAACAGTGGATCTTAAGAGACTTAATTCTTCTTGGATTATTCTTTTACCTAAAAAAGAAGGTTTGTCGTGGTATTGCGAATACCCCGGCAGGTTTTGAGAACGATCCTAGCGAAGATTATGCGGCGCGAGTAGACCGAATGACCGGTTCTCCCCCGCCGGACAAACAGAAGAAATAACACGAGGATTTATACAGGTTCGGGTCCCAGTGGGGGCCCTAGTCCTGTTGGTGCGCTCCCGACCGGAGTTCGCTGGGGAGGCTCTCTCCGGGGGAGAGGCTTCCGGAGCACACCTGTGAGTTTATCTATTCCAATCAATATGAATCACTTGCTTACAACTGAGGGGTACAAGGGCTATTTATAACCCCAAAAAGAAACAAAAAGACTTATCTACCCCAGAAGCCACCGTCGGATCAAGGGGTAGCTACGTCCTTCTCCCGGTCAAACGTCTTGGATGCTTGACAGGTGGTCGCTGATTCCCGAGGCGCTCCTCGCG
Organism: Pharus latifolius; assembly: GCA_019359835.1. Classification (NCBI taxonomy): domain Eukaryota; kingdom Viridiplantae; phylum Streptophyta; class Magnoliopsida; order Poales; family Poaceae; genus Pharus; species Pharus latifolius. Next base: position 22,719,425 of record CM033326.1, read on the forward strand.
TGACCTGCACGTGATAAACAACTCGAGATTTTACCTTTAGAAGGGCGATGAGGCCCGGGACATGCGCCGGAGGCCAGGTCCCGGGAGCCAAAAGGCGGCGCCCGGGGAGGCCGCGGAGGCCACGTCCCCAGGCAAATGTCGGCGCCCGGGACCGGCGCCGGAGGTTAGGTCCCGGGGGCCAAAAGGCGACGCCCGGGACCGGCATCGGAGGTCAGGTCCCAGGGGCCAAAAGGCGGCGCCCGGGGAGGCACCGGAGGCCAGGTCCCCGAGCAAATGGCGGCGCCCGGGACCGGCGCCGGAGACCAGGTCCCGGGGGCCAAAAGGCGGCGCACGGGGAGGCACCGGAGTCCACGTCCCAGGGCAAATGTGGCGCGACTTACCTGGACTTAGTCCCGTGGAGATTTCCCCCAACAGCAGCCCCCCATACCTCCCAGGGACGATGCTCTCGTCCCCGGTGGGTATGGTACATGTCACCGGGAAAATTTTCGGACCAAGCCACCGGAACCGCGACGCTTCGGCTTCCGTGCCTCACGCTTAAGATCGCGCCGTTTCGCCATAAATGCGCTCGCGATTCGCGGGCCCGTCCCTTCGTTTCCCGCGCACGGTTTGAATTTCAACGGCCCAGATTGCTCCGCGGGGTGCCACGTGGCGCCCATCTGGACCACGGCTTGCCCCTATAAATAGGGCCTTGGGGGCTCGGGAACTTCATTCCAAACTTTTCATTCTTAGCGCGTTTAGCTCTCCCGGTAGCTCTCTCCCGGTAGCCCTCTTCCGGTAACTAGCTTCCGGTAGCAAGCGTCCGGAACTTTTAGATGTAGCCTCCTGAAAAGTTAGCCTTCGGAAAAAACTAACCTGATGGCACCGAAGGGTCAAGCGAAGACGACCGAGGTGCCCCCGGAGGAGGTCACTCCAGACTTCCTCTGGGCGTCCGAGTTCACGGCCGAGGACGCGGAGTCCATGGTCAAACGCGGAGTCGTCGAGGACGGGGACATCCGGGTCCCCGTGAAGAAGGACGAAGCCCCCCGCCCCAGGCTCGGAGAGGTCGTGGCCTTCGAGGCCTTCCTGGAGGCGGGGCTCCGGCTCCCGGTGCATCCCATGCTCCGGGAGTTTTTGAAGAAGTATGGGGTGGCCCTCACCCACCTCACCCCGAACGCGATCGTCCGGATGGGCCTCTTCATTTGGCTCTACGAGACGGCGACCGGGCGGGAGCCCACTCTATGCGCCTTCCGGTACTTCTACGAACCGGTGGCGAGGAGCTCCCACCTGGTGAAGGGGGCACCCAAGTCCCCCTTCGGCTCGGTGATGGTGCAGATGCTGCCGTCCCGGGTGGCCGATTACCCGGCGGCGGCCTCCCGGGACCACTGGGGCGACTGGATCCGGAGGTGGCTCTACCTCCAGGTCCGGGACGACGAGGTGGCGTACGCCCCGAAGCCCCCCACTTACAGCCGGTCATCCGCGCCGAAGCCTCCGGTGTGGACGGACGAGGAGCTCGAGCTCCTCGGCAAGGTGATCATCTCCCGGAAGACCCGCTCTATGCGGGACGCCACTGAGGAGATGATGCTCCTGAGGATCTCCCCCTTCTCACGCGGGAGAAGGGGGATCGGCATGAGCCCGGAGCAGCGGCCCCCGATCAAGCCGGTGACCCGACGTAAGTCCGTTACCTGTTTCATTTTATTTACAAATTTTTGAAAATTTGACTAACTCTTTACCTCTTGTAGTCCGGCCGTACCCGGCGGCGCGGGAGAAGGCGGAGAACCTCCTGGGGAGGTACTTCGCCGACGAGCACGAGCGCGTCGTGCGCCTCGTGGGGGAGGGTCCTCCCTGGAACTTGGTGGCTGAGGCCTACGGGCTGAAGTTGCCGGAGAGGAAGCCCCTCCCCACCCCCGGGTCGCACAAACGGGGGAAGGACGCTGCCGGGGGCTCTGAGCCTAAGAAGGCCAGAGTCCAAAAAGCCTCCGGCCCGTCGACGACGCCGACGGCGACACCGGCGAAGCCCCGGGACGAGACCCCCGGGACCGGGCGCGCCCGGGAGCCGGCCCGGAAGGAAGCAACACCCCCTCCCCCGAAAAGCCCCGTTGCGGCCTGGGGGAAGGAGCCCGCCATGGGCGGGGCGGCGTCCGATTCGGCGGACTACGCCCCATCGCCGCCTTCGGTAGCGGCCCTCCTGGCACCCCCGGCACCCTTGGAGCCGGAGAAACCGGAGGTGAGGTTCGCGAAGGCCTCGCCTCCACGGGTGGAGTGGCCCGTAGACGAGGGGGGAGCCCCTCGGTCTATGAGGTTCCGCCGGAAGTGGAGGCCCCGGGGGCCCTCCCACCCGGGAAGGGGAAAGGGCTGATGATCCCCCCCCGGCGAGGGACTCCTTCCGGGACTTCCTCGGCCACTTCTTCGGGGGGCACTTCGGCGACGAAGACGACGACGACCGCCACCCTAACCGAGGTCATGCCGGGCGCCCAGGTCCGGGGGCCCGTTTTCGGCCGCGGCGGGACCAGCGCCGGGCGGGAGACCCCCCTGCTTTCCGCAGGGGAGGTCGAGCGTTACGCGGAGGGCCTGCAGACCCCAAAGGTCCAGGCCTTCGTCGCGGAGGGGACGCTCCACGAGCGCTTCGCGGAGCTCCGGTCCCTTCAAGTCCAGGTATCCACCCGAAGCGGTTGTCGCTTTCTCTTGGCTCCCTGCATCCAAAATTTTTCTAACTCTGGAATTTCGTAGGGGGCGGCAATTACCTGGGGCGTCGAGCAGCGCGTCATCCGGCTGCTCAAGGACGCGGAGGACAGGGCCGCCTCCTTCCTGGGCCACCGGGATGAAGCTCTCCAGGAGCTGGCCCAGGTTCGAGCCCAGGTCCTCGTCTCGGAGAGCGTCAACAGCCGCCTTCGGGAAGAGGCGAAGGCGAGGGAGGAGGCCCTCCGGGAGCTCGAGGGGTCGAGCGTCCGGGCGGTGGTGGACGCGGGCCACTCCGTCAGCTCGGCCCTCGAGAGCCTTGCCGTAAGCCTAGGCTCCGGGGGTGGCTCAAAGGTGCCCCCGGCCACGCTCGCGGAGGCTGTGCATTTTCTTAACGCACAAGTCTCTGTGATCCCGGAGGCAGCGGATGCCCGGGCGCGAGGCCGGGCAATCCCCGTCGTCGCAGCCGCGGCCGGGCTTGTCGAGCACCAGGGAGTGGGCGCCCAGGCGATCGGGGGCCGCATCCCGCGGAGCTTCCCCTAGCTCTTCGAGCCCTCGCGCCGGGAGGTGGAGCAGCTCGCCGGGGGCTTCTCACGGCGGCTTTGATTTTGCTGAGCCTTATCTCCGGGGAGCTCAGCGGGGACGCCGTCCGGGAGCCCGTCCGGTTAAGGTGGCATCCGGAGTGGCACTTGAATAATTTTGACAATCATCGCGCCGAACTGTCCCCTCCGCGTCCGGGGTTCCGGATGATACCTCCTCTCCGGATACTTCCACCGGCGGGATACGAGTTCTGGCCCGAAGATGTGCTCCGGGAAGCTCGGCGCAGCGTGCGCGCATTGTACCGGGACTTGGACCGGGAGCTAGTAGAGGGCCTCCGGGAGTATTAGGCGTAGGAGCCTTAGGACGGAGAGAATCCCCTGGGTTAGAGCCCGGGTTGTACCGTTTCCGAAGCCTACCGGAGGGGGAAGATGTCCTCCGGGTTTGACAATCAATAAAGTTGTTTGCTTGCTTATTCTTTGTCGTCTTTTCATTTTTTCTTCTTGGATGGTCTGGACGACCCCTTTTGACAAGGATGAGCTAAGTTTGCTCGTGGGCGGTGCGGTCGACACCCGGGGGTTCCTTATCCCCCCCGCCCACAGCGGGCCGGAGGGTAGCTCCGCGCGCTGTGGGGGTAGCAAGGCCCCCGGGGTGGAAGTGACCTGTAGGATAGGAATTTTTCTAAGTTAGAAAATTTTAAAACGAGGTTTCCAAGGGAAAGACCTTCCGGGAGACAATCGTCCGGTCGCCGTGAGAACGGGGAGCCGGGAATAAGGCCTCGTGTGGAAGAAACATCCAAGAAAACCCGATGAGATTCCCGGAGACGAGCTTCCTGGGAGATAATCGTCCGGTCGCCGTGAGAACGGGGAGCCGGGAATAAGGTCTCCGGGGAAGAAATGTCCGAGAATCCGTAACTTCTCCGGGAGACAATCGTCCGGTCGCCGTGAGAACGGGGAGCCGGGAATAGGGTCTCCGGGAGGCAATCATCCGGTCGCCATGAGAACGGGGAGCCGGGAATAGGGTCGCCGGGAGGCAGTCATCCGGTCGCCGTGAGAACGGGGAGCCGGGAATAGGGTCGCCGGGAGGCAATCATCCGGTCGCCGTGAGAACGGGGAGCCAGGAATAAGGCCAGAAATCATGAGGGAGATTCCAGAGAAAATCCTTCCGGGAGACAATCATCCGGTCGCTGTGAGAAGGGGAAGCCGGGAATAAAGTCTCCGGGGACAAGATATCCAAGAAAGCCATCAGACGTCCCACTGGGGAGAGCGTCTACTCCCAGAGGAGGAAGTGCCCGATGACGGGTCTTGAGTGTTTGGTCAGGGGACTAGTCTCCCAAAGTGACTCGTTACCGCGGCCACTGGGGACCGGGTGGCCGCTTACACCCTCAGTCCACGAGGGCTGATCGTAAGCCGCCCTACAGGAGGGACTTGCTGGGTCTGGGCCCACTTCCTCACGGGGAGGGCATCCTCGCAGGGAGGGCATCGTGGTGGGGAGGGCATCGCCGTTAGGGGCGGTAATGAGAAAAACCTGCAGTGAGACAGTTGAAGAGCAAGACCTATGTATTCCTAATAAAATAAAGTACAGTGCCTACCCCTGTGAAGCCGCGAAGGGGGAGGGAAAAGTAAGTACAGTGTCCCTCCTCCCCCTCCGGCGTGATCGCTCGGGGGGAGGGGACAGGCCCGTAAGGCTAGACATAGAACTTGCGGAGTAAACGCAAGTTCCACGTGTGCTTCAGCTCCTGCTCTTGAAGGTTGGAGAGCTTATAAGCCCCTGAGCCCAGGACCGTGGAGATCCTGTAGGGGCCCTCCCACTTGGGGGAGAGCTTACCCTGGGCTTGGGGGTCTATGACGCGCTTGAGGACAAGGTCCCCAACGCGGAAGGATCTTTCGCGCACGTGCTGGTTGTATGCGCACGCCATCTCGCGCTCATAGATGGCATGGCGGAGGAGCGCTCGGTCGTGTTCCTCCTCCACGAGGTCGGTCTCCAGGCGCTGGTTGGCCTTGTTGGCCTAGTACGCTGCGGGTGTGGCTCCCTCCAGGAGCTCGACCCGCAGCGACCGGAAGCCAATCTCCGGGGGGAGGACTGCCTCCGCCCCGTAGACCAGGGAGAAGGGAGTACGTCCCGTCGCCCGGGACGGGGACGTGCGCATGGAGTAGAGGATGCTAGGGAGCGCCTCTGCCCATGCACCCTGCTTAGAAGCGGTTTGCTCTAGTCTCCGGCGCAACCCCTGTAGGATTACGCCGTTGACCCTCTCGACAGCCCCATTGCTCCGGGGATGGGCCACTGAGGCGAAGTGGATGACGAGCCCCAGGCCTTCGCAGAATTCCCAGAAATAAGCCGAGTCGAATTGGGTCCCATTATCCACAGTAATTTCCGGGGGGATACCAAAACGACAAACGACGTTTTTCCAGAAAAACCGCTGAACGGCCCGGGACGTAATACTAGCCAAGGGTTCCACCTCAACCCACTTTGTAAAGTAGTCGACTTCGACCACCGCATACTTGTATCCTCCGGGCGCTGGGGGGAAGGGCCATAAGAGGTCCATCCCCCAGCGCACGAAGGGCCAAGTGATGGGGATAGTCTGCAGCGCTACAGGGGGGAGGTTCGAGCCCTTGGCCATCTTCTGGCATGCCTCGCACGTGGAGACAAGGTCTCACGCGTCGCGCATGACCGTGGGCCGGTAGAAGCCCTGTCGGAGGGCCTTGGCCGCGATGGCACGAGGGGCTAGGTGAGAACCACAGCTCCCTGCGTGGATGTCTTCGAGAAGTTGAAGTCCCTCCGGCCGGGGGAGGCAGCGCAGGAGGGCTGAAGCCCCCCGCTTGTAGAGCCTCCCCTCCAGCAGGAGATATGCCCGGGCTTTGGCCTGGAGGCGTTTAGCCTCAGTCTCACTAGGAGGGTCCCCCTCCCCATTGATGAAGGAGATGAGGGGGTCCATCAATGACGGAGTCCGGGTGATCTCGGTGACCTCCAGGACATGAGGCCCGTCGCCCGTGTCCGGGGAGGCCACCGAGGGCTTCGTGATGATTTCCAAGAAGGTCCCCTTGGGGAGCGATTCCCGGGCGCTTGCTGCCCGGGCCAAGGCGTCGGCCCGATCATTGTTCCTTCGCAGGATATGCCGGGCCTCGAGGCCGTCGAAATGCCTCTCCATCTTTCGCACCTCCTGCAAATAAAGACTTAAGTTTGGGTCATGGCACAGGTAAGACTTGTCCATTTGGCAAACTACGAGCTGAGAATCTCCCTTGACTAGGAGGCGCCGGATCCCCAGGGAGGGCGCAAGGCTCATCCCGAGGAGCAAAGCCTCGTATTCGGCGACGTTGTTGGTCGCGGGGAACTTGAGCCGCGCGGCGTACTAGAGTTCCTTCCCCTCGGGGCTCCGGAGGACTACTCCCGTGCCAGCCCGGGTGAGACACAGCGACCCATCAAACATGAGAGTCCAATGATCACTGCGTCGGGGCGGCACAGGGAGGTCTTCGTCCCTGGACCTAGAGGCAGGAGTCCACTCTGCGACGAAGTCGGTGAGGACCTGCGACTTGATGGCGGAGCGGCCGGTAAGGGACAGGGAGAAGGGGGCGAGCTCGGCCCCCCACTTCCCAATCCGGCCGATGGCTTCTTTGTTCCGCAGTACCTCCCCTAGGGGGAGGAACGACGGGATGGTGATGGGGTGTCCCAGGAAGTAATGGTGAAGCTTCCGGGACGCCATCAGGAGGGCGTAGCAGATCTTCTCCATCTCTGTGTACCAAGTTTTGGCGCCTTGGTGGGTCTCACTCATGTAGTACACGGGACGCTGCTGCCCCCCTTGCTCCCTCACCAAGACCATGCTGACGGCGACGGGGGTCGCGGCAAGGTAGAGGAGCAAGGGCTCTTCCGGAGACGGGCTCACGAGCATTGCAGGGCTCGTGAGGTACTTCTTGAGGTCGTCGAACGCCTCCTGGGCCTCGGGGGTCCAGCGGAACCGCTCGAGCCCTCGGAGGATCTTGAAGAACTGGAGGCCTCGCTCCCCCGACCAGGAGACGAAGCGGCTTAGCCCGGCCAGGCGGCCGGAGAGCCGCTGGACGTCCTTGACGTAGCGCGGCGGGGGCATGTCAAGGAATGCCCGGATCTTCTCGGGGTTAGCCTCAATGCCCCGCTGGGACACGAGGAAACCCAGGAGCTTCCCCCCGCGCACCCCGAAGGCGCACTTCTCCGGGTTGAGCTTGAGCCCAAACACGCGGAGTTTGCGGAAGGTCTCCGCCAGGTCGTCGATGTGGGAGGCTGCGCGTGGACTCTTGACGACCGCGTCGTGTACGTAGACTTTGACGTTGCGGCCGACTTGATCTTTGAAGACCAGCGTCATTAGGCGCTGGAAGGTCGCCCCCGCGTTCTTGAGCCCGAAGGGTATATGGACGTAGCAGAAGGTTCCGAGGGGAGTTATGAAACTCGTCTTTTCCTCGTCCCCTTCGGCCATCCGGACTTGATGGTAGCCCGAGTAGGCGTCTAGGAAGCTCATGAGCTCGCACCCCGCGGTGGAGTCGAAGAGCTGGTCAATCTGCGGGAGTGGGATGTTGTCTTTGGGGCAGGCGCGGTTAAGGTCGGTGAAGTCCACGCACATCTGCCACCTGCCGGTTGACTTCTTCATGAGGACGGGGTTCGCGAGCCACTCGGGGTGCAGGACCTCCCAAATGAACCCCGCCTCTCGGAGCCGGGTGATCTCCACCTTGATTGCTTCTTGGCGCTCGAGGGAGAGTTTCCGCAGCTTTTGTTTGATCGGGGGGTGACCGGGGGCCACTGCGAGCTTGTGCTCGATAACCTCCCAGGCGACGCCCCGCATGTCCAAAGGCTTCCACGCAAAAACATCAGAGTTTTCGCGCAGAAAGGCTGAAAGTTGCGCTGCATGCTCCTCGGGGAGCTCCGCCCCGATCCGGACGTTTTTGTCTTCGTCGCTCGGGGACAGCAGGGCCTTCCGGAGGCCCCCTTCCGGACGCGGCTTGAGGAGGGGCCTCCCGGGCGGTGGCGCAGCGACGTGTAGTTCTGGGGGAGAAGCCTCCCCCCCGGGCGTCTTTATGAGGTTGACGTTTCCGATTGTGGCCGCAGCGCGGTCGTATAGAGCACGGGCCATGTCTTGGTCTCCCCGGACGTTGATCACGCCATGCGGCCTGGGGATCTTCATGCAGAGGTAGTTTTGATGGGTGGCAGCCCCCAGCCAGTTGATTGTGGTCCTCCCGATAATCGCGTTGTAGGAGGAGGGGAGGTCCACTACGTCGAAGCGGACCAGCTCGGTCCGGTAGTTGTCCGGGGTGCCAAATGTCATAGGGAGGTCTACCTTGCCCACGGGGTGGATTGCCTTCCCCGGGACGAACCCTTGCAGGGGCCCTGCCGCGGGCTGCAGGAGCTTCTCATCCACCTGCATTTCTTTGAAGGCCTTCAGGAATAGGACGTCGGCGGAGCTCCCGCCGTCCACAAGGATACGGGCCAGGTGGCAGTTGTAGATTGTCGCGGAGATGATGAGCGCGTCCTCGTGGGGGAAGCGAACCCCTCGCGCGTCTTCCGCCGTGAAGGTGTGGGGGACGTCCGACCACTTAGGTGGCGGGGACGCGTGTAGCACCCCCACAACCTTGACCTCACGCGTGTACTCCTTACGCTGGCGCTTAGAGTCCCGCCCGGAGGCGGACCCTCCCACGATGACGTTGATGTGGCGCTGAGAAGTTTGAAAAGGGAGATCTTCTAAAGGCTCCCCCTCCTGCGTCTGCATCTGCTGACCCCCCGCGGGAGCGGGAAGGACCGGAACAACTGGCCGAGGGAGCAAGGAGGCCGGTGTCCCCCCTGCCCGCGCTGATCGAGGAACGCCGCGAAGTGCTGCAATAGCTGGCTGCAGTCTCGGGTAGCGTGGGTACTGGACCCGTGGAAGCTGCACCACGGTCCTTCCTGCCTTCTCCCCGCGGGGCCTTCCCGGCCGCGCGAAGACTGTCCTCCCCCATGGCCTTTCGGCTCGGGGAAGGGGCGGTTGCCCCTCGGGGGGTCGCGCGAGCCGCCTCCGCCCTCGAGGACAAAGGTGTCCCGAGGCCGTGGCTCGTTACGCCCCCCCTGCCTGGGGCGCTTGAGGGGATCCCTAGGCCCCCGGTCTGCGGGGGCGGGAGCCCCTTGGGTCTTCTTCCAGATGTCGTCTTCCTCCGCCCGAGCGTACTTTTCGAGTACGTTGAAGAGCTCGTCGGCGGAAGAGGGGCAGCTCCGGGAGAGCCTTCGGTGGAGCTCGCCCGGGAGGATGCCGCTTTTGCAGGCTTCGATGACCGTAGAGTCGGGGACGTGGGCCACTTTGCTCTTCACCTGAGCAAAGCGCTTGAAGAAGCTTCTAATGGTTTCCCCAGTCCTCTGCCGGACAGTGTACAGCTGCGAGGAGTCCAGGGGACGCACGTAGTTCCCCTGGAAGTTCACGCAGAACTCCTGCTTGAGCTACGTGAAAGACTTGATGGAGCCGGCCTTCAGGTTGTAGAACCAGGAACGGGCGATGCCGGTGAGGTAGAGGGGGAAGACGTTGCATTGTACCGTCTCGTCCCCCCCGGCCGCGGAGATGGTAGTGGAGTATACCTGCACAAATTCGTAAGGGTCTGCCTCACCGTTATAGTGCTCGATGTGCGGAGGGCGATAGGGCCGCGGCCACCGGTTGCTGTGAAGTCTTTGGCACAGGGGCTGGTTAGCCCCCTGCACCTCCCGGGGAGATTCCCGGTCGCTGTCTTCTTTGACGGGGGACACGCACTCGTTGTCTGAGTCAGGCAGCGGTCCAAGAGGTCCGCCGGAGTGGCGGTGGCGACGCTTCTCTTTTGGACCGGGGCTGAGTTCCCGGACGTCCGGGCTCCCCTCCGAAGAGGCTGGCTCTTCAGCGGGTCTCTTCCCCCGGCCGGTGCGAGAGCGAGGCTCCCCACGCCCACGTGCTCGGGTGAATGCATTCGCTCGACCTCCTCCCGGGTGAAACGGACCTGTTTCACCGAGGGAGGGAGCTTATGCACCGTAGCTACCGGCCCGGAGGCTTCCGGGGCCGGCTAGGGGGAGCCCCTTGCGAAGACCCCTAGGACCGGAAAGGGGGAAGCCCCTGTAATATCCGGAACCGGGGAGGGGGCGCCCACGGCGACGTTTGGAACCGAAGTGGAGGGAGCCCCAGTGGCAGCGACCGGAACCGGAAAGGGGGAAGGCCCTGTATTATCCGGAACCAGCGAGGGGGAGCCCCCGCGGCGACGTCCGGGACCGGGGAGCCGATGCGGGGGGAAGTCCACTGAGGCGCGGGAGATGCTGTGTCGACCGCCCCCGGTGCGGTAAACGCGACGCGAGGGGCGGGACTGGCTCCCGGCGTAGGGAAAACCCCCGGCATGAAATGGGCCCCCGGCCCTGGGAATGGGCCTGGAACGGGGTACCCCCTGGTGCCACGAAGGGCCCGGGCAGGAAGAAGCCCCCCGGCACCGGGACGGGCCCCGGCGCCGGGAAGGGTCCGAACGTATATCCCGCTGGGGGAGGGAACCCCCCGGCTGGATCATACGGGGCGGCCAAACCCCCGGAGGCCGGGGGGGCCGCCGGGTAACCCATAAACGGGGGCATAGTCCTTGGGTATGGGTGGGACGCAAATGGGGGGGCCGGAGGCCGCACCAACACGCTGAGCAGCTCATCCATTGAGTGCTGGGCGCGGAGCTGGCCTTCCACTAGAGCCTCAAGCAGGGCGTCCCGGGGAGCCGAGGGAGCCGTCGTGGGGAGACTGGTCCCGGCCGAGGTCCCCGCGGTCACCGGGAGCGACCTGGATGTAGAAGCACCTAAGTTAAGAGGAAAGGCGGGAGGCGGTACCTGGGCTTGGCCGCCTCCGGGAGGAAGTGCCGGGACAGCAGTGTCCCGGACGGGCGGCGCCGGGTCTCCGAGACCGGCGTCACCGGGAAGGGTGCGAGCCCTTGTTCTTGGGGGAGCCATGGCGTCTTGTCATGAGTTCCCACGGACGGCGCCAACTGTCGTGGTATTGCGAATACCCCGACAGGTCTTGAGAACGATCCTAGCGAAGATTACGCGGCGCGGGTTGACCGGATGACCGGTCTGTCGACGATTCGGACTCAGGGTCCTCAGCCGAACTTATGCAAAATTTGTAATTGTGAGACCTTTCAAGATGACCCTCCGGGAAGGTATGCTGAACAATGGTGAACAGGAGCACAGAGAGATTTATACAAGTTCGGGCCCTCGATGGTGGGAGTAAAAGCCCTACGTCCTGTTAGGATTTCACTATATGAGATAAAGCTTTACAAACTAGCACGGAGAAAACTTTCACAGGCGAAAGTTTCCCCAATATAAGTGTACAGAAAGAAGCTATAGGAGACTTGTAAGTGTTGTCTAATCTAAGTCGTAGACTTGACTGTTTGAGTGATCGAGATATCTTGTATCTTGCTTATCTTAGGAGTTTTATTCTTCCGAAAAAATGTCTTGGATCCCCCGTTTGATGTACTTTGCCACCTTTTTATATTGGTCGAAAGGGTGCCATATGAAGAAAACTGCTTCAAACGGTTGGATGCGGTTTCTGGAGAACTGCTGTTAACTTCCACGGAGGTTATTAACACGTGTTAATCATGAATAACCGCATATAATAACCTCTGACGGTTGGTCTTCAATGTGGAGGAATCTTCGGGATGCCTGGAATATCCTGGTATAAAGATAACCGAATAAATTCCATGCACCTTGGTCGAGAATGTTCTGACCGCGGAGTGTGGGCTGACCGCGCAACATCTTAGATATCCAGTCCAGTCCGCGTATAGCATACGAACTTCTGACCGCACAAGGCTGTCAGCCTGATCGCACGAAACCCGCGACCTCATTGCGTAAAGCTTGCGACCTCATGGTGATGCCCCTCAGAAGTATCTTGAGTTCGCATCGCTAGACACATGTCTGGTTCGAACCTGTCTTGAACCAAAAGTTTATTAGAAGTGACCCGGGTGTCAATCCTCGTTACGGTCCTCCCCTGCCGGACAAACACAAGAAATGACACGAGGATTTATACAGGTTCGGGTCCCGGTGGGGGCCCTAGTTTTGTCGGTGTGCTCCCGACCGGAGTCGGCTGGGGAGGCTCTCTCCGGGGGAGAGGCTTCCGGAGCACACATGTGAGTTTAGCTATTCCAATCAATATGAATCACTTGCTTACAACTGAGGGGTACAAGGGCTATTTATAGTCCCAAAAAGAAGCAAAAAGACCAATCTACCCCGGAAGCCACCGTCGGATCAAGGGGTAGCAACGTCCTTCTCCCGGTCAAACGTCTTGGATGCTTGACAGGTGGTCACTGATTCCCGAGGTGCTCCTCGCGTGACCTGCACGTGATAAACAACTCGAGACTTTACCTTTAGAAGGGCGATGAGGCCCGGAACATGCGCCGGAGACCACGTCCCCGGGCAAATGGTGGCGCCCGGGACCGGCCATACGGTCAGGCCGAAAAATACGGACAGACTGGCCATACGGTCAGACCGAAGTTCAAAAGCACGGTCAGACCGGTCTAATCAAACGGTCAGACCGGTCTAATCAAACGGTCAGACCGTCATAGCTCAAAAACAACAGAAAAATAAAATAAGAAGTTCCAGGAGTCTGACCTAGGTCTCAACTACGGATAGACCGACCTTTTAAAGGAATACATTATACTTAGACATAACGTCGGTCAGTCCGAGAATTCTATTCGGTCAGTCCGTGAATTCGGTCAGACCGACTGAGACAGTGCTGAGCAGAATTGAGCTGAAACAAGCATTTTCAAAGTATATGACCTTCTATTATGCAATGCAAGTTGATTTTATGATTTGTGGCACATAGATGAAGTATTTTGTGATACACCACATGCTCCTCTTAATAGTACGGCAACTATCCTAAAATCCGGTCAAAATTCTTCACTAAACACCTTAGACCGGTAAAAATGGAAAAGACCCTCTTTCGTACCTTTTCCCTTTTGATCAATGCCCTTTCTTCATCATGAGGCTCTTTCTTCGCCTTTCATTAACCTGTCTTTTAAGTCTCTTCTTGACACAACTAGGCAGGTAACGTTAGTGTAGCATTTGTAGTTGTCATTAATTATTAAAACACTCTTTAGGGGCCTAGAAGCTACAGCGGCGCCCGGGCGAGCCCTAACCCAGGGGTTGCATTACGGGCCTTTACGGGCATGGAGCCCGGTGTCGTTGATGGACCGGGGGCTTTCTAAGCCTTGGCCCGCTTTGGCTCAAAGCCCCCGGTGACCTCCTTCCCCCTCTTGTGGGACCCGGTGGTGGGGAGGGGCGTTCTCTCCAGTAGCCTCAGCCCAAAGGCCTCGGCCACCAGGTTCCGGGGAGGGCCCTCCCCCATGATGCGCACGATGTGCTCATGCTCGTCGGCATAGTACCTCCCGAGGAGGTTCTCCGCCTTTTCCTGGGTGGCCGGATACAGCCGGACTGCAAGAGGTAAGAAGTTAGAAAAATTCACAAAAGAAAGCAAGCAAGGTAACTGGGAGCTTACGTCGGGTCACCGGCTTCTGCGGGGGCCGCTCGGTCGGGCACATCCCGATCCCCCTCCTCCCGTGCGAGAAGGGGGAGATCTTCAACAGCGTCAACTCCTCGGCGGCGTCCCTCATAGAGCGGACGCCCCGGGAGCCCACGACCTTGCTGAGGAGCTTGAGCTCCTCCTCGGTCCACACCGGGGGCTTGGGCGCGGACGACCGGCTGTAGGACGAAGGCTCCGGGGAGTACACCACCTCGTCGTCCCGGACCCGGAGGTAGAACCACCTCCGGGTCCAGTCCCCCCAGTGGTCCCGGGAGGCCACCACCAGGTACTCCGCTACCCGGGAAGGCAGCAGCTGGATCATCACCGAGCCAAAGGGAGACTTTGGCCCTCCCTTCACCAGGTGCGAGCTCCTCGCCGCCGGCTCGTAGAAGTACCGAAACACCCGGAGCGTTGGCTCCCGTCCGGTGGCCGTCTCGAAGAGCCAAATGAATAGGCCCATCCGGACGAAGGCGTTCGGCGTGAGGTGGTTCGATGCCACCCCGTACTCCTTCAAAAACTCCTGGAGCAATGGATGCACCGGGAGCCGGAGCCCGGCCTCGAGAAAAGCCTCGAAGGCACTACTTCCTCGGGCCTAGGACGGGGGGCTCCGTCTTTCTTCGCGGGGATCCGGACGTCCCCGTCCACAACAACCCCCCGATCCACCAGGGACTCCAGGTCCCCGGTTGTAAACTCGGAGGCCCAGAGGAATTCCGCAGTGACTTCCTCCAGTGGCACCTCCGCGGCCTTGGCACGGCCCTTGGGTCCCATCTAGTTTTTCCGGTGGATTAGGCTTTGGAAAAAGGGGAGACTTAGGGGTTCTGGAGGCTAAGCTTGCTGGAGAGGGCTACCGGGAGAGCTAAGGGCGCTAAGGGTTTGAAGGTTGGAATGAGCTCTCCGGGAGAGGGCTACCGGGAGCGCGAAATGAGGCGTCATCGGTTCGAACCGCGAGCGGCCATTATGGCCAAACGGCGCTCTCCCATCGAGACAAGACCTTAATGAACAATAGCGCGGTAATAAACACATGGCACGGGAGTCGAAGCATCACGGCTTCGGTAGCTTTCCCGGAGATTTTCCCGGTAACATGAACCACCCCCTCTGGGAACTTGAGACTCATCCCCGGATGGCATCGGTGCTGCTGTTGGGGAAAATCTACACGAGACTAAGTACAGGTAAGAGGCTGTTCCATTTGCCCTGGGACAAGGCCCCCCGGTTGCTTGTCCCAGGCGCCGCCATTTGCCCGGGGACAAGGCCCCCTGGTGGCTTGTCTCGGGCGCCGCCATTTTGCCCGGGGACAAGGCCCCCGGTGGCCTGTCCCGGGCGCCGCCATTTGCCCGGGGACAAGGCCCCCCGGTGGCTTGTCCCGGGCATTGCCGTCCTTCCGGAGATAGGAGTCTCCGGTCCCGGGTCACGTGAGGATCACGCGAGAAGCGCCTCGGGAATCGGTGGACACCTGTCAAGCATCCAGGGTGCCTGGGCGGGAGAAGGACGTTGCTACCCCTCGATCCAACGGTGACAGGCGGGGTAGTCTAGTCTTTTTGCGTCTTTTGGGGCTATATAAGCCCTTGTAACACCTCATGTAAAGGGGAGAATTCATTATTGCTTGGAATAGACAATCTCATAGGTGTGCTCCGGAGCCATCTCTCCCTCGAGAGAGCTCCCCTAGCCAACTCCCGTTGGGAGCACGCCGACAGGACTAGGGCCTCCACCGAGGCCAGAACCTGTATAAACCTTTGTGTCAATTGCTGTGTTGGTCTGAAGGGAGAGGACTGGTCACGTGGTCAGCTCGCATCGTCTTTTCTTCGCTAGGATATTCCACAAAACCTGCCGGGGTATTCGTAATACTACGACATATCTCTTGTTAAATAGTTCTACCAAGTTGATTACGAAGATTCTTACTTCCAGGCTTCAGGAAGTGATTACTAATACTATTCATAAAAATCAGTATGGTTTTATTCGAAAGCGTTCTATTCAGGACTGTTTGGCTTGGACTTTTGAGTACATCCATACTTGTTTGGTCAAGAAGATTCCAACTGTTTTCCTTAAATTAGATTTTGAGAAAGCTTTTGACAGTATTGAACATAATTCAACTCTGGAAGTCATGAGAGTTAGAGGATTTGGGAATAAGTGGTTATCATGGATTTCTTCTTTACTGAATTCAGGATCTTCTAATATTCTTCTAAATAATATTCCTTGGGAAATTATTGACTATAAAAGAGGTGTCAGGCAAGGTGATCCTCTTTCTCCATTGCTATTTGTGTTGGTTGCAGACTTGCTTCAAAGTATTTTGAATTTGGCTAAGACGAAGGGTCTGTTGGAGCTTCTGGTTAATACTTTAACAAATCAAGACTTTCCTATCATTCAATATGCGATGATACACTTATTATTTTAAAAGCTTCGTCTAAAGAAATTTTCTTAATAAAAGCTCTTCTGCAATCGTTTGTTTTATCATCCTTGCCGATGTTCTATATGAGTACGCTGAAGTTGCCGGAGAAGATTGTCAATAGAATTAATAAGATTAGAAGGGGTTTCTTTTGGAAGGGTCAAGTTGCTTGCAGTGGAGGTAATTGCTTAGTCACCTGGTCAAAAGTTTGTAGACCAAAAAAGAAAGGAGGTTTAGGGGTGCTGAATCTAAGAGCTTAAAACATGGCTTTATTAATTATGTTCATTTATAAGTTTTTCAATCAAAAGGACATCCCTTGGAATAATTTTGTTTGGGAAACTTATTATTCCAATAATCTTCGTCAATGGTCTGGGTCTAAAGGATCTTTTTGGTGGAAAGATGTCTTGCATAATCTTTCATTCTTCCAAGGATTGTTCAACTGTGTAATTGGTAGTGGTTCATCTTGCAGTCTTTGGACGGATGTATGGCATCGAAATGTACTGTCTTATGAATGGGCAGAATTATTCTCTTTTGTCAAGAAGGATGATTCTGTTAGGAATTTTATAGCTAAGGACGAATTAGTGAACTATTTTTCATTGCCTTTGTCTCCAACCGCGTATCAGTATAACAGCCCCAAAATTCCATTCTTAGACCCTCCCCTTCTCAGATTTTTCCTTCCAGTCTAAATCTTCTGAAATTCTGATTAATTATCTTCTTATTCTGATCAGCGAAATTCTTTCACCTGTTCAACCCTAAATCACCCCCAATATTTTTATCATGCATACACATTTTTAAACTCATGACATCATAATTTTATGCATTAAACGAATGTCTATTTGAAAATTGCATAAAGGAGTTGAATTAAATTAAAATAATACAAAGAAAATTCTGGAAAAAAAAGCTTGCATATTTATTCACATACTTTCGTAGGAAGATATTGCACTTGGCGAAAAAGAAAAATCCACACAAAAATAAAAGAGGGTGAATCTGCTCGTCCTGCTGCTGATTTGGCCGCGCTCCAGTGCTGGCCGCCACTTCCTCATCGCCGTTTGTCTTCCTCCGGCCGTCATTTGCTTGTCTGAGCTTTGTCATTCAGGTGTGCACCTTAGCTCTCTCCATTTTTCTCTTCTGGAGCTTTTCGTTTTGACCACCGTAGCTCCCTCCATCTGCGTGTTCCCTTCTTCCTGTCGCCGGCGTTGATCTCTTTCTTCAACCTCCAGCCGCCGTGATTTTCTTCTGATTCCGGCCGCCTCTTGCTGCCATTGTTGGCCCCCAGCATCCCCCTTGTACCCTCCACCACCTCCCAAACTTTCCGGCCTTCTCTCCTCTCCGGCGAGCCCCACCGGAGCTCAAACCGTGGCTACCCGTGCTGAAATTCTGTTGCTACAGTAATCAGATGCTACAGTAATTTCAACATTTGTGAGTGATTCTTTTAATTGTTCAATGCTCTAGAGATCTCTGATCGAAGATTCGATCATGCCGTCTTGTTCGTTTCGCTGTCAACCTTCTAGATGTGAATTTTATTCTTCGATCTGCTGTCCGGATCTCCGATCCGCTATTTTAATCTGACTCGAACCCTTGTCCCGACTTTGTCGACATTATCGCTGAAGTCTCCGATCGAAGATCCGTCTGGGCCATCAGATTTTTCTCAGTCCAAAACTTCTAGATCTGAAATTTTTCTTCAGATCTGGGTCCCAGATCTTGTTTTCCCCTTTTCCAGATCCAGTTTTACCCTAAAATCTCGCCAAAAGTGGTTTTTCTCCATCCGACCTCCAAATCCAGATCTGTTTGAACCACCCCACCACAAATTCTTCCTGCCACATATTCTCCTTCAGCCACCTCTTCAGATTCCGATCCTAAAACTCAGTTCCGTCGTTTCGCCTATTTTCGAAAAACGATCTTTTCGGTTTTACCCTAAAATACCGCTGTTTTCAAAAACTTCCGTTTTTCAGTCTTTTTCAGATCCGACTCCGAGGCTGTTTTACCTGGACCTACTAGGATTTAGATTTGCATTTGTTGGTCCCATAGTTATGCATTTTGGTTGATCGGTGCTCTTTTCATTTTTAGAACCCGCTCATCCGGAAGCTGAGGAGCAACCGATCGAGGACGTCGCCGAAGATCTTATCGTGGGAAATCAAGGCAAGTCACCACCACCTTGATCATATTGAACCTATGAATTCAAGTTAGCTAAGTATTTTGTTTCGCAAATATTGTGCATATTAAATTGAGTAGACTAAGTATGTTTGAATATGCTTGTTTAGTTATTGTCCCAAATTGAAAGACCATTCTTGATTCTCAAGCCTGTATAATGTTCTTGATGCCCTAGGTTAATGTTAAGGCATAATAGCAGTGACACAAACTATCTGCATGAGTAAGAAAAATGGTTTTCCAAAGTCAAAGATGCTTTTAAAATGTCTATCTTAGGGAGGAGAGGTATGTCAGTCTGAATATTGAAATTATGATGATGTTGGAAACATGATAATGTTGTTAACTGGTAAACTTGTTAACATGGAAATTGTTAACTGGTAAGATTGTTAACAAGCTAATGTTGAAATCTGTGCATAAAGTCGAATAGGAAAAACTCCTCTCTACAATAGTTAAGGACTAACAACCTTGTGTTGAACATCTAGTAACATGTTATCGTACCTCCACAAGCCTGGTATGGGACGGGCACGGCCAAGTATCCTTGCCGAACTATTGCCCTAGCTCTGCATAGAATAATAAAGATGCACTAAATTGTCATTGGTCAGGGAGGGAAGATCCCTCTTGGTCCACTTACACGGGCAGATATGGGTGAGCCCAGCCGCATCGTCTGAGAGAAAGATCGTACAACTGATGTGGTTCCAGGGCACGAGTGTTGGATGGCGTGCTCCCCAACACAAAACCCCTCGTGTGTCCGCTCACTATTGGACGAGAGGGTCTCCATCGCGGTCCAATACTGGGTGAGGGGTAGGGTGAAGGTATGAGAGGGAAGATCCCTACAATGCTTCACAACCGTATTAGGAACCCCAACCGGAGGTGAGAGTTCCGGATCACTGACCGGTGGTGAACCTTTTACGGAGCAAAGCTAGTATAACGGCAAGGCAGGGTGAAAAGAGTGTTATTCTCAACTCAGTGGCGCGCTTAAAGCAGCGTGATCGAACTTGGCATAGAAGACTCATATGCTTAAAGTAGCGTGTTGGGCAAAAAGCCTATGCTCGTGGTCAACAGTGGTAGTTGAGAAGTCTTGTGGGTAAAGCGGTACCCCTCTGCAGAGTTTAAAATGTATTTAAATACTCCGTGCTCCCGGAATTGGAGTGTGTTATGGTCATTGGATTTATCCATGCTGCAAGGCACAAGTAGTTTCCATGAATCGTTTTATCAATTGCTTTAAACTCTTTACTCTTGAACTACATATGTATATAGTGTAAACTTTCAAAGAAGGTTTTGAATGCTTTTCATGGTTACCAACTGCTAGGTTGTGAAACATTTTTGGAAAAGAACCTCGAATACTTCTCTTAAATTCCATAACATGTGATATACATAATTGCATTTGTTATGTGGTGATTTGCTGAGTACCCTGTACTCACCCGTGACTGAATTGCTCCATCAGAAGCTGAAGAGCCAAGCGACTTGGGTTCATACGAGTGTGAGCCTGAGCCTTTCGAAGATTTCTCCGAGTTTGTCCCAGACTTCTAGGCGTCGCGTACCCCGGTCGAGCGACTGTGGGCGAAGATTAGCGTTCCGCTCCTTCCGCGTTTTGGTGAAAAAACTGAAATGTTATTTTGGTACCCTGTTGTGCTATTATTGTATGGCCTAGTGCCGTCAACTGTGGACCTTGTAATATTTTGTGGTTTATTTATGTATGGTGCTGGTTGTTGTGATATTCATTTCTGGTTCACAACTGACTCTTGGGAAGTTGCGACAGGGGAGTGCTGCTCCGTACCGTGGTGTTCGGTACGGTACGGGGTTCCCCACAATCAGTAATTTATCCAATTTTCACAATTGCATCAGAACTTCCAATTGTTGGGCAATGATAAAGATATTTGGTGTTTCAAAGATTCTTTAATGACAAATTTTCTTCAAAAAAAGTCTACTTGGCTATTCTTGGTCAATCGCACGTGCATCGCATCTTCAAAAGTTATTGGAAGAATAGTTGTTTGCTCAAACAAAAGATTTTCTTCTGGACTTTTTTGGATAATAGGCTGAATACAAGAGAATTATTAGCAAGAAAGCAGTTTCATCTGGATGATCAGGATTGTGTTTGCTGTCAAAATGGTGAAATTGAAACTCAAATTCATCTTTTCTTTCTTTGTCCATTTGCTATTACTTGTTGGAATAGAATTTGATTCAATTGGATAATGGAGGATAATATTTGGGACATGATATGGAATTCTAAAATGATGCTAGAGAATATGAGGATTTCTATTGGGAAGTGATAATTATAGCTTTGTGGAATATGTGGAAAATCAGGAATGAAGTGATATTTCAAAATATTTCAACTTCGGTGATAGTTTGGTTGAGAAGATTTATTTCAAATTTACATCTTATTCTTATCCGAATTAAACCATTTTATAAGCCTGGTTTGAGTAGATGGATTGATTTTTTGTAATCTTGTTTTATTGTTTTCTTTGGATTTGTTTTGTTGTAATTGTATTATCTGCTTGATAATATATTTCTTACAGTAGGGATTCCCTACTATCTTCCCTCAAAACAAAAATCATTAATCTACAATACTAATAATTCAGAAGGTACAGTTGAGCATTTAGAAGGACAAACACTAACTTGCAGATAACATAAACGCTCCTTAAAAGTAGAAAAAGATTCAAGATCCCTCTCTTCCTGCAAAGCAAATGTACAAAGGTTCCCCCATAAGAAACGTGTCCTCCAAGATGGGATAAGTATCTAACAAGCACACAATAGATCAGAAAATTAACCTAGGTGGGTTCAAACTGTCAATTTCGTCCCAGGAATACTGACTCTCGAAGATTCGGACTCGGGGTCCTTAGTCGATCTTACGCAGATTTGTGAGTTGGATGTGAGACTTTTCAGGATGTTTATCAGGTAAGTTAAGACAAGTATGAAATAGAGACACAAAGAAATATACAGGTTCGGCCCCTCAATGGATTGAGTAATAGCCCTATGTCCTGTGTTTGCAGGGAAAACGGAGATTGTTACAGGAATTGACAATCTCTCTTTATACTGCTGTCTACTGAGTATTGTTTGATATATCTCGTATATCTCTATTGATATCTATCCTCCCCTTCTCCCGTCTTCTGCTCCCTTCCCTCCTTTTATACTGAATGAAAGGATGCCAACGTTAAGCAGTTTGGATGGTTCCTAATGTGCAGTTTGCATAACTACACTGATCTCTTTGCCAGTTAACACATGCAGTTATAAATAACCGCACATCTTAACTCTTTGACGGTTGTCTTCACACGTGGGAGAAGTTATCTTTACTTGGGAATATGTCCGATAAACCTCAAACACAACTGAGGTTAAAGGAAACCCCTAGGTCACATTGGTCACGCATAACCTGTGACCTTATGGTTGCGCAAGTTCTTCGACCATAGACTGGTTCTGCACCCACAACCTTCTGGTATACAGGAAATTGCTTCTGCGACCATAGTGGCTTCTAATGTACAGATTTCTGTATCATATCCGAAATATCTTGAATATGATATATAAAATAACTAGCTAGGGTGATAATCCTCATCAGCTAGCCCCCAAATTTGAAGCGATAAAAAGATTATAACTTCAAATTTAAAAATCAGTGGATATAGTACCCGACCCTTCACCTTCTTCTGTGGTACTATACACCGTGTGGTAGTTTGTTTCCCCAAGACACTGCAGCAGAAGTTGAAGCACAAGGAGGTTTTTCTTTCGAGGAAGGTCAAACTCTTGCGGTCAAGATTGTGCTCAGTGTTCAAATGATGGAAGCTGAATGAGGACAGCGACATAATCTTTTTCAAACTCGATGTAAGATCCAAGACAAGGTATGCAAACTCATCATTGATGGAGGTAGTTGTCATAATCTTGCTAGTAAAGAGATGGTGGACAAACTTGGACTTACTGTGCTCAAACATCCTCATCCATACAACATTAATTGGCTTAACTCTTGCGGTGAGATCAAAATTACCTCCATAGCGAAGGTTCAGTTTACCATTAAGGGGTATACTGATGATGTCATGTGCGACGTGGTTCCTATGCAAGTTTTCCACTTACTGTTGGGATGACCATGGTAATATGATCGCCATTCACAGCATTGTGGTTGGACTAACAAATATTTCTTCAAGTTCAAGGGCAAGGACATCACTCTTATTTCTATGAATCCTAAGAAAATCATATCGAAAGAGATGCAAGAACTTTCTGACAGTAAGGTCGATGGTGTGAGTGAACATATGAGTGAGTGCCACATATCGGTGAGAGAGAGCCACAAACCAAATATGAGTGCTCAAAAGAAAAGAGAGAAAGATAGCTTAGCTTTAATAGCTACAAAATCAGATTTGAGAGTTGTGAGCAACCTATTGCCGGATGGTTTTGTACTTTTGTACAAAGAATCCTTGATTTCTACTAATGACTTAACCGCTCTTCCTAGTGTTGCTACCGTTATTTTTCAGGCTTATAACAACATATTTCCAGCAGATGTACCATCTGGACTTACGAGGAATCGAGCATCAAATTGTTCTAACACCTGGAGCATCACTGCCAAGCTGACCACCGACATGGGGTTTGCGTACAACAGGGTGCTACATTCGACCACTAATATGTGTCCTTTTGAAATTGATTATGGCTTTAAACTAATTGCTTCTATTGATTTGCTGACTTTGTCTGTGCCAGAACAACTAAAGAAGGAGATTAATGACAATGCTTACAAGATAGAACTACCAGGAGAATATAGCGTCAGTGCTACATTCAACATTTCGGACCTTTCTTTGTTCTTCGGTTCTACATTGTCAGACTTGAGGATGAGTTCTTTTCATGAGAGGGAGAATGATGAGGACATCCCTAGCACAAGTAGCACTAGAGCTCGACCCGAGGATATAAAGGACCAATCACTCGAGTGAAGGCCAGACAACTACATCAATAGGTGACTTTGTTCCTTACAAAATTGAAGTATGATAAGAATATACTGCTACCTGATAGCTCTTGTTTAAAATTGATTAGGAATAGAGAGGGAGATCATAACAGAAAGAACATAGCCACATATGGGCCAATAACTTCATTGAATCTGGTGGTACACCTACTGAGTGGAAAGAGAATTTCTAAAGTTTTCCAACAAACCCAAGATTACTCGATTCCGTCAAGGATTGCAACTGCTACAACCAAAAGAATTTTGCTCAGCATGCAGTTTGCCGACCAAGCGATGGTCCAACTTCAACCAAGTACCATTCTCAACACAGATGTCTAATTTGGTTGTGTGTGTACTTGTTCGAAAGGTATTCAAAAGAGCATCCCAACTCATTAAGAATTATTAAATTCAGACATGGTATGAAACCAGGAGACCCAAAAGAGTAACTACTGGACGGAAGGAAAAAGTCTCGTCCAAATTCAAATTCAACTCAGAGAAGATTTATTCCAAACTTCTTTTATCTTTCATAGTTTGTTAGGACTTTTATTCCATTTTGAATTAGATTCAGATTAGAATGCTAGTTTAATTCTTCTATCTTTTGTACATAGCACCCTCTATAAAAGAGAGGCATGGTCATAGTTTTTAAGATATAAGACATAAGACATTGATATTGATAATTTTAGATTGAAGCCTTAGTTTTAGTTGAGAGTTGATCTCTTCATCCTTTGTTCTTGTGGTTTCCTCTGGAATTTCTCGAACGATCTTCGTGATCACCCTATCTGTGCGCCAACTCCGAGCCTAGTCGTGTGGATAGGTAATTCAGTGTGTGGTTGGGTGAATTCATTGGTACGCAGGTCCTTGCTCTGCAAGTGATTGGCTATCTCGTTTCGTCAGGTCATGCTAGTCATCCAGGTATCTTCAGATACGAGTTACCCAGGTTCTACGTCGTGAAGATCGGGCCACCCTTCGTGAACGCATCCTTCATCGGCATGTTCATATCAGAAGGCTCTCATGGTCCTCAGCGAACAGCTTGCTAAGATCCAGGTTCTTCTGAGGGAGAAGTCTGCTTTGTGTAGAACTATCAAAGAAGAAAAAGAGGAGCTGCAGGAGCGCTTTGAGAGGCGAGGACATAACCTTGAGACTACTCTCACGATTATGGAGCGTCTGGCAGAGTGCTATGATGGAGCTCGCGAACAGGCACAATCGGCCCGCATAGAGAGGGATCTTGTTCGAGAGCAGAGGGACCTCTCTAACGCAATTAGGGACGACTGCTTCTTCGCAATAAAAGACGACGTCGATACGCTAAGGGACGTCGCTGGTTCGCTTGGGGCAGCTATTGTTTATCCCACTAATATCAATCTGTCCCTTGGAGAACTTTGTAAATTACTTTCAGATCAGGTTGACGCTTTGGTCACCTGCATCCCTTTTCTATGTAAAGAATGCACGAAATAAAATTCCTTTTCCTTACATCTTGACCTTTTTTAATGATTACGTATAATCTATAATCATCAGTTGGAGTTCTTAAATTATCTGTGTGAAAAATGGTTACAGGTAAATGCTTCTGCGACCAAAACATATACAGGTAATAAGTATTTTGTCCATGATTAAACCTAACAATATTAAGGTCACAAAATAACATTGAGATCATAAGGAGCACTAAGGCCATACATAGCACTGAGATCACAGAATTTACTTTGAGATCATAACAATACTGGAATTACGAGATTACTCTGAAATCATATGGTATTTAACCTGCAAAAAATGCCCATATAATCACTTGTACCGTAGCCCCCGAATTCGAAAAAAAATGACCTTTTAATTTCCAAAAAGATACATTTTGTTTCAAATTCTACCAGGGTAACAACATGGTTTTGGGTTCAATCCACAAAAAACCCGTTATGAGGAATTATTAAAATAATCAGCACGGTAGGTAGTGGCCTTGGGTAGATAAAAGGAAAGGTACCTTGCTTGAGAAGCTTCAGAAAACCCTCTTTTGCCTTAGCCACTCTCGCAAAAAAACCCTCTTTGTGCACCTTTGCTTTCGTCGCCATCAAAGCCTTCGTATCTCCAACGATTCTCACAATGATGGCGTCCTGGAGTTGAACAAGCCATTACAATGTTGAGAGTTTGGTGGTGTTGGAAAAGAGGAAATCCTTCCTCCGTGACCGCTGATCAACTGGCGGCTAGCGGAGAAACAAGAAGAAACCCCCAACATTTAAGAAAGTGAACTGGTGATTTTTGAAGACTTTCTACGTTGTGGATTCCGGGTGCCAGAAAGCAAATTTCTGCAAGACATTTTGACGCACTTCGACTTGGGGCTGGTAAATCTTTACCCCAACGCTATCCTCATTCTGGCTGTCTTCCAGCATTTGTGTGAGGCTTTTGTGGGAGTATTATCATGCGTAGATCTGTTTCGACAGTTTTACTTCTCAGCATGGTTGAAAAGTCCCAGTGCGGCTGGGTGTGTGTACTTTCACCTGTGGGAGAAAAAGGATTACCCCTCCTTCCCACTGCGTGATTCTGTACATGGGTGGAGCCAAAGATGGTTCTACTGCTCCACAACGGCATAAAGAAACTTGTGGTTTGAGAACCGGCGGCCGGTGAAAAACAGTGAAATGGACACCGCCCCAGTGTTAGTTGTTGACTTGCAGAAACAAGCGCACGTAATTCTTCACTTATTCTGCCAGTGTTTGACTGTGCGAGACATCATCCATGACTTTGTGAAGAATCGGATAAGACCTCTAAAGAAGAGGGAGCACCCTGCCTGGGAGGTGCAGTCCATGGCAGATAATACCCTGGACTATAATAATGGTGAGTTTCACTTGTTCACATAATGTACATTACTACTGGTGATCAATGTCATTCGGAGTTTTTACGATTGTTAAGCAGTCTTGTAAGAATCAGAAATTGATAGTAGGACAAATAACCTTCTAAAGCCATATAATGTGATGACAGAAGGAGCTCTAGGATCACCCTGCCCTCAGAGCTTAATCAATAGTGGTGACGATCTGAGCAAGAACGTCAAAAGGTAAGACTTCTTTTGGAAAGCTTGCTCAATGATGCCTATTGATATCAATTCACCAATTATGAAATGATGCAGCTGCTCAAGGGGCAAGTTATCAGGACAAAGCGTCCTAGGGATGATGCTGGACCTTCTGGGAGGCCAGCATTGAAGAGAATAAAAGTCATCTCCTCTAAAGCCAAAAAGATGGAGCCAACCCCTGGAGCGTCCAAAGTAAAGACCATAGGAGGGGCTTCATCGAAGGCAAAGAAGACTGTCACGGAAACTGCTGGGGTAAGGTTTTCTCTTCCCCCTGTTATATCATGTACGAATAGGAGTCACATCTTAATCGTACAGGATGAGGGGAGTGAGGGTGAGCAAGATGATGTTCCTCTCATCCGTTGAAAGAGGAGACCGGTGAACCCTCTGGAGATTGACATTCCTGAGAGGCCATCCTCCCCCACCATTGCCAACATATTGTCCTCGATGGTAGAGGTAGTTGTTGAAGCAGGGGATCTTGTGGCCACGGGAGAACTCACAATCACAAAGGAAGTTACCAGTCCTGCGACCAGCCTTTCAACAACCATGGTCGCAGAAGACTCCGCGGCCGTAGTTGCAACAACTACAGGTCTGGTGACACCTCCTTCGAACATCGAAGGAGTTGCTGTGGTAAGAACATCACATTTCATGAGCCTTTACTTCATTGCATATACTAATCATCTTTTGAATATCCAAGAAGGGGAATCTACTGTCCTGTCCAAGAAGAGAAGAACAAGGACAAGTTTTGATGACGCTGCAGTAGGAGCGCACAGCATGCTTCTTTCTCCTCGGAGCTCACCACCGAAACCCAAAAATCGGATGGGGTTTTGAATCAGGTAAGGATATCATGTCTTACCAAATCCTGTTTTTGAAAAACAAAAATGTTGCAAATTGTGATTTTTCTAGGAACTCTGCACCGAGCACCCTGCCGACCTCACAGAAAATTGCCGCAACATCTACTGTAGCGGTCGCAAGGAGTGCAGGCACAAGAACAATGGCTAAGATAGCTCCTCAGGCCATTGTGGAGGAGATAATTGCGGATCTCCAATCCCATCAAATGGACACCGCAACCTCGACTATAGGAGTAAATCAGCAAGAAACAACATTCATTACTCCTGTTGTCAAGGAAATAACTGGTCTCGAGGTTCAACCTTCGAATGAACCCAAGAGCATGCTGAAGATCACTTTCAGAAATTTCTTAGAGGTAAGAAAAAACTTTTTACCTCTTTTGAAATTGAAGATATTAGGAATGTTCAGGTTTAAACAATAGGTTTTACTGAGTTTTAGGATCTGACCCAAATGGCAACCAAGTCAAAAGCTTTATCGGAACAAATTGTGGTTGCACAAAATGAGATTAGCCGTCTACAACAGTAAATATCCATACCTCGTTTATACCAACTTGAACTTCATCTAAGTATAAAGATTGCCTCTCTGGTCGCGGGAAAAATTCTTCATTGACAAAAAGTGTGGTTGATCGGCGAGATCAGGAAGAATCTGGGGCCACAAGATTTT
Source organism: Pharus latifolius (assembly GCA_019359835.1). NCBI lineage: Eukaryota > Viridiplantae > Streptophyta > Magnoliopsida > Poales > Poaceae > Pharus > Pharus latifolius. The sequence goes on from CM033326.1 coordinate 22,747,086, forward strand.
CTTCTGTGGAGAAAGAACTCAACGGGGCGCAGTTAAAGCTTGCTTGTAAGTTTTCTTTCAACCAAAAGTTGTTATCTCCTTACATGAACTGCTCTAATTTCCATTACTTTGTTAAAACAAGAGGAACAGATAAGCATTCTTTCAAAGGAAAAGGATGACTTCTAGTAGAAGTATGCCCAGGCTAATACTCAGAATGGGCAACTTCGTGCAACCATCGAATCGTTCAAAAAGCCGACCGAAAACTGAAGATGGTTGCTGATTTGCTGCAGGCTGATATCATCGATCCCCAAAAGGAGAACTTAAGCCTCAGTGAATCATGCAAATTGGAGGCGGCTCAAGCTGAATCACTTCTCGAGTACCTTCCTGAAGATACAAAGCGACAAGAAGAGGCATTGAAGACCAACGCAAGATCTGTAGCCTCTGCCATTTTGTGCAAATTAAGACAGCACCATGGCCCAAATTTGGATTTGAATCCGGTGGTGGGAGATGCAGAATTTGAGAGTGAAGATCAGCTTGTAGCCATAGTGGAAGAAGTCAAGCCCTTGGTTGAAAACCTCTTGAAAGAGCTCGGCTTATTCTGATCTCATTGTAATGAACAATGATCCTCTATTTGAATTGCACCTGCACATATACAGTTGTAGTAGAAAATATGTAGATGCATGCCTTTTTCTGGAAAAAATGTACTCAATTTCGTCTTATATTATGGCCGTATTCCCCTAGCTCCCTCCTGATATTGTATATACTGAATGCATTGTATTATAATCTTAGGAAAAATATGAGTTCAAGGTGATTGAGTAATATCTAGCGAGTTTCTTATATGTTAAGAAACGGTTTAGAAAGAAATGTCTCAATTAGATATGATCATCTGGTCGCACCAATACTGATCTTAGCATAATACTGAAGTCTATTACGAACTGGTAGCTCCTCGAATGGTCATAAACATACTAGTAAGTCCCGTATGCGTTAAGAAACAACTTATTTAGGAATGTCTTATCTAGATGTGACCAGTAGATCGGCCAACGAATCCAACTTGGTTACTATAATAAGATGATCATTGGCGGCCAACCCCTGAGCATAGCTCGACAAAGATGGGACAAAGGAATTGAACCATAACGTAATGCGAAAAAAGGCACATGTTTTTTACAAAATCATGCTAGTTGAAAAGGAAAAAAGGAAATGAAAAATTTACACGTAAAACTTGTGTAGCTGATCTATGTTCCATGTATTGCACAAGATCCTTCCACCTTCCGTTGCCAATCGGGCTAATCCCGGTCGCGGCACTGAGACCACACTATAAAGCATTCCCACTAAGGGGAAAATTTATTGCGACTAGACTGGTTTTGGATCTTTCGTAAAACCAGGTCACCCAAGTAAAGACTATGAGGTCGCACCCATTTACTGTGGTATTTACGCAAAGCTTGTAAATATGCTGCAGACTTAATCAACGCCCAATCGCGTTTCTCCTCAAGGAGGGTAATATCTTGGAAATGTTGTTCATGTTAATCAGAATGATCAAATTGATCTACACGAACAGAATCAATGCAAATTTCCCTAGGTAAGATAGCCTTTGCACCATATACTAGTTGAAAAGGTGTCTCACCCGTAGCCCTACTACATGTAGTGTGTAGTGCCCATAGAATGGAGTAAAGTTCATCTACCCAAGTCCCCGAGCGCAATCTAACTCGATCAAATATGCACTTCTTGATGCCTTGTAATATCTGCCCGTTGGTACGTTCAGGGGCACCATTGCTCTGTCGTCGCAATAGTCTAGAAAAAGACCACTAACGAATTGAGAACCATTGTCAGTAATAAGACGACTTAGAACACGAAATCGTGTTACAATATTTTTATGAAATAATTTCTTTGCCGCAGCGGCGGTAACATTACGAACTGGTTCAGCTTCAATGCAGTCAGTAAATGTATCAACGGCTACGAATAGGAACTTGTATCCATTAACCGCTTGGGGCATATGTCCCACTATATCTATTCCCGCAACGGCAAAAGGCCAGGTTAGAGGAATAGTTTGCAAGGGATATGCAGGCTGATGAACTTGCAGTGCATGAAAGTCACATTGTGGGCATGTCTTGACCAAATGCATGGCATCATTGAGTGCCGAAGGCCAATAAAAACCCTGTCAAAAAGCTTTTCCGACAAGCGTCCGATAAGACGCATGTGCACCACACACCATCATGAATTTCTTTCAAGAGGGATTTACCTTCTTCTTGAGATATACAGCGCATGAATACTCCTTGAGTACCTTTTCTATACAAAATTCCATCAATTATTTTATATAGTCGTGCCTTTTGAACTAATCGATCACTTTCAGTTTCATCCTTGGGCAAGGTCCCATGTTCAAGATAGATCCGCAATGGTCGGGACCAATCTTCTTCATGTCCAAGGTCGGTGACGTGAACTGTCACCAGATCATCTTCGACCGAAGCCGTGATCGAAGGGTATTGTAAGTGTTCAATGAACACTCCTGCTGGAGCGGATGTGCGTGAGGACCCAATTTTTGATAATTGGTTTGCGAGTATTTTATCCTTTCGCGGAACAAATTGGACTTTCAAATGACTGAAGTGTTTTTCCAATCTCCTCACTTCTTGCAAGTAATGAGCCATTGTCTCATCAGAGGTGCTGTACTCCTTGTTTACCTAGTTTACGGCTAGCTGTGAGTCTCCGCTCACCACTAATCGATGGACTCCAAGGAATTTTGCTGCTCGAAGCCCTGCAAGAAGACCTTCATACTCTGCTGTGTTGTTTGTCGCAACAAAGTAATTGAACGACATACTTGAGTTGGTTGTCCTGAGGTGTAATTAAGACTACTTCAGCCCCCGAGTGTTGAAAACTGCAAGTGCCATCAAAATACATCGTCCAATGGTCGGTGCATTGTAAATCTTTAGATTCTTGCCCATAACTTGAGATTTAACTGTGACACGAGGGGTGAAATGGATATCAAATGCTCCAAGTTCCACTGTCCACTTCGCAATGCGACCAGATTTTTTCGGATTTTAGATAATAACTCACAATGCAAAGGACGAAGGCACAGTAATTTTATGTGCTTGAAAGTAATGCCGTGACTTTCGGGAAGCCATCAGAAGAACGTAAAGTAACTTCTGGACCTCGGGGTAACGCTTCTTTGGTCCATGAAGTACTTCACTTAGATAATAGATTGGTTGCTGTACACCTTCTCTCTGCTCGATCAGAACTGCGCTGATCGTGTGAGGGGTGGCTGCCAAGTAAAGAAGTAATGGTTCCCCCAAATTTGGAGAGACCAGTACTGGTGGACTAGATAAATATACTTTGACCTCTTGAAAGGCTTTCTCAGCTTCATCCAACCAGGTAAAGCCATTGTGCTTACGGAGAACCTTAAATAAAGGCAATCTGTGTTCACCTAGTCGCTATATGAAACGGCTTAGAGCCGCCATGCGACCTGTTAGGCTCTGGACATCCTTCATGGTCAAAGGATACCTCATTTGCTCAATGGCCCTAATTTTTTCAGGATTAACCTCGATTCCTCTCGAACAAACAAGGAAACCTAAAAGTTTAACAGAAGAAACTCTGAAGGAGCATTTTTCATGGTTCAACTTTATTCCATGCTTATTCAAATTACAAAAAGTTTCAACAAGATCATCTATGTGACTAGAGCTTTCAAACTCTTTACAACCAAATCATCGACGTAAGCTTCCAAGTTATGCCCTAACTGGGAAAGAAAGGTCTTCTACATCAAACGTTGGTATGTGGAACCAGCGTTCTTGAGACCAAATGGCATTCTGACATAGCAGTAGGTGCCAAATGGTGTGATGAAGGCAGTTTCTCTTCATCTTCTTCTACCAGGCTAATTTGATGGTACCCTAAGTAAGCATCCACGAAGCTCATCAGTTTGCAACCCACTGTAGAATTGACCAACTATTCGATGCAAGGAAGGAAAAAATCCTCCTTCAGGCAGGCACTATTTAGGCTGGTATATTGACGCACATGCGCCACTTACCATTTGACTCTAGGACCATGACCGGGTTTGCAAGCCATTCAGGATGTTCGACTTCGCGAATGAATCCTGCCTTCTAGATTTTGTCTAACTCCGATCGGATAGCTTCTTGTCGGTCAACAGCAAAGCATCTGCGCTTTTGCTTTATTGGTCGCTGTCCTAGCTGAATTACTAGCCAGTGCTCAATCACTTCCCTTGGGACTCCAGGCATGTCGGATGGTTTCCACGCAAACACATCTGCATTAGCCCGGAGGAAAGTAATGAGCTCAAGTTCCTATTTGTCATCCAAACCTGATCTGATCTGAATGGTTCTGGATGGATCATCTGGGTACAATGGAACCATTTTCAATTTTTCATCTTGTTGCGGGGCAACTTTGATCATATCTAAGGTCGTGGTCACGATTTTAACATCCCGAAGGGGAGGCTGATCCACAACTCTAGAGATAGCTGAACACAGGTAAGAGTCATGTTCCGACTAGCTCGGACCAAAATAATGCCTTTTGGGCCTGGTAGCTTAACTCATTGATAAGCATAATGCACCGTCACCATGAAATTAGCAAGTGTTGGCCTGCCAAAAAGAGCGTTATATGCCAATTACATCAAATGTAATTAATTCTGTTCGGAAATTATATAGTTCTCCCAATATTACCAGTAACACAATTTGTCCAATCAGCATCAAGAAGGACCAGGAATTATACCATAAAATAGATGGATTATGTGTTTGATCTTTGACCGAGGAATTTGCATCTTGTCAAGTGTCTTGACCAATAACAGGCCCAAAGAACTACCCCCGTCGATCAAAACTCTTTCGACCCTAGCATTGCTAATTATTGGGGTGATGACCAAAGGAAGTCGCAATGGTCGTGTGAGCCCCTTGGGACAATCGTCCCGGTCGAAGGTTAAGGGAGTTTTTGACCAACGAGGATATTGGGGCTCTCCAAGGGGAGCCTCAACTTTATTTACCTCACGGTAAAAGTTTTGAACTGATTCTTCGAAGCATAAGAAGAAGAACCACCAAAAATAATATTGACATGATTTTGGGGGTACCTAGTAAGACATTTCTTCATCTCCATCAGCGTCTCTAACCTCACGGGCTTGATCCTGTCCTGGTATGGTCGGCATAGGTCCAATTCCTTGATAAAATCATCCAATTGCTTCAACCAATTATGACAGTTCTTGAGGTCATGTCCTGCTGAGTTATGGAATGCACACCACTTCTTGTTTGCCTGCAGGATAGCTTGTTTTCTCAAATGGTCGCTGTCGCAGCCACTAGAAGGAGTTTTATTCTTGAATGGAAACTTATTACCTTTACCCAATGGCGGTTTGTCGGCAATGGCAACATCCCGATATTGTCCAGCCCGATTCTTCTTGGACTTCTTAGATTTACCGCGGATGACGACTCTGGTTTCTAGCTAGAATCGTCCATCTTGTCGCTCTTGAGACCTGGTTGTGGCGGCAAATTCCCTTTGTCCACCATTCTATTCCATTCTACGGCCTCAACCATGTCAGAATAGCGGTCAGCCATATCGAGGAGATCGGCTACTGACCGGGGTGGATGGATAAGTAAGTCCTCGGTGAACCTCCAATATCAAACTGCATGTTTAAATACCCTAATAATGGAGATATCAGAGGTGTTCAGAATGGTATTTCTCACTCCAACAACTCTCTTGACAAATTGCCGAAGAGTTTCCGTGGAAGTTTGGCGCAAGCGATGAAGATCATCTTCCTTGCCAGGCTTTTGATAACAATTTTCGAAATTGTTGAGTATTGCATCACACAATATTTCCCAATTGTAGATTGACCCCTCTGGTTGGTTAAACAGCCAGGTTCTTGCTGGTTCTTCGAGGACCGTTGGCAAGTAGTTTGTCATCACGCGGTCATCTCCTCCTGCCGCTTGAATGGTATTTATGTAGATTTGAAGGAACTCAGATGGATTCTGAGTTCCATCAAATCTTTCAGTTGTTCCCGATTTAAACTTATCTGGCCAGACCACAGCACGGAGGCTTGGCGAGAAAGCCTTACAACCCACATAGGAACCGCGGAAAGGTCTATCACCGCGACCTTCCACATGGTCGGGGTGACATTACCTTGAGGAGATAATGGACTGGCACGCGATCTCGATCGTGGGAACTTCCAATTTGCCTGACCTTGTCAGGCCGAACTGGCCTTGCTGGCAATCAATTTGCCTGACGATGCCATTGGAGTTGCATCAGATGCAACTTCATCGAGCGTTTCCACAAAGACTCTGGCAAAGGTTGTTTTATCCGCATCTCCCAAGTCAGGAGGAGGATTACACAATGTATCTGCGATCATACCAATTCGGTCTTCTGTGCTCCTCCTTGGTGCCATTGGAGTTAGTGTCTCTTCAACTGCCGGGGGATACCCCAGGGCCAAAGATGGTGTCCAGTCGCACCTGCAACCATGCGGATGATGAGAAGCGCTAGGAGCGGGATCTCGAATAGCGCCACCATGACGAGATTGCGCAAGGTGTAAGGCTTCCTTGGTGGCCCTGCAAAACTCGTTTTCTCGTTGCTCGTGGTCCTAATCCTCCTTCTGCCCTCGCTCTTGTTCCTCCTTGGCAATTTGCTGCTCTGGAGTTTCCTCCGATAGCGCAGCAAATTCTCGGGGAACCAAGGTTGAAAATGGGGAAAACATCCCTCCTTGTTTCGAATCAGATTCAAAATCAAGGAGAGATTGGGGGTCCGGGTCAAACATTCCAGGACTAAGCTCCAAATTACCATCATCCACATCCTCTGGAGCGATGTGTTGTGGTACATATTCAGCCTCTAATGTGGTAGGACTCACATGACGTGTTTGTTCCATCTTCTCTAGCTCTTGGTCGATGGACATGACTAGAGTTGGAGAACATACACCCTCAGGATGTTCTACAAGGACATCCTTGTGACCAACCTCTTCCATAGGAACGGGATCGTCATGTGAGGGCATCTGAACATGGGCATAGTCATCAAAATCAAAATCATTCTCAGAATCATATGCTCCTGACATAGCTTATTAGAACTCCTGATGAAAGGAAACACCCTAAGAAAGGCCCTACGGTGGGGCGCCAGTTGTCGACAATTCAGACTCGGGGTCCTTAGTTGATCTTACACAGATTTGTGAGTTGGATGTGAGACCCTTCAGGATGTTTATAAGGTAAGTTAAGACAAGTATGAAATGGAGACACAAAGAAATATACATGTTCGGGCCCTTAATTGATTGAGTAATAGCCCTACGTCCTATGATGCTTCTCCTATGAGAGTGTTTACAGGGAAAAGGGAGATTGTTACAGGGATTGACAATCTCTCTTTATATTGCTGTCTACTGAGTATTGTTTGATATATCTACTATATCTCTACTGATATCTATCTTCCCCTTCTATTGTCTTCTGCGCCCTTCCCTCCTTTTATACTGAATGAAAGGATGCCCACGTGGAGCAGTTTGGATGGTTGCTAATGTGCAGTTTGCATAACTACACTGATCTCTTCACCGGTTAACACATGCAGTTATAGATAACCGCACATCTTAACTCATTGACGGTTGTCTTCACACGTGGGAGAAGAAGTTATCTTTATCCTAGGAACGTGCCAGGTAAAGGTCAAACACAACTCAGGTTAAAGGAAACCCCTAGGTCACCTTGGTCGCCCATAACCTGTGACCTTATGGTTGCGCATGTTCTGCGACCATAGACTGGTTCTGCACCCGCGACCTTCTGTTATACAGGAAATTGCTTCTGCGGCCATAGTGGCTGCTAATGCACAGGTTTATGTATCATTTCTTAAATATCTTGAATACGATATATAAAATAACTAGCTCGGGTGATAATCCTCATCACTGACAATGTCCCCTAAAACGGTGTGCATTTGCTACCTTCCGAGTTATCAATGTGTAAAGAAAGCACAGCAATGCTCTTTATTTCCAAGCAGGAGTGATGTCAATGGCTCAATAAAGTAGATATCAAAAAACTAATACAAGCAACAGAATACCAGCAAAAATGTGTCTATGGAAGTCAACACAGAAGAAAACTTAATACAACAATGGAACACTCAAGTTTAAAGAAGAAAGGCTATTGGTACGTAGTGCATTATTGATAGATGCATATAAACCAACATTAACAACCTCGATTACCAGATTACAAGGGCAGATTTCTGGATGCAATTATGGTAACATACTTTGGTTTCACCAGGACTACAACCAACAGAGCTCTGCTGCGTCAGGAAATATCTGGCGAGTTCCCTATACGTTGAGAAACGGTTTATAAAGGAATGTCTCGACCTAGATACGATCATCTGGTTGCACCGATACTGATTTTAATACAATACCAAGTTTTATTACGAACTGGCAGCCCCTCGGATGATCAGAAACATGCTAGTAAGTCCCATGTGCATTTAGAAACGGCTTATTCAGTGATGTCTTATCTTGATGCAACCATGAGATCGGCTAGCGAATCCAACCTAATTATCATACTAAGATGATCATCGGCAACCAACCCCCGAGCATAGCTTGGTATTGGTGGGAAAAAAGAAATGAAACTATATCGTAATATGAAGGAAAGTACAGATAATTTTTAACAAAATCATGCTAATTGAAAAAGATAAAAGAGATTGAAAACGTACACGTAGAACTTGCAGAACTGATCTATGTTCCAAGTATTGGATAAGATCCTTCCATGCTCCATAGCTAATTGGGCAGATCCTGGTCGCGGTACTGAGACCACAATATAAGGGCATTCCCACTTAGGGGAGAATTTATTGCGATTAGACTGATTTTGTATTTTTCGTAAAATCAAGTCACCCACGTGAAGACTACGAGGCCGCATCCATTTACTGTGGTATTTACGTCAAGCTTGTAAATATACCATAGACTTGATCAACGCCCGATCACGTTTCTCCTCAAGAAGGGTAATATCTTGGGCACGCTGTTCATGTTGATCAGAATGATCAAATCGATGTACACGAGCAGAACCAATGCGAATTTCCATGGGTAAGACAGCCTTAGCACTATATACTAGTTGAAAAGTGTCTGAACCGTGGCTCAACTACAATTAGTGCGTAGTGTCCATAGAATGGAGTAGAGTTCATCTACCCAAGTCCCTGAGTGCATCTTAAGACGATCAAAAACATGTTTTTTGATGCCTTGTAATATCTGCCCGCTGGCACGTTCAACGGCACCATTGCTCTGTGGATGAGCTACAGATGCAAAACACAATTTGGTCCCAATATCGTCGCAATAATCCAAAAAGAGACTACTAACGAACTGGGAACCATTGTTCATAATAAGACGACTTGGAACACCAAATCGTGTGACTATATTCTTATGAAAGAATTTCTTCACCCACAGCGGCGGTAACGTTGTGGACTGGTTCTGCTTCAATCCACTTCGTAAATGTGTTAATGGCTACAAACAAGAACTTGTACCCATTGAATGCTTGGGGCATAGGGCCCATGATGTCTATTACCCAAATCACAAAAGGCCATGTTAGAGGAATAGTTTGTAAGGCATATGCAGGCTGATGGACTTGTCTTCCATGAAATTGACACTGTGGGCATGTTTTGACCAAATGCTTGGCATCATCAAGTGCCGAAGGCCAATAAAATCCTTGTCAGAAAGCTTTTCCGACCAGTGTTCGATACAACGTGTGTGCACCACATACACCGTCATGAATTTCTTTCAAGAGGGATTTGGCTTCCTATTGAGAAATACAGTGCATGAATACTCCTTGAGTACCCTTTCTGTATAAAAGTCCACAATGAGTTTATACAGGCGCGCCTTTCGAACTAACTGATCACTTTCGGTTTCATCTTTGGGCAAGGTCCCATGTTCGAGATAGATCCACAATGGTCGGGTCTAATCTTCTTCATGTCCAAGGTCGCTGACGCAAACTGCCACCAAGTCGTCATCGATTGAGGTCATGATCGTAGGGTGTTTTAAGTGTTCAACGAACACTCCTGCCAGAGCAGATGTGCGTGAGGATCAAATTTTTTATAATTAGTCTGCGAGTATATTGTCCTTTCACGGTATATATTGGACTTCGAAATGACTGAAGTGTTTTCCACTTTCCTCACTTCCCCCAACTAATGAGCCATTGTCTCATCGGAGGTGCTGTACTCCTTGTTTACCTGGTTTACGATCAACTATGAGTCTCCCCTCACCACTAATTGACGGACTCTAAGGAATCTGGCTGCCCAGAGCCCTGCAATAAGACCCTCGTACTCTACTGTGTTGTTGGTCGCAACAAAGTGTAATTCAATGACATACTTGAGTTTGTCACCCTGAGGCGTGATTAAGACCACTCCAATCCCTGACTGTTGAAAAATGCGAGAACCGTCAAAATACATCGTCCAAGGGTCAGTGCATTGTAAATCTTCAAATTCTTGCGCAGGAGGGTCAGGATTAGTCCATTCAACCACAAAGTTTTCAAGAATTTGAGATTTAACTACTACGCGAGGGGTGAAATGGATGTCAAATGCTCCAAGTTCCACTGTCCATTTCGCAATACGACCTGATTTCTCTGGATTCTGGATAATATCACCTAATGGAAAGGACGAAGGCACAGTAATCTTGTGCACTTTAAAGTAGTGTCGTTGCTTATGGGAAGCCATCAGAAGTGCGTAAAGTATCTTTTGGACCTCAGGGTAATGCTCCTTAGGTCCAGGAAGTACCTCGCTTACATATTAGATTGGTTGTTGCACACCCTCTCTCTCCGCGACCAGAACTGTGCTGACCGCGTGAGGGGTGGGCGCCAAATAAAGTAGTAGTGGCTCCCCTATATTCAGAGAGACCAGTACTGATGAGGACATAACAACCTTGGAGACACGCACGACTACTTTTCTAGATGAAGCTGAACCGGAACAATTACTTGGACCTATAACTAGAGCTCGGGCATGACAACTAAACTATCAAGGTGACTCTTTCCTCGGGTCTAATAATTTGGATTTTCAGAATGGATTACTATCTAACTGTTGTGATCAGGAACGCGGGAGTAGGGGAAGAGAGGAACTCGACAAGTGCTGCCTCAAGACATCACCTTTCGGTTGATCAAGGAGGGATGCATGGTACCACAAGTGAAGCCGGACATGGGCTTAGACCTGCAACCACCTGCCCCATACTTTTATCAAAGTTTCCACAAGATCCCCGCGTCACTTTGGGCCCAAGGGAAGCTAGAGTTTGAGTTGGGTTCGCGCTGGATATGGATTCGGACTGCTGCGACAGCACTGAATTCAAATGGCCATAACTTCCTCATACGGAGTCCGTTTAGGACGTCCATGGACTTCCTGGAAAGCTTATCAAGTCTACGTTTTAACAGATCTAGCCTCATCTCCAAATTCTACCTGAGCCGGCCGCAAGCATCGAAAGAGTCCGCTTTCCTTCCTGGAAACGGTGCTGCGCCACCTTAACTTGGGCCGATGGGCCTTGTATCAAGTAGAGCCCATTAGGGGTGTGTCCCTAGGGTTGTGTACCCCTTAAATACTACCCTTAGCCATCACAAACAAGCGGGTTTTGCTTAGATTGCATCTACATAACATTTTGTCTGTCATGTCTGTGACATCACCTGTGAGGAGCCCAGCTCGGTGCAGCTGGTCCCATAAACCACTTGACTTCCCAGGATGAGTCAATCATAGGAATATATTGAAGCAGCAAAATATTACAGTAGACATAATTGTATGGCCATCAGGCCTTAATATAGTACGGGGTACAGTGCCTTACAAGGCACAATGGTGCAACAAAATAAACATCTAGTCGGCGGAAGCTAGGTGCCAAAAGCAACCCACAGGAAATAGAGGTTGGCAGCAAGACAGCACCACATCAGGGCTCAAGAGGGATCTGCTCGTCTCCTTCTGGATCTGCAGCTTCTTTGGGATAATCACCAAGGTCGTAGAGCGCTCCATCTATTGATGAGTTGTTGCAAGGGTGAGTACTTACGTACTCCGCAATTCATAGGGAAGGTAGAGATACATATAGTATAAATGACATGAACCTATGCTATTGGAGGAAAGAGTGAAGGGTTTTTCAAAATACTTTCCTTTTCATTTATTTCTTACTCAGCTTCTGATCATACTCATGGCAGTGTATAAATCATACCAAAGGCAATATATCCCATATCTAAGGCGATATATCCACATATCACATTACTTTTCTTCAAGCTTTTCAATCTTGTGCTCATGGCAGTATTTCATATACTTAGGGCAAAATCCACATGCCTCTTAGCTATTATATGTTCACTACATTATGGTATTACCGCGACACGTCAACACATGACAGTCCACGGCAACACCCCTTATTGTGACAACACATGTCACTTGGGTAATCTTGGACTAACAAATTTTAGTGTATAAAACAATACTTGTGTCACACCCCGTGGATTTAATCCACCGCGACATACTCCTAAAACTCGGGAGCACGAAGTATTCGAATACATTTTTAACTCTGCAGAGGTGTACCTATTTTTAAATCCACTTCTTCACTCGACTTTCAAGTCGGGCCAGCTCCATGCGACTTATACGCATGTGACAAGGCCGAGCTCACACAATGCTTTCGCAGTCTAGTATTAACAGTATCCCTGCCCGGTAAATGGACAATCTAGTCCCAAGTATCGTTGTGGGTCCTCCCCACTACCTTACTTCCTAGCCTTGGCCTATGTTCCCGCAGGACAAATAGCCTCTTTTGATTATAGTCGCACACAACTTAATCTGGCGTAGGGTGACTTCCTTCTTTACACCTTATCCTCTCATAATTTTTCTGATCTCACATCACTCATGGACGAACTACGTCCCACCAGTTTCCACGCGAGAAATCGGACTGACAAACCATGCAGGGAACTGATAATACTAAGAAAGCTACTAGATTGTGACTGTCCCATACCAGGCAAGTGGTTGGTACGTTTTTCATGCCACTAGACGCACAATACAAGATTCTAGTCCTTATATGCCAGTGACTAGATCATACCACAAACCATGCACCTTCAGTGCCTACTCATCCTTTGCAGTTAAGCACCTCCAGTGCTACCACCATTCCATACCAAAATACTGGTCACGGCTAGGGGTTTTATTTCATGAATATAGATGTATATGTATATATTTATTAGTTCATGGCTTGCTATCTTAACAAGTTCACATTTCTCAAGTATTCAACCTATCACTGCCATAATATCATTGATCTCAACAAATGCAATATTAATGAAATATCTACTCATGGAATAGCATATCAATTCATAAAATATAGGTTCAATATGATCAAAATATGACTTGCCTTCCGCGTCGTAAGTGTCAGTAGTTGATGTCAGGTCATTGACAAGGTCTTCAAACTCGGGCTCTTGCTCTGAACAAGATCAAACAAGCAAACAGGCATTACAATCAATTCTATTTTTTTACTAATCCACTACATGTGATAATGCAAGGTGAAACCACTTTGGTGATACAAGATTTGAGAATTCTAGAAAGCGATTAGAGTTAAACTATGGAAACCAGGGTTAAGATTAGTTGTCAAGGTTTACAAGGTTCCAAAATATCAGAGTAATAACAAGGTTGCGACTGGTTCGCCCAAAAACAGCAAACGTCTTTAGGTTGACATTCGGTTCAAGGCATCGACATAAGGTCGATGGATGATAGAGGGCTCAACTCAAGTTGTGACAGTAGAAGAAATGTAGATCACAATATCAGGAGTCTAAGGGACAAAGTTATTTTCAAAGTTCATGGCTGGAAGTAGGTGAAAAGGCTCAATGCCACTGGCTGACATAGGCTGACAAGGGCTGACAATGCCCAAGAATGGCATTGACATGGTTTGAATAGTTCCCAGTGGCCAAAATGGGTTTTGATTCAAGCATATGATGCACAAGGTAGTGAGGCAACTATTTGACAAAGTAGTTTTTGTTTTACATGACCAGAGGTGGGTGAACAGGGCTAATGCCACTGGCTGACACAGCCTGCCATAGGGGTCGACATGGCCAGAAACTAGGGTTAGCCATATCTTTTGATTCAAGGCTGCAAATGATGCACCACTTTGTCTAGTAGTTAGGCATTTGCAACAGGAACAATTTATTCAGCAGGCTCTTGGGCAGGAGATGGCCAGAGGATGGTGAAAACTGGCGAAGAAACCTGCTGATCTGGAGTACATGCAACATAAATAGTACAGATCTAGAGCATGGTTATAACTTCTGTTCTAGGCCGAATCAGAAGTCGAGCTAGTAGGAAAAAATACTCAGGAGAGTGGAAAACATCTAAATGGCAAGGTGGCTAGAGCTGGATCGGCCGAGATCAATGTCCGGCGACCGGCGCTGGAGAAGAAGATGCAAATTTGGGCATTTCTGTTCTAGGGCAAATGAACTCAATTCCTTGCTTGAGGATGGTCTCTGGGGCATAAGAAAGCTAGGTGTGAAGTTAGATTAGCTGGGGAAGCACCAGAGAATCTTAACAGCAAGCTCCAGTTCACATGCAAAGTGTAAATTTGGGGTTTTCCAGATTTTAGCAAGATCTTCAATTCTGGTTGCTTAGGGATGCTTAGATGAGTTCATTGATCATATTTGATTACTGGCTCGAGATCTAAATCGGTTTAGTTAGGGATTAATTGCTCGCCGGAGCTACTGGAGAAAATCAGCGATTGCCGGCGATGTGGTACGATAGAGTTCAATCGGCTGCTACTACACAGATAAGTGGATGAGGGTTACTTACTGGTATCTTCAATTTGAAGTTCGGTGCAGTACATCGGCCTGGCACCGTGAGCCTCTCTTCGAGCTCGTCGAAGAAGACGACAAAGATGGCGAGGTTAGAGACTTGAGTGGTTCTGGTGTGTGTCGTTGAGCTGAGATGGGGTGGCTTTTATAGGCACGGTTAGAAGCTTGCAACTGCTGGGATTGCCTGGAAAGTTGAAGCGGCCGAAGTGACTGGAAAGTGACCCAGCGGTGAAGACAGGCGGCGAAACGACGTGCTACAGCGGCTCTGCTGGCTGGCAAATTGGCGCGCACTGTCCTGGTTGATGTAACGGCGAACTGACGGTTTCCTTTGGCATGCTTGCAACGTGGTGCAACTGTGCTGTTCTTGTCGGGTGCGCGCGGGAGAACGAAGGCAACGCTAGTGCGGGTGCGGTTGCTCCACGGTGGCGAACAAGATGCTCACGCGTGGCAGTGAAACAATGGCGAAGGTGGTAGTGCTGGTGATCGATGGCGACGAAGCTACAGCAGCAGCAATGATCGAAGCCGTGGTCGCGGTCGAGTGCTCCTGCTCGTGAGCTGAGGTCGCGGGTGAAGGGAACTAAGGGCTGTGGTGATCGAAAACACAACAGTGGTCGATGGCAGTAGATGTGGTCGAAAATAGTTGCTGCGGTCGAAGGTTGAAGATGTGGTCGATTGAACAAGGCTGGTCGAAGTCGAAGAAGCAGATATGGTCGGTTTGAGCAGCTTGGTCGTGAACAGCAGCCTGTGGTCGAATCAGCGGCCTGATTGTGATGATTTTTGATTGGCTTTTGACTGAATTGTAAATCTGGTCTTAAAGATGATTAATTTGAGATTTGATTGAATGGTCGCGCATGATATTTCTATTAGTACTCATTTAGCTCAAATTTAGAGCAATTTGATAAGATTTGAGAGATTTCACCTATTTTTGAAAATAGGGTAGAATTAGGGTAAAATAGATCTGGATTTTGTCGATCTTGAATTCTGGTAATTGGAGTGAGATTTTGAAGTCTGATCAGAAGGGAAATCTATACCAAATAGCATTTGGGAGGTGTTCCCTAAAGAAATTCTAGATTTGGAGTTGATTAGTGGATTTTAGCCTTTTCAGGTTTCCAGGTTAACAGAAAGGACTTATTCGCAGTAAAATTTGGACTAATCTGCGAAAAGTGTTTAGATGAGACAATCTGGCTCCCTACCTTTTGGGGTAAGTTGAGGATGTATCTGGAAACATATTCCAAAAGATACTTGAGTCTGGATAGGGTTAACTCAAGATAACTCAGTTATCTGGAAACTGGGGTAATTAGGGTAAATCTGAATTTTCTGTTTTAGAAAACAGAAAGAGTTTAGATACTGGAAGTTAGGTTCAGAATTTGATCTGGCTCCTGAAGACTTTTATCTTCAGGGTAACTGGTAGGTTAAATCTGGATGGGCATATCTTAATGTGGATCTAGAGGATAGATTTGGAGATTTTTAGGGTTTGAGAGAGATTAGGGCTTAGCTGATCTGGTTACTCTGCAGAGATACATGCATGCAGGATTTTTATGCAAAAACTTTTCATCCCCAAAATTAGGGTGTTACATTGTCAATTCTTTTCGCCACTTCACTGGACTGACTAGGCCGCTGCGTTGGTTTGTGGAACCCCAACTTGTGTGCTTCATCTTTATTTGCAATTCCATATTGTTTCTTCCTTGTTCTTGTGAATTTCTCGATTGTTGCAGGAACAATTACCTCCGTGGTAAGGTCAGCCGTGTACGAGCGTGGTCGATAACGATAAGACGCGCGGGTGTAGCAATTGCGAGGTGATCATCCGCTGATCGGAAGCCTCAAAACGCCAACGTCCACAAGTCAATTAATCGAACCTATCGGAAGATCGGGCCACTGTCTCATGAAGTACTGGCGGACTAGACAAATAAGCTTTGACCTCTTGAAAGGCTTTTTTGGCTTCATCTGACCAGGTAAAACCATTGTGTTTACGAAGAGCCTTAAAGAAAGGTAGTCCTCATTCGCGGAGTCGCGATGTAAAATGTCTTAGAGCTGCCATGCGACCTGTTAGGCTCTGGATGTCCTTCATGGTGGAAGGAGATCTCATTTGCTCAATGGCCCGGATTTTTGCAGGATTAACCTCAATTCCTCTCGAACAAACAAGGAAACCCAAAAGTTTGCCAAAAGAAACTGCGAAGGAACACTTTTCTGGGTTCAATTTTATTCCATGCTTGTTTAGATTACAAAAGGTTTTAGCAAGATCATCTAAATGATTCGAGCTTTTCAGGCTTTTTACAGCCAAATCATCGACGTAAGCTTTGAGATTACGCCTCAACTGGGAAACAAAGGTCTTTTGCATCAAGTGCTGGTACGTGGAACCGGCGTTCTTGAGACCAAATGACATGCTGACGTAGCAGTAGGTGCCAAATGGGTGATGAAGACAGTATTCTCTTCATCTTCTTATGCCATGCTAATTTGATGATATCCTGAGTAAGCATCCAGGAAACTCATCAGTTCGTAACCCACCGTAGAATCGACCAACTGATCGATGCGGGGAAGGGGAAAATCATCCTTCGGACTGGCATTGTTTAAGCTGGTGTAATCGACGCACATGCGCCACTTACCATTTGCCTTTAGGACCATGATCGGGTTTGCAAGCCATTCAGGATGATCGACTTTGCGAATAATTCCTGCTTTCTGGAGTTTTTCCAACTCCGAACGGATGGCTTCTTGCCGATCAATAGCAAAGCATCTGAGCTTTTGATTTATTGGTCGTTGTCCAGGTCGAATTGCTAACCTGTGCTCAATTAGCTCCATTGGGACTCCATGCATGTCGGATGGTTTCCATGCAAACACATCTGCGTTAGCCCGGAGGAAAGTAACGAGCTAGTTCCTATTTGTCGTCCAGGCCTGATCCAATCCTAATGTTTCTGGATGAATCATCTGGGTACAAAGGAACTAGCTTTAACTTCTCATCTGGTCACAGGGCAACTTTCATCGTATCTGAGGTTGTGGTCGCAATTTTAACATCTCGAAGGGGAAGCTGATCCACCAACTCCAGAGATAGCCGATCACAAGTAAGTGCCGTGTTCTTGCTGCCTCGTGCCGAAATAACGCCTTTTGGACCTGGCAACTTGGCGCATTTATAAGCATAATGCGTTGCTGCCATGAACTTAGCAAGAGTTGGCTTTCCAAAAATAGCGTTATATGCCGAATCACAATCAATTACATCAAAGGTAATCAACTGTGTTCGGAATTTGTCTGGTGCTCCCAAGGTTACTGGTAACTCAATCTGTCCCATCGGCATCATTGAAGGACCAGAGATTATCCCATAAAACGGATGAATTATGGGCTTAATTTTTGAACGAGAAATTTGCATCTCGTCCAGTGCCTCGACCAATAATAGGTCCAAGGAACCGCCCCCATCAATCAGAACTCTTTCCACTCAAGCATTGCTAATGATTGGGGTAATGACCAAAGGCAATCTCAATGGTCGCGTGAGCCCAATGGGACAATGAGCATGATCGAAGATCAAAGGAGTTTTTGACCAATGGGGATATTGAGGCTCTCCAAGGGGAGCCTCAGCTTGATTTACCTCGCGGTAAAAAGTTTTGAATTGTCGCTTAGAAGCAAAAGAAGAGGAACCACCAAAAATAATATTGACATGGTTTTGGGGTACCAGGTATGACATTTCTTCATCTCCATCAACATCTCTAACCCCGCAGGCCTGGTCCTTTTTTGGTATGGTTGGCATAGATCCGATTACTTGATAGAAATCATCTAGTTGCTTCAACTAGTTGTGACAATTCTTGGGATCATGTTTCGAACAATTGTGGAATGGGCACCATTTTTTATTTCCCTGCAAGTTAGTTTCTTTTCCCGACTGGTCACTATTGCGGCCACCAGAAGAAGTTTTATGTTTGAATGAAAACTTGTTACCTTTCCCTGGTGGTGGTTTTTCAGCAACGGCGATCTCTCGGTATTGTCCAGCCCGATTTTTCTTGGACTTCTTGGATTTCCCACCTGATGATTCAGGTTTCTTGTGAGAATCATCCTTCTTGTCATTCTTGAGACCTGGTTGAGGTGGTAAATTTCCCTTATCCACCATCCTGTTCCATTCCATGGCCTCGGCCGCATCAGAATACCGGTTAGCCATGTCAAAGAGGTCGGCCACTGACCGGGGTGGATGGATAAGTATATCTTCTATGAACCTCTGATATCGCACGACATCTTTAAATGCCCTAATAACGGAGTTGTCAGATATGTTTGGAACGGTATTTCTCACTCTAACAAATCTCTTGACGAATTGCCGAAGAGTTTCTGTAGAAGTCTGATGTAGGTGATGAAGATCATCCTCCTTGCTAGGCTTCTGATAAATAATTATGGAAATTGTTGAGTATTGCATCACACAACATTTCCCAATTGTAGATCGATCCCTTTGGCTGATTAAACAACCAGGTTCTCGCTAGTCCCTCGAGGATCATTGGCAAGTAATTTTCCATGACGTGGTCATCTTTGCCTGCCGTTTGAATGGTAGTGATGTAGATTTGAAGAATCTCGGATGGGTTATGAGTTCCATCAAATCTCTCGATCGTTCCTGGTTTAAACTTGTCCGGGTAGACCACCGTACGAAGGCTTGACGAGAAAGCTTTACAACTGACATAGGAACTACGGAGGAATCTGCGACTTTCGACTTGGTCGCTGGCGACCTCACTCTGAGGAGATACGCCTCGCGGTCCCAGGCGAGAGTGGACAGGCACGCGATCTCGATCACGGAAACTTCCAACTCGTATGGCCTTGTCATGCCGATCTGATCCTGGTGGTAATCGATTACACCTGCCATGGCTAGAGTGAGAATAATCTCTCTCATGGGAGCGAATCGTAGATCGGGATGATGACGTTGGAGTTGCATCGGATGCAACTTCATCAAGCGTATCCGCCAAGATCCTAGTAAAAGTTGGCCTGTCCGCGTCTTCGACATTAGGAGGAGGATTATGCAGGCATCTGCGATGATACGAAATCAATCTTGTGTACTCCTCCTAGGTGCACCAATGTCACCGTTTCTTCAACCGCCAGTGGATAACCTAGGGCTAAAGAAGGCGTCTAGTTGCGCTTGCGACCTTGTGGACAACGGGAGGAGCTAGAAGCGGCATCATAACGAGATTGTGCATGTTGCAAAGCTTCCTTTGCAGCCCTCTGAATCTCCTTTTGTTGTTGTTCATGATCCTGATCCTCCTTTTTTTTCGTTCTTGTTCGTCCCTTTGCCTACGTTCATGTTCCTCCCTAGCAATCCTCCACTCAGGTGTTTCCTCTGATAAAGCAGCGAATTCTCGGGGGACCGAGGTCGCAGAAGGAGAAAACTTCTATGTCTGTTCCGAATCGGATTCGAAGTCAAAGAGATACTGGAGGTTATCAGGGTCAAACCTCCCAGGACTAAGCTCTATGTTACCATCATCTACGTCCTCAAAAGCAACGTGTTGTGGTACATATTCAGCTTCCAATGTGGCAGAAATCACATGACGCGTCTGGTCTATCTTCTCTGTCTCTTGGTTGATAGACATGACCTAAGTCGGAGAAGATGCATCCTCAGGATGTTCCTCGGGAACATCCTCGCGATCAACCTCTTCCATCAGAACGGGATCGCTAGGTGAGAGCATCCGAACATGGGCATAGTCATCGAGATTGAAATCGTTCTCAGAATCATATGCCCCAAACATGACTTACCAGAACTCCTGATAAAGTAAAACACCTTGAGAAATTCCCCACGATGGGCGCTAGTTGTCGACGATTTGGACTCTAGGTTTGTCGACAATTCGGACTCGGGGTCCTCAGCCGAACTTATGCGAAATTTGTAATTGTGAGACCTTTCAAGATGACCCTCCGGGAAGGTATGCTGAACAATGGTAAATAAGAGCACAGAGAAATTTATACAGGTTCGGGCCCTCGATGGTGGGAGTAAAAGCCCTACGTCCTGTTGGGATTTCACTATATGAAATAAAGCTTTACAAACTAACAAGGAGAAAACCTCATAGGTGAAAGTTTTCCCTATATAAGTGTACAAAAGGAAGCTATGGGAAACTTGTAAGTATTGTCTAATTTAAGCCGTAGACCTGACTATTTGAGTAATCGAGATATCTTGTATCTTGATTATCTTTTGGGTCTGGTTCTTCCAAAAGAACTCCTCTCTCCCGTTTGATGTACTTTGCCCCCTTTTTATATTGGTCGAAAGGGTGTCATATGAAGAAAACTGCATCAAACGGTTGGATGCGGTTGTTGAAGAACCGCTGTTAACTTCCACGGAGGTTATTAACACGTGTTAATCATGAATAACCGCATATAATAACCTCTGACGGTTGGTCTTCAACGTGGAGGAATCTTCGGGATGCTTGGAATATCCTGGTATAAAGATAACCGAACAAACTCCAAGTACCTTGGTCGAGGATGTTCTGACCGCGGAATATGGGCTGACCGCACAAAGCTGTCAGCCTGATCGTACGAAACCCGCAGCCTGATCGCGTAAAGCTTGCGACCTCATGGTGATGCCCCTCAGAAATAGCTTGAGTTCGCATTGAACCAAATACATGTCTGGTTCGAACCTGTCTTGAACCAAGAGTTTTATTAGAAGTGACCCGGGTGTCAATCCTCGTCAGCTAGCCCCCAAATTCGAAGAAAACGAAGAGACGTGTTTATTTTGAATTTTAAAACCATGCATCGGATTTTTAACCCGACTCTTCAATTTTTCCACTTAGTGGTGCACTAAGTGAAAACGGTTGGTTTCCCAAGACGGGTTCTGACATTACGTGACGGGCAATGATAGCGCCGTAGAATTGTTTTTATCTTGAGGTGGAATTGTAAATGCTTTGACGAAACCCGAGGCGCCTGGAATGCAAACCGTCACCCAGGCGGCTATAAATACCAGGCTCGTGGATTTGTAAAACTCCACAATTTCCCTCCACGTCTAAGTCCTTTTCTTGTTATCCTGGCTCCTTCCTTTTCACATACTCCTCCCAATGGCAGATCATGAAATCATCGAGATTGAGAGCAATGAAGGGGAAATTGTCGAACAAAGGCCTCGAACGATTGAAGTCCTGTCTCCCTTAAGGAAGAAACCCAAGGTTGACGAAGGAGCTTCCAGTGGAACAAAGGTGAAGAATGTAGCAAGTTTCTTTCTTCCTTCAGTTCCTTTGACCCTCCCCGTTCATGCCTCTCGGCAAGTTAGGTCTTTATCCTTAGAGAAAGATCCTATCACATTCAATTCTCCCATTCTTTTGGGTGATCAACATCCTGGTCGGCAAGCGGTGACTATCCCTCGAACAAATGATCGCCATATTGGGTTGGCGAAGCAATCTTCTGATGGGAAGGTTGCTCTTCCACCATATGATGATCTTCCTCCCAAGATAGGTGTATTAACGGGTTATGCACCGGGACAGGTAATAATTCTTCTCCCCTTTTGCTGATAATTTTTGTTAGTATGACTAACTTTTGCAAAAATGCAGGAAGTAGGAGGCTCCAGCGATCAGCCTTCTGCTGCTTCATCTCTTCCTTCCGGACAGACTCTTCTGGAAGAGAAGAATGCCCTGGAGAAGAAGACCGAGGAGATGGCCTCGAAGATTCTGCGTTTAGCAGAATGTTTTGATCGATCCCGAGAAGAGGCGCACCATTTCCGTCGAGAGAGGGACTTCGCTCAGCAACAGCGAGAACTCTCTGACTTGATTAGGGACAATAGTGCGTCTGTTGTTAGGGACGATATAGATAGACTTAGGGTAGTTGCTAGTTCCCTGGGGGTTGCCAGTGTAAATCCTACTGACAACAACATGTCCCTTGGGGAACTTTGTAAACTTCTTTCGGAGCAAGTCGATGTTTTGATCGACTGCATCCCTTTTGTATGTAAAGAATGTAAGAAATAAAAGTTCATTATTTCTCATGAAATATTCTCCACATCTTCTGTGCGAAAATATAGCCATGAACTTTATGTTCGCGACCATTCATACACAGGAAACTTTATTTCTGCGATCAAAATCGCGTTTAAAAAAAACACCGCGACTTGCCTTGATTTTGCTGCAGAGAGGTTACATTTTTGAAGAAAGAGGTGGCTAGTTCAGTTTCAATGTTTAAGAAACAAGAAACTGAACTTAACAAACTTCGATCAGAGAATGCTGGTAAGCCAATTCCTGATTAAGAAGACTTGAATCCATGATATGCAAATAACCTCCTTTCTCTGTACAGCGCAAGCAGGTCGAATTACGCAGCTCAGTCGAGACAAGGAGATTCTTGAATCCTCGATTCGCCACACCGATCGGGCAATCAAAGATCTGAGCCTCCGGATCTTCGAAAAATTGAAGGCCGTGGCTGATCTCTTGAAGACCGACGTGGCAGAACCGAAGAAAGACAACCTCAGCATAAGTGACTGGACATCGCTACTCACTGCCCAGGCGGATTCACTGCTCGAGTATCTCCCTGGAGATTCACGGCGACGCGAAGAGGTGATCAGAACTAGGGTTCGATCAGCCGCAGTAGCCGTACTCAGCCGGGTTCGACTTCACCATGGCCCAGATGCAGATCTGAGCGCACTGGTGGGTCCGGTTGAGGTCGAGAGTGAAGAGCTGCTCGATGCAGTCATAGAGGAAGTCAAGCCCCTAGTAGATAGACTCCTGACTGAACTGGGGATCGAATGATCCTTATTTTTGTATTTAGAAAATTGTGTATAATGCAATGTATGTAAAAAATCATTTTTGACAGGAAATAATATATATTTCGCATTTTCATAATGTGAATTCCATATTATGAGCACGTCCCCCCTAGCCCCCGCCTCTGCTTATGAACACTAAAGCCTTAGTGTTATAAGCAGAGGAGAAAACATAAGCATAACAACCAGGGGTATGCATATTAAACCAACGACCAGGATCAATGTAACGTCTAATCTTATTGCGAACTGGTAGCCACTCGGATGACCAAGGACTTACCAGATAACCCCGTATGCGTTGAGAAATGGCTTATTTAGGAGTGACTTATCTGTAAGTGATCATGAGATCGACCAGCGAATCCGATTAGATTGTTGTAATGATCTGACCGTCGGGGGTCAGCCCCAGGTCGAATGCATATGATACGGGCTTAAAGAGAAAAACTCATTATATGAAAGCAAAACATTTTTTGTTTTGGCAAAAGATGCTAATGGAACAGGAAAAAAGTGATTGTACTTACACGTAAAACTTGCGAAGTTGATCGATGTTCCAAGTATTGGACAAAATCCGACCATCCTCCATAGCTAACCACGCCGATCCTGTCCGCGGCACTGAGACAACAGTATAAGGACCTTCCCATTTTGGGGAGAATTTGTTGCGATTAGACTGGTCTTGAATTTTTCGTAAAACCAAATCGCCCACGTTGAGATCACGTGGTCGCACCTTTTTACTGTGATACCTGCGTAAAGCTTGCAAGTATGCCGCGGACTTAACCAGGGTGCGATCACGCCGTTCTTCTAAGAGGATGAGATCTTGCGCCCGTTGTTCGTACTGATTAATCTGTTCGAACTGATCTGTCCGAATAGAACCAATACTTACTTCCATAGGCAATACCGCCTCGGCCCCATAGACCAAATGGAAGGGCGTCTCACCGGTGGCGCGACTAGAAGTAGTTCGTAATGCCCACAGAACGGTATAGAGCTCATCTGCCCAAGCCCCCGAGCGGGTCCTAAGGCGATCAAAAACGCGCTTTTTAATGCCTTGCAGTATTTGCCCATTGGCTCATTCTACGGCACCATTGCTTTGTGGATGGGCCACAGAAGCAAAGCACACCTTGGTCCCAACCTGATCGCAGTAGTCCAGAAAAAGACCGCTGGCGAACTGAGAACCATTGTCTGTGATGAGACGGTTTGGAACACCAAATCGTGCCACAATGTTCTTATGGAAGAAATTTTGTGCGGCTGATGCAGTAATATTTCGTACCGGTTCGGCCTCAATCCACTTTGTAAATGTGTCAATGGCTACGAACAGAAACTTGTACCCATTGACCGCTTGTGGCATAGGACCGACGATATCCATTCCCCAGACCGCGAATGGCCATGCAAGAGGAATGGTTTGCAACGCATAGGCAGGTTGATGGACTTGCCTTGCGTGGAACTGACACTGGGGACACTTCTTGACCATATGTTTGGCATCATCAAGTGCCAAAGGCCAGTAGAATCCTTGTCGAAAAGCCTTTCCGACCAGTGTACGATATGACGAGTGCGCACCGCATACACCGTCATGTATTTCTCTCAAGAGGGACTTTCCTTCCTCCTGAGATATACAACGCATGAATACTCCTTGAGTACCCTTTCTGTACAAAATCCCATCTATGAGTTTGTACAGACGCGCTTTTCGAATTAACCGATCACTTTCGGTTTCGTCCTCGGGTAGGGTCCCATGTTCAAGATAGACTCTCAATGGACGAGCCCAATCTTGTTCCTGACCGAGGTTGGTAACGAAGGCTATTACCGGATCATCCTCGACCGAAGTCATGATCGAAGGATGGCCCAAGTGTTCAATGAACACTCCTGCTGGAGCGGATGAGCGTGAGGATCCAATTTTGGATAATTGGTCTGCGAGAATTTGTCCTTTCGCGGGATGTATTGGACTTCGAAATGACTGAAGTGTTTTTCCAATCTCCTCACTTCCCCTAGGTAATGAGCCATTGTCTCATCAGAGGTGCTGTACTCCTTGTTTACCTGGTTTACGACCAGTTGTGAGTCTCCCCTCACCACTAATCGACGGACTCCGAGGGATTTTGCTGCCCGGAGCCCTGCAAGAAGACCTTCATACTCTGCTGCGTTGTTGGTTGCAACAAAGTGTAGTTGAATGACATACTTAAGCTGTTCGCCCTGGGGCGTAACTAAGACTATTCCAGCCCCCGAGTGTTGAAAACTACGGGAGCCGTCAAAGTACATTGTCCAATAATCGGGGCACTCCAGTTCCTCTGCCAACTGCACGGGTGGCTCAGGGTTGGTCCATTCGACCACAAAGTCGGCCAAAACCTGAGACTTAACCGCCGTGCGAGGGGTGAAATGGATCTCGAAGGCACCGAGTTCGACCGCCCATTTGGCGATTCGACCAGATTTTTCTGGATTTCGGACAATATCCCCTAAAGGAAAAGAGGAGGGTACTGTGATCTTGTGTGCTTGAAAGTAATGTCGTAGCTTACGGGAAGCCATCAGTAGCGCGTAAAGTATCTTCTGGACCTCAGGGTAGCGCTCCTTAGGACCATGAAGTACTTCGCTCACATAGTAGACGGGTCTATGTATTCCTCCTCTATCCGCGATTAGAACGGCGCTGACCGCGTGTGGTGTGGCCGCCAGGTAAAGAAGCAACGGTTCTCCTTTGTCAGGAGACACCAATACTAGCGGACTGGATAGATATGTTTTTACCTCCTGGAATGCTTTTTCGGCCTCATCCGACCATGTAAAGTTATGATGCTTCCGCAAGGCTTTGAAGAAAGGTAATCCCCTTTCGCCTAATCGCGATATAAAGCGACTTAAAGCCGCCATGCGACCAGCCAGGCGTTGAACATCCTTCATGGTCGAGGGCGACCTCATTTGTTCAATAGCCCTGATTTTCTCAGGATTAACTTCAATGCCCCTGGAACACACAAGGAAACCAAGGAGTTTTCCTGAAGAAACCCCGAAAGAGCATTTCTCTGGGTTTAATTTTATTCCAAAGCGATTCAAATTACAGAAAGTTTCAACGAGATCGTCCAAATGAGACAATCTCTTGGTACTTTTTACAACCAAATCGTCTACATATGCTTCGAGATTACGCCCCATCTGGGAAAGAAAGGTCTTTTGCATCAAGCGCTGGTACGTGGAACCTGCGTTCTTGAGACCGAACGGCATTCTGACGTAGCAGTATGTGCCGAACGGGGTGATGAAGGCAGTTTTCTCTTCATCGTCTTCTGTCATGCTAATTTGATGATATCTTGAGTAAGCATCCAGAAAACTCATCAGTTCGCAACCCGTAGTGGAGTCGACCAGCTGATCGATGCGGGGAAGGGGAAAGTCATCCTTTGGACAGGCAGAGTTGAGGCTAGTGTAGTCGACACACATGCGCCACTTGCCATTTGACTTGCGGACCATGACCAGATTGGCGAGCCAGTCCGGGTGATCCACTTCGCGGATAAACCCGGCTTGTAAGAGATTGTCTAACTCTTCTCGGATGGCTTCCTGTCGGTCGGTGGCAAAACGCCTGAGCTTTTGCTTTATTGCTCTTTGTCCAGGTCGAATTGCTAACCTGTGCTCAATTACTTCCCTTGGGACACCGGGCATGTCGGACGGTTTCCACGCAAACACGTCTGCGTTAGCCCGGAGGAAAGCAACGAGGTCGAGTTCCTATTTGTCATCCAGGGCTGACCCAACCCGAATTGTCTTGGATGGGTCATCTGGGTATAATGGAACTTGTTTGAGTTTCTCATCTGGTCGAGGAGCAGCTTTTGTCGCATCGGTGGCAACGGTGGCGACCTGAGCGTTCCGGAGGGGAAGTTGATCGACCATCTCCAAAGATAGCCGGTCGCACGTGAGCGCCACGTTGCGACTACCTCGGACTGAAATGACACCTTTGGGGCCAGGCAATTTCCCGCACTGATAAGTATAGTGCGTTGCGATCATGAACTTAGCAAGAGTCGGCCTGCCAAAGATTGCATTATAAGCTGAATCACAATCGATTACATCGAAAGTAACCAATTCTGTTCGGAAGTTGTCTGGTTCTCCCAGAGTGACCGGGAGGAGCACTTGTCCCAATGGCATCATGGAGGGGCCTGGGATTATCCCATAAAATGGATGGATTATGGGCTTGATCTTCGAACGAGGAATTTGCATCTCGTCGAGTGTCTTGACCAATAAAAGATCAAGGGAACTTCCCCCGTAATCAGGACCCTTTCGACTCTCGTGTTACTGATGATTGGGGTAATGACCAGAGGTAGCCTCAATGGTCGGGTTAGCCCCACAGGACAGTCAGCGCGATCGAATGTCAAAGGCATATCCGACCAAGGGGGGTATTGAGGTTCGCCAAGGGATGTCTCCGTTTGGTTAACCTCTCGGCAAAAGGTTTTAAACGCCTTTTGGAAACGAAAGAGGAAGAACCTCCGAAAATGACATTAACATGATTTTGAGGTACCTGGTAAGGCATTTCTTCGTCTCCGTCGACGTCTCTAATCCCGCACGCCTGCTCTTTAGGCGGTAAGGTTGGCATTGGCCCAGCTCCTTGGTAGAAATCATCCAGTTGTTTCAACCAACTCCTGCAGTTTTTGAGGTCGTGGCCTGCGGAGTTGTGGAGTGGACACCACTTCTTGCCCTCCGGCGGATTAGTCGATTTTTCTGGCTGGTCGGAATCCCGACCACTAGGGGCAGTTTTACTTTTAAATGAAGACTTATTACCTTTGGTCGAAGGTGGTTTTTCTGCGACTGCGACCTCACGGTATTGTCCAGAGCGGTTCCTCTTCGACTTCTTCGACTTCCCACCCGGTGAAGACTCCGGCTTTTTGCTTGAATCTTCTTTCCTGGCGTCCTTGAAGCCTGGTTGGGGCGGTAGGTCCCCTTTGTCGACCATTCGGTTCCATTCGACTGCCTCGGCTGCATCGGAATATCGATCAGCCATATCGAACAGATCGGCCACTGATCGAGGAGGGTGGATAAGCAAGTCTTCAGTGAATCTCCGGTATCGAACGCCATGCTTAAATGCCCTGATTACAGAGCCATCAGATATGTTCGGGATGGTATTCCTCACCCCGACAAACCTCTTGACAAACTACCGAAGTGTTTCGGTCGAAGTTTGCCGCAGCCTATGCAAGTCGTCCTCCTTACCCGACTTTTGGTAACAATTTTGGAAATTGCTGAGGATGGCATCGCATAGCATTTCCCAATTGTAGATGGAACCCTCAGGCTGATTAAACAACTAGGTTCTAGCCGGTCCTGCGAGGACTGTTGGCAGGTAGTTGGCCATGACCTTGTCATCGCCTCCTGCTGCTTGGATGGCGGTAATATAGATCTGAAGGAACTCGGATGGGTTCTGAGTTCCATCAAACCTCTCAATGGCCCCTTATCGGGCTAAACGACTGCTCGTAGGCCAGGCGAGAAAGCTTTGCAACCAACGTAAGGACCGTGAACCGTCCTGTGACTTTCGGTTGGGTTTCGAGCAACCTCACGTAATGGCGAGGTTACTCGTGGTCCCAAACGAGAGTGAACAGGAACTCGATCCCTACTACGAGAGTCCTGCATTCGCTGGTATTTGTCCTGTCGGGACGGTACAGGCGGCGGGTAACTCCGCCGGCCAGAGCCAGAATGAGGATCATCCCGTTCACGGGAATGCGTTACTGAGCGGGAAGAGGCTGTTGGGGTTGCCTTGGATGCGACCTCGTCCAGTCTTTCCGCCAGGATCCTGAAAAAGGCCGGTCTTTGGGCATCTGTGACCGTAGGAGAAAAATTGCCCATGACTTCCGCGATAGATCGCAGTCGACCATGGGTACTTCTCCTAGGGGCACCTGGTGTTATCGTTTCTTCGTCCACTGGGAAATGCTCCGGTGGTAAAGAAGGAGTCTGGTCACGTCTACGACCACGCGACCATCGAGAAGAACTCGGGGCAGCATCGTAACGAGCCTGCGCATCTTGAAGAGCCTCTAGGGCAGTTCTGCGTAGTTCGTTGTTCTGTTGCTCGAGATCTTGATCCTCCTTCTGTTTGCGATCTTGTTTTTCCCTGGCAGCCTGTTGATCGGGAGTTTCTTCCGACAGCGCAGCAAACTGCCTAGGGAGAGAGGTCGCCGATGGGGAAAACATCTCGGTTTGTTCCGAGTCGGACTCGAAATCAAAGAAACGGTGGAGGTTATCAGGGTCGAACCTCCCTGGGCAAATTTCCGGGTCACCATCATATTTTCCCTCAGCGGGGTCGTATGACGGGCCGGATTCATCACCTAGCACATTAAGAACCTCTGTGGGTTCTGACCTTGTGCCAGTTACCTCCTGCTCGATTGACATGACTTGGAGAGATGATTCAACCTGTGGAAGATTCTGGCCTTCGACCTCTTCCATCGGAACAGGATCGCTTGGAGAAGGCATTGGTATATGGGCGTAATCCTCAAGATCGAAATCGTTCTCGGAATCATATGCTCCAGCCATGTTTCGGCGAACCTCCGAATTTCAATTAGGACGCCTTGAGAAAGGCCCCACGGTGGGCGCCAGCTGTCGACGATTCGGACTCGGGGTCCTCAGCCGAACTTATGCGAAATTTGTAATTGTGAGACCTTTCAAGATGACCCTCCGGGAAGGTATGCTGAACAATGGTAAACAAGAGCACAGAGAAATTTATACAGGTTCGGGCCCTCGATGGTGGGAGTAAAAGCCCTACGTCCTGTTGGGATTTCATTATATGAAATAAAGCTTTACAAACTAACAAGGAGAAAACCTCATAGGTGAAAGTTTTCCCTATATAAGTGTACAAAAGGAAGCTATGGGAAACTTGTAAGTATTGTCTAATTTAAGCCGTAGACCTGACTATTTGAGTAATCGAGATATCTTGTATGTTGATTATCTTTTGGGTCTGGTTCTTCCAAAAGAACTCCTCTCTCCCGTTTGATGTACTTTGCCCCCTTTTTATATTGGTCGAAAGGGTGTCATATGAAGAAAACTGCATCAAACGGTTGGATGCGGTTGTTGAAGAACCGCTGTTAACTTCCACGGAGGTTATTAACACGTGTTAATCATGAATAACCGCATATAATAACCTCTGACGGTTGGTCTTCAACGTGGAGGAATCTTCGGGATGCTTGGAATATCCTGGTATAAAGATAACCGAACAAACTCCAAGTACCTTGGTCGAGGATGTTCTAACCGCGGAATATGGGCTGACCGCACAAAGCTGTCGGCCTGATCGCACGAAACCCGCAACCTGATCGCGTAAAGCTTGCGACCTCATGGTGATGCCCCTCAGAAATAGCTTGAGTTCGCATTGAACCAAATACATGTCTGGTTCGAACCTGTCTTGAACCAAGAGTTTTATTAGAAGTGACCCGGGTGTCAATCCTCGTGAAGGTCCTCTGTCGATCTTACGCAGATTTGTGAGTTGTATGTGAGACCTTTCAGGGTGCCCTTAGGTATGTTAGGACAAATATGAAATAGAGACGTGGAGCGTTTTATACAGGTTCGGGCCCTCGATGGATGGAGTAATAACCCTACGTCCTGTTGCGATTTCACTATGTAAATCAGAGTTTACAAGGAGGAGAGATTGTTACAAAGATTAATCAATCTCTCTATGTATTTCTGTCTAATGTCTAAGTCTTCGATCTCTGTTCGAGATCTTGATCCCCCTCCATACCGTACATCAGTCATCCTTTTATACTGAATGAAAGAATGCTGGTATGAGGTGGTTTTCGACAGCTGCCGTAGTGCAGTTCGTATAACCGCACTAACCTCTTCACCGGTTAACATGTGCAGTTATAGATAACCACACATCTTAACTCCTTGACAGTTGTCTGCACACATGGGAGAACTTATCTTGGCCCTGAGAACGTGTCCGATAAAGGCCTGAACACTCCTGGGTTATCTTGATGGCGTATGGTCAACGATCTTCTGATCGCGCATAGTCTACGACCTTATGACCGCGCAAGTACTGCGATCATAGACCGTGACCTTCTGGCGTACAGGAAGCTATCTATCTACGACCATAATGGCGGTTTAAGACACAAAGGCATATATCATATCCAAACTTGACTTGAACATGATTTAAATAAACTAGCTCGGGTGATAATCCTCGTCACTTTTCCCAGCTGACACAATGGTGAAAAATCAAAATTATATTTTTACCTGTCGGACGCTGGTAAAAATTTTTTTCTCAACAGTCTTTAATGCTGAAAATTTTTTGTTTTCACCAAAAAATATTCTCCGCTGTCCCACAGATCTCATATACCTTTTTCCAAACTGATCTATAGTTTGCTATATATTATTTCTTCGTAGCGGTAGATCAGTTAAAAATAATAACTTTTCCCAGCTGACACCATGGTGAAAAATCAAAATTATATTTTCACCTGTAGGACCTCTAGTAAAAAATGTTTTTCCCAGCAGTCTTACAGCTTGCACTAGCCTACCATGTTGTAGTGACAACCACACCCAAAGTATCTCCTTGGGCAATGTTAGAATTCGAAGTGACAAAGGCACTCTTTGGAATCCAAAGCATTGCTTTAAAAATTGCCCTGTCGTTTCAAATTTGAGGGCTAGCTGACAGAGATTATTACCCGAGTTAGTCACCCATGCTGTTTGGTGGTCAAAAGAGTCATAGAACAAGACCAGAATTATTTATATGCCTCTCCGTGGTCGTTGAGACTTAGGGGAGAGACTATAGGGTGGTCTATGTTCTTCTGGATATAACCTATTGTGAGTATTGTTACCTATGACCTCTGTGTCAACAATTGGAACCTGGGGGTCCTCCTGTCGAACTTATGTAAAATTGAGATGGGTTGTGAAGGGAGCCAATCCAGACAAGTACCAAGGAATTCAGGGTATCTACGAATCTAAGACACGGAAATTTATCTAGGTTCGGGCCCTCATAGCTGAATAATGACCCTACTCCTATGTATTTATCTATGTGAAAAAAGTGATTACAAAAAGAGTGTTACAAAGAGAATGCAATGTCTATTCCAATTAGGCTATGTCTAATCTTCTCCCTCCCTGATCCTTCCCTTGAAGGCCTTTTTATACTCGCCGAAGAGATCATCAGTTGTCCTCCTGAAGATACACCCCACGACTGCTTACAATTGCTTCATTGTGGTAGTTGCGGGTCGTGGGTACGTGGTGGTTGCCGTAGATCATGGTTACATGGCAGTTAAGCAGCACTGACTTGGTGTCATGGAATCTGCCTCACCACCCTCATCTCCTTCGACAGTTACCTCGTCAGGGGCTTATGATTATTTCGGGAATAATCATAAGGATCAAGGTACAATTATTGTGAAAGGTGATCGTGCATCTCTGCGACCACGTATTGATATTAGGCTTTGTCTCTACAAGGGGGTATGGTTGTTTGCAGATGTCTCTGCGACCGTAGTGCTCATGGATACAGCATAAGACTACGCACTCTACAATAATAAGTGTTTGAGATCTATAGACTCTCATAGCTAAAATTTGCGAGAATGAAATATCATTGATGGGCTATGTCCAGCACACCCTTGGACTACCCAGCATCTCTTTCCTTGGCCTTCTACGACCATATAAAGGTATGTGCGACCATGCGGCGCTATGTTCGACCATGGAAAGGTATGCGTGACTATGAATGTCTAAGCCTGTCTAACAATCCTTGTCACTTTGTGTTAATGGTCGTAGAAATATGTGGTCGATACACATATTGTCAAAGAATACATACTCACATTCCCATGATTATCCAGATCGTGGAGACACCTTCCCATGATCATCTAGGTCGTGGATACACATTCTCACGACCATCCCTGTCATAGAGAAATTAGCAGTACAAATACGTGGTCATAACTAATACACAACCATGATCATTGAAGAGTTGCGTCGAACCGGGAACATGGTTGAGATTTACCAACCATAATACCAGGATAATACATCTTATGTTCTTACTGATATGTTGAACCGTTACAAAGATAAAGGTGATTGTACAGTTACCCGTAACTGTGCATTACAACCGTCGAGAAGATAAGGAGAGATGTGCAGTTATCCAACTACATACAACTGTCAAACCTCCATAACTTCTCTCTATTGGCATCCTTTCCACAAGTATAAAAAGTGGACCAATTCAGAGGGGAAGGGAAGTGGAAGATCAAGAGGCTTGATTGGCTAGTTTAGACAGAGAAGGCTTGTTAGGCTTTACAACAAATTCTCTCTATATTTCATCTTACATATAGTGAAAATACAACAGGAAGTAGGGCTATTACTTAGGCTTCAAGGGCCCAAACCTATATAAACTCTATGTCACATAGATGCTTAGATATCATTATTCTCCTTGGTGATTGTGAACATTATCTCCCTACCAAACAAATTAAATTCGTGGAAGTTCGAGTAGGAACCCCGGGTTCCAATCATCGACACTATGTTACTGCAATACAAGCGGTAGGTGGAAATGAGAAAGTAATGGCAAATTACTTGCCAACAGTCCTTGAAGGTTCGGCATGGACTTGGTTGTTCAACTAACCAAAAGGATCTATTTACAATTGGGAAATGCTATGCGATGCTATCATTAGCAATTTCCAAAATTGTTATCAGAAACCTGGCAAGGAGAATGACCTTCATCGTTTGCGCTAGACCTTGAGTGAAACTCTCTGGCAGTTTGTGAAGAGATTCATGGTAGTAAGAAATACTATCCCCAACATCTCTGACAATTCAGTTATCAGAGCCTTTAAACATGGTGTTCAATACCAAAGGTTCACGGAGGATCTCAGTACACACCCACCAAGATCAGTGTCAGAACTTTTTGACATGTCTGATCGTTATTCTGATGCAATAGTGACCACATGGACAAACAATCTAACCCATAGGGAAGCAAGAAGTGGTGTCCGTTGCATGAAGTTTCAGGACAAAACCTAAAGAACTGTCAAAACTAGTTAAATCATATGGAGAAGTTTTACCAAGGTAAACCCCCTATGCCAACAATACTAGAAAAAGGACAGCCTGCTGGGAGTAAACACACTGATGGAGATAAGGACATGACACACCAGGTACCCAATAATCACGTTAATGTAATTTTTGGTGGTTCTGCATCATATCTTTCAAAGCGTCACTTTAAATCTATTCTCCGTGAGGTGAATAATGCTAAGGCTCCTCCAGGGACTATCGCGACCACGGTGACTTCCTCTGGTCATTACTCTCACAATCAGGAATGCTAAAGTGGGTAGAGTCTTAATTGACGGAGGTTGTTCCCTCGATTTACTCTTTGCCAAAACCCTTGAAGAGATGCAAATTCCTTGTTCAAGGATAAAGCTAGTGGTCCATCCATTTTATGGGATTATAAATGGTCATTTGTGTACTCCTATAGGTCAAATTGTTCTGCCGATAACATTCAGAGAACCAAAGAACTTCCTGTCGACGATTCGGACTCGGAGTCCTCAGCCGAACTTATGCAAAATTTGTAAAAGTGAGACCTTTCAAGATGACCCTCCGAGAAGGTATGTAGAACGATGAAGAACAGGAGCACAAAGAGGTTTATACAGGTTCGGGCCCTCGATGGTGGGAGTAATAGCCCTACGTCCTGTTGGGATTTCACTATAGGCAATAAAAGGTTACAAGATAGTAGAAAAACTCCTTCACAGGCGAAGGATTTTTCTTATGTAAATGTATAGAATAAAGCCAGAAAGGCTTGTAAAAACTATCTAATCTAGGCCGTAGACTTGGCTGTTTGAGTGGTTGAGATGTGTTGTATCTCGCTTGCTTTAGAGATGTTGATCTCTTGATCTTTCGATCCCCCCCTGTTCGATGCACCTTGCCACCCTCTTATACCGGTCAAAAGGGTGCTATGTCATAACTGCATCAAACAGTTGCTTGGACAGTTGGATACGGTTTTTGGAAAACCGCTCTGAACCTCCACGCAGGTTAAACACGTGTTATTCATGGATAACTGCACGTATAAACCTCCTGACGGTTGATTCTCCACGTGGGGGAATCTTTGGGGTACCTGGAATATTCTCGCTATAGGAATAGCCGGACAGATGAATTCCAAGCACCCTAGTCGAAAATGCTCTGACCGCAGGATACTGGCTGACCGCGCAACATCTCGGTCATTCTGTTCATGTATAGCATATGAACTCCTGACCGCGCAAAGCCTGCGACCTGATCGCGCAAAGCCTGCGACCTTGGGCTGATGCTTCTCAGAATATCTTGAGTTTGCACCGCTAGACATGTGTCTGGTTTGAATCTGTCCTGAACCAACAGTGCATTTATTTGAACTGACTCGGGTGTCAATCTTCGTCAGCTAGCCCCCAAATTTAAAGAAAACGAAGGGACGTGTTCACTTTAAATTTAAAGAAATGCATCGGATTATTTACCCGACTCTTAAAATCCTTCACTTAGTGGCGCACTAAGTAGGACGGTTGGTTCCCCGAGACGGGCTCTGGGTAATATGTGACAAGTAATGATGGTGCTGTTGAAATGTTTTTTAACCCGAGGTAAAATTGTAAATGTTTTTAAGAACCCGAGGCATTTAGAACGTGAGCCGTCACCCTGATAGCTATAAATACCGGGTCTTTGAATCTGTAAAACTTCACAATTTCTTCTCACGGCTAAGTTCTTTCTAAAAAAACATCTTCATTCTTCTCTTCATACATTTCCCGATGGCAGATCATAACATCATCGAGATTGAGAGTGATGAAGAGGAAATTCTCAAGCAAGAGCCTGAAATGCTTGAAGATCCATCTCCTTCAAAGAAGAAGTCCAAGGTCGACGAAGGACCCTCCAGCAGAGCAAAAGTAGAAGATGAACCATCACCTTTTCTTCCTGCAGCTTTCTTCCCTAGCACCCCTTGCTTTTGTTTGGGTGATCAATTTTCTAGCCAGCAAGCGGTGACTATTCGGCCAGAAGATCCTCAACTTGTGTTGGGGAATCAATCTTCTGGTGAGAAGGTTGCACTTCCGCCACCTGGCGTCCATCTTTCCAGGATGGATATATCAACGTGTCGTGAGCAGGGACAGGTAACAATCCACATCTTCTTTTTGCTGATAGTTTATGGTTAGTATAACTAACCCTTGCAAATGTAGGAGATTGGAGGCCCTAGTGGTCAGCCTTCTGTTGCTCCGCTTCTTCCCCTTAGACGGACTCTTCTGGAGGAGAAGAATGCCCTGGAGAAGAAGACCGAAGAGATGTCTTCGGCAATTCTGCATCTGGCAGATTGTTTTGAACGATCCCGTGAGGAGGCGCACCAGTTCTGTCGAGAGAGGGACCACGCCCAGCAACAGCGGGAACTCTCTGACTTAATTAGGAACAGTAGTGTACCTCTTGTTAGGGACGATGTAGATAGGCTTAGATTAGTTGCTAGTTCCCTGGGAGTTGTCAGTGTAGATCCTACTGACAACAACATGTCCCTAGGAGAACTCTGTAAACTTCTTTCGGATCATGTCGACGCTCTGGTCGCCGGTATCCCTTTTGTATGTAAAAAAATGCAAGAAATAAAATTTTCTTTCTTCATATACATACTTTTTACATCCTCTGTGTGAAAACATGACCATAAGCAATGCCTTCACGATCACTCATACACAGGTAAAATTCAACTCTGCGATTAGGACCACACCTTTTATAAAGGCACCGCGACCATCTGATACCGCGATCAGACTTAGAGTTGCGGTTAGAAGTGAAACATACCGCGACCAGACTTAAAACTCGACCAGACCATTACTGCGGTCAGAATCGGAGCTTAATCGAAAGCATGGTCTCGATCGTAGCACAACCCGGTCAAAAAATATCCATACGTCCAAAAATCAAGTCACAGGATATTTTCGTAAAAGTTTTCAGGGTACATAAAGGAAAAACGTCCCCTGAAAAACTCTGAAAAATTTTTCAGGCTTTTGCACTTTCAGTTTCTGAAACAAAGAAGTTTTTTTGCTTTAGATCCGATGCCTGAAACACTTTAACGGGTTCGCCAGAGACAGTATCCATTATGGGAAATGAATAAAATACTCAGTGGAACGTTTGAACGAAACGTTACTCACATTAATGCGCCTTCTCGGGTCTATAAAAGGAGCAGATGTCTTCTCAAGGAAGCCACACAGCCAAATACCCTCATCGTTTCCGCCGCACAAAACCCTTATTCTTCTCAGCCTTGGTCTTCCCAAAAATCACCAACTTTTCCTTCGACTCTC
Organism: Pharus latifolius; assembly: GCA_019359835.1. NCBI lineage: Eukaryota > Viridiplantae > Streptophyta > Magnoliopsida > Poales > Poaceae > Pharus > Pharus latifolius. The sequence continues at coordinate 22,784,528 of CM033326.1, forward strand.
CACTGAACAATGGCGTCCTGGAGCCGATCCATCCACCAGTCTGAGGAGAGTTTGATGTCGTTAGAAAAGGAGGAGATTCTTCCTCCGTGGCTGTTAATCAACTGGCGGCCTGCGGAGAAGGATCAAGAAACCCCAACCATCCAGGAGGGCGAGTTGGTGGTCTTTGAATAGTATTTACGCTGCGGGTTCCGATTTCCCGAGAGTTGGTTCCTCAAGGATGTCCTCGAGCATTATGGGTTGGAGTTGATCAACCTCCACCCAAATGCAGTGTTGATATTAGCGGTTTTTCAACACCTATGCGAGGCGTTCGTCGGAGTGTACCCCAGTGTGGACCTCTTCCGACGATTCTATTTCTCGGCGTGGTCGAAGAGCGCCAACGCCGCCGGATGTATTTACTTCCGGCTGAGGGATAAGAAGGAGTATCCCTTCCCACCCCTGCGAGACTCAGTGCACGGGTGGCATCAGAAGTGGTTCTACTGCACCCCGCTGAAGGAGAGCGGGTTGTGGTTTGAAAACTCGTGGCCAAAGAAGCCAAGCGAGTTAGACACTCTCCCGGCGATGAACGCGGAGTTCATGAAGCACGCCGAGGTAATTCTTCACTTAGTCGAAGAAGGGTTGACGGCTCGGGACGTCATCCGAGACTTTGTGAAGAACCGGGTGAGCCCCCTGCGTGAAAGGGCTCATCCGGCTTGGGAGATTAAGTCCATGGCGGACGGCACCCTGGACTATAACGAAGGTATTCATTTCTGACACCGAAAACCTTCATGTTTTTCTTGAAATACATTCATTTTAACTTGTGTTCGGTAACAGTCCTGTCCTCTACTGAAATTGAGAGGCGGACTAACCACCTCCTCCGGGCGTACAACGCCGAGGTAGAGGATGCCAAGGGGTCGCCTCGCCCCCAGAGCTTAATTCAAGCCGGCGACGACCTCAGGCAAGAGCGCCGAAAGGTACATTCTCCACTTGGCCTCTGTTTTGCAGGTTTTATGTCTGTCCAATACTAATCCCATGTGAACAGCTTCTTGGGAGGTTTGCTGAGGTGACGTTTCCCAGCGAGAACGTCGGTTCCCTAGGAAAGCCGACGACCAAGAACGTGAAGAAGATTTCCTCGAGACCCAGGACGAGGAATCCCGCCCCCAAGAAAGTCAGGCTAAATCTTGGGGAAGGGTCTTCGCGAAGCACTCCTCCTACAGCCCGAAGAACTGCGGTAAGATATCAGATCCCTCCGATCTTTCCAGGTGCAAACTGGAATTACTTCTTCGTCGTACAGGGGGAGGGGAGCGAGGAGGAGGAGGAGGAGGAGGACGATGATGTCCCTCTAGTTCTCCGGAGGAGGAAGATTGTGAGCTCTCCATCCGGCGACGCTCCAACTCCTTCCGCAGGGACAACTGCTACCGCAGAGGCGGCTGTAGCAGACCCCGCGACCACCGAAAGCCCTATGGTTGCGGATGATCCCCTGGCTCCTGAAGCCCCCGAGGCTTCAAGGCCAGTTGCCTCCACTTCCCTGGTCGAAGGGACGACCGTGGTAAGATCCTCTCAGAGTCTTGTTTTCTTCAATTCCCCCTGTGCATTTGATGAGCTAGTGCTTATGTAGGGAGAAGAGCTTCCCCCTGCCACTCCTGCTAGCCCCAGGGAGGAAAATACTCCTCCTCTGCAGACAGGAGCGGAGGTGGTTGTGCAAGATCCTGTGGCAGTTGCACACGAGGTGCCAGCCTTGGAAACCCAGGAGACATCGAGGTCTTCGGGTGGGACACCGCCAACGGGATCGACTGCCCAGGTAAAGATTCTTCTCGTTAGCCTTTATTTTTCCCTTGAAAAAATGTTCATAGGGGAACAGACACAGGGAAGAGCGGCCTTGTTTTCCAAGAGGAAGATCAGGGTGGACGATAATTGTCCCCGTGCTCGAGGAAAACCTTCCCTGAAATCCCAAAAGCTAATGGGATTTCAAATAAGGTAAGAACCTTTATCCTGGTTGTATTAGAAATGATGGTCACGAATCGTTACCATTTGATTTTTCTTTTCCTTTATCAGACGAAAAGAAACAGCGCCCAGTCCTTCAACCACTTCGGGAAGGGTTGAGTTCACTGCTGGTGCAGAAGCCTCTAGTGAGGGGCGCTCCATCCCCTCGGTCCAGGAAGTTGTCCGGGCCGTAGGGGGAGAAGCAGGCGCGAGGACCCAGTCGCAGTCAACGGCGACTGGAAGCGGTGCCCAGCAGGCACTTCCTCCAACTGCCCCTACTGTAGGCACCTCTGGACCTTCAACAAATCTTCCCATCAGTCCGGAAGATGCCTCCGTAGAGAAGTTCATGAAGGTATGATCAATCCTTCTCTGGTTGTCCTGAATTTGTTCATAGGACACCTTTAACTCCCTTTTTTGTATCACAGGAACTATCCCGGATGATGGCCCAATCGCGCGCTACGGCGGCGAGCATGGTGGCCATACAAAGAGAACGGGACAGCTTGCGCAGGTAAGGATCATTACTCTTCAACTTGTAAAGATACAAGTTGATTATGACCACTCCTTCTGTTTTATTACAGTAAAGTGGCATCGTTGGACAAAGAAGTGGCCACAGTCAAGCTTCATTCGATCTTAGTAGCTAGGAACCAAGAGATTGAAAACAACAAACTGCGGTCACAACTTGCTGGTAAGTTGATTCCTGATTAGGAATACTTGTCCTCATAACCTGTGAGTAATATTTTTTCTTGTTGCAGCACAAGCTGGTCAAATAAAGCAACTCAGTCAGAACAACAAAATCCTCCAGGATTCTATCCAAGCCTCCGAAAGGGCGATTGGAAAGTTGAGCCATTCAGTCTTCGAAAAACTGAAGGCGGTGGCTCATCTTCTGAAGGCTGATGTGGTCGAAACCACACGAGACAATCTCAACCAAGATGACTGGTCTGCACTAGTTATGGCTCAAGCAGAGTCACTTCTCGAGTATCCCCCTGAGGATACACAGCGACGAGAAGAGGTGATCAGAACCAGAGTTCGGTCAGTCGCTTCCGCTATCCTCAGCCGGGTTCGACTTCACCATGGCCCAGATGCAGATCTGAATCCGCTAGTGGGACCGGTTGAGGTCGAGAGTGAAGAGCAACTAGAGGCCGTCATGGAGGAGATTAGTCCCCTTGTAGATAAGCTCCTGACTGAGCTTGGGATCGAATGATCCCTATACCTGTACAGAAACAGTTGTATACAATGCAATGCATATGGAAATTCATTTTTTGAAAAATGAATATCTTTTTGTTTTATGTTGTTTCATATTATAAACATATCCCCCTAGCCCCCGCCTGTGATTGTAGATACTTGAAGACTTAGTATTACAAACGCAGGAGAAAAGTGAATATAACGACCAGGGGTATGTGATCGAACCAACAATTTTGATCACTATAACACCTAGCCTTGTTTACAAACCAGCAGCCACTCGAATAACCAAGGACTTGCCAGAAAGCCCCGTGTGCGTTGAGAAACGGCTTATTTAGGAGTGACTTATCTGAAAGTGGTTATGAGCTTGGCCAGCGAATCCGACTAGGATGTGATGATGATCTAACCGCGGGCGACCAGCCCCCGAGCCGAATCCACAGTGGATGGGCATAAAGGGAAATATTCATGATATAAAAGCAAAACATCTTTAATTTTATGAAACAAAAAATGCTAATTGAACAGGAAAAATGGGGTTGAGTACTTACACGTAGAACTTGCGAAGTTGATCGATGTTCCAAGTATTGGACAAAATTCGACCATCCTCCATGGCTAACCGCGCGGATCCTGGTCGCGGCACCTAGACCACAGTGTAAGGGCCTTCCCACTTCGGGGAGAATTTGTTTCAACTAGACTGATCTTGGATTTTTCGTAAGACCAGGTCGCCCACGTGAAGACTACGTGGTCGCACCCTTTTACTGTGATACTTGCGCAAAGCTTGCAAGTATGCCGCGGACTTGATCAAGGTGCGATCACGTCCTTCTTCTAGGAGGATGAGTTCTTGTGACCGCTGTTCGGACTGATCAACCTGTTCGAATCGTTCTGTCCGAACAGACCCAATACTGACTTCCATAGGTAGCACAGCCTCGACCCCATTGACCAGATGGAAGGGCGTCTCGCCGGTGGCTCGACTAGAGGTAGTTCGTAGTGCCCATAGAACGGTATAGAGCTCGTCTGCCCAAGCCCCCGAGCGAGTCTTAAGGCGATCAAAAACACGTTTTTTAATGCCTTGTAGTATCTGCCCATTGGCCCGCTCTACAGCACCATTGCTATGTGGATGTGCCACAAAAGCAAAGCACACCTTAGTTCCAATCTGGTCGCAGCAGTCTAGGAAGAGACCACTAGCGAACTGAGAACCGTTATCGGTGATAAGGCGGTTTGGAACACCAAATCGAGCAACAATGTTCTTATGAAAGAACTTTTGTGCTGCTGATGCAGTAATATTGCGTACCGGTTCGGCCTCGATCCACTTTGTAAACGTGTCAATGGCTATGAACAGAAACTTGTACCCATTGACCGCTTGTGGCATAGGACCTACAATATCCATTCCCCAGACCACGAAAGGCCATGCGAGGGGAATGGTTTGTAATGCATAGGCAGGTTGATGAACCTGTCTAGCGTGAAACTGACACTGAGGACACATCTTGACCATATGCTTGGCATCATCGAGTGCCGAAGGCCAGTAGAATCCTTGTCGAAAAGCTTTTCCGACCAGTGTTTGATATGACGCGTGTGCACCACATACACCGTCATGTATTTCTTTCAAGAGGCTTTTTCCTTCCTCCTGAGATATGCAACGCATGAATACTCCTTGAGTACCCTTCCTGTACAGGACCCCTTCTATGAGCTTGTACAGGCGCGCTTTTCGAATTAACCGATCACTCTCGGTTTCGTCCTCGGGTAGGGTCCCATGTTCAAGATAGACTCTCAATGGATGAGTCCAATCTCGTTCCTGACCGAGGTTGGTAACGGAGGCTATTACCGGATCATCCTCAACCGAAGTCATGATCGAAGGACGGTCCAAGTGTTCAATGAACACTCCTACCGGAGCGGATGTGCGTGAGGACCCAATTTTGGATAATTGGTCTGCGAGAATGTTGTCCTTTCGCGGGATGTATTGGACTTCAAAATGACTGAAGTGTTTTTCCAATCTCCTCACTTCCCCCAGGTAATGAGCCATTGTCTCATCGGAGGTGCTATACTCCTTGTTTACCTAGTTTACGACCAGCTGTGAGTCTCCCCTCACCACTAATCGACGGACTCCGAGGAATTTTGCTGCCCGGAGCCCTGCAAGAAGACCTTCATACTCTACTGCGTTGTTGGTCGCAACAAAGTGTAGTTGGATGACATACTTAAGCTGTTCGCCCTGAGGCGTAACTAAGACCACTCCAGCCCCCGAGTGTTGAAAACTACGGGAGCCATCAAAGTACATTGTCCAGTAATCGGGGCACTCCAATTCATCGGGCACTTGTACGGGTGGCTCAGGGTTGGTCCATTCGACCACAAAGTCAGCCAAAACCTGAGACTTAACCGCCGTGCGGGGCGTGAAATGGATTTCGAAGGCACCAAGTTCGACCTCCCATTTGGCGATTCGACCAGATTTCTCTCGGTTTCGGACAATATCCCCCAAAGGAAAAGAGGAGGGTACTGTGATCTTGTGCGCTTGGAAGTAGTGTTGTAGCTTACGGGAAGCCATCAGTAGCGCGTAAAGTATCTTCTGGATCTCAGGGTAACGCTCCTTAGGACCATGAAGTACTTCGCTCACATAGTAGACGGGTCTATGTATTCCTTCCTTATCCGCGATCAGAACGGCACTGACCGCGTGCGGTGTGGCCGCCAGATAAAGAAGCAATGGCTCTCCTTTGTCGGGAGACACCAATACTGGCGGACTGGACAGATATGTCTTCACCTCCTGAAACGCTTTTTCGGCCTCATCTGACCATGTAAAATTGTGATGCTACCGCAGGGCTTGGAAGAAAGGCAATCCCCTTTCGCCTAGTCGCGATATGAAACGACTCAAAGCCGCCATGCGGCCAGCCAGGCGTTGAACATCCTTCATGGTCGAGGGCGATCTCATTTGTTCAATGGCCCTGATTTTCTCAGGATTAACTTCAATGCCCCTGGAACACACAAGGAAACCAAGGAGTTTTCCTGAAGAAACCGTGAAAGAGCATTTCTCCGGGTTTAATTTTATTCCAAAGCGATTCAAATTACAGAAGGTTTCAACGAGATCGTCCAAATGAGACAATCTTTTGGTACTTTTTACAACCAAGTCGTCTACATATGCTTCGAGATTACGCCCTATCTGGGAAAGAAAGGTCTTTTGCATCAAGCGCTGGTACGTGGAACCTGCGTTCTTGAGACCGAACGGCATTCTAACGTAGCAGTATGTGCCGAACGGGGTGATGAAGGCAGTTTTCTCTTCATCGTCTTCTGCCATGCTAATTTGATGATATCCTGAGTAAGCGTCCAGAAAACTCATCAGTTCGCAACCCACAGTTGAGTCGACCAGCTGGTCGATGCGGGGAAGGGGAATGTTATCCTTCGGACAGGCAGCGTTGAGGCTAGTGTAGTTGACGCACATGCGCCACTTGCCATTTGATTTGCGGACCATGACCGGATTGGCAAGCCATTCTGAGTGATCAACTTCACGGATAAACCTGGCCTGCAAGAGTTTGTCCAACTCCTCTCGGATGGCTTCCTGTCGGTCAACAGCAAAACGCCTGAGCTTTTGCTTTGTTGGTCGTTGTCCAGGTCGAATTGCTAACCTGTGCTCAATTACTTCCCTTGGGACACCGGGCATGTCGGACGGTTTCCACGCAAACACATCTACGTTAGCCCGGAGGAAAGCAATGAGATCGAGTTCCTATTTGGCATCCAGAGCTGATCCGACCCGAACTGTCTTGGATGGATCATCTGGGTACAAAGGAGCCAATTTGAGTTTCTCATCTGGTCGAGGAGCAGCCTTGATCGGGTCGATGGCAACAGTGGCGACCTGAGCGTCCCAGAGGGGAAGTTGATCGACCATCTCCAAAGATAGCCGGTCACACGTGAGTGCCACGTTGCGACTGCCTCTGACCGAGATGACACCTTTGGGGCCAGGCAATTTTCCGCACTGGTAAGCATAGTGCGTTGCTATCACGAACTTAGCGAGAGTTGGCCTGCCAAAGATTGCATTATAAGCCGAATCACAATCGATTACGTCAAAAGTAACCAATTCTGTTCGGAAGTTATCTGGTTCTCCCAGTGTGACCGGGAGGACCACTTGTCCCAACGGCATCATGGAGGGGCCTGGGATTATCCTATAGAACGGATGGATTATGGGCTTAATCTTCGAACGAGGAATTTGCATCTCGTCGAGTGCCTTGACCAACAAGATGTCAAGGGAGCTTCCTCCGTCGATCAGGACCCTTTCAACTCTTGCGTTACTAATGATCGGGGTAATGACCAGAGGGAGCCTCAATGGTCGTGTTAACCCCGCCGGACAATCAGTGTGATCAAAAGTCAAAGGTGTATCCGACCAACGGGGGTATTGAGGTTCACCAAGGGATGTCTCCGTTTGGTTAACCTCTCGGTAAAAGGCCTTAAACTGCCTTTTGGAAACGAAAGAAGAAGAACCTCCAAAAATAACATTAATATGATTTTGAGGTACCTGGTAGGACATTTCCTCGTCTCCGTCGGTGTCCCTAAGTCCACACGCCTGTTCTTTAGGTGGTAAGGTTGGCATTGGCCCAACTCCCTGGTAGAAGTCATCCAGTTGCTTCAACCAACTCCTGCAATTCTTGAGGTCGTGACCTGCGGAGTTGTGGAGTGGACACCACTTCTTGCCCTCCTGCGGATTAGTTGACTTTTCTGGCTGGTCGACATTCCGACCACCAGAGGCAGTTTTATTTTTGAATGAAGGCTTATTACCTTTGGTCGAAGGCGGCTTCTCTGCGACTGCGACCTCGCGGTATTGTCCAGAGCGGTTCCTCTTCGACTTCTTCGACTTCCCACCTGATGAAGATTCCGGCTTCTTGCTTGTATCTTCCTTCCTGGAGTCTTTGAAACCTGGTTACAGTGGTAGGTCACCCTTGTCGACCATCCGGTTCCATTCGACTGCCTCGGCTGCGTCAGAGTATCGGTCGGCCATGTCGAACAGATCGGCGACTGATCGAGGAGGGTGGATAAGCAAGTCTTCGGTAAATCTCCGGTATCGAACGGCATGTTTAAATGCCCGGATAACGAAGCCATCAGATATGTTCGGGATGGTATTCCTCACCCCGACAAATCTCTTGACAAACTGGCGAAGAGTCTCGGTCGAAGTTTGCCGTAGCCGATGAAGGTCGTCCTCTTTACCCGGCTTTTGGTAACAATTTTGGAAATTGCTGAGGATGGCATCGCATAGCATTTCCCAATTGTAGATGGAACCTTCGGACTGGTTAAACAGCCAGGTTCTAGCCAGTCCTGCGAGGACTGTAGGCAGGTAGTTGGCCATGACCTTGTCATCGCCTCCTGCCGCTTGGATGGCAGTGATATAGATTTGAAGGAACTCGGATGGGTTTTGAGTTCCGTCAAACCTCTCAATGGCCCCTGGTCGAAACTTATTGGGCCAAACGACTACTCGTAGGCCAGGCGAGAAGGCTTTACAACCAACGTAGGGGCCGTGAATCGCCCTGTGACTCTCGGCTGGGTCTCGGGCGACCCCACGCAATGGCGAAGTTACTCGTGGTCCCAAACGAGAGTGGACAGGAATTCGATCCCTACTACGAGAATCCTGCATTCGCCGGTATCTGTCCTGTCGGGACGGTACGGGCGGCGGGTAACTTCGTCGACTGGAACCAGAATGAGGACAATCTCGTTCGCGGGAACGTGTTACCTAGCGGGAAGAGGCCGTTGTGGTCGCCTCAGACGCGACCTCATCCAGTCTCTCCGCCAGGATCCTAAAAAAGGCCGGTTTCTACGCATCCGTGACCGTAGGAGGAAAGTTACGCATGACTTCCGCGATAGATCGCAGTCGACCATGGGTACTCCTCCTAGGGGCACCAGGTGTTACTGTTTCGTCGTCCACCGGGAGACGCTCCGGTGGTAAAGAAGGGGTCTGGTCGCGTCTGCGACCTCGCGACCGCCGAGAAGAACCCAGAGCAGCATCGTAACGAGCCTGCGCATCTTGAAGAGCCTCTAGGGCAGTTCTGCGTAGTTCGTTGTTTTGTTGCTCGAGATCTTGATCCTCCTTCTGTTTGCAATCTTGTTCTTCCCTAGCAGCCTGTTGATCGGGAGTTTCTTCCGACAAAGCAGCAAACTTCCTAGGGAGAGAGGTTGCCGATGGGGAAAACATCTCAGTTTGTTCCGAGTCGGACTCAAAATCAAAGAGACGGTGAAGGTTATCAGGGTCAAACCTTCCGGGGCTGATTTCCGGGTTGACATCATCCTTCCCCTCGGCGGGGTCGTATGACGGACCGGATTCATCGCCTAGCGCATTAAGAACCTCTACGGGTCCTGACCTTGCGCTAGTTGCTCCCTGGTCGATAGACATGACCGGAAGAGACGATTCAACCTGTGGAAGATTCTGGCCTTCAACCTCCTCCATCGGGACAGGATCGCTCGGAGAAGGCATTGGGGTATGAGCATAATCCTCGAGATCAAAATCGTTCTCGGAATCATATGCTCCAGCCATGTTTCAGCGAACCTCCGGATTAAAACTAGGACGCCTTGAGAAAGGCCCCACGGTGGGCGCCAGCTGTCGACGATTCGGTCTCGGAGTCCTCAGCCAAACTTATGCAAAATTTGTAAAAGTGAGACCTTTCAAGATGACCCTCCGGGGAGGTATGTAGAACGATGGAGAACAGGAGCACAGAGAGGTTTATACAGGTTTGGGCCCTCGATGGTGGGAGTAATAGCCCTACGTCCTGTTGGGATTTCACTATAGGCAATAAAAGGTTACAAGATAGTAGAAAAACTCCTTCACAGGCGAAGGATTTTTCTTATGTAAATGTATAGAATAAAGCCAGAAAGGCTTGTAAAAACTATCTAATCTAGGCCGTAGACTTGGCTGTTTGAGTGGTTGAGATGTGTTGTATCTCGCTTGCTTTAGAGATGTTGATCTCTTGATCTTTCGATCCCCCCCTGTTCGATGCACCTTGCCACCCTCTTATACCGGTCGAAAGGGTGCTATGTCATAACTGCATCAAACAGTTGCTTGGACGGTTGGATACGGTTTTTGGAAAACCGCTCTGAACATCCACGCAGGTTAAACACGTGTTATTCATGGATAACTGCACGTATTAACCTCCTGACGATTGATTCTCCACGTGGGGGAATCTTCGGGGTACCTGGAATATTCTCGCTATAGGAATAGCCGGACAGATGAATTCCAAGCACCCTAGTCAAAAATGCTCTGACCGCAGGATACTGGTTGACCGTCCAACATCTCGGTCATTCTGTTCATGTATAGCATATGAACTCCTGACCGCGCAAAGCCTGCGACCTGATCATGCAAAGCCTGCGACCTTGGGCTGATGCTTCTCAGAATATCTTGAGTTCGCATCGCTAGACACGTGTCTGGTTCGAATCTGTCCTGAACCAACAGTGCATTTATTTGAACTGACCCGGGTGTCAATCTTCGTCACTTCCGAACATAATTGGTTACTTTTGATGTAATTGATTTTGATTCGGCCTACAATGCAATTCTTGCTAGGCCCTCTCTCACCAAATTCATGGTAGGACCGCATTATGCCTATCAATGTGTAAAGGCACAGGACCAAAGGGCGTGATCTTGGTAAGGGGTTGCCCCTTCGGCCCTTACTTGCAATCGCATTTCCCTGGAGTTAGTTGATCTGCTTCCCCTCAGGGATCTCATGGCTGTGACCAAAGCAAAAGAGCCAGATGCAGTCAAGGAAACTCTGTGACCAGAAGAGAAACTTAAGCAAGTTCCTTTGTTCCTAGACGATTCGTCCAGAACCATTCGGATAGGGTCAGAACTGGAGACTAAATAGGAACTAGCGCTGGTCTCTTTCCTCCAAGCTAATGCATATGTGTTTGTGTGGAAACCATCTAACATGCCTGGAGTCCCAAAGGAAGTGATTGAACACAGGCTAGCAATCCAACCTAAACAATGACCTATAAAGGAAAAGCTGAGGCATTTTGCCCCTGATTAGAGAGAAGCCATTCATTTGGAGTTGGATAAACTCCAGGAAGTTGGCTTTATTCACAAAGTTGACCATTCCAAAAGGCTCGCAAACCCGGTCATGGTCTTGAAATCAAATGGTAAGTGACGCATGTGCTTCGATTACACCAGTATTAATGTTGCATGCCCAAAGGATGATTTTCTCCTTCCCCGCATCGATCAGTTGGTCGATTCAACAGTAGGATGCGAACTGATGAGCTTCCTGGATGCCTACTCAGGGTACCATGAAATTAGCATGGCAAAAGAAGATAAAGAGAAGACTGCCTTCATCACACCATTTGGTATATACTGCTCCGTCAGAATGCCATTTACCTTTCAATCTCAATTAGTGCGTAACTTAGAAGCTTATGTAGATGACTTGGTTGTGAAGAGTGTGAAAAGCTCTGGTCATATAGATGATCTGGCTGAAACTTTCTGTAAGTTGAATAAGTGTGGAATAAAGTTGAATCTTGAAAAGTGCTCATTTGGATTCTCTTGGAAAACTTTTAGGTTTCTTGGTTTGTTCAAGAGACATCAAGGTGAATACTGAAAAAATTCAGGCCATTGAGCAAATGCGATCTCCTTCAACCACGAAGGAGGTACAAAGCCTGGCTAATCGAATGGCGGCTTTAAGTCGTTTTATTATGAGGTTAGGCGAACATAGATTACCTTTCTTTAAGGTTCTATAAAAGTACAATGATTTCCAGTGGTCGGACGAAGCCGAAAAAGCCTTTCAGGAAGTGAAAACTTATTTATCTAGTGCTCTAGTATTGGTTTCCCCAACCATGGGAGAGCCTTTCTTAATCTATTTGGTTGCTACCCCTCATGCGGTCAGCACTGTCTTGGTCGTAGAAAGGGAGGGAGTGCAACGAACTTTTATTATGTAAGTGAAGTGTTAAATGGACAAAAGGAGAGATACCCTGAGATCCAGAAATTACTTTACGCTCTCTTAATGGCTTCACGAAAACTACCACATCACTTTCAAGTGCACAAGATTATTGTGCCCTTGTCCTTTCCCTTAGGGGACATTCTCCATAATCCAGAAGTAACATGTCGAGTTGCTAAGTGGGCTGTAGAATTGGGAGCATTTGATCTCCACTTCATGGCTCGAGCAGCAATCAAATCACAGATCCTTGCAGATTTTGTGGTCGAATGGACTAATCTTGAGCCAATACCGACCACTGGACGTTGTACTTTGATGGCTCTTAGAGTTTTACAAACTCGGGGACTGGAGCAGTCTTAATTACACCTCTTGGCAACCATCTCCAGTTTGTCGTACAATTACAGTTAGTTGCTACCAATAACGCAACGGAGTATGAAGGTCTTCTGGCCGGGCTTCAGGCAACCATATCCCTTGAAGTCCATCGATTAGTGGTGAAGAGAGATTCACAACTACTCATAAATCAGTTGAATAAGGAATACCATTGTTCCGACGAGACAATGGCTCTATATATGGATGAAGTGAGGAAATTGGAAAAATACTAAAGCAATTACGGAGTCCAATTTGTTCTGTGAAGATAAAATATACTAACAGACCAATTGTCAAAGATTTCTTCCTCACGCTCATCTGCCCCGGCAGGAGTGTTCATTGAGCACTTAAAATAGCCCTCAATTGCGACCACCGCGGAGGCACCCGAGGTGATGACTAACGTTGCCCCCCTCGAACATGAAGCAAATTGGATCCTACCATTGAGGAACTATCTTGCGCATGGGACCATGCTCGAGGATGAAACCGAGAATGATCAGTTAGTTAGAAATGTGTGATTGTACAAATTGGTTGAAGGAACCCTGTATATGAAAGGTGCTCAAGGAGTGCTAATGCACTATATTCATCAGGAAGAGGGCAAATCCTTCTACAAGAGATTCATGGAGGCATGTGTGGTGCACACGCATCCTTCCAAACATTGGTCAGAAAAGCTTTTTGACAGGGTTATTACTGGCCAACAGCACTTAATGATGCCATGAAATTGGTCAAGACTTGCCCGCAGTGTCAATTCCATGCTCGGTAGGTTCATCAGCCTACATATGCATTGCAAACTATTCCTTTAACATGGCCATTTGCCACATGGGGAATAGATATTGTAGGACCTATGCCTCAAGCGATCAATGGGTACAGGTTCTTATTTGTAGCCATTGAAACATTTACCAAATGGATTGAGGTTGAACCAGTCTGAAACATTACCGCCTCAGGGGCGAAGAAGTTCTTTCAAAAGAACATTGTAACGCAATTTAGTGCTCCAAGTCACTTAATCACAGATAATGCATCCTAGTTTGTTAGTGGTCTTTTTATGGACTACTACAACCATATTGGGACTAAAATTTATTTTGCATCCGTTGCTCATCCATAGAGTAATGGTGCAATTGAACGAGCCAATGGACAGATAATACAAGGGGTTAAGAAACAAGTTTTTGATCACCTTAAGTTCCGCTCAGGTGTTTGGGTAGATGAACTCTACTCCATTCTATGGGCATTACGCACTACAGCCAGTTGAGCTATAGGCGAAATGCTTTTCCAACTGGTTTACGGTGCAGAAGCCATGTTGCCAATTGAAATCAACATTGGCTCTGGTCTTGTGAACACTTAGATATCATAAGTCAAAGTGAAAATGCGAAGATGAAATTATTTTTCTTGAAGAAAAATGCAATCAAGCCTTGATCCAATCAGCCGCATATTTACAAGCTTTGTGTAAATATCATAGTAAAGGGTGCGACCACGTATGCTAAACATGGGAGACTTGGTTTTACACAAAATCCAAAACCAGTCTAGTCACAATAAATTCTCCCCACAGTGAGAAGGGCCCTTTACTGTGGTCACCATGCCTCAAACAAGATCAACTAGATTGGCAATGGAAGATGGAAGCATATTATCCAACGCTTAGAACATATACCTGTTGCGTAAATTCCATGTGTAAGTCTTTCTTTTTCCTATTATGAATTTCTTATAAGAACTTTATCACCCAATGCTATGATCGTATTTCAATCGTTAGTCTTATTTTCTAGCAGGTCACACCCAGGGGCTGGTCGCAATAAGTGCCTTACTATGGAGTATAAGTGGATTTGCTGGCCGATCTCATGGTCGCATCTAGTTAAGAACTTCTCTTTTAAGCCGGTTCTTACCGCATAGGAGACTTACTAGCATGTTCTGATCATTCGAGTGGTTGTCAGTTAGCAAAAATCTTATATCTTTGTACTGAGTCAGTTATTTTTTATCTTATGGTCTCATCTAGCTAAGACTTCTCTTTTGAAGCTGATTCTTATCGCCTAGGAGACTTGCTAGAATGTCCTAATCATCTAAGCTATCACCTCCTTTGGCCAAGAAACTATACTGTGACCATTATACTACGTCTTTAGTATCATTGGTCTAGGAGGGGGCCAGGGGAATATAATCATAACATTTGATCAGTAAACTAAGTACTTTTCTCTTTTCATCTGTTCATTCATTTCTTTGCTAACCATGTGAATTTGCAAGGTATATGAAACAAAAATTCCAATATAGAAAGAAGTTTTTCCATTCCATTGATAAAATTTTTTACAATGAGAGGAATTACAGTTAAGAAAGGCTGAGATCGTGCAATAGCTTTTCTATCAAAGGCCTGACCTCAGCCATGATCGCATCAAGTTGGCCTTGGCTATTGAAGGTCGCATCTTCCGCCACAGGGTTTAGATCTACATTCGGACCATGGCGAAGTCGAAGTTTACAAAGCATGGCAGAGGCTATAGTCGCGACGTCACTCTTCAGTGCCTTCTTATTCCTACTTGTAATTTCAGGAGCTTGCGACCAAGATGTCAGCTTGAGCAGTGACCAACTTGTAGGACTCCTCAAGGGTAGAATCATCCTTCTTAGGATCAATAATATCCACCTTAAGAGAGTGTGTGATCTCCCGCAACTTTGCGAGGGAATCTTTCTCTACAAGACCGCAGCTCTTGATGATTTCTTCCAAGGCTCCCTTTTCTTTAAGGGCGAGCTTTGCAGTCTCCTTGGTCGTTTCTGAGATCGTCTTGTAATGGCTTAATGACTTTTTGAAGCTTATCAAGGTCGTTTCCTCGCTCGATAAACTTCTGCTCACGATGGTCCTTTTCCTCGGTCAGTCTATTATTTTCCTCTAGTTGCTTTGAGCAGGGGAGAGAAAGGATTTGACTGTGTTCATGAAATTCATATATGTTCATAGAAGCAAGGTAAAATTCTGCCAAAGTGAACTTACCATCAACTCCAGTCTGCAATTGATTGCAAACTATCTAAAGGCGATCGGCTTTCCCTTGGAGAGAATCGAATGATTGAGCTTTTTGCTCCAAGGTCACTGCCTTCTCAACAACATTTTTCAACTTGGCTTCAAGCACCAGGGATTCAGCAAGTTTTTCATTGTTAATCCTCTAGGCTTCAGCCATCTTCTTCTCTAGAGGAGACCGCTCAACGGATGCAACCTCTCTAATGTTGCGCTCCTTGGCGACCTCTTATAGTAAAGTAGAGTTCTCCCTGCGACAAAAGAAATTATTATTCCAGTTCGTAAAGACTGAGATTAAAGCAAGTAACTTACTGTTTAACTTGTCGCACTCTTCTTATGCGACCTTGAGTTGCTCCACCAATCGACCAAATATGGTTGCACTGTGAGTAGAACTCTAAATAAAACAAAAAGAACATATCTGACGAAAATTCTCAGATAAAACATTGAAATTAAGAGGTAAAAATTCTTTACATACCTCCCTGAACTCCTCAAGGTACCTCTCAGGAGGTCCCCGAGTTCGGCCACTTGGCTCGAAGATGCCAAGTGATCCCGTGCCTACCCCATCCTATTTATAAATTGAGACTTAAAGCTCAAATCAGGGGTAGGGTGAAGGATATCGATGGGTTGCGCTGTCATTTCTTGTGCCTTCTCTGCTCCTTGTTCTTCTAGATGAGAGGGGGACACAGTATCTTCAACCAGAGGGGGAGCAAATGTGTCAGCTTGTTCGTCTATCCTCATGGTCATGGTCGCAGCACTGACCTCAACTTCACCAACATCGACGGGTTCATTAGATTGAAGATCTTGAACCACCTCGTCGATGATGGATGCAAGATATTCCTCAACCACCTGTGTCTGAACAGCTTCTGTAGTCGCAATGACTTCTTCCATAGACGCTGGATCTGTAGCAATTTCACCAATGGCAGGCAACTTTTCCATTGTAGTCTCCTCCTCTACTACAGTTGGTTCAGTTTCTTGCATTGGAACAAGTGTAGTAGTGGTAGAAGAAGTCCTGCATATCCAACCATAATTGGATAAAACTGTGCCTAACTAAAAAGAATTAGTTAGAGATGAAATTTACCTAATGGTAAGGCCCAAAGGATTGCAGGAGCTCGATGATCCGCCTTTGGGAGATAAAAGCAAAGATAGCGCCATTGGCTTGGAATCATCAGGTACTATGGATCTCTTCCTAAGAACAAATAAGGTAGGTTATGTATCTTCCTTCACGTCACTCCCTTCTCCCTGTATGACCATGAGATAGTTCCTAGTCGTATGTGGAAATATTTGAGAGGTGGAGGCTCTTATCGAAACAACCCTTGTGGTTGATAAACCAGTTGTTAACTTTCCCACAGTAGGGGATAGGCCACTTGTGGTCGCCTTCACTTTCATGGTCACATGAGCGCTTGTGACCGCAAAGGTTGGTGAAGAAGCCTGTGACCGCAAAAGGCTGTGAACTCGCAGCCTTTTCGGAGAAGAGATGAGCAGTTTGTCTGGCCCTGGATTTGGTCGAGCCTTTGGTCACAGAGTGGGCCTTTTTTAGTTTTTTTTATGAAGGACCACTAAGGGATCCAACACTTTGCTCAAGTCGCCTTTTCTAGCCCATCTGGCACTTGAACAACTATCCAAAATGAATTACTTTAAACTCCTTTTCTAAAAAAGACATGTGCAGACTTTTTGAAAGAGAAATACCTTTCGATGCGCCTGCACGAAGTCGTCAATGTTGCCCACCATGCCTTCCGGCCTTGGCGCATTCATATCGCCTAGTGCAGCCACATTGAAGGTCTTCAGAAGAGGGTTTGTTCTCCTGTCTACCTCAGAAGTGGACAGAACTATCAAGAAAAGGATAGTCAATAATTTTCCAAATGCTTTAGTTCAGGTAAATCAAAAATGAACTAAAAGGAATATAGAAATTTGAGCGGCTGAGTCATTACTAGGGTGATGATCCCTGGAACCATCATCTGCAGTCCTGACCTCCCAGGGAGGATATACCCTCTTCCTTAGAGGGCTGATCGAGTTCTTTACAAATTCCTGGATCACATCATGAGCGGACAAGCCCTCATTCACCAGGTGATGGATCACTAGGGCCTGCCTATTCTGCTCGTCATCGAGTGGAGCAGAATCGCACTCTCCGCTTTTCTTTGGTCAACAGTTCTCGAACTAGAGATGACTCTCTTTAGGAGTCGAGCAGTAGAACCACAATTGGGTCCATCTATGGATAGAGTCGTGGAGGGGGAGGTACGGGTAGTCTTTCTTCTCCTGCAGCCGGAAGTAGACATACCTAGAAGCATTGGAGCTTTTCGACCATGCCATAAAGTAAAACTAGCAGAAAAGGGGAATGCTGGGCAAAACCCCAACATACGCCTCGCACAAGTCCTAAAAGATGCCGATGATCAAGATAGCACCAATTCTAAATCATAATGGGCAAGAATGCCCAAGAGAAATTCACTTTCTAGGAGACTAAACCCACAGCGCAAAAAATCCTCAAAAATCACCAGCTCGCCCAGTTGGACAGCTGGAGTTTCTTCTTCTCTGGTGGGGCACCATGGGATTAGAGGCCTGGAGTGGATAAATCCTTCCCTCTCCAAGGCCAGCAAGTCCTCAACCAAGTTGAGAAGAGAGCGGGTTCAGGATGCCATTTGGATGAAGAAACTGAAGAAAAATAAGGAAGCTTGAGTTTTGGAATTTTGGGACTTAGACAAATTTTGAAGAAAAAAGTTCTCTGAAGGCTAAGGATATAAAGCCTCAGAAGCAATTCTTTGTATTCCTAGTTGTGGATCACGATGAGCAGGCTGAAAGTTTTTTCATTTAATGCCCATCTGACACATGCACCGAGAAGCCTTTCGGACTCTCATAGGAATTCAAAACGACATATCATCTCCTTGGAATTGGAAACAACATTTTTAAAGGACCTTGCCACTTTAAATTCGGGGGCTAGCTGACAAGGATTTTTACCAAGTCCTTCGTTTATACCTTTCCGTGATCGCATGAGACCATGGGGGATATTCGAGTCCCTTATATATATATATGCCTTTCCATGGTCGCAGGAGACCACAGAAAGAGATTTAAGTTTGTGCCTTCCTGAGGTCGTGGGAGACCATGAGAAGAGAACCAACTTGTTTGTGCCTTTCCATGGTCGCAGGAGATCATGGAGAGAGATCAAGGAATAAGTCCAAGATATTCTGGACAGAAACCAATCTATTTAACTAAAATAAATACACAAGCCCTTCATGGGAGATTTTTGCTTATGATGGCTGCAAACTTCCATGGTTGCAGTCACACATGATTATATTACCCATGACCACTATGAATGTGGAGATGCCTGTCCATAGTTTATATGGTCGCAGAGATATTAAAATTTTCAATCTGTAGTCACAGTCTATGCGTGACCTCAGAACGAAAGAAGGCTTAACACTAGAAATACATCTAAGTCAAAGGAGGTTTGGTCGAGAGTAGCCGACCATAAGCTAAGAGTTCCATAATTATCTTATAACCACATAGTCAATACTCCTAGTGTAATACACCACTTATTGATAAAATAAGGATAATTATGATGTGCGGTTATCCTTAAACTGTCAATAAGACATAAATGGATGCATGGTTGTCTATACACTTCACGTTCTGCCCGGCAAATAGCAACTGCATACAACCATAGTGCAGTTATCGCCAAAGCATCTCTTTGGTCAAGTAACCGGCATCTCTTCATCAACTATAAAAGGGAAGCCCGATGGACAAAGAGAAAAAGAAGGGCAAGATCGAGATCTGAACTCAAAAATTCATGAGCACACGAACAAGATTAATCCTTGAAGCCAAGAATAGGAAGAAAGGATTAGAGTCATAATATGCTTTGTAATTCCATTGTTCATATAGCGAGAAAACAACAGGAGTAGGGAGATTACTCAGATTACGAAGGGCCGAACATGTGTAAACACAGTGTGTTCATATGTCCATATTTATAGTAATCTGCCTTTGGTGATTGATGGAAACAACCTCCCTGCTAAACAAATAAATTATGTGTAAGTTCGACTTGGGATCTTCTTCCAATCATTGAGAACTTCCATTATTTCTTCGATTAAATCTGAAAATATAGCCATCATACACCTTTGAAAGGTTCCAAGCGCGTTACATAACCCAAATGACATTCGTCGGTAGGAAAAGTACAGAAGGGATATGTAAACATCATCTTATCTTAATCATTGTGATGAATTGGGATTTGAAAGAACCCCGAATACCCATCAAGAAAACAAAAATATAAATGTTTGGCCAATCTTTCCAACATTTGATCAATGAAAGGTAATGGAAAGTGATCCTTCATAGTGACGCTATTCAATTTGGGATAATCAATGCACATGCGCCATCTAGTAACAAGTCTAGTAGGGATCAATTCATTGATAGCATTCTTAACCACATTCATACCTCCTTTCTTTGGAGCACTACTACAGAATTAGTTCACACTATTGGTTCAAAATGGTCTATACTAACGGTTCTCTTACCGCTAGTGATCGGCACAATAGAAGAAATCTAGCACAACTCTAACGGTTACAAACCGTTAGTACAATACCTATATTCCCACGGTCCATTACTCGCAAACGTTAGTACTGGTACATTTCTTCTATCGGTTCAGTATTCGAAACCATTATTATTATAAACTTTCTTCTATCGGTTCAGTACTCACAACCGTTAGTATTGTTAAATTTCTTCTATCGGTTCAGTACTCACAACCGTTAGTATTGTTAAATTTCTTCTATCGGTTAAGTACTCGAAACCGTTAGTATTATAAACTTTCTTCTATCGGTTCAGTACTCACAACCGTTAGTATTGTTAAATTTCTTCTATCGGTTCAGTACTCACAACTGTTAGTATTGTTAAATTTCTTCTATCGGTTCAGTACTCACAACCATTAGTATTGTTAAATTTCTTCTATCGGTTCAATACTCACAACCGTTAGTATTATAAACTTTCTTCCATCGGTTGTAGGTTATGAACCGTTAGTACTAGCATAACTTCTTCTAATGGTTCTGAGTTCGAAACCGTTAGTATTGTTAAATTTCTTCTATCGGTTCAGTACTCACAACTGTTAGTATTATAAATTTTCTTCTATCGGTTGTAGGTTATGAACCGTTAGTACTAGCATAACTTCTTCTAATGGTTCTGAGTTAGAAACCGTTAGAATATGTTATAAGCAGCTATACAAACGAAAAGGTGCATTCACAAATACAGCAATACACACATTGGATAGATTGAATCCAATTATTCACAAATACACCACAGAGAACAGGTTTTTTATTTTTGTAAATAATCCAGATAAAAAAATTAATTTCAAGGTTGATCCACTCTACCGATCATGTTTGCTAGAGCTATTGTAGCCATGGGCATGGTTGTGAAGCAGTTGTCGAGGAAATGTAGTCGATGGTTGTCGTGGAGGTGGTCTTAGGTCGAGGTAGAGGAGGTCGTCACGACTGGAGTGGTTGAAGATGTGATTAGTCGAGGTCAGAGGCTGAGGACGAATGCAGCCAACCCAAAACAACGAGGCTAACAAAACAACTTACAACAGAAGCATATTCAGCAAGAGTCTTGGCAAGAGTATGGATATAAACAAAATTTTGCCCATTGTTCTTGATACTCAGTTTTGTAATTATTAACACATTTGGTCTATGGAGATGCCGACAGATGCGAACTCGATTACAAATCTCAATGACCAACAATACATATTATCAGTAATGAACAACGACTGAAACATTATTAACTTTTTCAAAAACCAATTTAGCAAAGGAAAAGAGATAAAATGCGAGTGGCAAGAACAATTCTAATCGGGTTGGTCAAGAACACTTACAGTTCGTGGAGTGGCCTACGAAGTGCGATGCAGTGGCCGGCGGCGGTGGAGAACCCAAATGCAAGCGGAAATGGTGGTGCAGGAGCGAAAAAGGGGACGTCGGGGAGGCTAGGGTTTTCCGCGCACGAGTAGAGACTTATTTGGAAATGTGTTTGGTTGGACTGGAGGGAAAACTCCCATGGGTTTAACACATGGTCTTGTACTATTTTACTATCAGTTCAAAAACACAACCGTTAGTGAACTTTCCTTTCTTCAAAAGGTCCCCACTGTCATAACCATTAGTATATATGACGTCCTTTTACTATCGGTTGAATAAACAAACCGATAGTAAAATTTTATCTCTTCTATCGGTTCGTACACTAATAACCGATAATAAAAGTTATGTGCTTTCCTCTCTTCTAAAGGTCCCCACTATAATAACCATTAGTATATATGACGTCCTTTTACTATCGGTTGAATAAACAAATCGATAGTAAAATGTTATCTCTTCTATCGGTTCGTACACTAATAACCGATAGTAAAAATGACGTAATTTTATTACCAGTTAAATAAACAAACAATAGTAAAATTTTATCTCTTCTATCGGTTCGTACACTAATAATCGATAGTAAAAGTTACGTGCTATTCACTAACGGTTTCCCAAACCATAACCGTTAGTATAAAACCTCTTCTCCACTGCGGTCCTCGTACACTAACAGTTTTCTCCCAAATTGCATATAACCGTTAGAAGATATGGGTTAGTGGACTGCATTTCTGTAGTAGTGGAACCACATGAAGACTAACCCCATTACTATCAGAAATAGGATATATGATACTCTCATCTAATAGTTTAGAAGTTTTAGCTTTAACAGTTTCCTTCAAGTTTGGGTTTAGTCTACGTTGACGTTCAACAACGGTATTAGTTTCATCAACAAGAGAGATCCTATGCATGCAAATTTGAGGGCTAATACCCTTAATATCATCAATTGAATAACCTAGGACATTGCTAACGGAGATTATGTTATAGTCCAAGATCTTCTGGACTTACTCAAAGTTATCTGTTTGTACCTTTACGTGGTCGCTCGCGATCACAAAGAAAGATTATGTGATTGTTCAAGATCTTCAGGACTATATATGGGCCATTTCGTTAAACAAATACGAAGGCCTATCACGAATGATCATTACAGTAGCGCAATATCCATGGTCTCAATGATTGTTGCTGCGACCTCTGTTATCACAATACCCAAGGTCCCAGAGTCCGTGGTCACTACCCGCGGTTACTATGGTCGCAGAGATGTGGTAATCCCCAATATATGGTCACAGCTAGTACGCGACCATGTAATAAGAGAGTTATCTTTAACCATCTTCATGAGGAAATCGATAGTGGTTTCTTCATCCTTACCATGTGTCGTGGTATTACGGATACCCCGGCAGGTTCGGACGTGCGCAGCACGAGTACAGCGGCGCGAGCAGACCGAGTTACTGGTCTCCTCCCGCCGGGCAACACAGAAAGTGACACAGGGGTTTATACAGGTTCGGGTCCCAGTGGGGGCCCTAGTCCTGTTGGCTCTCTGCGGACGCGAGTCCGCTGGGGAGACGAGCTCACGGGGAGAGGTCTCCGAGAGAACCGAATGTTGAGTTAATATAAATGAATTGGAATCCCTGAAAAATGGTACAAGAGGGGTATATATAGCCCCCAAGAAATGCAAAAGACGAAAATGCCCTCGCTGCGACCGTTGGATGGAATGGCGAAGACGTCTTTTGGCCTGATGGATGGCCTGGATGTTCGACACGTGGTGCCACGGGCTTCCTAGAGGCCCCACCGTCAGCAACAGCTCTTCATGAGCCCGGAGGCTCTCTGGGCCTCACCGGGTCTCCCCGGGGTCCCGGAGACCCTCCGGATCTCACCGGGTGTCACCGGTGTCCCAGAGACCCTTCGGATGTCACCGGACGCCCGGTGACCCTCCGGATCTCACCGGGGGCCCGGTGACTCTCCGGGTCTCACCGGGTCTCACCGGGTTTCTCCGTGTCTCCAGAGACCCTCTGGATCTCAACGGGTCTCACCGGGGTCCCGGAGACCCTCCGGATCTCACCGGGTCTCACCGGGGTACCGGAGACACTCCGGATCTCACCAGGGTCCCAGAGACCCTCCAGATCTCACCGGGGCCCGGGGCGCCCGGTGACCCTCCGGATCTCACCGGGGGCCCGGTGACCCTCCGGGTCTCACCAGGTCTCACCGGGGACTCCTTGGGACTTCGTGGGACCGCTGAGGATTCCCCCAACAGCAGCCCCCTAGGCCCTCGGGGGCTCTTGGTTCCTTCGATGGGTATGTGAATCTCCAAACTGTGACGCTTCGTATTCCATGAAGTCCTTTACGCTCCCAGCGGCGCTTCGGCTTCCGAACCGTTCCTCCGCGGGACGCGTCTATCCGTGAACCGACCCATCGTTCCGATGCGCCCATGCCCGCGTCGGCTCGTTTTGAGCGTGACGGTTCAGCTCCGCGGCTCTGATGGCTTCGTGGACACGTGTCAGGCATCCGGGCCCCCCTCCATCCCCTATAAGTAGGGGGAGGGGCCCTCAATTTGAGCTTGCCCACAAGCCCTCGAAACCCCACAAATTCCAGTTGTCTCCCAGTGATTTCCGGTGGTTTCCGGTGACCTCGTCCGGAAGCGCCAGGTAGTTTCCGGTGACTTTGTCCGGAAACGCCCGGTAGTTTCCGGTGATTGTTGTCCGGAAGCGCCCGGTGGTTCCCGGTAATTCCCGGTAGTTTCCGGTAGTTCCCGGTAGTTTCCGGAGGTTTCTTCAAAAGTTCATCCTTGATGGCGCCGAAGAGTCCCTCCAAGGTCTCCGAGCTGCCTGCGAAGGAGGTGACCTCTGATTTCCTCGGGGCCACCGAGTTCTCCTCGGGGGCCCTTGAGGCCTTCTTGGAGCGCGGCTACTTCCATGCGGGAGACATCAGGATCCCCGGCCCGACGGAGCAGGTGCCGAGCCCCCGGGACGGGGAGGTGGTGGCTTTCGAGGCCTTCGTGGAGGCCGGCCTTCGGCTTCCAGTGCACCCGCTGCTACGCGACTTCCTGCAGGTATACGGCCTCGCGCTCAACCACCTCACCCCGAACACCCTTGTTCGGATGGGTTTGTTCATATGGTTGTGCGAGACGACCGCCGTGATGCCCACCATGTGGCTCCTACGGTACTTCTACGAGCCGGCGGCGAGGGGCCCAGTGGTGAGGAGGGGCGGCCCCAGGTCGGCCTTCGGCTCCATCATGATCCAGCTGACTCCAGGCCATGTCGACGAGTACCTGGTGCTGGCCTCCCGGGACCACTGGGGGGACTAGCTCTGGCATTGGTTCTACCTCCGGGTAGGAGACCCGGGGGTGACCTACTCTCGGGAGCCATCGACGTACTCGCGATCTAGTGGCCCGGTGGCTCCCGAGTGGACTGTGGTGGAGATGAGTCTCCTCTCCGCGATGGCGGAGGCTCGATCCCGGCGGTCCATGCGGGATCTCGCGGAGGAGATGGCCCTCCTCCGAGTGGCACCGTTCCACACCCGTCGAGGGAGGGGAATGTCGCCGACGCATAGACCACCCCGAATGGCGGTGGCGGACCGTAAGTATTCGGACTCTTTCTCCCCGCTGGGGGATTCTTCCTAACATTTGCTTAATTTTTTTTTGGTCTCACAATTAGGTCCTATGGTCGGGCCAAGGAGGTCGCGGTGACCCTCGTTGGCCGATACTACGAGGACGAGCATGAAAGGGTGCTGCGCGTCATCGGGGAGGGCCCTCCCCGAAACGTTGTCGCGGAGGCGTTCGGGTTGAGGCTCCCAGCCCGGGCCCCTCTGCCTACCCCTGCTTCACGCAAGCGGGGGAAGGAGGTCGCCGGCAGACCCTCGAAGCGGTCTCGTCCGTCTGGCAGCCCCGCGGGGTCCCGAGCCCAGAGTCCCGTGAGGCCCCGGTCTTCTCCTCCTCCTCCCGCGAAGGACTTTGCGGCGGCGGCTGCCGGGCCATCTGGTGCAGCTCGCGACGCCTCGGGCGGGCCGGATCCCATGGGCAGCGTCCCGGCCGGAGATGGTCAGGGCTCGGACTCGGAGATGTATGCCCCAAGTCCTACGCCGCCTCCGGTCGCCGCGGGGACCCGGCCGCAGCCCTCGTCTAGTGAGGTCTCCGTGCGGTTTCGGATGCCGGGCGGCCTGCCGATGGCCTCGATTCTGGCCCCGGAGACAGGTTCGTCGGTGGTTCGGCCTGCGACGGCGGCGCTCCCTATACCTGGGCGGGGTAAGGGCCTGTTCGTCCGCCCCGGGGTTCCGGCGCCGCCGGATCAGGCTTCCGGCTCCTCCGACGGTCGGACTTCGGAGGGTGCTCTGCCCGGTGGGGAGGCCTCCCGAGGGAGCGACCCGGGGGGCGACGAGGGCGACGTCGACGCGGTCAACGCCTCCGGGCTTCGGGTGAGTTACTTGAGTCTCATGCTCCTCCGTTAGTTGTGTTCTGATTACGGTTTCTATGCAGACGGTCGCCCTAGCTCGGGGCTTCAGGGCCCGGCTCACCACGTGCCTCCGGGCCGCCGAGGACATGGCGGCCTTCGAGCGCGCCGGGAAGGAGAAGGCGCTCAGGGACGCGGCCTCGGAGCGCTCTGAGAAGGAGCGGGCACTCGGGGAGCTTGCCGCGGTGCAGGCTCGACTCGCCGCCGCTGAGGATACGGCTTCTCGGCTACGGAGGGAGCTGCAAGTCGAGCGAGAGGCCGCAGCCTCGGGCGTCCAGGCCATGGTCGCGGGGGGCAGGGCGATCCGTACTACCCTCGAGGAGCTCGGGATCGAGCTCAGTCGAGGGGCAGGCCCTGACCTGGCTCCGACGTCGGTCGGGGAGGCCGCGCAATTTCATGGTGCGCAGGTCGCCCTGATCCCGGTTGCTGCGGAGGCGCGGGCGCGTGGCCTCGCCGTTCCGGTGATCGCTTTGGCGGCGGCCCTCGTCGAACACCGCGGGGAGGGCGCCCGAGTCATCGGGGATTTGGTCCCCCGGAGCTTCCCTGCCTTCTTCGTCCCTCGGCGGCCTGAGCTGGAGCGATCCGGCGAGGTTCTCTTTGACCGGATCACCGGCGCCATGGAGACGGGCGGCCAGCGCCCGGGTCAGGGCGCGTCAGCCAGCACGGACGTCCCCCCGGGGGGGGGGGACAAGGACGGGCAAGTATGAGCTCCTCCCCCCCCGGTTAGATTAGGCTTCTCTTTTTTAGGTCTCTTTTGCTCTGGACGGCTTCCTTAGAGAGAGCCCCGGGAACTTGTAAATACCTTCTAACTGGAATAAAGTAGTTCTTTCGTTAAATGTGTTCAACTTGTCGGCAGGTGTCTTTAGACGTCGCTTTTCCAGGGCTTTCTTGCCCTGAGGACCATCTTTTGGAGAGTGTTCGGGGGTCGCCCGGGGGGTCTAGCCTAGGTGGTGCCCAGGCGGCCTCGATTTTACTAAGTCTGGCACCGGGGGAGCATCCTTCGGGTCAGTTTCCGAGTCCGTTCATGCCGACTTCGCGAAGGAAGGTCCCTCCGGGGAGCCGGCCCTGCTGCGTTGGCTCCCGGAGTGGCACTTGGGAAACTTCGACGATTGTCGCGCCGAGTTGTCTCCACCGAGGTCGGGGGCTCTAAAAGTCCCCCCGCTCGGGATACTCCCCTCGGCCGGCTACGAGTGTTGGCCGGAGGATCTTCTTCGGCAGGCTCTTCGGCGTATGAGAAGTTTGTACAAGGATCTTTCCCGGGAGATCTCAGAGGGTCTCTGGAATTATTAGGTGTAGTTGCTTCTCGGGGATCGTTCCTCGAGACATCTTCCCGCGGGAGCCTAACTCTCCGGGCCAAACTCGCGCGCCCAGGTCTCACCCGGGGGGTGCTTTCGTCCTACTGGGAGGGTTGTCCCCTAGCGTGACGTTGTATCAATTAAGACGTAGACTTGTTTATTCGTCGTGCCTTTGCTTCAGAAACTTCGAGACCTTCCGCGTAAAGCCGTTGTTTTTCTGTTCGGGTCCGGGGTTTTCCTCCTCCCCCCCCCACAGCGGGGTGCAGCTCAGCTCCGCGCGCTGTGGGTAAGGAGTGAAGGGGCCCGGACTGCACCAAATGCTTAGTTTGCGTAGTCCCTCGTCGGGAGTCCCGGGGTTGGCGGGGGTGTCCACCGAAAACCTTCGCGGTTCCCCGGCGGGAGTCCCGGGGGTTATGGATGGTGCGCGACCGAGGAGGGACTATGTTTTGAGAGAGCAAACTCCGAAAGCCGAGTTCTCCGTCTGCCGCGGAAGGCAACGTATATTCCCGTAGGAGGGTTTCGTAACCCGGTAGCGGGTGTAGAGTGTTCGAGGGGGGACTAATCTCTCGAAGTGACTCGTTACCGCAGTTTGTGAAAACTGGGTTGCCGCTTACCCCCTCAGTCCACGAGGGGTTACTGTAAGCCGCCCAATGGGCGCTGTGCTCCCGTCATAGGGACTTTAGGCTGTGGTAGCCCACTTCCTCACGGAGAGGGCATCCTCACGGAGAGGGGATTTTTATAGAGGAGACGTCGCCTTTTAGGCGGAAGAAAAACTCCTGTAAAAGAATTCCAGCGGTGAAGTAGAAAAAAGCCATTCAATTTAATGAAGACGTAAAAATTCCAGAGTTGAGCACAAAATCCACTTGTATTAACATGCGATGAGATACAACGCCTCCCCCCGCGAAAGCGCGGCCGGGGAGGGAACTAAGTACATAAACCTCCCCGGGCGGAAGCGCGGCAGAGGAGGTGGCGAGCCCGGAGGCTAAACATAAAACTTGCGGAGCAAGGTTATGTTCCAGGTGTGCGTCAGCTCTTGGTCTTCAAGTGTGGAGAGCTTGTAGGCTCCCGAGCCCAGGACCGCGGAGATCCTGTATGGGCCCTCCCACTTGGGGGATAGTTTGCCCTGGGCTTGGGGGTCTATCACGCGCTTGAGGACCAGATCCCCAAGGCGGAAGGCCCTTTCGCACACACGCTGGTTGTACGCGCGTGCCATCTCGCGCTCGTAGATGGTGTGGTGGAGAAGCGCTCGGTCGCGTTCTTCTTCGACGAGGTCGACCTCCAACCGTTGATTATCCTCGTTGGTTTGATGCGCCGCGATCGGAGCTCCGTCGAGGAGCTCGACCCGCAGCAATCGAAAACCAATCTCCGAGGGGAGAACTGCTTCGGCCCCGTAGACGAGCGAAAAAGGTGTGAGCCCTGTTGCTCAGCTAGGGGTCGTGCGCATGGAGAGAGGATGCTTGGAAGCTCTTCTGCCCACGTGCCTCGCCTGGAGGCGGCCTGTTCGAGCCGTCAGTGCAGGCCTTGCAGGATCATGCCGTTGACTCTCTCGACGGCTCCGTTGCTTTGGGGATGAGCCACGGAGGCAAAATGCAGGGTAGTGCCTAAGCCTTCGCAGAATTCCTGGAAATATGCCGAGTCGAACTGGGTACCGTTGTCGACGGTGATTTCTTTGGGGACTCCGAAGCGACATACAACATTTTTCCAGAAAAAATGTTGCACCGCCCGAGAAGTGATGCTGGCCAAGGGCTCAGCCTCCACCCACTTGGAAAAGTAATCCACGGCGACCACCGCGTATTTGTAGCCCCCGGGTGCTGGGGGGAAGGGACCAAGGAGATCCATCCCCCAGCGCGCAAAGGGCCAAGTAACAGGAATGGTTTACAATGTCGCAGAGGGGAGCCTAGTGCCCTTCGCCATCTTCTGGCAGGCCTGGCACGCAGAGATTAGATCCCGTGTGTTGTGGACCAACGTGTGCCAGTAAAACCCTTGGCGAAGGGCCTTCGCCGCGACCGCCCGCGGAGCTAAGTGGGATCCGCAGCTCCCTGAGTGTATGTCCTCGAGGAGCTGGAGTCCGTTGGCCCGCGGGAGGCAGCGAAGGAGGGCCGAAGCCCCCTGCTTGTAGAGCTTTCCGTCTAACAGGACATATGCCCTAGCCTTGGCGCAGAGACGCTTGGCGCCAGTGTCACCGGAAGGTTCCCCCTCGTCCCTTATGCAGGAGATGAGGGGATCCATCCATGATGCAGTGTGAGTGATCTCGGACACCTCCGGGACGCAAACCCCCGGGTTCGCATCCAGAAGGGTTATAGAAGGCGTCGTGATGATTTCCAGAAAAGCGCCCTTGGGAAGAGGTTCTCGGGCACTGGCCGCCCGGGCCAATGCGTCGGCCCGGGTGTTATCGCGTCGGGGGATGTATCGGGCCTCCAAGCCTTCAAAGTGTCTTTCCATCTTCCGTACTTCCCCCAAGTATAGACTCAGGTTCGCGTCGTGGCACAAGTAGGACTTGTCCATTTGGTTGACCACCAGTTGGGAATCTCCTTTCACTAGAGGTGGCGGATTCCCAGGGAGCGCGTGAGGCACAATCCCAGGAGCAAGGCCTCGTACTCGGTGACATTGTTGGTAGCCGGGAACTCGAGCCTGGCAGCGTACTCCAGCATCTTCCCCTCGGGACTCCAAAGAACCACCCCCGCACCGGCCCCGGCAAGGCACAAGGAGCCATCGAACATGAGTGTCCAATGGTTCTAGCACCGGGAGGGGGCGAGGGGAGT
This sequence comes from Pharus latifolius, assembly GCA_019359835.1. NCBI lineage: Eukaryota > Viridiplantae > Streptophyta > Magnoliopsida > Poales > Poaceae > Pharus > Pharus latifolius. The sequence continues at coordinate 22,814,209 of CM033326.1, forward strand.
CCCTCCGTCCGCCTCGGCGGTCGGAGTCCATTCCGCCACGAAGTCAGCGAGGACTTGTGACTTGATGGCAGAGCGGCCCGTGATGGTGAGGGAGAAGGGAGCGAGCTCGGCTCCCCACTTGCCAATCCGGCCGGTGGCCTCCTTGTTTCTTACCACTTCTCCCAGTGGGAGAGATGACGGGACCGTGACCGGGTGCCCTAGGAAGTAGTGGCGGAACTTTCGCGACGCCATAAGGAGGGCATAGCACAACTTCTCCACCTTAGTGTACCGCGTCTTAGCCCCTTGAAGGGCCTCGCTGACGTAGTACACAGGGTGTTGTTGCCCATCCTGTTCTCTCACGAGCACCGCACTCACTGCGACGGGGGTCGCAGCAAGGTATAGTAGTAAAGGTTCCTCCGGGGACGGGCTCACGAGCATCGGAGGGCTCGCGAGGTACTTCTTTAGCGCATCGAACGCCGTCTGGGCCTCGGGGGTCCACCTGAACCCCTCGAGATCCCGGAGGATTTTGAAGAACTGGAGTCCACGTTCTCCTGACCGCGAGACGAAACGACCCAACGCGGCCAAGCGGCCTGCAAGCCTCTGCATGTCTTTGACGGAACGCGGGGGAGGCATGTCCAGCAGGGCCAGAATTTTTTCAGGGTTCGCCTCAATGCCCTGCTGGGACACCAAGAAGCCAAGCAGCCTCCCGCCGCGTACGCCGAAGGCACATTTTTCTGGGTTGAGCTTCAACCCGTACTTGCGGAGGCTGCGGAAGGTCTCCGTCAACTCGTCGATGTGTGCGGTGGTGCGAAGGCTTTTGACGACCGCATCGTCAACGTAGACCTCGACGTTGCGGCCGATTTGGTCCTTCAGGACCAGCGTCATAAGACGCTGGAAGGTTGCCCCGGTGTTTTTCAACCCGAAGGGCATGTGAAGATAGGAGAAGGTGCCGAGGGGAGTTATAAAACTCGTCTTTTCCTCGTCCTCTACAGCCATCCGAACCTGATGGTACCCCGAATATGCATCGAGGAAACTCATCAGTTCACACCCTGCGGTCGAATCGACCAGTTGGTCGATCCGCGGGAGTGGGTAGTTATCTTTTGGGCAAGCCCGGTTGAGATCGGTGAAGTCCACGCACATCCTCCACTTGCCACTTGACTTCTTTACGAGGACAGGGTTTGCCAACCATTTGGGATGGAGGACTTCTCGCACGAACCCCGCCTCTAGAAGCTTGGAGACCTCTACCTTGATGGCGTCTTGGCGCTCGAGGGATAACTTCCTCAACTTCTGCTTGACCGGGGAGCGGCCGGGGATCACAGCGAGCTTATGCTCAATGATGTCCCGGGCGACGCCCTGCATGTCCGAGGGTTCCCACGTGAAAATGTCTGAGTTTTCGCGAAGGAAGACCGCGAGCTGCTTGGCGTGTTCCTCGGTGAGGTCTGCTCCGATCCTGACGGTTCTCTCTTCACCTCCTGCGGACAGTTGGACTTTCCGAAGGTCTCCCTCGGGGCGTGGCCTCAGAAATGGCCTCCCGAGGGGAACGGCCGGGGCAGCATGAGGTTCAGGGGGGGCGCTCCCCCCGGGGTCTTGATCACGTTGATGTTCCCGATGGCGGCGGTGGCGTGTTCGTAAAGAGCGCGGGCCACGTTCTGGTTGCCTTGAACGGTGATCGCACCGTGAGGCCCAGGGATTCTCACGCAGAGATAGTTCTGGTGAATCGCCGCCCCCAGGTGGTTGATCGTGGTCCTCCCCATAATAGCGTTGTATGAAGAGGGGAGGTCCACCACATCGAATTGGACCATCTCTCTCCGGTAGTTTTCCGGGGTGCCAAAAGTTATTGGTAGATCGACCTTCCCCACCCGGTGGATGGTCTTCCCGGGAATGAAACCTTGTAACGGCCCAAGTGCGGGCTGCAGCAGCTTCTCGTCTACTTGCATCTCCCTGAACGCCTTCAGGTATAAGACATCGGCGGAGCTTCCACCGTCGACGAGGATGCGTGCCAGTTGGCAGTTGTAGACTGTAGCCGAGACGATGAGCGCGTCGTCGTGCGGGAAGCGAACCCCGCGCGCGTCTTCCGCTGTGAAGGTGAGGGGGACGTCTGACCATTTCGGTGGTGGAGACATGTGCAGCACCCCCACGACCTTCACCTCCCGTGTGTACTCCTTGCGCTGGCGCTTGGAGTCCCGTCTCGAGGCAGATCCCCCGATGATGACGTTTATACGTCTTTGGGAGGTTTGAAAGGGGAGCTCCTGGGCCGAGCTCCCTTCTTGCGTTTGTCTCCGCTGCTTGCCCGCAGGAGCGGGGAGCGCTGGCAGAGGCGCCGAGGGAGGCAAGGAGGCAGGGCCCCCTCCCCCCTGGCCGCGCTGGTCGAGAAAAGTCGAGAAGTGCTGTAGAAGCTGATTGCATTCTCGAGTAGTGTGGGTACTCGATTTGTGGAAGGTGCACCACACATTGGATGTGCCCTCCTTGCTCTCTTTGGGACGGCTCTCGAGCCCGCGGGAGGATTGTCCTCCGTAGCCCCTTGACTTAGGAGGGGCACGACTGCCTTTGGCGCTGTCGCGCGAGCCACCTCCGCCCTCGAGGACGAAACCGTCCCGAGGCCGTGGCTCGCGACGATCACTTCTTCGGGGACGTTTGCTGGAGGGGTCCCTGGCCTCTCGGTCGGCGAGGGCAGGAGCCCCCTGGTTCTTTTTCCAAAGATCGTCCTCCTCCGCGCGGGCGTACTTCTCAAGTACGGTGAAGAGTTCGTCGGCGGAGGTGGGACAACTCCGAGAGAGCCTCCGGTGGAGCTCCCCGGGGAGTATCCCGCTCTTGCATGCTTCGATGACCGTGGAGTCAGGGACATGCGCCACTTTGCTCTTCACCTGAGCGAAGCGCCTAAAGAAGCTGCGGATAGTCTCCCCCGTCCTCTGCCGGACGGTGTAGAGCTGGGACGAGTCTAAGGGCCGCACATAGTTGCCTTGGATGTTCGCGCAAAATTCGCGCTTCAGCTGCATGAAGGACATGATGGATCCAGCTTTCAGGTTGTAGAACCATGAGCGTGCGATGCCTGTGAGGTAGAGGGGGAAGACATTGCATTGCACTGTCTCGTCCCCCCCGGCCGCCGAGATGGCTGTCGAGTACACCTGCACAAACTCGTAAGGATCGGCCTCACCATTGTAATGCTCGATGTGCGGCGGGCGGTAAGGCCGCGGCCAGTGTATGCAGCGGATATGACTGCACGGCGGTTGGTTGGTCCCCTCAACTTCCTTGGGGGATCCATGGTCGCCGTCATCTCTTGCCGGGGACGCGTGCTCATTGTCGGAGTCTGGAAGGGGTGGCAGCGGTCCGCCGGTTTGGCGGTGTCAGCTCTTTTCTTCCGGGTTGGTTGAGCTGACCTCTTGGGCGTCAAGGTATTCCGCAGGAAAGGTGGCAGCTTCTTTGAACGGTCTTTTCCCCCGGGCGATTTGGGAGCGCGTCTCCGCACGCCCGCGGGTTCGGGGGGAGTCCTGACCGATGACGGGAGGTGGTTTCTTCGGACTTGGCGATACGCATTCGCTCGACCTCCTCCCTTGTGAAGCGGGTCTGATCCGCTGGGGGCACCCGCGGGGGCGGCCCCGGAGGGGGAGGGAGTTGATGCGCGTTTGCCACAGTCCCAGAGGACGCTGCCTGCGCGCGGACCAGGCCATGCATCCGCGCTCGGTACGGCGGCGGGAGTGGTCGCAGTTCGAGTCCCCGGGGCGTCCGCAGGGGCGGGCGCTGCACCGGCCCCGACCGTCGGTCCGCGGAGGCTGCCTGGCTCGGGCGCCGGGGTTGTCCCCGGCGCGGCGGTAGCCACTCGCGGGGGTTCTGCACCCGAGGCAGGGTGACTTCCCGAGGCAGGGGATGGCTTGGAGACAAGTTGACTCCCCGGCGCAGGAAGTGTCCCTGGGATCGGATACGGCCCGGGCGCGCCTCCAGGAACGGGGAACATCCCCGGCCCGGGAAAGGCGAGGTTTCCCACGAAGAATTGGGGCGGTGCCCCCATAAACGGATATGGAGGCGGGTAGACGGGAGCCGGGGGTCGCGCCAGGACGCGCAGCAGCTCTTCCAGGGTGTGTTGGGTGCGAAGCTGGCCCTGGATCAAAGACCCCAGCATAGAATCTCCGGAGACCGGAACGGAGAGTTGGGGCGCACTAGGCCCCGGAAGCTCGGTCGCAGTCGCTGGGTCGGAAACGGGGACCCCACGGCCGGAGGCCGCCGGTGGAGGAAGCGGGTCCTCCCCCCGCACGTCCCCGGCTGGCAGGGCTGCGGAAGTCTCATCTCGCTGAGGTGGAGCCGGGTTACTAGGACCAGCACCCTAGGGAGATGAGAGGGCTTGAGCTCTGGTTGTTGTGGGAGCCATGACGATTTGTCGCGATAGTCCCCACGGTCGGCGCCAACTGTCGTGGTATTAAGGATACCCCGGCAGGTTTGGACGTGCGCAGCACGAGTACAGCGGCGCGAGCAGACCGAGTTACTGGTCTCCTCCCGCCGGGCAACACAGAAAGTGACACAGGGGTTTATACAGGTTCAGGTCCCAGTGGGGGCCCTAGTCCTGTTGGCTCTCTGCGGACGCGAGTCCGCTGGGGAGACGAGCTCACGGGGAGAGGTCTCCGAGAGAACCGAATGTTGAGTTAATATAAATGAATTGGAATCCCTGAAAAATGGTACAAGAGGGGTATATATAGCCCCCAAGAAATGCAAAAGACGAAAATGCCCTCACTGCGACCGTTGGATGGAAGGGCGAAGACGTCCTTTGGCCTGATGGACGGCCTGGATGTTCGACACGTGGCGCCACGGGCTTCCTAGAGGCCCCACGGTCAGCAACCGCTCTTCATGAGCCCGGAGGCTCTCCGGGCCTCACCGGGTGTCACCGGGGTCCCGAAGACCCTCTGGATCTCACCGGGTGTCACTGGGGTCCCGGAGACCCTCCGGATCTCACCGGGTGCCCGGTGACCCTCCGGATCTCACCGGGGGCCCGGTGACTCTCTGGGTCTCACCGGGTTTCTCCGTGTCTCCGGAGACCCTCTGGATCTCTCACCGGGTCTCATCGGGGTCCCGGAGACCCTCCGGATCTCACCGGGGGCCTGGTGACCCTCCGGGTCTCACCGGGTCTCATCGGGTTTCGCTGGGGACTCCTTGGGACTTCGTGGGACTGCTGGGGATTCCCCCAACACCATGATAGTTAATTGAGACAAATATTAAACCTGGAAGTACCTTCGAATCAAGAAAGGAAGGTTTGGTTGAAGCGTGATGCAGTTATGCAATTACGTTTGATATACCATAACCGCTCTCTGACCAATGCGGTCTGTTATTCCCAGGGTAATATGAGTCTCTCTTCACTATCTAGAGGGATTAACGTGCGGTTATCCATAACCGACACATCATAACTAACGAACAACAACCTCTTGCAACCACTTGCAACCGCCAAAGCATCTCTTTGATGAAGCAACTGATGCCTCTTGATGAAGTACAAAAAGAGGGGTTAGAACTTGTGGAAAAGGGGGGAATGAGGTGAGAGAAAGAGAGGGTGATACAACATAGAGATTGTTAAACTCTGTACACTTTGTAATCCATCATTTTGATAGTGAAAATCCAACATGAGAGGGGCCATTACTCAGACTACGAGGGCCTGAACCTATATAAACAGTGCATCTGGTCTCATTTTTATGGTGACATTCTTTGATGATTGGTAGATACTGTCCCCCTTTTAAATAACTCAAATCTGTGTAAGTGCAATTTGGGACATTGTCCCAATCGTCGATAGTTGGCATCGACCTTGGGGATTGACAGGACATTTTCTTCTCCACCAAAGTTTAGCCGTATCTATGGATCTTGTGCCCTGTGCATACGATTTAGTGAACAATTTTGATCTCGTCGACTACACCGATATCATGCATGAGGATGCCGTTCCAATGGAAGAGATCGATGTCGCCCTTGAATCCTATGTGGAGGAGAATTCTTGTTCAGCTCCGGTCAAGTCCATCGACCGAGAACTTGAAAGAGCAGTACACTTGCCTTCTGTGAGCCTCGCTATATCCGAAGTTGAGTATGAGCCACAACCCATTGCCTTGACCAATGCTGGCACTGGGGATCCCGATGCTTCCGCGTCAGATATAGGTGATCCTGGTGATTACTGTTCGTGGGGTCTGGAAAAATCTGCTCCAAATAATTTCCATTCACACCTTGACTTTGAGTATGACTCACAAAAGGAGGAGATGTTCTCCCCATCTGCGGCCTTGGCTCCACAAGAAGTCACTGGACTTTTCTAGGAGACCCTGGAGCAATGACTTGCTAGGGAAGAACAGGATCACAAACAATAGGAAGATGAAGCTCGCTTGCGGTGAGTAGAAGTTCGCAATTCCATAGAAGAAACTCTGTGCCTTGCGCAACTTCGTCATAACACCACAAACCTCGGCCCTGGAACGTCCTACCAACAGCCACCTGGTGGGCGTAGGCGCGACCAATCGCCGCTCATAGATCCGGAGCATTCCCCAACAGTTGAGGTGATAATAGCTAAGACTCCTCTGGATCCCAGAAGAAGTACACAGGAACACATTTGTGTGATCGTGGAAGCACTTCACAACCCTCCCGCCGATTTTAGAAATGACAACGTGGTAATGTTCGCACAATTTCTTGTAGAAAATATCGATGGAGTGGCATCAGATGTAACTCCAACCACCTTATTGTGATCAGTAACCAATTCCCGTGAAGGAGATAGTGCTTACCATAGCCAGAGATGATGTAACCATGTTCGAGTCACACTAACCCATCGTGGTCATGACAACATTCGAAGAACTGATTGTTCCCCGATCGCGACCGTGAGTTGATACGCTCACACTTGGGACCACACCGTGATGTCCCACATGCTAACCTTTCAAGCGACCATGAGTATAGTCGCGATGATCGATAGCTGCATATTACATATGTTGGCTGTAAGGCTTTTTTGCTGGGATTACGAGCAGTGGTCTGGCCTGATAAATTTAAGCCAGGCACGATCGAGCTGTTTGATGGGGCAAAACCCATCTGAATTCCTACAGATCTATGTCACTGCTATCTAGGTGGTGGGTGGAAATGAAAAGGTGATGACTGTCGTGGTATTGTGAATACCTCGACAGGTTTTGTGGAGGTTCCTAGCTAAACGAAGACGACACGAGCTGACCAAGCGTTTGGTCCTACCCTGTCGAACATACACAGCAAGTGACACGAGGATTTATACAGGTTCAGGTCTCAGTGGAGACCCTAGTCCTGTCGACGTGCTCCCAACTAGAGTTGGCTAGGGGAGTTCTCTCGCGAGGAGAGTGCTCCTAAGCACGCCTCTTCATTTTTTGTCTATTGATGTCAAAAATGAGTTGTCCTTGGTTATAATAGAGGGATACAAGGGCTTATATAGGCCCAAAAGATGCAAAAAGACTAAACTACCCCAGCTGCAGTCGTTGGATCGAAGGGCACTAGCGTCCTTCTCCCGGTTGAGGGGGCTAGATGCTCGACAAGTGTCCTCGCTAGTTTCTGAGGCGCTTCTCACGTGATCCTCACGTTACCCCGCCCAGGACAGGGGTCACCGGGTGCCTTGTCCCCGGGCGAATGGCGGCGCCTGGGACAGAGGCACCGGGAGCCATGTCCCAGGGCAAATGGTGGCGCCCGGGACCGAGGCGCCAGGGGCCTAGTCCCCGGGCCAATGGCGGCGCCTGGGACGGCGGCAACGGGGGCTTTGTCCCCGGGCTAATGACGGTGCCTGGAATGGGGGTCACCGTGAGCCTTGTCCTCGGGAAAATGGCGACGCCCGGGACGGCGGCACCGGGGGCCTTGTCCCCGGGCAAATGCTGGCGCTCGGGACGGGAGTCACCGGGAGCCTTGTCCTCGAAAAAATAGTGGCCCCCAGGACAGTGGCACCGGGGGCCTAGACCCCGGCGAATGGGGCTTTGTCCCCGGGCTAATGGCGGCGCCCGGGAAGGTGGCACCGAGGGCCTTGTCCCCAGGCAAATGGCGGCGCCCGGGATCAAGGCGCACGGGGCCTAGTCCTGGGGCTAATGGCGGCGCCTGGGACGGCGGCACTGGGGGCCTTGTCCCCGGGCAAATAGCGGCTCCCGAGACGACGGCACCAGGGGCCTTGTGCTCGGGCAAATGGTGACACCCAGGACGGCGGCACTGGGGGCCTTGTCCCCGAGCAAATGGCCGCGACCGAGACGGCGGCACCGGGGGGCTTGTTCTCGGGCAAATGGTGACGCCTGGGACGGCGGCACTGGGGACCTTGTCCCCGAGCAAATGGCGGTGCCCGGGACGGGGGTCACCGGGACCCTTGTCCTCAGGCAAATGGCGGCGCCCGGAACGCGGGACTGGGGGCCTTGTCTCCGGGCAAATGGCGGCACCTGGGACGGCGGCATCGGCGGCCTTGTCCCCGGGCAAATGGCGGTGCCCGGTATCATGGCGCCGGGGGCCTACTCCCCGGGCCAATGGCGGGGCCCAGGATGGCGGCATCGGGGGCTTTGTCCCTAGGCTAATGGCGGCGCCCGGGAAGGCGGCACCAGGGGCCTTGTCCCCGAGAAAATGGCAGTGCCCAGGACCGAGGCGCCGGGGGCCTAGTCCTCGGGCTAATGGCGGTGCCCGAGACGGCTACACCGGGGACCTAGTCCCCGGGCCAATCGCCGCGCCCAGGATGGCAGGACCGGGGGCCTAGTCCCCGGGACAATGGCCGCGCCAGGGACGGCGGCACCGGGGGCCTTGTCCCCGGGCCAATGGCGGTGCTTGGGACAGAGGCACCGTGGGATCAGTCCCCGGGCCAATGGACGCGCCCGGGACGGGGGTCGCGAGGAGCCTTGTCCTCGGGCAAATGGCGGCGTCGGGGCGGCGTCGGGACGGCGGCACCGGGGGCCTTGCCTCTGGGCAAATGGTGACGCCCGGGACTGAGGCGCCGGGGGCTCAGTCCCCGGGCCAATGGCGGCGCCCGGGACGGCTGCATCGGGGGCCTTGTGCCCGGGCAAATGGCGGCGCCCGGGATGGGGGTGACCGGGGGCCTAGTCCCCGCCCCAAGGTGGTGCCCAGGACAGAGGCAGGAGGGTCCCAGTCCCCGGTCCAATGGCGGCGCCCGGGACGGCGGCACCGGGGGCCTTGTCCCCGGGCAAATTGTGGTGTCCGGTAGGGGGTTCCCCGGGGGCCTAGTGCCCGGGACAATGGCGGCTCCCGGTTCAGAGGCACCGGGGGCCCAGTCCCCGGGCCAATGGCGATGCCCGAGACGGGGGTCACCGTGAGCCTTGTTCTCGGGCAAATGGTGGCACCCGGAACAGCGGCACTGGGGGTCTAGTCCCTGGGCCAATGGCGGCACCTGGGATGGGTGTCACCGGGAGCCTTGCCCCTTTCCTGGACTTGATCGCGCGGGGATTCTGTAACATCCCTATTTTTGACTATCTTTTCTGCTTACGAGTCAGCATATATTCTTTGGAATCCCTGTTGTCTCAACCCTATCTTGATCTTAGGTATGCCACTACCTTAACCTAAAAAGTTGGCAGCTGGACTTCATTCCCCAGATCATTTTCACATTTCAGTCCAAAAGTGTTTCAATTTAGTGCTTTTCAGAAGTTTCAGAAAACCCAAGAAGGCTAAAAGTCCCAGATCATCTCCAAATCCAGATCTGATCAAGTGATTACCTCTTTCATTTTTCCGAACATTTTCCCCTTCTGGGAGAATTCCAGAATCTCAACCGAAACCCTAGTTTCAGCCTCGACGAAAGTTTCAAACCCTAATTACCCTGTTTTCGATTTTTGCCAAAACCACCAGATCTTATCGGATTTTACCATTTTTCCTTCTGGATGAGTCCAAGACATTTTGTAGCACTTAGCTGCAAAGTCAAAGTTCAAATCAGCCCTTCAAATCTCCGAAATTACAAATAGGCCCAAATTCCCGAGGCAAAACCTTCACAGTTCAGTCCAAACCGTCACAAATCAGTCCAAAGTTTGCAACCAGGTCCCTGTGCCGTTTTCAACCAGAGCAGTTCGACCAGTGCTCGTTCGACCAGTGCCCCGCCATTTGCCGCGCCGTTGAACTCGCCGCCGGCGAAGTCCCTCGCGCTGCCACCTTCACGGCCACGTAGCCACCAACCGCGCACAACTGTACCGCCACCGTGGAACGCTTCAACCGCACCATGCCGTGTTCTTCCCCGCGCGCGCGTGCCTGCTGTTGTCAGGAGCTCCATGCCACATGGCTGCCATCCCGGAGATCATCGTCTCGCCTCCCTGACAAAACCCCGATTTCGCGCGATGCTTCGCCTCTGGCAGAGCCCCGCCATGTCCCGAAGTACCTCGATGACCGCACCAGCGCCAGAGGTAAAATCTCCCCGGTGATTGCTGCTGCTCCCGAGAGCTTCACCCCACGGCTATATAAAGCCCCCCTTGCCCAGCGTTTCTTCACACACCACCGTAGTTGAACACCTTAGCCTCCACCACCAGAGAGCAACCGAGTTCTCCAGCGCCGCCGTGAAGACTTTCTTCTCCGGCGAGTTGCTTCTGAGGCCACCGGTGCCAGCTTCGCCCGAAGCTTCTTTCTCCAAACCAACGCCACCAGTAAGCTCCCTTCATCCCTCTCTTCGTACCATAGCATCTAATTGGCCCCCGGCGAACCCTAGCGCGGGCGATCGTCGGAAAACCCAAATGCCCTGTTTCCTCAATGCTGCCCGATTCAACCCGAATTAATCCTCGTGCCAGTGATGAGAATTGTCCAGTATACCCGTTTGAGCAAGCCTACAAACTTAGATTTCAAAATTGAGCAGCGATCATAGCCTTTCCGAAGTTTGCGCGGCACCAGTGAACTGGTCCTCATCGCCAAGCTTCTCCGGCCACTCTCCGGCCGAATTAACCCTGCAAATAGCCCCTTCACCTCACCCTCTCACTCCATGAGCAATGAATCTACTTCAAACCCTTTAAACCGAAAATGCCCAATTTAGGAGTCATCTTCTCGAGCGCCGGTCGTCGGAATTTTTCCCCTGGCCGATCTAGCTCTGCACACTTTGTCCCTTAGATAGATCTCAATACCCTGAGCAATATTGTCTACTACCCCGACTTCTGAATCGACCTGAATCAAAAGTTATGGTCATGCCAAGGTTGCTGTCCAGTGGTTCAGTTCATGTCCAGACCACCGTGTTTGCTCACCGGATTTGGCCACCCTCCGGCCACTTTCAGCCTTTGAGCCTGTTGAGAGTTTTGTAGCTGTATCAATGCCTAAACCCCAGATAAAGTTTTGCATCAATTGGAGTCCTGAGTCAAAAGTTATGCAATGCCCTATTTTCTGGCCATGTCTAACACTATGTCAGTGCATGTCCACCAGTGGCATTGGATGATTTAGACTTGTTACTTTTGAGCAATTGAAATGCCACTTTGTCCAGTAAGCCTTCTTAGCCATGTTCTACAACATTCCCTACTATCACATCTCCAGAAAACAGACCTAGAACCAATTTAGGGCAATGTCAAGCCATGAGCCGAATGTCAGCCCTTCGACATTCAAGTCCTTTTGAGCCCATCTCTTCGACCAGTGTCAAGTGACCTTGTCTAAACCATTTCCCTGCATGCATGATGTATTTGCGTATTATTTTCGAGTGCTTGTATGCTTATATAGTATGTATGTGTTGTTCATACCCGCCGTGGAACCAGACGTTGAAGGAGCAGAGGAGATCCCCGAAGATTCATTTGAGCAGCTAGACCCATCACTGCAAGGCAAGTCTCAAACCCTTGATCATGTCTAGCCTAATATTTTGAAATGAAATACGTGAATTGTTTTCAAGTATATGCATGCCTTAAGTTCAAATAAGAACTATGTTTCAATAAAGTGAATAGATATGACCTAAATGATTGTGAAGCCCCTTTTGACATTGAATATCCCTGCACCCTTGTCACCCTAGAATATCATGCTTAGGCTATACTATGCTCAAGATTATATGTTAAATGTTGAATGGTCACATATGAGAAAAGCATGTTCAAAACCCCTTTTGTGAAAGAAAATATGATTGGAATCGATAGTGAGGATGGTTTGATTGGATGGTGCTGTGTGCGCACTGGGAATGTGAAAGACTCCTCACTAGAGATTCATAAGGACTAGAACCTTGTGTTGTGCTTCTATGCGGCATGAAAAACGTACCAACCACTTGCCTGTTTATGGGACGGGCGCAACTTAGTAGCTTTCTTTAGTATTAGCTCTTCCCTGCAATGGTTGTCGATCCAGTGTCTTGCGAGAACTGGTGGGCCGCAGAAGGCCATGAGTGATGTGAGTTCAGAAAAATCATGAGAGGAAAAGGTGGAAAGAAGGAAGACGCCCTATGCCAGATTAAGTCGTGCGCGACTGTAATCAAGAGAGGCTATGTGTCTTGCGAGAACATAGACCCAGGCTAGGAAGTAAGGCAGTGGGGAGGACCCACAACGGTACTTGAGACTTAACTGTCTATTTACCGGGCAGCGAAATAGTTAATGCTAGGACTGTAAACTGTTGTGTCATCTCGGCCTTGTCACATGCGTAAAAGTCGCATGAAGCTGATCCGACTTGAAAGCCGAATGATTGGTGGATTAAGGTGGTACACCTTTGCAAAGTTTAAAAAGTATCGGATACTCTGAGCTCCCAGGTCATGGAGTCTGCGCGCTGTGGATTCTATTCACGTCGATGCAACACAAGTAGCTTTTGGAAGATTTTTCACAAAATCTGAGTAAAGCGGTGACTCATGAAAGACCGCCACACATAACATTTCTGAAAACCTAGCTTAGGATTTTACAAATCTCGCTTTCGAAAATAAAGACCCTTTCTTCAAAGCTGTATGTGAAGATCTATTATATATATGTATACAAAGCCAAAGAGCTATTCTTTGAGAAATTTCCCCCTCATCTATATATACATGCATTGTTACTTGGGACTTGTTGAGCACCATGTGGACAATGTGCTCACCCTTGCTTTTACAAACAAATTTAGAAGAAGGATTCGTCGACCCTGAATCTTACGGTCTTGAACCCAATGTAGAACAAGAAGAAGAAACTGAAGACCAAGCTTGATAGAGAGTTATGTACCAAGGTGGAGTCAGATGTGGAGAAGGCCCGTACACCGCTGCTGCAGAAGAAGAAGACTGATGAAGTCTTTTTGCTTATTATTGTGTTTCATTTTGTGCCGACCTTTGTGTCGAAAACTCCCTAATTTGTATCAACGTTCAAATGCGTCATTTTGGCGCTAAGTTATTGTAATGTTGGTCCTTGTGATCAGCACTTGTTTTTAATTACTCGCATTTTTATATAATGCATCCTTTTGTTGTGAGCTGCAATGTACCCTTTTCTGAGTGCAATCCACCTGGGCGGTTGCCACTGGAATCCTCAAATGAGGGTCCCACAATTTCCCCCAACAGCAACCCTCCATGTCCTCTGGGGATGTTGCTCGAGTCCCCGGAGGGGATGGTTCTCATTACCGGGAACATCTCCCCCGGGAGCGATTTCTGGCGCCTTGTCGACGCTTTGAATTTTGCATTAGATACTTACGGTGGGGCCGTCGGTCATCATGTCGCCCCTTGTCTCGATTGTAGCGCGCCGTTTGGCCATTATGGCCTCGCGCGGTTCAAACCGCCGATGCGTCGTTTCCCACATCCGCCCCTTCGATTCGCGCACGCCGTTTGAATTGAGTGGCGCGGATTCATCACGAGGGGCCACGTGGCGCCCATCGGGGCCACGTTTGAGCTCTATAAATAGGGCTTCGAGGGGCCCGGAGAAGTCACTCAAAGCTTCGATCCACAAATGCCACCGGCGCCCTAAGCTCTCCCGGTAGCCTTCTCCCGGAAGCTTAGTCCCCAAAAATCTAAGCCCCTCAAACTTAGTTCCCTAAGAGCTCAACCCACCAGAAAAACAAATGGGTCCCAGGGGTCGTGCCAAAGCCACCGAGGTGCCTCCGTAGTAAGTCACCACGGACTTCCTCTGGGCCTCCGAGTTCACTTCGGGGGACTTAGAGTCCCTCGTGGATCGCGGGGTCGTTGCGGATGGGGACATCCGGATCCCCTCCAAGAAGTTGTCATCTTTGAGGCCTTCCTCGAGGCCGGGCTCTGGCTCCCGGTGCATCCGTTGCTCCGAGAGTTTCTCTGGGAATACGGGATAGCGCTCAACCACCTGGCGCCGAACGCCTTTGTTCGGATGGGGCTCTTCATCTGGCTGTTCAAGACAGCCAACGGACGGGAGCCGACGCTCTGACTATTCTGGTACTTTTATGAGCCGGTGGCGAGGAGCTCCCATTTGGTGAGGGGAGCGCCGAAGTCTCCGTTCGGCTCTGTCATGATACAGCTCTTGCCGTCATGGGTGGTGGAGTATTTGGTGGCAGCCTCCTGTGACCACTGGGGGGATTGGGTCTGGAGGTGGTTTTACCTCTGGGTCCGGGACGCTGAGGTGACCTACTCACCGGAGCCCCCCTCCTATAGCCGGTCGTCCGCACCCAAGCCCCCGATATGGACCGAGGAGGAGCTGAAGCTCCTCAGCAAGGTGGTTGGCTACCGGGGCATCCGTTCCATAAGGGACGCCGCGGAGGAGCTGACACTAGTGAAGGTCTCCCCCTTCTCGCACGGGAAGAGGGGGATTGGAATGTGTCCGGCACAGCGGCCCCCACAAAAGCCGGTGACCCGACGTAAGCCCCCAGCGACTTTCTTTTGATTTTTTGTTAATTTCGCTAACTCCCTTCATTTTTGCAGTCCGGCCATACCTAGCTGCCTGGGAGAAGGCGGAGAACCTCCTTGGGAGGTACAACGCTGACGAGCACATACGTACGTGCGCGTCATCGTGGAGGGTCCTCCCCCGAACTTGGTGGCCGAGGCCTTTGGGCTAAGGTTACCGGAGAGGACGCCTCTCCCGACCCCCGGCTCTCACAAGAGGGGGAAGGAGGCCGCAGGGGTTTTCAGCTGAAGCGTGCCAAGGCTCAGAAGGCCCCCAGTCCGGTGACGACGCCGGGCTCTACGCCCGTGAAGGCCTGGGATGCCAACCCCGGGTTGGGACGTGTGCGAGCTCCTTCTAGGCGTGAGGTGACGCCGCCCCCCCCCCCCGGAAGCGCACTCCGGGGGGGCGGTGGAGGTGCAAGAGTTTGCGAGCCTTCTCGAGGCCCCCGAAGAGGCCCGGGGAAGGAGCCTGCTGGTGACGAGGGGGGAGCCCCCTCACCACCTCCGATGGCACCGGGACTACCAGAGCCGGAGTGACCGGAGGTTCGTTTCGCGGAGGGGAAGCCCCTCGGTCTACGAGGTCCCCGCCCGAAGGAGGTTCTGGGGGCCCCACAGCCCAGAAAGGGGAAAGGGCTCCTCATCCCGCCCCGGGTGGCACCCCCTCGGAGAGCTCGTCCACCTCCTCTTCGGCCAACTCCTCAGCGGTGAGGACCCCAGTCGCTACCACTCAGGTCCACATCACCCCCGCAACCTTCGTGAGGGGACCCACCGGTGTGGAAAGGTTCGGAGCTGTCGGGAGGGAGACCCCCCTGTTGTCCGCAGAGGGCCTCCAGACACGGAAGGTGCAGGAGTACGTCCCGCAAGGGACGCTCCACGACTGCAGTCGCTCCATATCCAGGTTCGCTCCCAGATCAACAGGTCATTTCTTTCTAAGATTTTACTAACTCTTGGGCTTCGAGAAACCTTCGTGTTTAAGGGGGGCCTCCCTCGCATGGAGCATCGAGGCGCGCTTCGATAAGGCACCGAAGGAGGTGGAGGGGAGGGCCGCCGCCGTTTTTGAGGAGCGGGACGATGCGCTTCGGGAGTTGGCTCGAGTCTGGCCTCAACTCCTCGCCTCGGAGGGCGCCAACGACCGGCTCCGGAGGGAGGTGAGGGCAAAGGAGCGTGCCCCAGAGCTCGAGGGCTCCAGTGACCGGGCGGTGGCGTAAGCGGGTCGCTCCATCCGCTCGGCCGTCGAGGGGCTTGGGATGAGCCTTGGCCCCCGGGGAAGCTCTGACGCGGCGCCAGCGACGCTTATGGAGGCCGTATGTTTCGTTAACGCACAAGTCTCTATGTTCCCGGAGGCCGCCGACGCTCGGGCAAGGGGCCGAGCGATCCCAGTGGTGGCCGCCGCCGTGGGCCTTGTGGAACTCCGGGGGATTGGCGCTCAAGCGATTGGGGGTCAGATCCCCCGAGGTTTTTGTGAGTTCTTCGAGCCGCTCCATCGGGAGGTGGAGGAGCTCGCCGGGGGCTTCTACGATCGGATCGTGCGGGTGAGATTCCTGGCGTCGGCTCCCCCGAGGGTGGACACCACAGCTTCGGCGAAGACCTCTCAGGGGGAGGACAACAATGAACAAGTATGAGCCTCCCGCCGGGCCTTTAGATTGGTCCTCTTTTTTTTTTTAGGATTTTTGCTCCCGATAGCTTCTTAGAAGAAGGCCCGGAGACTTGTACAAAAGACATTTTAATGAAATGAAATGAATTTTTTTCTAAGTTTTGAATTCAATTCATCAGGTGCCCCGGGAGGTTACTCCTGGGGGAGGGCTCCCGAGAGTTGAGAGCAACCTTAGAGGTGCCCTAGTGGTGCGAGGAGCCTCTCCGAAGATAACACCTCCGAGCTATGGAGGGTATCACCCGGGGGATGCCCAAGCTGCCTTAATTTTGCTAAGTGTTATCTCCGAAGGGTATGGCAGGGGTGTCTCCCAGGAGCCGATCCGGTTGCAGTGGCTCCCGGAGTGGCACCTTGATAACTTTGACAACCACCGTGCCAAATTGTCCCCTCCACGACCAGGGTCCCCGAGGGTTCTACCACTTCAAATATTCCCACCGCCGGGCTATGAGTATTGGCCCGAGAACTTGCTTTGGGAGGCCTAGCAGTGTATATAAGGCTTGTATCGAGACCTGGCCCGGGATCTATAGGAGGGTCTCCGGGATTATTAGGTGTAGGAGCCTCCGGAGGGGGACTGTCACCCCTAGTATTTCCCGCAGGAGTTAAATTGCCCTAGTTGTATCTTGCATTTGCCCACCAGGGGGGGGTTGTCCTCCGGTTAGATGTACCGATACCCACCGAGGGGGGACATGTCCTCCGGTTAAATATATCCATAAAGCTAACTTTTCTTGTTCCATAACTTGTTTTTGAAATTTTCTGAGTCCAAAGGATGGTCCGGGAGAGGACAATCCGGGCACGAGTTACCCCCCTCCACATAGCAGGTTGTAGCTTAGCTCCACACGCTGTGGGGAAGGAGCGAAGGGCCCAGATGTTAATGATTACTGGGGCAAAACTTCTCCAAGAAGATTTTCCAAAGGTCCCAGTGAGAAATCTCCTGGTTGCCGTGAGAACGGGGAGCCGGGTAAAAAACCTCTGGGAAAATTTTTCGAAAGTCCCGGTGAGAAATCCTCCGGCCGCCGTGAGAATGTGGGCCAGGTAAAAACCTCCGGGAAAGTTTTTCGAAAGTCCCGGTGAAAAATCCTCTGGTCGCCATGAGAACGGGGGTCCGGGTAAAAATAATTCTCCGAAAATTCCATCTCGCTAAGGAGACAATTTTGCTCCTAGAGGAGGGTGAGCCCGATGACAGGTCTGAGTGTTTGAGGGGGGACTAGTCTCTCAAATTGGCTTGTTACCTCTGTCCTTGAGGACTGGGTTGCCGCCTACCTCTGTCCTTGAGGACTGGGCTCCCGTTGTAGGGACTCTTAGGCTGCGATAGCCTACGTCCTCACGGGGAGGGCATCCTCAACGGGAGGGCATCGTCTAAGAGACGGTAATGTAAGAACCTGTAATGAACTCGAGTCAGAGAAAAAGCCCAATTGTATTGATAGAACTGGAAATACAACACCTCCCTCACGGAACTGCAGCGGGGGAGGGAAAGCGAATACAACATCCCCCCCGCGTAACCGCGGCGGGGGACAATGCCTCCCCCTGCGAAGCAAGTCAACATTCCATGTATGCTTCATCTCCTGATCTTAGAGGTTGGAGAGCTTGTAAGCCCCCGAGCCTAGGACTGCAGAGACCCTATAGGGGCCTTCCCACTTGGGGGAGAGTTTGCCTTGGGCTTGGGGGTCGGTCATGCGTTTGAAGACAAGATCCCCAAGGCGGAAAGCTCTCGCCCGAACGTGCCGGTTGTATGCGCACTCCATTTCGCGCTCGTAGATGGTGTGGCGGAGGAGCGTTCGGTCGCGTTCTTCTTCGATGAGGTCCACTTCCAGTCGTTGATTGGCTTCGTTGTATTGGTACGTCGCGGTCGTAGCTCCAGCCAGGAGTTCGACCCGCAGTGACTGGAAGCCGATCTCCGAGGGGAGAACCACTTCAGCACCATACACGAGTGAGAAAGGCGTATGCCCCGTCGCTCAACTCGGCGTTGTGCGCATGGAACAGAGGATGCTTAGGAGCTCCTCCACCCACGCGCCCCACCTGGAGGCAGCTTGCTCGAGCCTTCGGCGTAACCCCTATAGGATCACGCCGTTGACCTTCTCGACAGCCCTGTTGCTCTGGGGGTGAGTGACAGAGGTGAAGTGGAGGGTAGCCCCCAAGCCTTCGTAGAATTCCCGGAAATATGCTGAGTCAAATTGGGTCCCGTTATCGATAGTGATTTACCGGGGGACCCCAAAATGACACGATATTCTTCCAGAAAAACCGCTGCACTGCTCGAGAGGTGATGCTGGCCAAGGGTTCGGCCTCAATCCACTTGGAGAAATAATCGACTGTAACCACCGCATACTTGTAGCCTCCAGGCGCTGGGGGGAAGGGACCAAGGAGGTCCATCCCCCAGCGTGCGAACGGCCAAGTGATGGGGATGGTTTGTAGTGCTGTGGAAGGTCTCGCGTGTCGCGGACGACTGTGGGCCAATAGAAGCCCTAGCGAAGAACCTTTGCCGTGATGGCACGTGGGGCCAGGTGAGACCCACAGCTCCCTGAGTGGATATCCTCGAGGAGTTGAACTCCTTCCACCGGTGGAAGCCAGGGAAGCAGGGCAGAGGCCCCCCGCTTGTAGAGCATCCCTTCTAGCAGAAGGTATGCCTGTGCTTTGGCACGAAGCCGCTTTGCCTCAGTGTCACTAGGAGGGTCAACCCCCTTATGAAGGAGACGAGGGGATCCATCCAGAATGCCACCCGTGCGATCTCAGAGACCTCCGGGACACAAGACTTAGGATCCATGTAGGGGGGGTCACTGAGAGCTTCACGATAATCTCCAGGAAGGCACCTCCGAGAAAAGGTTCCCGAGCGCTGGCTACCCAGGCTAAGGTGTCGGTGCAGTCGTTTTCCCATCGGGGGATATGCCGGGCCTCCAAGCCCTTGAAGTGTTTTTCCATCTTGCACACTCCCCCAAGTAAAGACTCAGGTTCGCATCATGGCATAAGTAGGACTTGTCCATTTGGCAGACCACGAGTTGGGAATCTCCTTTGACGAGGAGGCGACGGATCCCAAAGGAGCGCACGAGGTGCAGTCCCAGGAGAAGGGCCTTGTACTCGGCGATGTTGTTGGTGGCTGGGAATAAGAGCCTCGCTGCGTACTCCAGCGTCCTGCCTTCGGGACTTCGAAGGACCACCCCTGCGCCAGCCCCAGCGAGGCAAAAGGAGCCATCAAATATGAGCGTCCAATGGTCATTACGCTGGGGCAGCTCACAGAGAGTCTCCCCCTCTTTCTTGGGAGCAGGGGTCCATTCCGCCACGAAGTCACCGAGGACTTGTGATTTGATGGCGGAACGTCCTACGAGGGAGAGGGAGAAGGGAGCAAGGTCGGCCCCCCACTTCCTGATTCGGCCGGTTGCCTCCTTGTTCCGCAACACCTCCCCCAAGTGGAGGGATGATGGGACCGTGATCGGGTGTCCCAGGAAGTAGTGGAGAAGCTTTCGGGACGCCATGAGGAGGGCATAGCATATCTTCTCCATTTCCATGTACCGAGTCTTAGCCCCTTGAATGGCTTCGCTTATGTAGTACACGGGGCGTTGCTGCCCATCCTTCTCCTTTACCAATTCCGTGCTCACAGCGACTGGGGTCACAGCTAGGTAAAGTAGCAGGGGCTTTCCCGGAGACGGGCTCACGAGCATTGGAGGGCTCGTGAGATACCTTTTCAAGTCATCGAAGGCCTCCTGGGCCTTGGGGGTCCATCAAAACCCCTCAAGCCCCCGACCGCGAGACGAAGTGGCTTAGCGCGGCCAAGCGGCCGGTGAGCCCTGTACCTCTTTGATGGAATGTGGGGAAGGCATGTCAAGGAAGGCCCGAATTTTTTTGAGGTTGGCCTCTATGCCTCGCTGAGACACAAGGAAGCCAAGCAGCTTCCCTCCTCGTACGCCGAAACCTCACTTTTTTGGGTTGAGCTTTAACCTGTACTTGCGGAGGCTGTGGAAGGTCTCTGCGAGGTCGTCAACGTGAATGGTCGTGCGGGAGCTTTTGACGACTGCATCGTCGACATAGACTTTGACGTTGCGGCCAAGTTAGTCTTTGAAGACCAGTGACATGATTCGCTGGAAGGTTGCTCCCGCATTCTTTAGCCCGAAGAGCAAGTGGACGTAGCAGAAGGTCCCAGGGGGAGTTATAAAACTCGTCTTTTCGTCGTCCCCTTGCGCCATCCGGACTTGGTGATAGCCCGAGTATGCATCCAAGAAGCTCATGAGCTCGCACCCCGCGGTCGAGTCGAGAAGTTGGTCGATCCGCGGGAATGGGAACTTGTCTTTTGTGCAGGCGCGGTTGAGGTCGGTGAAGTCTACGCACATCCGCCATTTGCCTTTCGACTTCTTCACGAGGACAGGATTCGCTAGCCACTCGGGATGCAGGACCTCCCGAATGAATCCTGCCTCTCGGAGCTTGGTAATCTCGACCTTGATAGCCTCTTGGTGTTCAAGGGATAGCTTTCTCAACTTCTGTTTGACCGGGGGGTGACCGGGGGTCACAGCGAGCTTATGCTCGATGATCTCCCGGGCGATGCCTTGCATGTCAGAGGGCTTCCATGCGAAGACGTCAGAGTTCTTGCGCAGGAAAGCCGTGAGTTGCTCCGCGTGGTCTTCGAAGAGATCCGCTCCGATCTTGATGGTCTTGTCCACATCGTTCGGGGATAGCGGGACCTTCCGGAGGTCCCCTTCTGGACGCGGCTTGGGGGGAGACCTCTCGGAGGGGACGGCCGTGGCGTCCGGCACCGAGCAAGAGGTCTCTCCCCCAGGGTCTTGATCATGTTGACGCTCCCAATCATCGCGGCGGCGCGCTCGTACAAAGCGCGGGTCACGTCTTGGTCGCCTCGGGCGATGATCACGCTGTGAGGCCCAGGGATCTTCACGCAGAGGTAGCTCTGGTGGATCACCGCCCCCAAGCGGTTGATCGTGGTTCTCCACATGATTGCATTGTATGAAGAAGGGAGGTCCACCATGTCGAACCGGACCAGCTCCGTCCGGTAGTTGTCTGGGGTACCGAAGGTCATGGGGAGATCTACCTTCCCCACCGGGTGGATCGTCTTCCCTGGGACGAATCCGTGCAAGGGCCCCACTGCGGGCTGCAGTAGCGTCTCGTCAACCTGCATCTCCCTAAACGCCGTCAGGTACAGGACGTCGGCGGAGCTTCCGCCATGGACGAGGATGTACGCCAGGTGGCAGTTGTTGACAGTGGCGGAGACGATGAGCGCGTCGTCATGGGGGAAGTGAACCCGCGAGCGTCTTCCGCTGTAAAAGTGAGGGGGACATCCGACCACTTTGGTGGCCGAGACGTATGCAGGACCCCCACAACATTTACTTCACGCGCGTACTCCTTGCGCTGGCGCTTAGAGTCTCGCCCAGAGGCAAACCCTCCCGTGATGACTTTGACACGCCTTTGGGAGGTTTCGAAGGGGAGCGCTTCTAATGGGCCCCCTTCCCGCACTTCTCCTTGCTGCTCCCCCGAGGGGGTAGGAAGGGCCGGTAAAGCTGGCTGAGAGGGCAAGGAGGCAGGACTCCCCCCTGCCCATGCTAGTCGAGGAATGCGGTGAAGTGTTGGAGAAGTTGGAGGAATTCCCGGGTAGCGTGGGTACTGGACTTGTGGAAAGTGCACCACAGGCGTTCCTTGCCTCCCGCCGCAGGGCCTTCACGGCTGCGGGATGACTGCCCCCCCACGGCCTTTCGGCTTGGGGAAGGGACGGTTTCCCTTGCGGGCATCGCGCGAGCCGCCTTCACCCTCGAGGACAAAGGTGTCCCGAGGTCGTGGCTCGCTAAAATTGCCCCTCTTGCAGTGCTTAAGGGGGTCCCTAGTCTCCCGATCAATGGGGGCGGGAGCCCCTTGGTTTTTTTTCCAAAGGTCATCCCCCTCCGCCCGAGTGTAGTTCTCGAGTACAGTGAAGAGCTCATCGGCGGAGATGGGGCATCTTCGGGAGAGTCTCCGATGGAGCTCCCCGGGGAGGATCCCGCTCTTGTATGCCTCAATGACTGTGGAGTCGGGGACGTGAGCTACTTTGCTCTTGACTTGAGCAAAGCGCTTGAAGAAGCTGCAGATGGTCTCCCCTGTCCTCTTTTGAACGGTGTAGAGCTGCGATGAATCCAGGGGACCCACGTAGTTCCCCTGGAAGTTCACACAGAATTCGCGCTTGAGCTGCGCGAACGACTTGATGGAGCCGGCCTTCAGGTTGTAGAACCATGAGCGGGCGATCCCAGTAAGGTAGAGGGGGAAGATGTTGCACTGGACTGTCTCGTCCCCCCAGCTGCTGAGATGGCTGTGGAATATACCTGCACAAACTCGTAGGGGTCGGCCTCACCATTGTAGTGTTCGTTGTTCGGTGGTCGGTAAGGCCGCGGCCATCAAATGCACTGGAGCCGGCAGCACAGCAGTTGGTTAGCCCCCTCCACCTCCCGAGGAGAGTCCCTGTCGTTGTCCCCTTTGACGGGGGACGCGCGTTTGTTGTCGGAGTCGGAAAGGGGCCCAAGAGGTCCACCGACGTGGTGGTAGCGCCTCTTCTCCTCCGAGTTAGTCTAGCTAACCTCCTGGACGTCCGGGCGCCCCTCAGTAACGGCGGTTGCTTCCTCAGTGGGCCTCTTCCCTCGGCTGGCACGGGAATGTGGTGCACCGCATCTACGTGCCGGGGGAGACTCTGATCGGTAGCGTGAAGGAGCCTCTCCAGACTTGGTGGTACGCATTTTCTTGACCTCCTCCTAGTTAAAGCAGACCTGATCCACCGGGGGAGCCCTCGGGGGCGGTCCCGGGGGAGGAGGGAGCTCATGCGCAGCGGTTACGAGCTCGGAAGGTACTACCGGGACGTGGGCGGAACCCACCACCGTGCAGTCCCCGGGAGCGGCGCCCGGAACCGGAGATGGGGGGCTCTCACGAGGGAGGTCCAGCGGTGGCGTGGGAGCCGTCCGGCGGTCTGCCTTCGGCACGGCAGACGCGACCGGCTGGGCGAAACCAGTTCCCGACCTTGGGAAGACCCCCAGTGCGAAGTAAACCCCCGGTATGGGGAAGGCTCCGGGGATGAGTTAAGCCCCTAGCATCGGGAAGGTTCCCGGCACCGGGCCAATGGCGGTGCCTGGGACGGCAGCACTGGGGGCCTTGTCTCCGGGCAAATGGCGGCGCCTGGGGCGGCGCCACCGGGGGCCTTGTACCCGAGCAAATGGCGGCGCCCGGGACTGAGGCACCGGGGGCTTTGTCCTCGCGCTAATGGCGGCACCCGCGACGGGGGTCACCGGGAGCCTTGTCCTCGGGAAAATGGCGACGCCCGGGATGGTGGCACCGGGGGGCTTGTACCCAGGCAAATGGCGACGCCCGGGACGGCGGCAGCGGGGGCCTTGTCCTCGGGGCAAATGGCGGCACCCGGGATGGAGGCGCCGGGGGTCTAGTCCCCGGGCCAATGGTGGCGCCCGAGACGGCGGCACTGGGGGCCTTGTCCTTGGGCAAATGGCGGCGCCCAGGACCGAGGCGCTGGGGGCCTAGTCCCCTTGCCAATGGTGGCACTCGGGCTATTGGCGGCACCCGGGACAGCGGCGCCGCGGGCCTTGTTCCCGGGGAAATGGCGGCGCCGGGGATCGAGGCGCTGGGGGCCTAGTCCCCAGGCCAACAGCGGCGCCTAGGACGGTGCCACCGGGGGCCTTGTGCATGGGCAAATGGCGGGGCCCTGGACGGGGGTCACTGGGGCCCAGTCCCGGGGCCAATGGCAGCGCCCGGGACACAGGCAACGGGGGCCAGTCCCCGGGCAAATGGGGGCACCAGGGGCCTTGTCCCTGAGCAAATGGCGGCACCTGGGAAGGCCGCACTGGGGGCCTATTCCCTGGGCAAATGGCGACGCCCGGGACGGGGGTCACTGGGGGCCTAGTCCCCAGGCCAATGGTGGCGCCCAGGACAGAGGCACCGGGGGCCCAGTCCCCGGGCCAATGGTGGCGCCCGGGACACAGGCACTGGGGGCCCAATCCCCAGGCAAATGGGGGCATCGGGGGCTTGGTCCCCGGGCAAATGGCGGTGCCCAGGATGAGGGTCACCGGGAGCCTTGTCCTCGGGCAAATGGCGGCACCCGGGACGGCAGCACCGGGGGCCTAGTCCCCGGGCAAATGGCAGCGCCTGGGACGGGGGTCACCGGGAGCGTTGCCCCTTACCTGCACTTGATCGCTCGGAGATTTCCCCCAACAATGACCAGAAAATTTTCAAACTGAATTGATTAGTTTGGACGTAATTGATGTGATTCAGCATACAATGCAATTCATGGTAGGTCCTCACTTGCCAAGTTTGTGGCTGCAACGCATTATGCTTATCAGTGTGTCCAAGTGCCAGGACCAAAAGGTGCGATCACGGTCGGGGGCAGCCAGAATACAGCTCTCACTTGTGATCACATTTCCTTGGAATTGATCAATCAACTTCCCCTTAGGGATGTCAATGCTGCGACTAGGGCTAAAAAGACAAATGAGGTCAAGGTAACCCCTCAACTAGATGAAAAATGTAAACAAGTTTCCCTATTCCCAGACAACTCAACCAGAATTGTTAGGATTGGGTCAAAATTGGAGAACAAATAGGAACTTGCACTCATTACTTTCCTCTAGGCTAACGTAGATGTGTTTGCGTGGAAACCATCTGACATGCATGGAGCCACAAGGGAAGTGATTGAGCACAGGATAGCAATTTAGCCTAGACAGCGACCAATAAAACAAAAGCTCAGACCCTTTGCCTCTGATTAGAGAGAAGCCATTCGTTCAAAGATAGATAAACTCCAAAAGGCTGGCTTTATTCGCGAAGTTGACCATTCTGAATGGCACACAAACCCAGTCATGATCTTGAACTCTAATGGTAAGTGGCGCATGTGCGTCGATTACACCCATCTCAATGCTGCATGCCCGAAGGATGATTTTCCTCTTCCTCATATCGATCGGTTGGCCAATTCAACATGGGTTACGAACTGATCAGCTTTATGGATGCCTACTCAAGGTACCATCAAATTAGCATGGCAAAAGAAGATGAGGGGAAAAGTGCCTTCATCACCCATTTGGTACGTACTGCTATGTCAGAATGCCATTTGGGCTCAACAATGCTGGTTCCACGTACCAGCACTTCATGTAGAAGACCTTTCAATCTCAATTAGGGTGTAACATAGTTGTTTATGTTGATGATCTGGTTGTAAAGAGCGCTAAAAGCTCTAGTCATGTAGATGATTTGGTTGAAACTTTCTGTAATTTGAATAAGCATGGAATAAAGTTGAATCCCGAAAAGTGCTCCTTTGGAGTTTCTTTTGGTAAACTTTTGGGTTTCCTTGTTTGTTCATTGGACATTGAGGTTAATCCCAAAAAAATTTGGGCCATTGAGCAAATGCAACCTCTTTTGACCACGAAGGAGGTACAAAGCCTAACTGGTCGAATGGTGGCTTTAAGTGGTATTATTTTGAGGTTGGGCGAACATGGATTGCCTTTCTTTAAGGTCCTTTGTACGCACAATGGTTTCCAATGGTCGGACGAAACCGAAAAAGCATTTCAGGAAGTGAAAGCATATTTGGCTAGTGCTCTAGTACTAGTTTCCCCAACTTTGGAAGAGTCATTGTCAACAATTAGGACAATATCCCAAGCCGAACTTACACAAATTTGATTTATTTAAAAGGGGGATAGTATCAATCAATCACCAAGAGTATAACCATAAGAATGGAACAAGAGACACAATATTTATATAGGTTCAAGCCCTCATAGTCTGAGTAATAGCCCTACACCTGTTTGGTTATCACTATCTGAATGGTGCATTACAGAGGCTACAAAGTTTAGCAGTCTCTGTATTGTCTAACTCTCAATTGATTTTCCTCCTCGTGTTCTCTATCACATCATCTCATCCTCCTCCCATAAGGCCTTAGCCCTTCTTTTATATTTGTTGAAAAGGCATCGGTTGCTTCATCAGAGGAGCGCTAGACGGTTGCCAGCAGTTGTTGTACAACGGTTTGAAGTAGTTGCTATCCACCAGTTATATCATCACGGTTATGGATAACCACACATTCATCCATCTGGGAAATTATCTTGTCAGTGAAGAGACTTATATTATCCTGGAAATAACTGAACGTATCGGTCAAAGAGCAGTTATGGTGTAGTATAACCGCTTCACCCTTAGACCATGGTCAGAAATATAAGTCTCAACCAAACCTTCCTTTTTGATTTGAAGGTACTTCCAGGCTCAATATTTGTCTTAATTCACTAACATGGTATGGATAAAGAAACCACAATTGTTTTCCTCATGAAGAGGGTTAAAAATAACTCTCTTATTACATGGTCACGTACTGGCTATGATCACATAATGGAAATCCCCATGTCTCCGCGACCATAGTGTATGCAGGTAGTGACCACGAACTATGTGACCTTAGGTATTGCAATCATAGAGGTTGCAGCCACAAACATTGAGACCATGGGCGTAATCATCTGTGACGGGCTATATATATAGTCTAGAAGATCTTGAACTATCAGATGATCTCTCTCCATGATCGCGGATCACTGTGGAAAGGTACAAATAGATTACTTTGATATAGTCCAGAAGATCTTTAACTATCACATGATCTCTCTCCATGGTCATGGGAGACCACGAAAATGTACAAAGAATTTACTCGGGTAATAATCTCTGTTAGCCATTACAAATCTATTTGGCTGCTACCCCCATGTGGTCAGTGTTGTTCTAGTCGCAGAGAACGAAGGAGTGCAACGGCCAGTTTATTATGTAAGCGAAGTGCTAAATGGACCAAAGGACAGGTACCCTGAGGTCCAAAAGTTACTTTATTCTCTCTTAATGGCTTCAAGGAAGCTGTGACTTTACTTTCAATTACACAAGATTACTGTGCCCTCGTCCTTTCCCCTAGGGGACATTCTCTGTAACCAGGAAGTAATGGGTCGAGTTGCAAAATGGCCAGTAGAACATGGAGTATTCGATCTCCATTTCACATCCCAATTAGCAATTAAATCCCAAATTCTTCTAGATTTTGTAGTCGAATTGACTAATCCGGAACCACTTATGCAAGAATGTGCGGATTCAAAAGATACTGACCACTGGACATTGTATTCAATGGCTCTCAGTGTTTCGAAAACTCGGGGGCTAGAGCAGTCTTAATTATACCCTAGGGTGACCAGCTCCAGTATGTCGTACAACTACACTTTGTTGCTATAAATAACGCAGCACAGTATGAAGGTCTTCTAGCTAGGATTTGAGCAGCTAAATCCCTTGGAGTCAATCGATTAGTTGTGAAGGGTGATTCATAGCTAGTTGTAAAACAGGTGAACAAAGGAATACAATTGTCCCGATGAGACTATGGCTCTATACCTGGACGAGGTGAGGAAATTGGAAAAATACTTCACAAACTTTGGAGTCCAATTCGTTCCACAAAGAGACAATATTCTCATAGAGCAATTGTCAAAAATTGGTTCCTCATGTGTATCCACCCCGGCAGGAGTGTTCCTTGAGCTCTTAAAATAGCCCTTAATCGCAACCTCCGCAGAGGCACCAACGACAATGACTAGTCGCCACCCTCGAGCATTGTGCAAATTGGATCCTACCATTGAGTAATTGTCTTGCACATGAGACCATGCTTGAGGGCGAAACTGAGAGTGACCGGTTAGTAAAAAAAGGTGATCAAGGAGTGCTGATGCGCTGTATTTCTCAAGAAGATGGCAAATCCTTTCTAAAAGAGATTCATGGAGGCATGTGCGGAGCATACACATCCTATAGAACGCTGGCCAGAAAAGATTTCTGATAGGCCTATTATTGGCCAACAGCGCTTAATGATGCCATGCAATTGGTCAACATTTGCCCACAGTGTCAATTTCATGCTAGGCAGGTCCGCCAGTTAGCATACGCATTACAAACTATTCCCTTAACTTGGCCATTTCCCACATTGGGAATTGATATCATGGGTCCTATGCCCCGAGCAATCAATGGATACAAGTTCTTGTTCGTAGCCATTGATATGTTTATCAAATGGATTGAGGCTGAATCTGTCCAAAATATTACCACCGCTACTATGAAGAAGTTCTTTCAAAAGAATATTATGACATGATTTGGTGTTCCAAGTCGACTCCTAATAGGTCCCAATTTCTTACTAGACTTTTTCTGGATTATTCTGAACACATTGGGACTAAAGTCCGTTTCACATCCATTGATCATCCACAAAGTAATGGTGTAGTTGAATGTGCCAACGGGCAGATACTACAAGGGGTTAAGAAACGCCTTTTCAACCGCCTTAAGTTACGCTCGGGGCTTGGGTAGAAGAACTTCACTCCGTTCTATGGGCATTATGCACTACATCCAGTAGGGCCACAGGCAAAACACCTTTCCAACTAGTTTATAGTGTAGAAGTCATGCTGCCAATTGAAATCAAACTTGGCTCTGCTTGCGTGGATCACTTAGATGCCGAAAAACGCGAAGATGATATTACATTTCTTGAAGAAAAACGCGATCAAGCAATGATCCACTCAGCGGCATATTTACAAGCTTTGTGTAAATACCATAGTAAAAGGGTGCGACCACGTATGCTAAGTGTGGGGGACTTGGTTTTGACGAAAATCCAAAACCCGTCTAGTTGCAATAAGTTCTCTCCTCGGTGGGAAGGTCCATTCACTATGGTTTCTATTCTGTGATAGAAGAATATTATCAAATGCCTGGAACATAGACCAGTTGTGTAAGTTTTATGTGTAAGTTCTTTTTTGTTCCCATTTGAAATTACTTATTAGTAAAGTATATTTATCACTCTATGTTTTGGTTGCATTCCCATTCTTAGCCTTACTTTTTACCGGGTCATACCGGGGTGCTGGTCGCGACATATGATAAGCTCCTTTGTTTGATGTCTCAATGGATTTGCTGGTGGCACTCATGATCGCATCTAGATAAGATATCTCTTCCTAAGCTGGTTCTTACCACATAAGGCACTTACTAGTATGTTCTGATCATTTGTGTAGCTATCAGTTAGCAAAAAACTTACGCATTTGAATTAGGCCAGTTGTCTTCGCGACCATAGTTGTCTCCTTAGTCCAAGTGATTTATCCTGCGACCACCATACAAGTTTTCTAGTATAACTAGTCGCAAGAGAGGGCTACGGGAATATAACTATAGCATTGGGTCCGAAAACTAAGTACTTTGCATTGGTAAGGTAAAAAACAAATAATTTACTTCCAAAATAAATGTTTACATTATATTTTTCAATAGATCTTAAGAAAAATTTTGCTTTAAGAAAGGCCGAGGTCGTGCAGTAGTCTTTCTATTTGTTGGGGACGGACGCCACCCGGGGAAAGTCCCGGACTCGTCCCCGGAATGTCCTGGAGGGCTCCCAGGAAAAGTCCCAGAGGGCTCCAATGGAAAGGCACGGACGCCTGTCGGGGGAAGTCCCGAAGGGCTCTTGGGAAAAGTCCTGGAGGGCTCCCATGGAAAGACACGGACGCCTCCCATAGAAAGCCTGAGAGGCTCCCAGGAAAAATCCCAGGGGGTTACCGTGGAAAGCCACGGAAGCCTCCCGGGGAAAGTCTCAAACGCCTCCCGAGAAAAGTCTCGGAGGGCTCCCTGGAAAAGTCTCAGCGGGCACCCGTGGAAAGCCACAGACACCTCTCGGGAAAAGTCCTGGATGCCTCCTGGGAAAAGCCCCGGAGGTCTCTCGTGGAAATTCCTGGAGGTCTCCCATGAAAAGTCCCAGAGGGCTCTTGTGGAAAGCCACGGACGCCTCCCAGGGGAAGTCCCAGAGGGCTCACGTGGGAAGTCCTAGACTCCTCCCCTGGAAAGCCACGGACGCCTCTCGGGGAAGATCACATATGGGTGACGTCAGAGATACCTCGGGAACTAGCGAGGACACATGTCGAGCAACCAATCCCTTCACTGAGTGAAAAGATGGTGGTGCCCCTCGATCCAGCGGTTGTGGCTAGCGCCCTTCAGTCTTTTTGCTTCTTTTGGGTCCTATATATACCCCCTTGTAAGTCATTTGTAACCAGACTCAATTCATTTTTGCACACTCAAAGAAATAGGCATCCCTTGGAGACCTCTGTCCCTATCGACGATTCGAACTCGGGGTCCTCTATCGATCTTATGCAGATTTGTGAGTTGTATGTCAGACCTTTCAGAGTATTACTCAGGTAAGATAGGATAAGCAATATTATGAGCGAAGCGAAGATTCATATTGGTTCGGGCCGTCGATGGTGGGAGTAATAGCCCTACGTCCTGTTGTGATTCCACTATATAAGGTAAAAGTGTTTACAAGGAAAAAAGATTATCACATATGATGATCTCTTTTGTATCTTTGTCTATCTAATCTATGCCAAGTCTTCAAGTTCTGTTGACTCGTGCTTGTTGGTTGACTTAACCAGCCCTCAGATCGTGCATTGATCATTCTTTTATACTGAACAAAAGGGCGCCAACATGAAACAGCTCTGGACAGCTGCTACCATGTAGTTCGTATAACCACAGTCCTCTCCTATACAGGTTTAACACGTGCAGTTAGTAGGTAACGTATATACTAACCTCCTGACAGTTGTCTTCAAACGTGGGAGAAGTCATCTCGAGAACGTATTTGATAAAGACTAAAGCACCCACGAATTAACCTGGTCACAAGTAGTCAACGACCTCATGACCGCACACTGTCTGCTGCCTCATAACCGCGCACTGTCTATGGTCTGATGATCGTGCACTGTCTGCGGCCTCATGACCGCGCACCGTCTATGGTCTCATGATCGCGCAAGGGCTGCGATCATAAACTAGCACTACGCCCATGGGCGACCATAGTGGTTATACACCGGCACATATTGAATCCAAACTTCGACTTGGACTTGACATGTGTTAAGTTAACTATCTCAGGTGATAATCCTCGTCAGCTAGCCCCCAAATTTGAAGGAATGAAGAGACTTTTTTACTTCAAATTTAATTTTTGCATTGATTTTTGAAACCAGTAGTGTGCTTGGTTTTAAAACCCCGAGACACCCGTGCAAACGAACCGTCACTGCCGGTTCTATAAATAGCAGAGACTCTCAATCCTTAAGGGTCACAATTTGTTGGTTAAGTTATTTAGGAAATCTGCTTCTAACTTCCTGTCTCGTATTTCCTCCTTTACTCTCACCTTGATGGAGAACCAAGATCCCAAAACGGTTATTGAGATTGAGAGTGATGAGGAAGAAATAGAAAAGACACAAGATATCCCGAAGGTAAACTTCTTCTAAAACATCTTATGATTTTCTAAGGCAAAGTTTTTTCCTAAGCAATTCATTTTAGACATCACAGGTGAGTGAGGAAATGGTCTCTCTAATTAAGAGATCTAGAGATGACGAAGGATCCTCCAGTGGAACTGCATCGAAGATTCTAAAGGGTGCTGGTACCTATGTTACCACATTACCCCTTGCATCTTCATCTCCACCATTGGAGATCCACAACAATCCTTCAAACCATCCCACTTCTGGTGGAAGTCTCACACCCCCGCGACCAAGTGATCCTCAGCTTTTGTTCGGCGATCAACTTTCTGGGGAAAGTCTTACACCCTCCCAGCCAACTTCACTGTGAGGATTGGTAATTATCTTCATTCTCTCTGTTGGTCATTTTATCTTGTTAAAACTAACCAATGTGAGTACTGCAGATGAAAACCCCTGGAGCCCCTAGCGATGAGCCTGCTAAAGTCCAGGCTCTTTTTGGTGAGAGTGTAACCTTCGGGTGAACTCTCCAAGAAGAAAAAGAGGCGCTGGAGAAGTGTATTGAAGAGATGTCTTCTGCTATTTTGCACTTGGCAGAGTGTTATGAAAGCTCTCGTGAAGAAGCGCGCAGGTTCCGGTTGGAGAGAGATTACGCTTGGCAGCAGCGAGAACTCTTTGATAGAATAAGGAACAGCTGCACTCCTTTGTTGCGAGATGATGTAAATAGGCTTAGAGCCATTGCTAGTTCTCTTGGGGCAGCCAGTGTAGATCCTACTGATGCCAATACATCCCTAGGAGAACTTTGTAAATTACTCTCGGATCAGGTCGACGCTCTGGTCTCTTGTATTCCTTATGTATGCAAGGATTGTAAGAAATAAAATATTTCTTTTTCCTCATCCTTCTGCCTTTTTGAACGATTATGTGTGACAATCGTCAAAATAATCCTTATTGTGTGAAAAAATGATGACAGAGAAGATATGTCCGTGATCAGAACATACACAGAGAATAAGTCTTCTGTTCGAAACTGAATTCCGACTTCGGTCTGAAGTCGCCAAGGTCACAGTAGAACACTGTGATCACAAGGCAGTCTTGAGACCGTTGTTAGGTCAATACTTAGATCGTAGAAATACATTATGATCATGTCGGATATTGAAAAAAAGAATTTTCATCTTTAAGATCGTGATAGTGCTAAGATAATTCCCTTGTACCATAGCCCCTGAATATGAAGATGATATTTAATAATGGTATAACAGATACATTTTGCTTCAAATTCATAACAAGGTAAAGATAACGGGTTCCAATAGGCAAGACACCCGTTATGGGGAATTAATAAAAAAATGCACCTGGCGAAGGGTTGTCTTGGGCATATAAAAGGAAAAGGTAGGTTACTGGAGAAGTCTCACAGCCAAAACCCTTTTTTTCTTCAGACATTTTCGCCGCACAAAACCCTCTTTGCCTTCTTTGCTTCGATCGCCTCCAAAAAGCCGTCGCCTTTCTTGCGATCTCATTGGCAGTGGCGTCCTGGAGCCGATCGATGCATCACGATGAAGAGAGCCTCATAGCACTAGAGCAAGAGGAGATCCTTCACGACTGCTAATCAACTGGCGGCCAGCGGAGAAGGACCAAGAAACCCCAGTCGTTCAAGAGGGCGAGCTGGTGATTTTTGAAGATTTCTTGCGCTGCGGGTTTTGATTCCCCGAGAGCAAGTTCTTGCAAGACATTCTAGCGCATTATAGTTTGGAGTTAGTGAACCTGCACCCTAATGCCATATTGATATTGGTGATTTTCCAACATCTGTGTGAAGCTTTTGTCGGAGTGATGCTGTAACATCCCAAATTTTGCTACTTCTTTAGCATGCCAGTCAGCATATCTTCATTGGATTCTCGGATGTCTCAACCCCATTTTTGATCTCGTATCTTAGAATTATGATCTTAGGTATGCCACTACCTTAATTTAAAAAGTTAGCAGCTAAACTCCACCTTTCCGACCATTTTCGCTTTTTAGTCCAAAAGTATCGTAGATCAGTCCTTTTCAGATTTGTCAGAAGCCCAAAAAAGACTAAAAGTCTCAGACCACCTCCAAATTCTGATCTGATTCAGTGGATATCTCCCCTTTACTTTTCTAAGCATTTTTCCCTTCTGGAAGAATTCCAAAATCTCAACCGAAACCCTAGTTTCAGCCTCGCCAAAGTTTTCAAAACCCTAATTACCCTGTTTACCCTAATTGCTCTCCTTTCAATTTTTGTCAAAACCACCAAATCTTATCGGATCTTACCATTTTTCTTGCTAGATGAGTCCAAGTGATTTAGTAACACTCATCTACAAAATCAGATCTCAGATCAGCCCTCCAGATCCCCAGATTTGAAAATAGGTCAAAGTTCCCGAACTAAATCCTTGAAGATTAGTCCAAAACCGTCGCAAATCAGTCCAAATCTTGCAACCAGGCCCCTGTGCCATTTTCAACCACGACCAGGCCCGTTCGACCGCGCCCCGCCACTTCTCCTCGCCGCAGAACTCGCCGCTGGCGAAGCTCCCACGCTGCCACCACCACCGCCATGAAGCCACCACGTGTGCGCACCCGTGCCGCCACCGTGGAGCCGCTGCAGCAGCACCAGCAGCGCTGTTCGTTCTGTGCGCGCGTGTGCCTGCTACTATCAGAGACTTTTAGCCACTTCGCCGCCATGCCGAAGCCAACCACCCCGTCGCCCTGCTCCAGCCGGATTTGGCGCGATCTTCTCCTCTGGCAAAGTCGCTACCGCGTCCCAACACCGTGCACGCCGTCTCGATCTTGCCTCCGATGCCAGTCATGCGTATCCAGTTCGATCCGCTTCAACTCTCGAGAGCCCCAGCCCACTGCCTATTTAAACCCCTCTGATTCGCTGCTTGCCTCCACACCCAAACCGACCAAGTCTCAGCCACCTCCAACGCGTTCATCTTCTTCCCCGATGAGCTACTTGAGGAGCTCTCGTCGCCAGCTCAAGCCACTGCCTCCCTCTCCAATCCAAGTTCACCAGTAAGTCCCCCTCGTCCTCCTCTCGTATCATAGCACTTAATTGGACCCCGGTGAACCCTAGCGCCGGCGATCACCGAATCTCCCCTTTTGCCCTCTTCCTTCAATGCTGAGTGGTTTAAACTGAGTTGGCCTTCGTGATAGTAGAACAAAGTGATCAGTGAGCTAAGTAGAGTAAGCCTATAAGATCAAAACCTTCAGTTTTGCCCAGATCGAAGAACCCCCAAATTGTAATTTCATCTGTTCACTAGATCTCATCGCCAAGCTTCTCTGGTGATCCTCTAGCCTATTTAACCCCTCCAGTAGCTTCCTGATATCCCTCAGCTACTCCACAAGAATGGAATCGAGCTCGGATACTTTAAATCAAAAATGCCCAATTTCTGTGTCTTCATCTCCGGCACAGTTCACCGGAGTTTGTTTCCCGGCCGATCTAGCCCCGTCCACCTTGTCTTAGATAGTTCTCAGCCCCTTGAGCATTTCCTTCCACTAGCTCGACATCTAAATCTGCCCAGATCATGAGATATGGCCTTGCCAACTGTGTTTGTGCCGTGTCGCCACCGCAGTTCATCGCCGTCGGTCATCGCCGTCCGGCCATCTTTTGCCTTGAAACCACTTGCATTGTGTTCCTGGCATCTTTGCTATCTCCTAGACATAGTTGGTGAAGTGTCCGAAGTCCAGGACCAAATCTAATGCTTTGCCCTAGTTTTTGACATTGTCTGTCCAGTGTCAAAGCATGTCAATCACTGGCATTAGCCTTGTTTGACCCATTATGGTTGAGCAATTGAAATACCACTTTGTCCACTAGATTCCTAGAGTTGTGCTCTACAACTTTCTCTACTGACACTTGTCCATAAAACCTACCTAAAACCAACTTAAGGCTATGTCTAGCTATGGACCAAATGTCGACCTTTCGACGTTCAAGTCCTTTTGAGCCCATCTCTTCAATCAGCACCAAAGTGGCTTTGTCTAAACCTTTCCCCTTGCATGCATGATATATTTACTTATTATTTTCTATTGCAACTATTTTTGTATGCTTATATAGAGTGTGTGTTGTGTTGCTTGCGTCCGCCGTGGGACCAGAGGTTGAAGGAGCAGAAGAGATCTTCGAGGAATCGTCCGAGCAACTAGACCCCTCACTGCAAGGCAAGTCTCAAACCCTTGATCATGTCTCGCCTAATATTTTGAAATGAAGTATGTTAGTTGTTTTCAAGTATATGCATGCCTCATATTCAAATGAGAGTTATGTTCAAATAAAGAGATTAGATATGACCTAAATAATTGTGAACCCCTTTTGTGATTGAATATCCATGCACCCTTGTCACCCTAGGATATCATGCTTAGGCTATGCTTATGCTCAAGATTATATGTTAAATGCTAAATGGTCACATGTGTGAAAAGTATGTTCAAAACCGCTTTCTGTGAAAGAAAATGTGATTGGAATCGATAGTGAGGATGGTTTGATTGGTTGGTGTTGTGTGCGCATTGGGAATGTGAAAGACTCCTCACTAAAGATTCATAAGGACAAGAACCTTGTGTTGCGCCTCTATGCGGCATGAAAATTGTACCAACCACTTGCCTGGTATGGGACAGGCACAACTTAGTAGCTTTTTGGTATTAACAATTCCCTGCATGGTTTGTCGGTCCAGTTTCTCGGGTGGAAACTGGTGGGCCGCAGTTGGGCCATGAGTGATGTGAGCTCAGAAAAATAATGAGAGGTTATGGTGGATAGAAGGAAGTCGCCCTACACCTGGATTAAGTCATGCGCGACTGTAATCAAGAGAGGCTATGTGTCTTGCGGGAACATAGACCAAGGCTAGGAAGTAAGGCAGTGGGGAGGACCCACAACGGTAGTTGAGACTGGATTGTCTATTTACCGGGCGGGGATACTGTCAATACTAGACTGCAAAAGCGTTGTGTGAGCTCGGCCTTGTCACATGCGTAAAAGTCGCATGGAGCTGATCCGACTTGAAAGCCGAGTGAAGATGTGGATTTAAAAAGAGGTACACCTTTGCAAAGTGTAAGAAGAGATACTCTGTACTCCCAGGTCATGGAGTATGTTCGCAGTGGATTTATCCATGTGGTTCAGCACAAGTAATATTTGGAATATTTTCATAAAGTGGGTTGATAAAAGTGATGACTCATGGGAGACCATCACACATAATGATTTCTAAAAGTATAACTTAAGTTTTCAAAGTATTGCTTTTGAAACTAAAAGCTTTTCCTAATATCTTTGGAGTGAAAATCTATTCTATTCCTACATATAAAGCCAGGACCTCATTCCTTGAGAACCCCTCATCTATATACTTGCATTCTCATAACGAGACTTGCTGAGCATCGTGTAAAAACATGCTCACCCTTGCCTTTGAACACAAATTCAGAAGAAAGGATTCGAGGATCCTAATTCCTTTGGCCTTGAGCACCAAGAAGAGGAAGGAACCTTTTCAGAAGATTTGAGCTTCTAGGAGGGTCATGAGCCAAGTTGAGTCCGATGTGGTGAAAGCCCTTCCAGAGCCGCTGCCGATTGAAGTGAAGACCCTTGTGGTTGCTTTTTGTATTATTTTCTGTGTTCGGTACTTCAATACCGATTCTTGAATTTGAAAAACTCTCTACTTTTATATCAAATTTAATTAATGCCATCCTTGGCATTATGATATTGTAATAGTGGTCCGTGTGACCTTGTACTTGTTTTATCTACCTGCTTTACTGTTTAAAGTAAATCTTGTTGTTGTGAGCTTATGATATACCTTTTTGAGTGCAACCCACCTGGGTGGTTGCCACCGAATTCCTCAAATGAGGGTCCCACAAAAGCTGGTATCAGAGCAAAGGCTCGACTGTAGGTCGTGACCCTTCTATAGACATTGTCGTCCCTAGAACAGAACATTGTTAGAGTATTTGACTAAAATCTAATTACGAAAATCTAATTTGTCTAAGAAAAGTATGTTATGTGGTTATTCTTTTTGATTATTTGAAAATTCTTTAAAAAATTATTTCTAACTTTTAGGTGTTTTTGCGTTATGTCTCCTTAGACAGTTTTCGTGCCTCAGTGGTAGTCTAAGAGATCCCAGAACGTGGAGTTGGACCTGATGGACGCAGATGAAGATCAGGAGGAGGACTCAGAAGCGGTAGAGCCTTATAGTTCTTCCAATGCCGATGTGTGATCCCAGACTTTCCCTGGTTTAACCTTTTGTGCCTAACCACAACAGACGTTAGATCTTTTGTGTTGTAGTTGCTTGTCTTGATGTGTGTTGGTTGCTAAATATTCCTGTAAGCCGTAGAGGCAAAACTATGTATTTTATGAAAATTTAATTTATGAAAAACATCTTACACTTTCCAATCCCTGTCTCATGGATTGATCTCAGCTTTCCGCTTGTACCCTATCTGTGTTTTCCTCCGAGTCAGCAATCATTTCTGTGACCACCTGTTAGAGCAGATTGGTTAACACTAGAGGAAGCTAGATCTCAAGGAAGAAAACCCAAGGAAGATACCAGTAATATGAGGGCTACATCTGGAAACAGAAACTATACCAACAAAAATCAACCCGGATCATCATCTGTTATACCGCAAGGAGGAAATGTCAATGATGTACCAATTTGAATGGAGCAAAATAGATAGCAGGCAATGTCGGTGTAGGAACAGATCTTAGGGCACTCTATTCAAATCCATCTATAGAAATATTGCCTTTTGTATCAGCAACCTAGAATTCCTGGCAGATTTGCTAGTTCTGAATCTCCAAGGGCTAGACATCATTCTTGGAATGGATTGGCTAGCAAAACACAGAGGCCAGATAGATTGTGAGAAGAAGACCGTCGCTCTAACCAAAGCCGAAGGTAAACAAGTCACATTCTACGCAGAAAGGAAAGATCTCCACTAATCGACTGTATGGACAGCTTGAACAGAGTTGAAGAGATCAAAGTAGAGGATGTCCCAGTAGTCAATGAGTACCCGAAAGTTTTTCCTGAATGAATTCCCTGGAATGCCACCAGACCGAAGTATAGAGTTTGCCATCGAGCTGGAACCTCAATCAACCCCATACGCAAGGAAACTTGCATGTATGACGAACCAAGAACAAGAAGAACTGAGAAAGCAAGTGGAAGAATTGGAAGAAAAAGGATTCATCAGAACAAATTCTTTACCTTGGGGAGCCCCAATGCTCTTCGCCAAGAAGAAAGATGGTAGTCTGCGACTTTGTATCAACTACAGGAAGTTGAATGATATGACAATCAAAAACAAGTACCCTCTGCCAAGGGTCGTTGATCTCTTTGATCAACTCAGAGGAGCAAAAATATTTTCAAGTATCAACTTGAGATCCGGTTATCATCAACTGAAAATTCGAGAAGAGGATATCACAAAGACTGCGTTCATAACGAGATATGGATTGTATGAGTTCACAGTGATGCCATTCGAACTAACGAATGCACCAGTAGAATTCCTGAACTTGATGAATAAAGTCCTCATGGAATACCTAGGCAAGTTCATTATTGTGGTTGTGGATGATATTCTCAATTTCTCCAAGATGGAAGAAGAGCATGTTCAGCATCTCAGACTAGTGTTAAAAAAGCTAGCAGACCATCAGTTGTACGCCAAGTTTGATAAGTGTGCCTTCTGGTTGAAGGATATTTCTTTCTTGGGCCACATCATTTCAGGTGAAGGAATATTCATGCATCCGTCAAAGACCCAAGCTGGACCACAATATCAGCCAAATCTACAGTACCCAAAACCCATGACAGCCAAGTGCCCGGCTTGTCACAGAAGCCAGTATCAGCGTGATTGTCCCCACGCTGCTATCATTGTGGATGCTTCGGTCACCGTCGAGAGAAATTCCCTAGAGGAATCTGCCAGATCCAATAGCCAAGAGAAGTGAAGGTCAACAACAGCCTGCAGTTCAAACGCCAATCCCAATGCCTGCCCCAATACAACAATATGAACGAGAAGCTCCAGCTACAAGAGAAAGATCTCCAGCTAACCATAGAAGAGGTCGAGGAAAC
Organism: Pharus latifolius; assembly: GCA_019359835.1. Taxonomy (NCBI): domain Eukaryota; kingdom Viridiplantae; phylum Streptophyta; class Magnoliopsida; order Poales; family Poaceae; genus Pharus; species Pharus latifolius. Next base: position 22,853,626 of record CM033326.1, read on the forward strand.
CCAACACCAACTCAAGGAAAACTCAACTATGTCACATCAAAAGTAGAAGGAGGCCCATCAGACATAAATTTTTGCTATTTAAAGTGGACTGAATATGACTTGTCTAGAGTATCCTATTGCTATTCAGTTTCCCGACTCTTGGGTGCCAGTAAAGTCAGTGTGCGAAGGAGCAAAATTTAACATAAGCGGAAAGGAGTTTTCTGTTAAGCTACTGGCACTAGAACTACAAGGTTGAGATGTTATACCTGGAATGGACTGGTTGTCGGAACATAAAGGACAAGTGGATTGTGAGCGTAAGGCCGTTGCCCTTACTAGTCCTAATGGAAAAGAAGTTTTGTTCCAATCCTGAGAGGATGTTAGTAGAACACCTAACCCAAAATCTGCACAGTTCAAAGAAAGAGGTGAACCAGATCCCCGAAGTTGGAGGATACCCGAGCGTGTCTCCAAAAGAGTTCCCAGAAGAGCCCCTGATCAAGGTTTTGAACTCAATGTTGAATTAAAACCTGGGACGGCACCCATATCAAAAATGCCATATCGGACGTCAGTCAAGGACCAAGAGGAGCATGCTGACCACCTACGGAAAGTCTTGGATAAACTAAGGGAGCAACAATTTTATGCTAAGCCGGATAAGTGTGAATTTGGACATAGGAAATTTCATTTTTAGGTCACCTGATGACAGCCGAAGGGATACAAGTAGATCGAGTTAAAAGTCGAGGCGGTGAAAGAGTGAAAAGAACCAGAATTAGTGACAGAGGTCAGAAGTTTTCTTGGATTAGCTGAGCACTATCACCAAGTCATTGAAGGATTTTTCCAAAGCCGCCCACTAGTTTGTTGAAAAAGGATGTCCAATTTGAGTGGACAGAAGATTGTCAGAAGAGCTTCGAAGAATTGAAATGAAGGCTAAACAACTACACCAATTCTAGTTCTCCCTGAAAATAAGAACCTTGATATATGTGGAGATGCATCTAGGCACGAACCGAGTTGTGTCTTAATGCAAGGAGGAAGAACAGTCGCATTTGCATCCAAGCAACTGCGGTCACATGAGGAGAATTATCCGACCCATGACATGGTGTTAGCAGCAGTGATTCATACACTCAAGAATTGGGGACATTACCTACTAAGGAATCGATGTGAAATCTACTCAGACCACAGGAACTTGAAGTATGTTTTTCCCACTAGAATTTGAAAATGAGGCAACGTCGATGGCTAGAGTTAATAAAGAACGGTGGCCTAGGCATGCATTACCATCCCTGTAAAGTTAATGTCATTGCGGACATCTTGAGCAGAAAGGTTTACTGCAGCACCGTTGTTGCACCAGAGTTAATGGAGGATTGCATCGGCAAATGATTGAATCAGTAGATCAAGGTTCTGTGGCCATGTATGTTGTCAGTTAGACCTACCTTGGAAGAAGAGATTCAAAAATCATGAGGAAGTGATGAAGGAATTGAGGAGATCAAAGAGGATATGAGGATCGGAAAGGCAGTAGAATTTCGGGAAGATGAGCAAGGTGCAATTTGGCATGATAAAAGGATGTGTGTTCTAGAGGGTAAGGAGATCAAGACACTAATTTTGAAAGAAGCTCATAACACTCCATACTCTATTCAACCCGAAAGTACTCGGATGTGTTAGGACTTGAAGATTCAATTTTGGTGAAGTTGCATGGATAGAGATTGCCGAGTATGTGGTAAAGTGTGACACATGTCAGAGCATGAAGACCAAGCATCAAAGACTAGCAAGATTGTTACAGCCATGAACCATACTAGAATGGAAATGAGAAGAAGTTGGAATAAACTTTATCACAGGACTTCCAAAGACTAAAAATCGATATGACTCCATGTGGACGATCGTGGACAGACTGGCAGAAGTATCGTGCCTCGTACTAGTGCAGATGACTTACAATGGTGACAAGTCGGCAGAAATTTACATGACTAGGATTGTGACTCTACATGGTATACCCAAGAGGATTGTATCAGATCGTGGAGCAGAACCCACTTTAAGATTTTGGAAAAGTCTGCATGAAGCCCCAGAAACGAGGTTGAACTTCAGCACCGCTTACCACCCTCAGATTGGAGGATAGACAGAACTAGTGAATCAAATACCGGAGGATAAGTTGCAAGCATGTGTGCTCAAATATGGAATTTCGTGGGATTGAAACAGCGGCTCAATGTCTTGTGGCCGCCGAATATCTTACGGTCATAGAGGAGATGATGCGGATATATCCTCAGTTGTTGTATCTTCTCCGGACTCCAAGTCTCCAAATGATCACACTACTTGTTTTGCTGCTGCTATAGTGCAAGGGAGTCACAAGGGCGATGCAAGTTGTGTTCATGATGTGCTACGGGCTGAGAATTGCAATACAAATATTGGAGAGAAGAAAGGTGACATGGCCATGCATCCACAAGGAGTAATATCCATTTCATTTGAAGATATGCCACCTCAGGAGGGAATTCTAATTGGATCCATATTTGTTAGCATTATTGACAGCGATCTGTTATCATGGAAGGAGAGTTACATGTGCAAGGGAGGCCCACTCAAATCTGTCCATCCATTTGATCGTGATGCTGGTGCTAATAACGACGAGAAACATGGTCATGGGCCACATCAATGGAAGGATACTGAAGTCTAGTTTCCAACGCATCAAACCGTGTGTGATTTGGAGTTCCGAGGTGGGAGTTGCACATGCTGTCAAGAGCTGCGCGAGACCATATGTTGCTGACCAACTTCCAAGGCTTTAAACCTCTTATCTACCCAAGAAAACCCCTTTTAGTATCTTGTTTGGTTTCATACCTAAACTAGGAGGGATGTTCCTAGTATAAATATCTATGTATTCCATCTGTTTGGAGGTTAGAGTTTAATTTCAGAAATAGACAGCAGAAGCCATGGTAGTTTGTCGGGCAAATACCATGTGTTCATGTTAAGTTCTTCCCGTTCTTGGGTTTGTTATTGTTGGTACAAGTCAAGAACGTCCCGTTCTTGTGATTGTCCACAGAATCTATATGATTCCCACACTCAATTCGCGTTCTAGTGCTGATCGCGGTTTGTGTGACCGGTTCCTTGCTTCTTGATCGGCTCTTTTGCTGTTCGAGTGTGAGTACCATCAAGCTATCTTCGTTGTACCGTGAAAGATTGGGCCATCCTTGGTTCAACAGGAGGTTGGTCCCTTATCATCTGGTATCAGAGCCTTCGTTGATCACGGTACGTGTAGTTCTTGTTGCTGATTTCAGATTTGCTTGCAACGATGTCGGCGGCAAGCAATCATGGATCTAATCATGATGAAGTTGAGGTGGAGCAGCTGCCCATCAACCTGCTCTTCCCCCTGCTACGCGTGCTCAATTTGAGGCCGCGTCGGTCTTCTACAACCAGCGGGAGAATCATCTTCGTCGTGAGATGAACGTGATGAACATCTGCATCACGGATGGGTTCAATGATGTGAACGCCACTCTTAGGCGTTTGGAGGAGATGCTACTGCCACAACGAGGAGATGGCGTGCCGGGGCAGCTAGCACGTGTTCGCGGTCGTCGTGCTAGCTCACATGGCAGCAATGATCGGGACTATGGGACTGATTTGGAGGACAACATATCTGAAGCTCGTGCTGATTTTCGTCCTAATCGACGTAATCGCAATGACCGTCGAGGTGCTGTACACGATAGAGTTGATAGGGGAGGTGCTGATCGTGAGGAGGATGGTATTGGTAGAGTAAGAATCACCATACCGAAGTTCAAGGGGAGTGCTGATCCGGAGGAATATTTGGAGTCGGAGATGCGAGTCAATCAAATTTTTGATAATCATCGGTACTCTGAATTAAAGAAGGTTCATATTACTTCAATTGAGTTCACCGAATATTCTATTATTTCATGGGATCAATTGAATCGTGCAGGGGAGCGTCTATATACTTGGGAGGAGATGAAGAGGATCATGCATTCTTGCTTTGTACCAGTGTACTACACTCAAATGCTGCACACAAAGTTGAGACGACTTTATCAAGGTGATAAATCTGTGGATGAGTACTATCAAGAGATGCAAATACTCATGATCCGTACAGCTATTCGTGAGTCCGCGGATGCCACCATGACAAGGTTCTTTGAAGGGCTGAATGAGGATGTGCGAAACCGTGTTGATTTGATGCAAGTCAACACCGTACAAGAGCTACTTCATCAAGCGCAGCGTGCTGAACTATGGTTGAAGGACGATCACAAATCTGTTGTGTATCATGGTCGTGGTACTTCTAGTGGTTGGCGGCGCTCATCGCAGCATGGTGGTGAAGGCGGTTCTTCTTCTATGCCGGTAGCATCAACAAAACCGGTTGGATCATCTCCAAAAGAAGCATCAAGAGCAGTAGGGACAACAAGCAAGGATTCTTCCAAAGCTGATTCTAGTGCGTTCTCTACCGCTAGAACTCGGAATATCGAGTGCTTCAAGTGCAAGGGCAGGGGACACATGATGAAAGATTGCCCAAATGTGAAGGCGGTGATGCTCACCACCGATGGAAAGTATGTTTCAGAGAGTGATGAAAGTGAGAAATCAGATATGAGCGGTGAAGAACAATATGATGTGGTTCATTGTGACCCTCAAGATGGACCATGTTTGATGGCTCAAAAAGTGGACCATGGTAGTGCACCTATTGTGGAGAAGGGACAGAGACGTGCTGTTTTCCAAAACGAATGCAAGATCAAGGGCAAACGGTGTAAGCTTGTGATAGATGGAGGGAGCTACAACAATGTGATCAGCAAGGATGTGGTTGATGCCCTAAAATTGACCACACAACGTCATCCAAACCCATAAGGTGCATGTTCCATTTTCTATTGATGGATATGAAGACAAGGTGTAGTGTGATGTTGTTCCAATGCATGTTAGTTCTATTCTTTTGGGGCGTCCATGGCAATTTGATCGGAATGCTACACAACAAGGGAGAACTAATCGCTACACATTTATGCATAGAGGAGTGTTTGTTTCTTTGCTGCCCAAAAGTGTGGATGATATTCATTGTGATATCCTCAGTAAGCCAAAGAGTGTTTTGAAGAACAACTCGAAACCGAGGACGGTTTCGCTTAAAGGGGGAGGGGATGATGCGGATATATCCTCTGTTGCTGTATCGTCTCATGACTCCAAGTCTCCAGATGATCACACTACTTGTTTTTCTGTTGCTATAGTGCAAGGGAGTCACAAGGCCGATGCAAGTTGTGTTCATGATGTGCTACGGGCTGAGATTGCAATACAAATATTGGAGAGAAGAAAGGTGACATGGCCATGCATCCACAAGGAGTAATATCCATTTCATTTGAAGATATGCCACCTCAGGAGGGAATTCTAATTGGATCCATATTTGTTAGCATTATTGACAGCGATCTGTTAGCATGGATGGAGAGTTACATGTGCAAGGGAGGGCCACTCAAATCTGTCCATCCATTTGATCCCACTCAAATATGTCCATCCATTTGATTGTGATGCTGGTGCTAATAACGACCAGAAACATGGTCATGGGCCACATCAATGGAAGGATACTAAAGTCTAGTTTCCAACACATCAAAACCGTGTGTGATTTGGAGTTCCGAGGTGGGAGTAATGACTGTTTTGGTGGAAGTTGCACAGGCTGTCAAGAGCTGCGCCAGACCATATGTTGCTGACCAACTTCCAAGGCTTTAAACCTCTTATTTACCCAAGAAAACCCTTTTTAGTATCTTTTTTGGTTTCACACCTAAACTAGGAGGGATGTTCCTAGTATAAATATCTATGTATTCCATCTGTTTGGAGGTTAGAGTTTAATTTCAGAAATAGACAGCAGAAGCCGTGGTTGTTTGTCGAGCAAATACCATGTATTCATGTTAAGTTCTTCCCGTTCTAGGGTTTGTTATTGTTGGTGCAGGTCAAGAACGTCCCGTTCTTGTGATTGTCCACAGAATCTATATGATTCCCACACTCAATTCGCATTCTATGGCTGATCGCGGTTTGTGTGACCGGTTCCTTGCTTCTTGATCGGCTCTTTTGTTGTTCGAGTGCGAGTACCATCAAGCTATCTTCGTTGTACTGTGAAAGATTGGGCCATCCTTGGTTCAACGAGAGGTTGGTCCCTTATCAGGAGATGCCGAACCCTGAGGTTTGCAAAGCCCCCGGGTTGATAATCCCTCCTCTAATGACCGAAAGGGCTGCTGGGGTAAGTACTTCGCAGTCTTTATATTTTCCACTTCCTATATACACCCATCATATTGTGATCATGCAGGGAGGAGAAGACATTGTCCTGTTTAAGAGGAGAAAAACACGGACAACTGTTGATGAAGCTTTAGCAGGGGCGCCCAGTGGGCTTCTCTCTCCCCGGAGCTCATCGCCAAAACCTTGGGCAGGGTTCCATATAAAGTAAGCATATCATCCCTTGTTAATTATGTATCACTAACAAGAGGCATTCTAAGTAGTGATATACTCATTTGTAGGGACTCCGTTCTTAATGCCCTGACGACCTCTGCAATCATCGGCACATCAACTATCGTTGAAGTCGCGGGCGAGACAGGTCCCACTCTAATGACTAAGGAATCCTCTCAGGCCATTGTAGAGGAAATAATAGCGGACATCCGAACTCAGGGGAGGGAAACTGCTATCCTGACCACAAGGGTGGATCAGCAAGAGGAATCACCCGCTGCCCCTGTGACTCTGGGAAAAATGAGCCTTGAGGCTCAGGCTTCGGCTGAACCTGAGAATGGTTCCTTCATCGACTTCATAGAAGTGAGTGAAACTCTATTCTCACTTCTGAACTTGCTTAATTTTAGGAACATCCAAATTCAGAGAATTTTATATTACTGTATTTTAGGATTTAACCCGAGCAGTGACCAAGTACAAGAGTCACCTCCTACTACACGTTGACGACGTACAACAGGAGATCAGCCAGTTATGACAGTAAGTGTAACGCTCCTTATTCATATCAACTTGGATTCTCCTCTAAATGCATCCTATGGTCTTTCCTGTTGCAAAGAAAACGCCCTTCTGAATAAGAGCACGGCTGATCGGGAAAAACAGGACGAGGCTATAGTTGCGAGGTGTTCTTCCTTGGAGAAAGGACTTCACGAGGCAGAGTCGAAGCTTTCCTGTAAGTTTAACTCTGACCAGAAGAGATTATTTTATTACACGGACTGCTGTAAAATCGATTACTACATTCATGTAGAACCCGAGGATCAAATAAGCCTTATTTCCCAAGAGAGACATGATCTTCGGGCGAGCGTGGAGCGTCAAAGTTCAAAGATTGACATTGCCTGCAAAGAGAACGAAGCCCTAAAGGCAATGATGTTATCTTGCAGCAGTGCACAATCAAGCATCTTCGAAAGGCTAAATATGGTGGCTACTTTGCTCAGAGCCGATGTGGTTGAATCGCAAAAGGACAACCCTAGCTTCAGCGAGTTAGCTTCCTTGGTAGTGGCGCGGGCTGAATCACTTCTCGAGTATCTCCCGGAAGACACAAGACAGCAAGAAGAGGACATGAAGACCAACATAACATTTGTCGCTTCTGCCATTCTATGCAAGTTAAGACTTTACCATGGCCCAGATCTGAACTTGGGTCCAGTGGTGGGAGACGCCGAGTTCGAAAGTGATGATCAGTTCAAAGCCATATCCGAAGAAACCAAACCTCTAATCAAAGACATCTTGAAGGAATTAGGCTTACCTTGAATTATTATAATAAACAATACTCCTCTATTATTATATATTTTTTTGATACCTGTAAATATACAATTTATAATATGCGAATGCATGCCTTAGGTTTTAATTTGAAAGAAATGTACTTAACTTCGTTTTATGTTATGACCATGTTCTCATAATTCTCCCCCCTCCCCCCTGAGATTTATAAGTACTGAAGACGCAGTATTATAATCTCAGGGAGAATATGGGTTTTTGACGATAAAAAATATCCAGTGAGTTCACTATACGTTTAGAAACGGTTTACAAAGGAATGTCTCGACATAGATACGATCATCTGACCGTACCAACACTAATCTCCCTTTGACACCGGATCTTATTACGAACAGGCACCCACTCAAATGGCTAGAAACATGCCAGTAAGTCCCGTGTGCGTTTAGAAACGGCTTACATAGGGATGTCTTATCTGGATGCGACCATGGGATCGGCCTGTGAATCCGACCAAGTTATCATAGTGAGATGGTCACCGGTGATCAGCCCCTGAGCATAGCTCGATTCTAGGTAGGATAAAAGAGAAAGAGGTCGATATCATAACTTACAGAGAAGTACACACCATTTCTAACAAATCATGATAATTGAAAAGGATAAAAGAAATAAGGGACTTACAAGTAGAACTTGCATAATTGATCTATGTTCCAAGTATTATTCAAGATCCTCCCATCCTCCATGGCTAATCGGGCCGATCCTGGCCGCGGTACTGATACTACAGTATAGGGGCCTTCCCACTGAGGAGAAAACTTGTTGCGGTTAGACTGGTTTTGTATTTTTCATAAAACCAAGTCGCCCACTTGAAGACTACGCGGTCGCACCCTTTTGCTGTGATATTTACGCAAGGCTTGTAAATATACTGCTGGCTTGATCAGTGCCCGATCTTCGAGGAGGGTTATATCTTGGGTATGCTCTTCGAGTTGATCGATCTGATTGAATTGATCCACCCGGACAAAGCCAATGCGAATTTCCATTGGTAATACGGCCTCAGCACCATATACCAGTTGGAAAGGTGTCTCTCTCGTTGCCCGACTAGAAGTAGTATGTAGTGCCCATAGGACGAAGTAGAGTTCGTCTACCCAAGCCCCCGAGTGCACCTTAAGGCGATCGAAGACACTATTTTTATGCCTTGTAATATATGGCCGTTGTTGCTCTGCGGATGGACTATAGAAGCAAAGCGTACTTTGGTTCCGATATCGTCGCAATAGTCCAAAAAGAGACCACTAACGAATTGGGAACCGTTGTTGGTAATGACACGACATGGCTCACCAAGTCGAGTGATGACGTTTTTATGGAAGAACTTCTTTGCCGCGGCAGCTGTAACGTTGTGGACTGGTTCAGCCTCGATAGATTTTGTAAATGTATCAATAGCTATGAACAAAAACTTGTATCCATTGACCGCTTGGGACATAGGACCTACAATATTTATCCCCCAGACCGCGAAGGGCCACGTCAGCGGGATAGTTTGTAAGGTATACGCAGGCTGATGAACTTGTCTCATGTGAAACTGACACTGTGGGCATGTTTTTACCAAATGCTTGGCATCATTGAGTGCCGAAGGCCAGTAAAAATCTTGTCGGAAAGTTTTTCCGACGAGCGTACGAAATGATGCGTGTGCACCACATACACCGTCATGAATTTCTTTCAAGAGGGATTTGCCTTCCTCTTGAGATATGCAGCGCATGAATACTCCTTGAGTACCTTTTCTGTACAAAACCCCTTCTACGAGTTTATACAAGTGCGCTTTTCTAACTAACCGATAGCTTTCGGTGTCATCTTTGAGCAAGGTCCCATGTTCAAGATAGACCCTCAATGGTTGAGTCCAATCTCCTTCGTGTCCAAGGTTGGAGACGTAGGCTGTCACCGGTTCATCTTCGGCTGTAGTCATGATTGAAGGATGTTCTAAGTGTTCAACGAACACTCCCGCCGGAGCGGAGGTGCATGAAGACCCAATTTTAGATAATTGGTCTGCGAGAATATTGTCCTTTCGAGAGATATATTGGACTTCAAAATGACTGAAGTATTTTTCCAATATCCTCACTTCCCCCAGGTAATGAGCCATTGTCTCATCGGAGGTGCTGTACTCCTTGTTTACCTGGTTTACGACTAGCTGTGAGTCTCCCCTCACCACTAACCGACAGACTCTGAGGAACTTAGCTTCCCAGAGTGCTGCAATAAGTCCTTCATACTCCGCTGCGTTGTTGGTCACAACAAAGTGTAATTGAATGATATACTTGAGTTGGTCGCCCTGGGGCGTCATTAAGATCACTCCAGCCCCCAAGGGTCGAAAACTGTGAGAACCGTCAAAATGCATCATCCAATGATCAGTGCACGTTAAATCTTTAGATTCTTGTACGGGAGGGTCAAAATTAGTCCATTTGACCACAAAATCTGCAAGGATTTGAGATTTAATTGTGGTGTGAGGGGTGAAACTGATGTCGAACTCAGCAAGTTCCACTATCCACTTCACAATACGACCAGATTTCTATGGATTACGGATTATATCTCCCAATGGGAAGGACGAGGGAACAATAATTTTGTGCGATTGAAAGTAATGTCGTAGCTTACAGGAAGCCATCAGGAGTCCGTAGAGTATTTTCTGGACTTCAGGGTAGCATTCCTTTGGTCCATGAAGTACCTCGCTTACATAATAGATTGGTTGCTGAACTCCCTCTCTTTCTGCAATTAGAACCGCGCTGACCGGGTGAGGGGTGGCCGCCAAGTAAAGAAGTTGCGGTTCCTGTAAGTTCGGAGAGACTAATATCGGCGGACTGGACATATATTTCTTAACTTCTTGAAAAGCTTTTTTGGCCTCATCCGACCAGGTAAAACCATTGTGTTTGCGAAGAGCTTTAAAAAATGGTAGACTGCACTCACCTAGCCTTGATATGAAACAGCTGAGGGCGGCCATGCGACTTGTTGGACTCTAGATGTCCTTCATGGTCGAAGGAGATCTCATTTGCTCTATGGCCCTGATCTTCTCAGGATTAACCTCTATGCCTCTTGAAAAAATGAGGAAACCCAAAAGTTTACCGAAAGCAACTCCGAAGGAACATTTCTCCAGGTTTAATTTTATTCCAGGCTTGTTCAAATTACAAAAGGTTTCAGCAAGATCATCTATATGATTCAAGCTTTTCAAGCTTTTTACAACCAAATCATCGATGTAAGCTTCGAAATTACTCCCCATCTGGGAAAGAAAAGTCTTTTGCATCAAGCGCTGGTACGTGAAACCGGCGTTCTTGAGACCAAATGGCATTCTGACGTAGCAGTAGGTGCCAAATGGTGTGATGAAGGTAGTTTTCTCCTCATCTTCTTCTTCCATGCTGATTTGATGGTACCCCGAGTAAGCATCTAGGAAACTCATCAATTCACAACCTGCTGTAGAGTCGAGCAGTTGGTCGATGCGGGTAAGGGGAAAATCATCCTTCGGACAGGCAATGTTTAGGCTGGTGTAATTGACGCACATGCGGCACTTACTATTTGACTTTCAGACCATGATCGGATTCGCAAGCCACTCAGGATGATCGACTTCACGAATAAATCCTGCCTTTTGGAGTTTATCTAACTCCACTCGGATGGCTTCCTGCTGGTCAATAGCAAAGCGTCTGAGCTTTTGCTTTATTGGTCGTTGTCCAGGTCGGATTATAACCTGTGCTCGATTACCTCCCTTGGGACTCAGGGCATGTCGGATTGTTGCCACGCAAACACATCTGCGATTTCCCAGAGGAAAGTAACGAGCTCGAGTTCCTATTTGTCATGAAGCCTGATCCAAGCCGAATTGTTCTAGAACGATCATCTGGGTATAATGGAACTAGTTTCAACTTTTTGTCAGGTTGCGGGGCAACTTTGATCGTATCCAAATTTGTGGTCGCAATCTTGACGTCCTGGAGGGGAAGCTGATCCACTAATAACAAATGATAGCCGATCACACATTAATGCCACATTTCGGCTACATCAGACCGAGATAACGCCTTTGGGGCCCGGCAACCTGCTGCACTGATAAGCATAGTGCGTTGCCATCATGAATTTAGCGAGAGTTCGCCTGCCAAAAATAGTGTTGTAAGTTGAATCACAATCAATTACATCGAATGTAACCAATTCTATTCGGAAATTATCTGGCTCCCCCAGCGTTACTGGGAGTACCACCTGTCCCATTGGCATCATCGAGGGACCAAGAATTATTCCATAAAATGGGTGAATTATGGGTTTAATTTTTGAACGAGGGATCTGCATCTCATCCAGCGCCTTGACTAGTAAAATATCCAAGGAGCTACCTCCGTCGATTAGAACATGTTCGATTCGAACATTGGTGATAATTGGGGTGATGACCAAAGGCAATCTCAATGGCCGTGTAAGCCCAATAGGACAATGTACTCGAGTGAAAGTCAAAGGAGTTTCCGACCAATGGGGGTACTGAGGCTCGCCAAGGGGGGCCTCTACTTGATTTACCTCATGGTAAAACGTCTTAAACTGACGCTTAGAAACAAAAGAGGAGGAACCTCCAAAAATAACATTAACATGATTTTGCGATACCTGGTAGGACATCTCCGCATCTCCGTCGGTGTCTCTAATCCCGCAGGTCTGCTCTTTTGGAGGTAAAGTTGGCATCGGTCCAATCCCCTGGTAAAAGTCGTCCAATTACTTCAACCATTTCCTGTAGTTCTTGAGATCGTGTCCCGAGGAGTTGTGGAGCTGACACCACTTCTTGCTTCCCTGTGGATTAGTGAAAAACAAAATCTGGTGCACATGTAAGTCTCTACCCTTCGACTTATTTAGGCGGATCTCTCTGTACTTCGCTCTAGGGTAGGTAGTCCACTAGAGTGTTTATAAACATGCTCATGAGTCAAAAGATGTAGCGGGAAGGCTTGTGCACTTATTAGATTTCAAAATGTGCAAACCATGCTTACATACCAAATACTCAGAGGAGCAACGAAGCAGAAGAGTTTTTATTCAAAAGAAAAGAAAATTTGGCAGTGTCTACAAGGTAGAAAACGAACAAATGCGACCTTATTAGCAAGATTTTTTTTTTTTTTTCAAATCTGGTTTACACAAGTTAAATGATTGTTTAGGAGACTCGTGTTCTAAGCATGTGTGTAGAGATTAGGTTCACAATTGACATTTCAGTATACAAGACAGAATGCGGTAATAAAGATATCAGTAAGCATTCGAATTTCCACAATATCCACAACAAAACTAAGTACAAGCAATTTTAATACCATTAGAAGATGATTAGTCACAATTCAACCTACAAAAGATTGTCGAGCCACTAAAGCATGCATACAACTCAACACAACATTCAAAAGGGCTCCAGAAGCCGAATGAGAACAATGAAATGCAAAATGAAAGCACATGTAGTCATAACCACAACAATCACATATGGATACAAATCCGCACAAGTCTAGAATTTCCAGAAAATTTTGACATGACCTTTCTAGATTTTTCTTGCAATCCAAACAACACAAGTATACAACAGGTCATATCACAACATAAACAAGCCCACAAGGCTGGATAGAGATCATTCACAACATAAGATAAACAATTACATACCACAGATCTCATACATAAGCACAAACTTGCACAAAGAAGCCCAATTTTGAAAATTTTGACCCAGATTTTCAGAATTACAGCACAACAAGAAAAATGCATTCCTCCCCCCAAGCTTAAATGGTTGCATAGTCCACAATGCAACAATATGAGATGGATCACACATGGAGATGAGAACACAAAATAAATTTCATGCACAAGGGTCATATGAGAGGTCCGCAATAGCTCACCGAGTGAAGAATGAAGACGATGACGCTGCGATGAGCCATCCAAAGTATCCCAAATGTGCCAAGCCGCCATATGAGGATGATGCCCTGAAAGAACAACCAAAGAAGAAACTAAGAATAAACCTACAAAATAAAGGAAAATAAATAACGAAAAGAAAGAAAGGGGAGAAAACACTCGGGTTGCCTCCCGAGAAGCACTTCTTTTAGGTCAGAAGCTCGACCCTCAAAGGATATAGCGTTGAAGCGCGAGTGAAGGAGAGGCAAGCATGGGACGTAGTAGAAGCTCCACGTCCACCCTCCTGTCGAAAGCAGCATACCTGGGAATCCACCAGGATCCCAAGGAATGTCGACTCGGAGCAAGTTTGCTCGCGGTCGAGAAGCCACACGTGCTAACCTGCAAATAAGATAAAGAAAGACCAAGCACGTGTGTATGGTAGGGACAAAGCCCTCCAGAAAGTCAGCTGACGAAGATCCTTTCCCAAAGATTGACTGACTATACATATCATGAGGATGGCATATAATGATGCAGGATGAATGACAACTCAAAGGAATATGAATAACCTCGTCAGAACTAGACAACTCATAATGATACGAGAGGGGTTTCAAATCTACCTGAATAGTGGATGGCGTGAAGTCTGGGGTAGGAAGGACCTCCACGGGGGTCGTATCTGATAGATCAGGATGAATGGACTCCCCTACGTCAGAAAGAAGTCCCTCATCAGCAAATGAGAATGTCTCCCTCTCGATCTCGTGGCTCAAGGAGTAGTCCAAAAGGTCATCATCATCACACATGAGCAGATCAGCAGGAGGTGGAGGTGATTGATGTGACGTCGAAGAAAGAAGATCGGGTCGAAGCTCGTCGCTCAATACTGTGGTCTCTCCGTGAGGGTCTCCGAGATAGATGTCATGGGTGGGCTCCGGGACACTCGACGGAGATGTGATGGCCCCAAATGCGGGCACTTGAGATGGCAGGGTGTGGACTGGATCTCGTTATCCTCTGAACTCAGCTATGCAAGATCGCACACCCTGCATCTCAGCCTGCAATAATTCCACATCCCTTGAATGCTGGGTCATGAGCCTCTCAGATTGCTGAACCAAGCCCTCCATCAGTGCCTCAAGTCTGGATGTATCCTCAACTTCAGGAGGCGACTGTGGTGGCGAATGTAGAAACTCATGCACCTTTTTCAAATGACGCTCAAACATCACCTCAAGCCTAGATGTGTCCTCGTATGCAGGAGGCTGCGGTGAGCACTGCTGATGTGACAAGTACGAAGCCTGATGTGATGTACATGGAAGCTGCACTCCGTACCTAAAACCCTGCGAAAGATAACTAGGAGAAGACGATGAGATAACAGGGTGGTTGTTCCTATATGGTGAATTTGGGTATGTAGGCCATCCAGGACGATATGTAGTGGATGCTCGACCACGCTGACAAGCGGCGGGTGAATGACCTCGAATACCACAAATACAACATATGAGAGCAACACTAATATGAGCAAATAATCCACGAAGGGCTGTATCCATCTGACGAGGCAAATCATCTAGTTTAGCACTGAGATTGTCACATGCATCACTAAAAGATTGCGAACCATCCATATCCTCAATCAGAGAAAATCAATCAACGAGAAAAGGACAAGAGGAAAGTCGAGAAATAAAAGAGCTGGGAGGGAAAAAGGGGCGGGAAAAGATGCAAACAAGAACCGAAAAGAAAAACAAAAACAAAATGATTTAATCTAGTTAAACACATTCACTTTCATCTAATCCCCGGCAACGGCGCCAAAAATTGATACCGGCCTAGACCATCTCGCAATAGAACGAGGATGATGCAGTAGGCGAGTATTCTAGTCGTTCTTTCCACAGGGACTAGAGAAAACGAAACGTATAAAACTAGACTAAATCGGTGGCAGACTAAAATAAATCAGACGAAGGAGAGAGGGAAAAAAATGTCTGAAGATAAAAAGAAAGAAAGAGAGGGGTAAGCTTTCCACACTCAATCAGTGTTAAATCCATACGCGTGATCATGAGTGCAAACGATAGAATCATAATCGTTTAGTAGTCTCGCGAAAAGGGCGAAAGCGACTAAAACAATTGCGTCTCTATCGTTTGTATCATCGAACATGCATGTAAAGATAACATAGATCGACCATAACAGCCTCACACCCTCAGCCACTACCACAACCACGACAAATTCAATCCAGAGAAAATAAACCAATCTAAACTGAATAGGAGTTTAATATCTAGAAATGAAAGAATTGCAGCATAACACCACGTCTCTATATAACTCAAGCACAAGGTCTACAACGGCAAGATCATCGCAAATCACCATACAGAATCAATAGAACCCCCAGCATTCATTTAAAGAGAACCAGCATTCATTTAAAGAGAGATCCACTTCAGTCTCAAACAACAAGCACATTCCATTAATTGATTCATAGTGCAAGCCAAGGTTAAAATAGCAATGCAACAATAAAACAATGAAGTCTGCATTTGATTTGCTACTCTTTGAAATCTTCAGACTACGCACAGCATAAGAATGATTTCATTTGAACATGAATCGAACACAAACATTAAATAATTCATCGCTCAACACATTAATTCAGCGCAAGACAGTCGCTTAGAGCATCGAAAACAAGATTTCTTGAGAACTTAGTATGGATTAGGAAGAATTTCCACTCACAACGACTAACACATTGCATCAAACAAAAGTTAAAAGACATGCATTTCAGTTTAACCAGAATTGATAGATGATCCAGAAGATAAGTCAGTTCAATACTTTGTTCATAGCTATACAAGGATCAACCATTTCATACAACTCAAGAGACTCAAATGGAAATGAAGAAAAATGAGGGGAGAAGGAATTAATCACCACTGATTCGGTTGCTGCCTGCTTATGGCGATCACTGGATTGAAATGCCGGAGAAGAAGTGGTCGAGGGAGCTGCAGCCGTGTCGAGGAAGACGTCGAAGTGGAGCTTTACGGCGAAGAAGATGTCAACTCCACAACAGAGGAAGAAGGCGCCCGTGGAGCTGTCGTGGAAGTAGAAGCTGATGCGCAGCAGGTGATGAAGGCGGGGTTGTGGTCGAGCTCGAGGTTGTGGAAGTCACCGAGAGGGGCGGCGGAGAGAAGGTGGTGGCGCGAAGAAGACGGCCCGGCACAGTACTGGAACAGATCGGCGCAGTGAGAAGCAAAGTGCGGCTCGGCGGCGCCGTGGAGATGGCCGAGAGGGAGGCCACGGCTCAGGAGGCGCGGGAGCGAGATCCGGCGGGAGCTTCGCGGTGGCGCTAGATCGGGAGGTGGCGCGGCTTGGAGTGGAGCGGCGTGGAGTGGCGAGCTCGGGGGCGCAGCACCGAGTGGTGAGGACGGCTGCGCCGTGGAGATCCGGTGGCGGCGGCGCGAAGAAGAGGCGCGGCGCGAGGAGAGGGACCGAGATCGGCGGCGGCTCCGGTGGAGATGGCGCGCTCGGTGGAGGACGGGATCGGGCAGATCCAGTGGGAGACTCGGCGGCACAGAGGGAGGCGAGATGCGCAGCGACGGCGGCGCGGTGGATCTGGGGAGGCGCCGGCACGGAGCTGCGACGGTGGCGGCCCGGTGTACACGGGATGGCGATGGATCGGCGACCTAGTGGTGGCGCGGCGCAGGATGGCCGGATCCGGTGGAGGATCGACAGAGGAAGATTTGGGGCTTTTGATGCCCTGTATCTAGGTGTGGAGGAGGAAGCTAGGAACCAGGGAGAAAAGGAAGAGGGAGATGAGAGGAAAAGGGAACCGGCTAGGGCCGGGGATGGACGGAGGTGTGGAAGATTTTGGGGGAGGCAGAAGAAGAAATTGCAGCAGAGAAGAAGGAGAAGACTTCGGCGAGAAAGAGAAGAGAAGGAAAGAGGAGAAGAAAAATGGAGAAGGGAAGAGAAGAGAAGGAGGTTGAACAGACAAGACTGAGGAGGGCACCGCGGCGTACGGCCTGGCCGCCGGCGGCGAGGTGGACGGAGGTGTGGAGATGGGGTTTGGGGAAGAAGAAGAACGAAGTAAAAAAACAAAACCGGGCTCAAAAATCCTCAGATGGCCGGCGGCAAGGAAAAGAAATGGCAATTTGGCACTTTTGCAGAAAAGCCCTCGAGGTTTTGGAGAATTAGAAATGTGGCCTCGTGGCTAGGGTTTGGGATTCCGGGCCTCTGGAGACTCCAATTTCGGTGCGGTGAGATCCCACGCGTCCGCGAGAATGCGCACTTTCATCAGGAATCATCCGATGGCCAGATTAAGTCGAGGACGCGCGTCCGCTAGCCGAAAATCCATCCAATCCTCGTCGACCTGCGATAAAAATTGGCAAAACAAGTAATCCGGTCGATTTGGCGACAAATCTGGAATAATCTAGACATATGCCGAGGTTAATGACTGATATGTGCAAAAGCATGGGGAAAATGTACACAAAAATGAGGCAAATCGAGTAAATATCAATTAGTCTGTTTTCTCGGCTGATCGTTATCGCGTCCACCAGAAGAAGTTTTATTCTTAAATGAAGGCATGTTACCTTTTCCCGGTGGCGGCTTCTCGGCAACTGCGACCTCCCTGTATTGTCCCAATCGATTTTTCTTGGTCTTCTTGGATTTCCTGCCTGATGATGATTCTCGCTTCTTGCTTGAATCTTCCTTCTTGTCATCTTTCAGACCTGGCTGAGGCGGTAAGTTTCCCTTATCCAGCATCCTATTCCACTCCACGGCCTCAACTGCATCGGAATAACGATCAGCCATGTCGAAGAGGTCGGCTATTGATCAAGGGGGTGGATAAGTAGATCTTCGGTAAATCTCTGGTATCGGACGACATGTTTGAATGCCCTAATCACAGAGTTTTTGGATATGTTCAGGATGGTATCACTCACCCCGACAAACCTTTTGACAAACTACCGAAGAGTCTTAGTGGAAGTCTGGCGAAGACGATGGAGGACGTCCTCCTTTCCAGGCTTCTGATAGAAATTCTGGAAGTTGTTGAGTATAACATCACACAACATCTCCCAGTTATAAATTGAGCCTTCTGGCTGATTGAACAGCCAGGTTCTCGCAGGTCCTTCAAGGACCTTTGGCAAGTAATTTTCCATGACACGATCATCCCCACCCACCGCTTGAATAGCGGTGATGTAGATCTGAAGGAATTCGGATGGATTCTGAGTTCCGTCAAATCTTTCAATTGTTCTAGGCTTGAACTTGTCCAGCCAGACCATCGCGGGGAGACCTGGTGAGAAAGCCTTACAGTCGATGTAGGAACTGTGGAGTTTTCTGTGGCTTTCGACATGATCGCGGGCGACCTCGCACCGTGGTGATACACCTCGCGGTCCTAGACGAGAATGGACAAGAATGCGATCTTGATCGTGGGAATTCCCAACTCGCCGGGCCTTGTCTTGCCAAAATGACCCTGGTGGTAATCGATTACGTCTGCCCTGACTGGAGTAAGAATACTCCCTTTCATGGGAGCGAATCGTAGATCGGGATGAAGCTGTTGGGGTTGCCTCGGATGCAACCTCGTCCAGCTTATCCGCCAGGATTCTAGCAAAAGCCAGTCTTTGCGCGTTTTCGATATTGGGAGGAAAGTTGTAACACCCTGAGTTTAGGGGTGAAAACTTTCTTCATGAACAGCATGCATGTATCTGTACTAGTAGCTAGATCAGTATCTATCTCAAACCCTAAATCACCAAAATCTATCCTATGACCCCAAGTCAAGATCTGACTTGCCAGATTTGATCTATCAGTTATCCTAAACCTAAAAGCCTTCAGAACCCAGATCCAATTCTATCTCCAACTTCCAGATTTATCAACTCCTTCCTGTTCTCGAAAACAGAAATATCTTTTACCCAAATACCCTAAGTTTCAGAATTTCAGATATAATCAAATCTTAGCCAAGATCAGACCAGATTATTCTTGGATTATGATCAAGGGTACGCCAATACCTTAATCAAAAAAGTTGGCAGCCAGATTTCATAATCTAGACTCTTTTCGCAAATCAGTCCAAGAGTATCGCAGATTAGTCCTTTTCCAGATTTTCCAGAAGCCTGAAAAGGCAAAACGTTGCAATTCACCTCCAAACTTTGATCTGATTCAGTGAATATCTCCCATTCACTATTCTGAACATTTTTCCCTTCTGGAAGAATTTCCAAATCCTGCCCTAAACCTAAGTTTCGACCCTCGCCGTTTTTGAAACCCTAATTACCCTGTTTTACCCTAAAGTCGTTTTCCCCACTTTTGTCGAAACCCTTCAGATCTTGCCCGATCTTGTCAAACTTTGGCTAGATGAGTTCCATTAATCTTATGCAACTCATTCCTGAAATCAGATTTCAGATCAGCCCTCTAGATCTCCAGATTTGCAATCAGATCCTTTTCCTATTCAAACTTTTCCTCGCAGATCAGTCCCTGGAGCAAGTTTCAAAATTGCAAATCAGCCCGAGCCTTCTTTTCCAGTCCCTGTTCGACCAGTTTGCGCACGACCAGAGAACCTCCTGTGCGCGACCTCGACCAGCTGCCGTGCTCACTCCGCCGTGGCAGTCGCCTGTGCCCCTGCCGCCATGTGTGCCCTCGCCGTTCGCCACCGTGGAAGCCACCTCAACCGCGCAATTACTACAAGTTTTCCCCGCGCACAGCACGTGCGCTAGCTGCAGCCGCACAGCACCGCAGAGAACGCTCGACACGTCGCAGCCATGCTCGAGCTAGGTGTCTCCTCGCCGTTGCCTTCGCCGCCTGCACCTGCACCGTCCAGCTGCAAAGCTGCAACGCCGCGCCGTCAGTCGCCTCGCCATCACCACCCCGTCCCGTCACTTCAAAGTCACCTCGCAGCAGCAACACTCCAAATTGTCGGCCCTTTTGCCTTGCCCGTGCCTATACAAAGCCTTCTGTAGCCGTTGCATCTTCACCCAGCGCCAGAAACCACCTAAGCTCGCAGCTCCGCCGTGAAATCTTCTTCCTCGGCGAGCCATTTCTGGAGCTCTCGGTGCCAGCCTCACCCGTTGCTCCCCTCAGCAATCCAAGCCTCCCAGTAAGTTTCCCATCCCCTCTTGAGTGTATCTAAGCTTGGAATCGAGTTCTCTTGCCTTCTGTCGCCGGTGATCGCCGGTTTCCCCAAAAACCTCCAGTGAGCAATTAAACTCTAACCAAGCCCTTTTAGCTCTCGAGCCAGTGATCAAATAGGATCAGTAAACCTAGCTTAACACATCTAAGCAATCAAAGTTGAAGAATTTGCTCAAATCTGGAAAACCCCAAATTTGTGTCTTCTTCCCCTGTGCAGTTCGCCAGATTTTAATTCCAGCCGATCTGGCCCCGTCCACCTTGCCCTTTTGATAGTTCCCAATCTCCTGAGCATATTTGTCTTCTAGCTCGATCTCTGAAACTATCCATATTTCAAGTTATAGCCATGCCAAATACCATGTCCAGTGGCTTCACTGTGCCATGTCGCCACCACTTTTCTTCACCAATTTTCATCATCTTCCAGCAATTTTCAGCTTTGGATCCTGTTGAATGATTTGTTCCTGTTATCAATGCCTACCTCCCAGACAAAGTGGTGCATCATTTGGAGCTCTAGATCAAAAGATATGGCAAGCCCTAGTTTCTGGCCATGTCAAGATCAATCCCAGGCTATGTCAGTCAGTGGCATTAGCCCTTTTCACTTCCTTCCAGATGTGCATTTTGAGCATAACTTTGTCCCTTAAATTCCTGAGGTTGTGATCAGTAATTTCTTCTTCTATCACAACTTGATTTGAGCCCTTGAACTACAGTTTATGCTAAAACCCTAGATTTTGGTATTGTCAGCCCTATGCCAGAGCATGTCAGCCAGTGGCATTATCTCTTTTCACCTCTTTTCAGTTGTGCAAACTGGAAATAACCTTGTCCCTTAGACTTGTGGAGTTGTGCTCTACATTTTATTCTACTGCCACAAGTTGAGATAACCCCTCTATCATCCATCGACCCTATGTCGATGCCTTGAACCGAATGTCGACCTAAAGACGTTCGCTGTTTTTGAGCGAACCAGTCGCAACCTTGATACCATTCTGATATTTTGAGACATTTGGAACCTTGTAAACCTTCAGCAACTAACCTAATCCTAATCAATTTCTAACCTAATCATCTCAGAATCATCAAGACTTCATCTTTGCATTATTGCATATAGTATAATAGTGTATTGAAAAGATTGTGATTATTGGTTGTTTGTTTGATTGGAGAGCAGATCAAGAGCCCCAGTTTGAGGACTTCACTGTTGACCCAACATCAACTGTTGTATTTTACGACGCGGAAGGCAAGTCATATTCTTGGTCATCTCGAACCTATATTTTAAGAGTTGTTATAACATAACCTTGAATATAGATAATATTGCATGAGAAAGATTGGAAATGGTTGATTTATGAATTGGCAGTACTAGACTGGTTATCTGTGAAATGTGAAATAAACAAGTTTTGAGCCATGAACTATTATATATATTTATATACTTATATTCATGAAATAAAACCCCTAGCCGTGACCAGGAAATGGTATGGAATGGTGGTAGCACTGGAGGTGCTAGACTGCAAAGGATGTGCAGCACTGAAGGTGCAGGGTTGTGGATGGTCTGGTCACTGGCATATAAGGACTAGAACCTTGTGTTGTCCGTCTAGTGGCATGAACAAACATACTAACCGCAAGCCTGGTATGGGACAGGCCTGAACAAGTACTTATGTGAATCGTACATGAAACCCTTGCATGAGATGGAAAGTAATACACTAAACTCACGGGGTTCAGCTCCTCCACGTATCACTGAATGTGATTTGATCAAGCACGTTGACCCAGTAATGGGAAGAGGCTTATGGGTGGGGGTATAGCCCGCCACAACTGCGGTTTGTGTGAAGAAAACTGCAGGGTCAGGGGTGAATTGTACGTGAAACATAACAAAAGTTCCTGTTATCTCCACCTTGCCGCTCACAGTATGAAGTGAGTCAGGGATCCAATCATTCTGATAGGATGGGCTTGAAAGTGGAATATCTTGCGGGTAAATTGGTACCTCTCTGCAAAGTTAAAAATGTATTCGAATACTTCGTGCTCCCGAGTTTTAGGAGTCTGCTGCGGTGGATTAAATCCACGGGGTGTGACACAAGTATTATTTTCTAAATAAAATATATTAAACCAAGATTACCCAAATGACATGTGTTGTCATGATAAGGAGTGCTGCCGTGGGCTGTCATGTGTTGACGTGTCGCGGTAGTGCTATAACTGAGTGAACATGAATGATGATGTTATATTATGAAAAGTGCTGCCATGAAATAAAATGAGATGAGGTATGAAAGAAAAAGATTATTTTATAAATATCCATAATTCTTGACTAGTCTAGGTTCATATCATCACTACTATATGTATCTACTCTTACCTATGACTTGCTGAGTACGTAAGTGCTCACCCTTGCAACCTACGAATCAGTAGATGGAGCGTTCAACAACCAAGATGAAGGCATGGAGAACTTCTTGGATCCAGAAGGAGAAGCGTCAGTTCTGCCAGAGCCCTGATGTGTGTTTTTCTGCCGTCCACTTCTCTTTGTGGGTGGGTCACCTACCTTCTGCTGTGTAGATGTTATTTTGCTAAACCATGTATGGCGCGAAGGCATTGTAATCTCCTTATGTAATATTAAGGCCAGCAGGCCACACTGCTTAAATATTTTGTAAGTGACTCTGTTGCAATGTGATATACTCCTGTGCTTGACTTATCCTGGGAAGTCAAGGGTATGTGTATGCTATGCATATATGGGACTAGCTGCAGCGAGCTAGGTCTCTACAGGAGTAGTCGTAGTCCTAGTTTCGGGGCGCGACAAAAGTTACGTAGGACTTCCGCAATAGAGCGAATTCGTCCGTGCGTACTCCTCCTGGGCGCGCCAAGCGTCACTGTTTCTTTGTCCACTGGTGCATAGTCTGGGGCTAAAGAAGGCGTCTGGTCGCGCCTACAACCATGTGGATGATGGGAAGAACTTGGAGTGGCATCATAACGAGACTGCGCATTTTGCAGAGCTTCTAGTGCAGTCCTGCGGAGCTCGTTATCCTATCGTTCACGTTCCTCATGCTCCTTTTTCCTCATTTCCTGTTCCTCCTTGTGCTGATGTTCCAACTCCTCCCTAGCTGCTTGCTACTCAGGAGTCTCCTCTGATAAAGCAGCAAACTCTCAGGGAAGCGAGGTTGTAGAAGGAGAAAACATCTCTGTTTGTTCCAAATTGGATTCGAAATCAAAGAGAGATTGGAGGTTATCTGGGTCAAACCTCATAGGACTGAGCATTTGGTCACCATCATCTATGTCCTTGACAACAACGTGTCATGGTACAGAATCGGCCTCCAAAGTGGTAGGACTCGGATGAAATTCCTGATCTATCCTCTCTATCCCCTTGTCGATGAACTTGACCTGGGTAGGAGAAGACGCATCCTCATGATGTTCCTGAGGAATATCTTTCTTGATCCACTTCCTCCATGGGAATGGGATCGCTGGGTGAGGGCATCCGTACATGGGCGTAATCATCGAGATCAAAATCATTCTCAGAATTGTATGCCCCAGACATGGCTTACCAAATCTCCTGATGAAAGAAGAACACCTTGAGAAAGGCCCCACGGTGGGCACCAGCTGTGGACGATTCGGACTCAGGGTCCTCTGTCGATCTTATGTAGATTTGTGAGTTGTATGTGAGACCTTTCTGAGTATTCCTCAGGTAAGATAGGATAAGCAATATCGTGAGTGATGATCTCTTTTGTATCTTTGTCTATCTAATCTATGCCTAAGTCTTCAAATTCTGTTGACTCGTGCTTGTTGGTTGACTTAACCACCCCTCAGATCGTGCTTTGATCATCCTTTTATACTGAACAAAAGGGCACCAATGCGAAACAGCTCTGGACGATTGCTACCGTGCAGTTCATATAACCGCACTCCTCTCCTACACAGATTTAACACGTGTAGTTAGTAGGTAACCATATATACCGACCTCCTGGCAGTTGTCTTCAAACATGGGAGAAGTTATCTCGAGAACGTATTTGATAAAGCCTAAAACACCCTCGAATTAACCTGGTCGCAAGTAGTCAACGACCTCATGACCGTGCACTGTCTGCGGTCTCATGATCGCGCAAGGGCTGCGATCATAAACTAGGACTACGCCCATGGGCGACCATAGTGGCTATACACCGGCACATATTGAATCCGAAGTTCGACTTGGACTCGACATGTGTTAACTTAACTAGCTCGGGTGATAATCCTTGTCAGTCCCCGAGAAAGAAATCCTCCCCAACAGACTTACGTCCGAGGGGTGCCAACAGGACTAGGGTCCGCACCGAGGCCTGAACCTGTATAAACTCTGCGTGTCGATCTCTGTGCTTGCCCAACACAGGGTGACCCGTCACACAGTCATCTCGCATTGTTGAACACGTGTCATACCCATCATCAAACCTACCGGGGTATTTTTAATACTATGACACTATCAAAGGCCTAACCTCGGCCATGGTCACCTCGAACTAGCCTTTGCTGTCGAAGGTCGCGTCTTCAACCACTAGGTTCAGATCTAAATTTGGACCATGGTGAAGCCTAAGTCTGTAGAGGATGGCAGAGGCTATAGATACAACATCATTCTTTAGTGCTTCTTTGTGCCCCCTCGCAATTTCAAGAACATTTGCGACCAGGAGATCAGCTTGTGCTGTGACAAACTTGCAGGACTCACCGAAGGAAAAATCATCCTTTTTAGGATCGATAACATCCACCTTCAGTGAGTCTGCGACCTCCCGCAACTTTGCGAAGTTGTCTTCTTTTGTGAGATTGCAACTTTTGATAGTTTCTTCCAAAGCACCATTTTCATTGAGGGCAAGCTTTGCGGTCTCTTCGGCCTTCTCTTTGGCCATCCTGAAGCGGCTGATGAGCCCTTGAATTTTATCTAAATATTCGCCATGCTCAATGCTCTTCTTTTCAGAGTAATCTTTTTCTTCATCCAGCTTCATATTCTCCTCCCTTTGTTCTTAGGAGAGGAAGAAACGAATTCAATTGAGATTCATAAAATTCATAAAGTTCATGAAAGCAAGGTAAGTTTCTGCCAAATTGAGCTTACCATCCACCCTGGTCTGTAGTTGGCTGCAAACCATCTGAAGACGCTCAGCTTTATCTTGGAGAGAATCGGCTAACATAGCATTATGCTCCAAAGTCGCTATTTGTTCTGCAGTGCCCTTCAATTTGGCCCCAATCACCAGAGATTCAGCAAGCCTTTCGCTGCTTACATTTTGGGCTTCGATCATTCCTTCTCCAGAGAAGAGCACCAATGATCGCAACCTCTTTGTTGTTGCGTTCATTGGTGACCTCCTCTAGAAAAGCAGATTTTTACTTATGACAACATAAATTTTAATTCCAGTTTATAAGAGACTGAGTTTCGAGAAAGATACTTACTAGTTTACCTTGACGCATTCTGCTTTTGTGACCTTGACCTGCTCCATCAGTAGGCCAAACATGGCCGCATCACGAGCAGTGTTCTGAATAGAACAAAAGAAGAAGTATTTAAAGAAGATTCTCGAAGAAACATGTGAAGTTGTGAAGTAATGACTTTTACTTCCAAAAACTTCTCAAAGTACTTCTCCGAGAGATCCCCGAATCCAGTCGCTTGGTTCGTCGATGCCAAGCTTTCCCGCGCCTGCCTAACTTTGTCAAGGAATTGGGACTAAATGCTCACGTCCGGGGCAGGGCGCTGGATTTCAGCGGCTAGACCACCATTTCCTCGGTCCTCTCTTCTCTTGTTCTCTTGAATAGGAGGGAGGCACAACTTCTTCGACCAGAGGGGGAGTAGATGTACTTGCCTGTTCGTTCATCCCCATGGTCGTGGTCACAGCTGCGACCTCGGACTCTTCATCATAGGAAGGTTTAATTGATTGGATATCTTGAACCACCTCACCAATGATGGTCGTAGGGTCCTCCTCGACGTCCTACGAAGGTGCAACTTCGGCAACCGCTAATTCTACTGCAGCCTCACTCGTGGCAAGTACCTCCACCATAATAGTCACCACTGGCACAATAGCAGACAATCCAACTGCGACCATCAGAGTAGGCATTGCAGTAGTTGAAGGAGCCACGCATATCCAGTTCTAAGTTTGGTAAAATATTCCTAACTGAGCGATGAAACTCAGTTAAGACAAATGCTTACCTGATGCTGAGTCCCAAGAGGTTTCGGGAACTTGAAGCTTCTCCTCTTGGAGACAAGAGCGAAGAAAGTGCCATGGGAACAGGGAAGTTCCCTGTTTCTCCTCCACATCGCTCCCCTCTCCCTGTATGACCATGAGATAATTCCTAGTCGTATTTGGTAAAGTTTGAAGAGTGGGAGCCCTTACCGTAACAACCCGCATGGTTGTGACCAGAATGTTAGTTGTGGTCATGATCGCAGTAGGGCCTAGTTGGCTCTCAGCTGTGATCACCCCCATGGTCGCAAGAGCTTCCATGGCCGCGACAGCGGTCGTGGCCACGGGGACACTTGTAGGCGCAGTCGAAGCCGTGGTCGCCACAATGGATGCTACCGAGGTCGCGACTAGCGGTGTAATGATGCTCGAGGCTGAAGGCTCCAAAACTACAATAGTGGTCATTGCAATTGTTGAGAGAGCAGTGAATGGCTGAATTTTAATGGTCCCAGTCCTGGCGAAACATTTGGTCGCAGGTGGAGCCTTCTTCAGCTTTTTTGATGTGGAACCACTTCACGAGCCCACATCTCCGTTGGTTTACCTTTTCTGGGCGCTTCGCGTTTGAACAGCTAAAACAAACCAAAATGAACTACTTTTGTAACTCCTGTCTAGAATAAGATGTAAACAAATCATTTGAAAGAGAAATACCTTTCGACATGCCTGAGCAAAGTCGACTATGTTGTCGACCATGCTTTCCGGCCTTGGAGCGTTGGCATCACCTTCGGTGGCCATGTTATAGGCTTTCAGGAGAAAATTTTTCCTCCTGTCTACCTCTGAAACACACAAGACTACCGAAGAAAAAAAACAGATTGAAAAGATGTACTGATTTAAACAATTCGATCATAGCCATTACCCGGCACAGTCTATGGTGCCATCCTCGATAACCCTAATCTCCTAGGCAGGGTGTTCCCTCTTCTTCAGAGGGCTGATCCGATTATTCACAAAGTCCCAGATCATGTCGTGGGTAGTCAAGCCCTCATTTACCAGGTATTGGATTACCTTGGCTTGACGTTTCTGCTCATTGTCTAGGGGAGGAGTAGAATCTTTGTCTCCACTTTTCTCTAGTCGACGGTTCTCAAACTAGAGATGGCTCTCACATGGAGCCAAACAATAAAACCAACGTTGATACCATCCATGGACAGAATCACAGAGGGGAAGATGCGGCTAGTCTTTCTTCTCCTAGAGATGGAAGTATACACAACTGCAAGCATTGGAACTTTTCAACCACGCCAAAAAATAATATTGGCAGAAAAGAGATATGCTGAGAAACCCCAACATATGCCTCGCACAAGTGCTAAAAAATAGCAAGAATCAAAATGGAGTTGGGGTTGAGGTTTACCAGCTCCAAAGCTTAGTGTGCGATAATCATCCAGAAGAAATCACTCTCCAGAAGGCGACAACCGCATCGCAAAAAGTCCTTGAAGAGCACCAGCTCGCCTGGTTGCACAACGGGGCTTTCTTCTTCATCCTCAGTGGGGCACCATGGGATCAGCGATCTTGAGGGGAGGTAACCCTCTGTTGCCAAGGCCAGCATGTTCTCAACCATGCGATGATGAGAATGAGTCCAGGAAGCCATTGAGTCAAAGATTTGGGGAAAAAGAAAGAGCTTGAAGAAGGAAAGCTTTGAGGCCAAGAATGCTAAGTTTCAAAGGAGGGTTTTTGAGTTCTCAGCTATGGGTTACATGCCGTAAAAGACAGCCTTTTATCATGATAGAGATCCTTTTCATTTTGATGCCTCTCATGATGGGTCTAACAAACACACCCCAAAGGTTTTCTTCGGCTTTGTTAGAATCCGAAATGGAAAGGTGCCTTTTTGAGAATCCGAAACGATGCTTCAATTAAAATAACCTTTTTGTTTCATATTCAGGGGCTAGATGATAGAGATTATTACCCAAGTTATTTGTTTTTGCCTTTCAGTGGTCGCTCGCGACCATAGAGAGAGATCATGTGATTGATACCAGCCTAGACCATCTCACAAGAGAATGAGATCAGAGCAGTAAGGCGAGTGTTCTTTCCACAGGGACTAGAGAAACGAACGTGTAAAACTAAACACAATCGATGGCAAATGAAAATAAATCAGAAGAAAGAAAGAGAGAAGATGTCAGAAGAATGCAAAAGAGAGAAGTGATTGCCTCGACAAGCGACTAGTGTTCGTTCTGGACTAGAGTTTCGTCATACAAGCGATAGAAAGAAATCATGTAGTGGTAGCGCGCGAGGTGGTGCAGACAACCAACACCGATCGCAATCTACGACGGGTGTCAACGAACCACAAGTACAAAGCAAACACCAATCATCTATAGTTCCCCTTGTAACATCCCAGTTTTTGGAATCCCTGATGTCTCAACCCTATCTTGATCTTACGTATGCCACTACCTTAACCTGAAAAGTTGGCAGCCAAACTTCATCCCCCGGATCATTTTCACATTTCAGTCCAAAAGTGTTTCAGTTTAGTCCTTTTCAGAATTTTCAGAAAGCCCAAAAAGGCTAAAAGTCTCAGATCATCTCCAAATTCAAATCTGATCAAGTGATTATCTTTCTTTCATTTTTCTAAACGTTTTTCCCTTCTGGAAGAACTCAAAAATCTCAACCGAAACCCTAGTTTCAGCCCCGGCAAATTGTCAAACCCTAATTACCCTATTTTACCCTGTTTTCGATTTTTGCCGAAACCCTCAGATCTTGTCGGATCTTACCATTTTTCCTACTGGATGAGTCCAAGTAATGTGGTAACACTCATCTGCAAAGTCAAAATTCAAATCAGCTCTCCAGATCTTCAGATTTGCAAATAGGCCCAAGTTCCCGAACCAAAATCCTCGCAGTTTAGTCCAAACCTTCACTAATCAGTCCAAAACCTTGCAAACAAGCCCCTGGCCCTTTCTTCGACCACGACCAGAGCCGCGTGCACGACCACGACCTGAGGTCATTCGACCGCAGCCGTTGCCGTTGCCGTGAACCACCGTAGCCTTCACCGCCGGCCAGATTCGCCGCCGCCAACGGTCGAAACCAGCGTGTACCGCACGTGCTCGCGTCGCGCCAAGGAACGCCACCGTGGCGATGACCGGAGACCGTGGCTTCACCATTCCCACGCGTGCTTGACATTGTCAGGACTTTACTACCACATAGTTGCCATGCCGAAGCTTGCTATCCCGTCGTCCTGACGAAGTCCCGATTTCGCGCGATACCCCATCACTGGCAGAGCTCCCGCCGTGTCCCGATGTGCCTCGCTGACCGCTCCAGCGCCAGAGAGCATCTTCCCGTCGATTGCTGCCGCTCCCGAGGACTCAACCCCGCGGCTATATAAAGCCCCCTCGCCCAGCATCTCTTCACACCACCCCGCAGCTGTAGCTTCTACCACCAGAGAGCAACCAAGCTCCTCAGCGCCGCCGTGAAGACCTTCTTCCCCGGCGAGCCACTTCTGAAGCTCACGGCGCCAGCTTCGCCCGTAGCTTCTCTCTCCAAACCGACACACACCAGTAAGCCGGAGAACACCGCCGTGCTTCTCCAGCCATTCTCTAGCAAAATTGAGTACACCAGTAGCTTCGTGATGACCCCCAGATGCTTCCCGAGCGTGGAATTGAGTTCAAACGCCCTGGAACGAAAACGCCCAAATCGGTGCCTTCGTCTTCGGCCCTGATCGCCGGAGTTCATTTTCCGGCCAAACCAGCCGATGAAACCTTGTCATCTAGCTAGGCCTCAACCCCCTGAGCAATTTACTCCACTGGCTCGAACCCTGAATCGGCCTAGATCAAATGTTATGATCATGCCAAGTTTACTGTCCAGTAGTTCAGGCCACCGTGTTTGCTCACCGGATTTGGCCACCCTCCGGCCACTTTCTGCCCTTGAGCGTGTTGAGAGTTTTGTACCTGTTATCAAGGCCTAAACCCCAGACAAAGTTGTGCATCAATTGGCGCTCTAGGTCAAAAGTTATGCAATGCCCTAGTTTCTGGCCATGTCTAGCACTATGTCAGTGCATGTCCACCAGTGCCATTAGATGATTTAGACCTGTTACATTTGAGCAATTGAAATGCCACTTTGTCCACTAAGCCTTTTGAGCCATGTTCTACAATATTTTCTACTGTCACATCTCCAGAAAACAAACCTAGAACCAATTTAGGGATATGTCAAGCCATGAGCCGAATGTCAGTCCTTCGGCATTCAAGTCCTTTTGAGCCCATCTCTTCGATCAATATCAAGTGACCATGCCCAAACCCTTTCCCTGCATGCATGATATAGTTACGTATTATTTTCTAGTACTTGTGTGCTTATATAGTGTGTATGTGTTGTTTGTATCCGCCGTGGAACCAGACGTTGAAGGAACAGAAGAGATCTTCGAGGATTCATCTGAGCAGCTAGGCCCATCACTGCAAGGCAAGTCTCAAACCCTTGATCATGTCTAGCCTAATATTTTGAAATGAAGTATGTTAACTATTTTCAAGTATGTGCATGCCTTAGATTCAAATAAGAGCTATGTTTCAATGAAATGATTAGATATGACCTAAATAACTATAAAGCCCCTTTTGACATTGAATATCCATGCACCCTTGTCACCCTATAATATCATACTTAGGTTATGCTATGCTCAAGATTATATGTTAAATGTTGAATGGTCACATATGAGAAAAGCATGTTCAAAACCCCTTTTGTGAAAGAAAGTGTGATTGGAATCGATAGTGAGGATGGTTTGATTGGATGGTGCTGTGTGCGCACTGGGAATGTGAAAGACTCCTCACTAAAGATTCATAAGGATTAGAACCTTGTGTTGTGCTTCTATGCGGCATGAAAAACGTACCAACCACTTGCCCGGTTATGGGACGGGCGCAACTTAGTAGCTTTCTTTAGTATTAGCTTTTCCCTGCAATAGTTGTCGATCCAGTTTCTTGCGAGAGCTGGTGGGCCGCAGAAGGCCATGAGTGATGTGAGTTTAGAAAAATCATGAGAGGAAAAGGTGGAAAGAAGGAAGACGCCCTATGCCAGATTAAGTCGTGCGCAACTGTAATCAAGAGAGGCTATGTGTCTTGCGAGAACATAGACCCAGGCTAGGAAGTAAGGCAGTGGGGAGGACCCACAACGGTACTTGAGACTTGACTGTCTATTTACCGGGCAGGGAATAGTTAATGCTAGGACTGTAAACTGTTGTGTCATCTCGGCCTTGTCACATGCGTAAAAGTCGCATGGAGAGATACCGACTTGAAAGCCGAATGATCGGTGGATTAAGGTGGTACACCTTTGCAAAGTTTAAAAAAGTATCGGATACTCTGAGCTCCTAGGTTATGGAGTCTGCGCGCTGTGGATTCTATTCACGTCGATGCAGCACAAGTAGCTTTTGGAAAGTTTTTTACAAAATCTGAATAAAGTGGTGACTCATGAAAGACCGCCACACACAACATTTTTTGAAAACCTAGTTTAGGATTTTAAAAGCACCGCATTCGAAAATAGAGATCTTTTGTTCAACTAAGTGCGAAAATCTATCCTATTTGTATGCAAAAAGCCAAAGAGCCATCCTTGAAAAAAATTCCCCCTCATCTAAGTATACTTGCATCCTTATTTGGGACATATTGAGCACCATGTGGACAACGTGCTCACCCTTGCTTTTACAAACAAATTTAGAAGAAGGATTCGTCGACCCTGAATCTTACGGTCTTGAACCCAATGTGGAACAAGAAGAAGAAACTGAAGACCCAGCTTGTTAGAGGGTTATGTACCAAAGTGGAGTCCGATGTGGAGGAGGCCCGTACAAAACCGCTGCTACTGAAGAAGAAGACTGATGAAGTCCTTTTGTTTATTATTGTTGTTTTATTTTGTGCCGACCTTTGTGTCGAAAACTCCTTAATTTGTATCAATATTTAAATGCGTCATTTTGGCGCTAAGTTATTGTAATGTTGGTCCTTGTGATCAGCACTTGTTTTTAATTACTCGCATTTTTATATAATGCATCTTGTTGTTGTGAGCTGCAATGTGCCATTTCTGAGTGCAATCCACCTGGGCGGTTGCCACCGGATTCCTCAAATGAGGGTCCCACAGAATCTGGTATCAGAGCAAAAGGCTCCACTGTAGGTCGTGACCCTTAGATAGACTTTGGCGTCCCTAGAAGAAAAGTTCGCTAGTTCTTTGTCAAAAATTTGTTTACGAAAACCTATTTTCCTTAAGAAAGATGTTATTTTTCAATTTTTTGGAAAAAGGCTTTAGACTTCTCTTTAAACTCATAGATGCCTTTCGTTCTGTCTTCGGATGGCTTCCGACAGGAGATACCTTCATGGTGACGAGCTTGGATCGTGGGCACTGTTGCTATGGATGATGCTGCAATTTCTTGGAGCACAGGATAGACGGAGGCCAGTATACTGTGTCTAGCAGGATGAGATCAACGGACGACCCATTGGTTGTCGGGCTTCAGTGATTGTCTATGAGATACCCGAGCACGGGAGAGGCTCAGTAAGACGTCAAGCCCGCAGAGAAGAAGAAGAAGATGCTATCTTAGACGCTGCCCGTCGTGCCATAGGTACCGTCTGGCAGTTGTACAGCGACTACCTTACTGATTCCCCCTACCGCTTCGTGCCTTACCAGGTCCCCGGATCAAAGTACCGAGTTGTTCTTCCGTCCAGCGACCGAAAGGATGCTATTTTGACGAAGACTCGAGACGTCGTTCGTGCTTCGGAGATCGGATACACCCGCCTACTTCGAGACTACGAGCGTGTTCGCGATGATCGCCACTACCTTGAGGGCATGCTTATTAGGGCTCGAGCAAGTCTCCAAGAAAAGGAAAGGCAAATTCAAGAATTGGTTGAATCAAGTGGAGAGAAGGACCTCGAAGCTGCAGAGTCAGTAGTCAAGAAGAGTCACCCAAAGTTGAAGATCACTGCTCGCAAGAGGGTAGGAAACTTAAAGGAGTATCTCAGCAGTTTCACGCCTGCGTCGCGTGGCATAGTCATCAACGGTCAGGCAATCGAGCTTCCCTGCACTGCAAAGAAGGAGAAGACCCCTGAGGGAAAAGGGAAGGAGATTGTCAACATTGATGACGACAAGGAGGATGATCCGATGGATGCAGATGACGATGGGGAGGAGGATCCCGAGGAGGTAGAGCCTTGTGATTCTTCTGATGATGCTGAGGAGTGACCGCAGACTTCCTTCGATTCGACCTTTTGTGCCTAACCCAGCAAACGCTAGATTTCCTTTTGTTGTAGCAGTTGTTTTAGTATGGTTGATGTATGCTGGTTGTTAGATGAGCTCTGTAAGCCGATGAGGCTAGAAGCTTTGTACCTTTTGAAAAGCTGATTTATGAAAAAATCATTTTGCATATCCTTATTCTTACTTCTTGAGTTAATGCCAGCATTCTGCTAGCATCTCTGTGTATGATTCTTTCTGAATCAATGTCTCTATTCTTAACCTCCAGTTTGAGTAGGTTGGTTAACACACGTGCAAGACCCCAAGAAGGAGAGCTAGAGGGAAATCCTAGCAATGCAAGGGCTACACCCGGAACAAGAAGCCGCACTAACCCTGATAGACCAGGATCTTCGACGATGCCACAAGAAGGAGACATCAATGATGTACTGCTATGGATGGAGCGAAACCGACAAGAGTCAGCAACTGTCCAGAACCAAATTTTGGGACAGTTGATGCAACACATCGCATCTGGACAAGCTGAAGGATCCGTAACGGGTGCGAAGTTGACCGACTTT
Organism: Pharus latifolius; assembly: GCA_019359835.1. Lineage (NCBI taxonomy): Eukaryota > Viridiplantae > Streptophyta > Magnoliopsida > Poales > Poaceae > Pharus > Pharus latifolius. Next base: position 22,887,902 of record CM033326.1, read on the forward strand.
CAGAAAACACGCCCCCCGACCTTTTCGAGTACAAAAGACCCCATCGTGGCCGACGATTGGTTAAGAGATGTGGAAAGGAAGTTAAACACCGTCAGGTGCAGCGACGAAGAGAAGCTCCTGTATGGATCAAATCAACTAGCTGGACCCGCTGCTGCTTGGTGGGAAAATTACCAGACTATACACTCCAACAGAGATTCGATCACTTGGAACGAGTTCAAGGAAGAGTTCCGCAAGTACCACGTCCCAAAAAGCGTTGTTCAAGCAAAACACTGAGAGTTTGTGAATCTGCGACAAGGAAACAAGACCGTCAAATAGTACCTACATGAATTTATTCAACTGGCAAGGTACGCCCCTGAAGATATTGCGACAAAGGAAAGGAAGATCGACAGATTTTGCGAAGGACTACAAAACTCCTTGCAATACCAGCTGTCATCTCATGAGTTTACGGACTTCCACGTCCAGATAAACCGACTGCTTAAGATGGAGGAGAAAAGGGGAATAATTGAAGAAGACCGAAAGAGGAAGGCTTTGCCCAACTCTTACCAAGGAAGTGCTAGTCGAGGGAGACCGATGCCTACTTACCGACCAGCCTTCACACCGCCTCAAAGACCCCAAAGGCCTGCGCCTACTGCAATAGCACAATGTACCGGATGTAGAGGAAACCACTTCTTGAAGGATTGTCCCCTGAAGAATGAAGAATGCTTTCATTGTGGAAGAAAGGGACATCGCAGGAACACTTGTCCACTACAACACTTACCATCCAATATTGCCCGAGCACAAGCTGCAAGACCCCCTGTTCCAACCCAAGGCTTCGCCAGAAATGCTCCACCCTCTAGAGGAGGAAGATTCCAAAATGGCCGAGGGAGAGGAATACCTGCTGCAGGTCGCGGAAGACTCAACTACGCATCTGCCGTTGAAGCGGGAGAAGCATCAGACGTTGTGATCGGTAGGATCTTTATTCACTCTGAACTTTCAGTTGCATTATTTGACCCTGGTGCTACTCATTCATTTGTGTCAAGACCTTTCGTGCTCAGAAATAAGTTGCCAGTATCTGCATTAGACTTCCCTATTTTAATTCAATCCCCCGGAGCTCGGATGCCTGTCAACTCTATCTGTAGAAATATCGCCTTTAGTATTGGCAATCTAGGATTCCTAGCAAACCTGCTAGTTTTGGACCTTCAAGGATTAGATGTCATCCTTGGAATGGATTGGTTAGCCAAGCATAAAGGTCAGATGGACTGTGAGAAGAAAACAATAACCCTAACAAATACTGAAGGAAAACAAGTCACATTCCACGCAGAGAGATCAATAGTGAACAACCGAGTGTGTAGTTTGAACAGCTTAGAAGGAGTTGAGTTTGAAGGATTTCCAATAGTGAATGAATATCTAGAAGTTTTTCCTGAAGAGCTTCCTAGAATCCCACCAGATCGAGACATTAAATTCTCAATCGAATTAAAACCCGGATTTGCCCCTTATGCAAGAAAGCTTGCACGTATGACGAGTGAAGAACAAGAAGAGTTAAGAAAGCAAGTGGAAGAATTGGAAAGGAAGGGATTTGTTAGAACAAGTTCCTCACCTTGGGGAGCCCCTGTGCTTTTCGCTAAAAAGAAAGACGGCAGTCTACGACTTTGTGTCGACTACCGGAAACTGAACGACATGACGATCAAGAACAAGTATCCTTTACCAAGGATCGATGATCTCTTTGATCAATTAAGAGGAGCGAAGGTGTTTTCAAGAATCGACCTGAGGTCCGGATACCACCAGCTGAAAATTCGAGAACAAGATATTCCAAAAACTGCATTCATAACAAGATATGGATTGCATGAGTTTACCGTGGTGCCATTTGGTTTAACGAATGCACCAGCAGTATTCATGAATTTAATGAACAAAGTTCTCATGGAATTTCTGGACAAGTTTGTCATTGTGTTTGTCGACGACATTCTCATCTTTTCGGAGTCAGAGGAAAAACATGCACAACATCTCAGGATGGTGCTGGAAAAGTCAGTAGAACATCGACTGTATGCCAAGTTCGATAAGTGTGCCTTTTGGTTAAAAGAAATCTCATTCTTAGGCCACATTATCTCTGGCAAAGGAATCTCAATGGATCCATCAAAAATTCAGGCTATCATGGAATAGAAACAACCAGAAACAGTGACTGAAGTAAGAAGTTTCCTAGGATTAGCCGGATATTACCGGAGATTTGTCAAAGGATTCTCCAAGATTACAAAGCCACTCACCAGGCTACTAAAGAAAGATGTTCCATTCGACTGGACAGAAGGATGTGAAAAGAGCTTTGAGGAATTAAAGAAGATATTAACAACCGCACCTGTCCTTACGTTACCAGATAACAAAAAGGATTTTGAAGTCTACTGCGATGCGTCGAAGCAAGGACTAGGTTGTGTCCTTATGCAAGAAGGGAGAGTCGTAGCTTATGCATCGAGACAATTGCGACCACATGAGGAGAATTATCCAACTCATGATTTGGAATTGGCCGCCATTGTTCATACGCTAAAGATTTGGCGACACTATCTACTTGGAAATAGATGTGAAATCTACACGGACCACAAGAGTTTGAAATACATCTTCACCCAACAAGACTTGAACATGAGACAGCGAAGATGGCTAGAGCTGATTAAAGATTATGACCTTGGAATACATTACCACCCTGGAAAAGCAAATGTAGTAGCAGATGCCTTGAGCAAAAAATCCTACTGCAATCAAGCGAAGACATTAGGAATACCACCCCAATTGCTTAGAGATTTTGAGAAGTTGAATTTAGAATTTGTTGAACAAGGGACCGTCGCCGCATTAACAGTGAATTGCGAGCTGAAGGACCAAATCCGAAAAGCTCAAGAAGTAGATCAGAGTATTCAGAAGATGAAAGAGGACATGAAATACGAAGATGCAGTTGACCTTCGTGAGGACGAGGAAGGAATTTTGTGGTATCATAACCGAATCTGTGTTCTAGAAGACAAGGAAATCAAAAACATGATACTGCAAGAAGCCCATTGTACCCCGTACTCTATTCACCCATTGTACCCCCGTACTGCGATTGCCACCGGATTCCTCAAATGAGGGTCCCACACCCCTGCTCCCCTCAATTCGTCAACAACAAACACAAGACCAAATCAAAGATCCACTCACAATCCCAGAGAATGCAGGCATATATATGAATACAAACACTTCAAAAACAAGCAATGCAGAATATAATTCTCAAGAAATGGCAAACACGGGACAAGTTTTCATCTCAAAGAATCGTAGTTCAGTTCTTTGGAACACAAAGGAACAGCTCAATCAAAACATAACCTAAGAATTTGGGATGGTCCTGGAGCTGACAAATGACATTTCATTTCATCTGAGCATGAGTCAACACAATCATTAAACAATTCATTGCTCAATACACTAATCCAGTGCAAGACAGTCACTTTGAACAACAAAAAGAGAACTACTTCAGAACTTATTAGACTATCATTTCAGTTGATCTCAGTATAATTCATCTCAGATCAACTACCCAGCAATCACAGAACAGATTCACTTTGAGTCAAATTGGAAATTGAGAGTTCAATTCAACAATTACATAGAAGCATTCATCTCATACATCAAATCCATTTCAGTTCATCAGAATTCAAGGACAAAGAAGGTGAGAAGAGTTGAACCAGTCGTGATAGCGGCTGGAGTTGCTGGAGCACAATCATGGCCGTGGAAGTGGAAGTGGAACTGGGGTTGCCGAGGTTGACGAAGAAGCCAGGCACAGAGGTAGCCAGAGCAGCTGTGGAGGAGGTCGTGGTCGTGGTCTAGGTCGACGTAGCTGATGTTGCCGTCAACTCAGGGGACATGGCGAGTGCCGGCGGCGTAATGGACACGGCCACGGTGGTTGCTGTGGAGAGGCGGTGAGAATGGCGCGGTCGAGGGATGAATTAGAAGAGAGAGAGAGGGAAGAAGGTGGCGGCGACGTCGCGTGAAGAGGCGACGGCAGTCGCGGGAGCTTCGCACGACGTCGCGTGAGGGAGGCGCGGTGCGGAGCGAGATCAGCGGCCGGATCTAGGCGGCGGTAGCGGAAGATGGCGGATCAGTGGCAGCACAGTGAGGAAGGTTGCGGCAACGCGGGATGGAGGTGCAGCACAGCGCTGGGGCAGAGGTGAGGTGGGATCTGTGACCTTGGCGGCAGCACCATGCGCGTGAGGTGGCGCGGCGAGCACGGGAGGTGCGAGAGGCAGCGGACTGGGTGTAGGAGGAGCGGATGTGGCAGATTTGGAGCATTTGATGCTCCGGATCTGGGTGTGGAGGAGGCAATGTGGGGTGATTTGGTGGCGTGGTGGAAAAAGGGGCACTGGAGAGAAACAAGAAACCGGCTAGGGCCGAGGGTGGTAGAAGGTGTGGATCTAAATTTGGGGGGAGGTAGAAGAAGAAGCAGGAGGTGAGAAGAAGAGGAGGAGATGATAGCCGTCACAGCCGCTGTCGCTACGGAGGTGAATGGCACCGGAGAAGAAGAAGCAGAAGTGGCGGCTGCTAGAAAAGAGGATGACAAACAGAGAAGAAAGGACAGGGAAAGAAGAAGGAGGAAGGAGAAGAAGCTGCACCACGACGTATGGCCTGGTCGCCGGCAGTGAGGTGGGACGGAGGTGTGGAAACGGTGAGGGGGAAGAAGAGAAGGGGAAGAAAAAAAGAAAAACAGGCTCAAAGAGAAACAATGGCTGGCGGCTGGGGTTTAGAGAAAAAAGGCTATTTTGCAAAACGGCCCTTGGGGTTTTAGAAATCACAAAAAGGTCCTCCCTTGGTTATGGTTTGGATTTATGAGTCTTGGCTATTTTACAAATTGGTGTTTGAGGTTTTAGGAAATGATAGGAAGGTCCTTGGCTGCTAGGATTTGAGATTCTGGGCCCCCGGAGACTCCAATTTCAGCACAGTCAGTTCGTACGCATCCATAGAAACACGTGCTTTCATCCGGAATTTACCGAGGGTCAGGTTTGGTCGATGAAGCGCAATCCATCAGCCGAAATCCAACCAAATTGCATTGACCTGCAATAAAATTACAACACGAATAATATGGTCGATTTGATGATAAAGATGTGTATGATTAATGCAAATGTCGCCTTATATGACTAAATGTGCATGATCAGTGGGTTGAACATATGAAAAATATACACATATATGACAATTATGAACACCCCCAAGCTTAAATCGTTGCTTGTCCTCAAGCAATGAGATAAGAAATAAATCCATGCAGACAAGCAAGCATACAAGTGATGTGGGAGAGTTGAATGCAGCTAATAGTATGCTCAGCAAATTAAGATATGTATCAAGCGCTCAACCATCTAATAATTACACAGAAATTACAGGTAACTAGCTTAGTTCTGGGTACGGAGAAAATAAGAATGTTTAGTTCTACTCATACCACCTACATCCATGCATGTATACATAATTTCAAAGTGAGCGTAAACAATGCACAAGCATGAGAGAACTACGGTCTCCATAAACATCAATTAATCCATTTCAACCTTATAAATTTTTGAGCTCTTTTTATTTGAAAAACGAAATCTGGTGCTCATGCAAGTCTCTACCCTTCGACTTATTAAGGTGTATCTCTCCGTACTTCAGTCTAGGCTCACTAGTCCCCTAGAGTGTTTTAAAAACATGCTCATGAATCAAAAGAGGTAGCAAGAAGGCCTATGCACTTATTAGATTTGAAAATGTGCGAACCATGCTTTCATACCGAAGACTCAGAGGAGCAATGAAGTAGAAGAGTTTTTATTCAAAAGAAAATAAAGATTGGTAGCCTACAAGGTAGAGAACAAGCAATTGCAACCTTATTAGAAAAATTTTTCAAATTTGGTTTACATAGGCTAAATGATTGTTTAGGAGACTCGTGTTCTAAGCATGTGTGTAGAGATTAGGCTCAACAATTGATATCTCAATATACGTGATAGAATGCGGCAATATAGATATCAGTAAACATTCAAATTTCCACAATATCCAAAACAAAACTAAGTGCAAGCAATTTAGTATCATTAGAAGATGGTTAATCACAATTCAAACTACAATAGATTGTCGAGCCACTAATGCATGCATACAACTCAACACAACGTGCAAAGGGATCTTAGAAGCCAAATATCAACAATAAATTGTACAAGTCGATGATTTTTTTGAAAATTTTGACATGACCTCTCTAGAATTACCTTGCGGTACAACAGTTCAACACAAAGCAGGTCATATCAACACACAACAAATCCCACAAGGCTGGATATAAAACAATCACAAGCTCAAATAAGCACAAATAGTCATACAACTCAACATAGCACAGATATATAATTTAAGCACAAGAATGGCCACATGAATCACAAATGCTATCAATTCGTCCATATTTTCAAAAAAAGTTAACCAAAAATGCAAACAATGAAGGACGTAACAATGAAAGACGAAGTGACTCCCATACCCCCAAGCTTAAATGATGCATAGTCCACGATGCATACAACAGGTGTTAAATTGAATGAGGTGGAAGCACAAAGTAAATTTTTGCACAAATAAGTCACATGGGGTCCGAGAAAGCTCACCGTGTATGGATGAAGTCAATGTCGTCACGATGAAGCATATCGAAGTCCCACGCACATGTATGGATGAAGACATAGCAGTAGCCTGGACAAAACAAAAGGACAAAAGAAACTAAAAACAATCCTACAGAACAAAGGAAAACAAATAACAAAAGGAAGGAAAGAGAGAAAACACTCAGGTTGCCTCCCGAGAAGCGCTTCTTTTAGGTCAGAAGCTTGACCCTCAAAGAATATAGCATTGAAGCTCAGATGGGGAAGGAGAGGCAAGTATGACCCTCAAAGGATATAGCATTGAAGCTCTGATGGGGAAGAAGAGGTAAGTATGGGACGTTGTAGAAGCTCTACGTCGACCCTCCTGTCAGAAGCAGCATGCATGGGAATCCACCAAGATCCCAGGGAATGTCGACTCCGAGCAAGTCTACTCGCGGTCGAGAAGCTACACGTGCTAACCTGCAAATAAGCTCAAGAACAAACAAGCACGTGTGTATGGTAGGGACATGGCCCTCCATAAAGTCAGCTGATGAAAATCCTATCACGTAGATCGACTAATAATACATGTCCTGAGGATGGCATATGTCGATACAGGGTGAATGACAACTCAAAGAGATATAACTAGTCTCATCAGAATTAAACAACTCAGAATGATATGAGAGGGGTTTCAAGTCTACTTGAATAGTAGATGGTGTGAAGTCTGGGGTAGGAAGAACATCCACGAGGATCATTTCTGGTAGATCAGGATGAACGGACTCCCCTACGTCAAAAGGAAGTCCCTCGTCAGCAAATATGAAAGTTTCCCTGTCGATCTCATGGCTCAATGAATCGTCCAGGAAGTCCGTAAGATCAAAAGTGAAGCTCTCTAATTCAAACTCCTAAAGCTACGGATCATCAGCAAAATCATGAATATCCTCAGTATCAGATGTCTCAATATGAAGCAGACAGATAATAGGATCATCAACCAAATAGCTCAAATCTGCATCATCAAACAAAACTATCTGAGCTCAGTGTCATCAGTAAGAGGATCATAGGTGTGACACGAAGGGTCTGCGACCTCAAAACTGACGTTCTCCATCTCTGGTCCATCTGTCAATGGATCATCAAAAGAAAACAGTCCAAACGGGCATAGAGGTGCCTCAAAAACAAGCTCTCCATCATCATCAAACATGATCAAATCAGCAAGAGGCAAAGGTGATTGATGCGACGTCGAAGGAACAAGATCGGGTCAAAGCTCGTCGCTCAATACTATGGTCTCTCCGTGAGGGTCTCCAAGATAGATGTCATGAGTGGGCCCTGGGGCACTCAATAGAGCTGTGATGGCCTCAAATGCGTCCGCATCTGAACACTGTGCAAGGTAGTGCTCGGACTTCTTAATCATGTCCTCCATCAGTGCCTCAAGTCTGGATGTATCCTCAACTTCGGGAGGTGACTGTGGGGATGGATGTAGATATTCATTCATCTTTTTCAAATGACGCTCCAACAGCACCTCAAGTCTAGATGTATCCTCGTATGCAGGAGGCTGCTGTGAGTACTGTTGATGTGACAAGTACGGAGGCTGATATGATGTACATGGGAGCTGCTCTCTGTACCTAAAACCCTGAAAAGGATAGCTAGGAGAAGATGATGAGATAGCAGGGTGGCTGTTCCTGTACGGTGCATTTGGGTATGTAGGCCATCCAGGATGACATGTAGTGGATGCTAGACCACGCTGACAAGCAGTGGGTTAATGACCTCGTATACCACAAATGCAACATATAGGAACAGCGCCAACACGAGCAAATGATCCATGAAGAGCCATATCAATCTGACGAGAAAAATCATCTAATTTAGCACTGAGATTGTCACATGCATCACAAAAAGATTGGGAACCATCCATATCCTCAGTCAATGTAAATCAATCAATCAAAAAGAAAAGGACAAGAAGTGCGAGAAATAAAAAAGCGGCGAGCGAAAAAGGGCGGAAAATGATGCAATCAAAAACCAAAAAGAAACACAAAAATAAAAAATCTAGTCAGTTGAGCACACTTGCATTCAATCTAATCCCCGGCAATGGCGCCAAAATTTGATACCAGCCTAGACTGTCTCGCAGGAGAACGAGATCGGGGCAGTAAGGCGAGTATTCTTTCCACAGGGACTAGAGAAACGAACGTGTAAAACTAAACTAAATCGATGGCAAAGGAAAATAAATCAGACGAAAGAAAGAGAGAAGATGTCAGAAGAATGCAAAAGAGAGAGGTGATTGCCTCGACAAGTGACTAGTGTTCGTTCTGGACTAGCATTCCGTCATACAAGTGATAGAAAGAAATCGTGTAGTGGTAGCGTGCGAGGTGGCACAGACAACCAGCATTGATCGCAATCTACGGAGAGTGTCAACGAACCACAAGTACAAAGAAAACACTGTCGACGATTCGGACTCGGAGTCCTCAGCCAAACTTATGCAGAATTTGTAATTGTGAGACCTTTCAAGATGACCCTTCGGGAAGGTATGCTGAACAATAGTGAACAGGAGCACAGAGAGTTTAGACAGGTTCGGGCCCTCGATGGTGGGAGTAAAAGCCCTACGTCCTGTTGAGATTTCACTAAGTGTGGTAAAAGGTTTACAAAAGGGGGGAAAAGTCCTCAGAGGCGAGGATTTTTCCCTGTAAGAGTTTACAAGGATAAGCCAAAGAAGGCTTACTAAAATGCTATATGAGGTGTGCCGTAGACTTGGCTAACTTGGATGATTTTTGGGTTTCTTGATCTTCCGATCTCTCGGTTGATGTTTCGGATGATCCCCCCCTCATTGATGCTCCATGCCATCCTTTTGTACTGTTTGAAAGGGTGCCATGTAGAGGAAACTGCATCAAACGGTTGCACGGACGGTTGGATGCGGTTTTTTGGAACTGCTCTTAACCTCCACGCAGGTTAAACACGTGTTATTCACGGATAACTGTATGTGTTAACCTTCTGACGGTTGATTCTCCACGTGTAGGAATCTTCGGGATACTTAGAATATCCTGTTGTACGGGCAACCGAAATAGATAGATCCCAAGTATCCTGATCGGCAGATGTTCTGACCGCGGGATATTGGCTGACCGCGCAATATCCCGAATGTGTAGTTCGTGTATAGCCTACGAACTTCTGACCGCGCAAGGCTTACGGTCTGACCGCGTAAAGCTGCGACCAGATCGCGTAAAGCTTGCGACCTCATGGTGATGCCCCTCAGAATAGCTTAAGTTCGCATCACCAGATACATGTCTGGTTCGAACTTGTCTTGAACCAAAAATTTATTAGAAATGACCCGGGTGTCAATCCTCGTCAGCTAGCCCCCAAATTCGAAGAAAACGAAGAGACGTGTTTATTTCGAATTTAAAAACCGTGCATTGGATTTTTAACCCGGCCCTTTAACTTCTCCACTTAGTGGCGCACTAAGTGAAAACGGTTGGTTTTTCAAGACGAGTTCTGACATTACGTGACGGGCAATGATAGCGCCGTAGAATTGTTTTTATCTCGAGGTAAAATTGTAAATGTTTTAGCAAAACCCGAGGCGTCCGGGATGCAAACCGTCACCCAGGCGGCTATAAATACCAGACCCCTGGACATGTAAAGATCTACAATTTCCCTCTCACGTCTAAGTCTTTTTCTTGTTATCCTGCCTCCTTCTTTTTCACATACCCCTCCCAATGGCAGATCATGAAATCATCGAGATTGAGAGCGATGAAGGGGAAATTGTCGAACAAGGGTCTCAAATGAATGAAGTCCTGTCTCCCTTAAAGAAGAAACCCAAGGTTGACGAAGGATCTTCCAGTGGAACAAAGGTAAAGAACGTAGCGAGTTTCTTTCTTCCTTCAGTTCCTTTGACCCTCCCCGTTCATGCCTCTCGGCAAGTTAGGCCTTTATCCTTAGGAAAAGATCCCTTCACATCCAATTCTCCCATCCTTTTGGGTGATCAACATCCTGGTCGGCCAGCGGTGACTATCCCTCGACCAGATGATTGCCGTATTGGGTTGGCGAAGCAATCTTCTTCTGGGAAGGTTGCTCTTCCACCATATGATGATCTTCCTCCCAAGATGGGTGTATCAACGGGTTATGCACCGGGACAGGTAACAATTCTTCTCCCTTTTTGCTGATAATTTTAGTTAGTATGACTAACTTTTGCAAAAATGTAGGAGGTAGGAGGCCCCAGCGATCAGCCTTCTGCTGCTCCATCTCTTCCTTCCGGACAGACCCTTCTGGAAGAGAAGAATGCCCTGGAGAAGAAGACCGAGGAGATGGCCTCGAAGATTCTGCGTTTAGCAGAATGTTTTGATCGATCCCGAGAAGAGGCGCACCATTTCCGTCGAGAGAGGGACTTCGCTCAGCAACAGCGAGAACTCTCTGACTTGATTAGGGACAATAGTGCGTCTGTTGTTAGGGACGATATAGATAGACTTAGGGTAGTTGCTAGTTCCCTGGGGGTTGTCAGTGTAGACCCTACTGACAACAACATGTCCCTTGGGGAACTTTGTAAACTTCTTTCGGAGCAAGTCGATGTTTTGATCGACTGCATCCCTTTTGTATGTAAAGAATGTAAGAAATAAAAGTTCTTTATTTCTCATGAAATGTTCTCCACATCTTCTGTGTGAAAATATAGCCATGAACTTTACGTTCGCGACCATTCATACACAGGAAATTTTAGTTCTGCGATCAAAATCACTTTTAAGAAAAAAGTACCGCGACCTGCCCTGATTCCGCGATCAGTTTCAAAGCCGCGGTCAGAACTAAGGTTCGACCAGAGTTGGGACTCGGTCAGGATGTCACTTCGATTAGAATCGAAGTTTTAGCCTAAAACACGATTTCGATAAAACCATAACCCAATTAGAAACACTCCAGTACGTTAAAAATTGGGTTACATGATTTTTTCGAATAAAATGTTCAAAGTATAAAAAGGAAAAACGTCTTCTGAAAAGTACTAAAAATTTTTCAGTCCTTTTACGCTTTCAGTTTCCAAAACAAAGAAGTCTTTTTGTTTCAGATCCGACGCCTGAGTATTTTATCGGGTCCATCAGAGACAGTATCCATTATGGGAAATGAATAAAGCATTCAATGGAACGTTTGAAATGAGCCGTTTACTCATTAATGCGTCGCCTTGGGTCTATAAAAAGAGCAGATGTCTTAAAGAAGCCACACAGCTAAAAACCCTTATTATTCCTGCCGCTCAAAACCCTCATTTTCTTCAGCCTTCATCTTCCCCAAATCGCCAGCTCCCCCTTTGATTCTACACCAAAGATGGCGTCCTGGAGCAGATCCATTCACCATTCTGAGGAGAGCCTGGTGGCATTAGAGAAGGAGGAGATCCTTTCTCCGCGGCTGCTCATTAACTGGCGACCTGCGGAGAAGGACCAAGAAACCCCAACTGTCCAAGAAGGCGAGTTAGTGGTTTTTGAGGAGTATTTGCGTTGCGGGTTCCGATTCCCTGAGAGTCGGTTCCTTAAGGATGTCCTTGAACATTATGGGTGGGAACTGATCAACCTCTACCCCAACGCGATGCTGATCCTTGCAGTATTCCAGCACCTTTGTGAAGCCTTCGTCGGAATATATCCCAGCGTGGATCTTTTCCGACGATTTTACTTTTCGGCGTGGTCGAAGAGTACCAATGCCGCCGGATGCATCTACTTCCGGCTGAGGGATAAAAAGGAGTATCCCTCCCCACCCCTACGAGATTCCGTGCATGGGTGGCACCAAAGGTGGTTTTACTGCTCTCCACCATCCGAAAGCAGTTTATGGTTTGAAAACTCGCGACCGGAGAAGTCGAGCGAGTTAGACATTCCTCCGGCGATGAACTCGGAGCTTTCGAAGCATGCCGAGATGATTCTTCACTTGGTCAATGAAGGATTGACGGCTCGAGATATCATTCGAGACTTCGTGAAGAACCGGGTGAGTCCTCTGCGTGAAACGGCTCATCCGGCGTGGGAGATTAGATGCATGGGTGATAGCACCCTGGACTACAGTCAAGGTATTTATTTCTTTGGTGCTGAACTTTCTCCTTTTTGAATTGTACAAATTCTGACTTGAGTTTGAGAACAGTCCTGCCTTCATCCGAGATTGAAAGGCGGACCAACTCCCTCCTTAGGACCTACAATTCCGATGTAGAGGGCCCTAAGGGATCACCTCGCCCGCAGAGCTTGATTCACGCTGGTGATGACCTCAGACAGGAGCGCTGAAAGGTAATTTCCTTGTCCAGCTTTGGCTCTGCAGGTCTTGTGTGTGTCCAGTGCTAATCCCTTGTAATGGACTGCAAACCAGCTCCTAGGGAAGTTTGCGGATGCAACGTTCTCAAGTGAAAATGTCGGCTCTCCGAAGAAGCCGACGGCGAAGAATGTGAAGAAGGTCTCTCAGAGACCCAGGGCAAAGAGTCCTGCCCCTAAGAAGACCAAGCTAAACCCTGGGGAGGGGTCTTCACGAAGCATTCCTCGTCCCGCAAGAAAGACTGCGGTAAGATATCGCATTCCTGCTACTTTTTCAGGCGCGACATGGAATCACTTCTTCGTCGTACAGGGAGAGGGGAGCGAGGAGGAAGAGTATGACGTTCCTCTGATCCTTCGAAGGAGGAAGATCGCGGATCTTCCATCCAGCGATGCCCCAAGTTGCCCCGCAGAGACCACTACTACCGAGGAGGTGGTCGTGGAAGATCCTGCGACCACCGAAAATCTTGTGGTCGCGGGTAACCCTCCAATTCCTGAAGCCCCCGAGGTTTCAGGGTCAATTATCTCTGCTTCCCTGGTCGAAGGGACGACCAAGGTAAGGAATCTTTTTCGGCCGTTCCTTCTATGACTCTTTTTGCACATTTGTCAAGTTAATGTATATACAGGGAGGAGAGCTTCCCCCTCGGACCACTGGGGGTACCAGGGAGGAAAATCCTCCTCCTCTGCGGACAGAGGAGGGGGTGGATGAACAAAGGCCAGCTATGATGGTTCCAGCAACTCTGGAATCGCCAAGGTCTTCAGATGCAGCCCCACCAGTTAGCTCGGTGGCCCAGGTAAAGATCTTTTTATGTGTTTTTACCTGTTCCCTAAGAATATGCCTATAACATGACATTTCCAGGGGGGTGCTGCCTTGTTTACCATAAGGAAGGCGAGAACCGGAGACGGCTCTCCTTCGCAAGGGGAATTTTCCCAGAAGTCCCAGGAACGAATGGGATTTCAAATAAGGTAAGAGCTCTTACTTGACAGTAATCTTAAATAAAAGTTGCCTGACCCATTCTTCCTGTTAGGCAAAAGAAGACAGCGCCTAACCCTTCAACCGCCTCTGGGGAGGTTGAAACTAGGGCTGATGAGGGAGCCTCTAATGAAGAGCGCTCTACTCCCGTGGTTCAGGAAGTCGTCCGGACCGCGGGAGGTGAAACAAGTATAGGGATTGGGTCACAACCAGTAGCCTCTGGGGGTGGCGTCGAGCCGGCACTCCCGCCAACTATCCCTGTAGTGAGCACGTCGGAGGCTTTAGCGAGGATTCCCGCTGAACTGAATGATGCCGTTTTACAAAAGTTTATGAAGGTATGATAAGACTCTGCTTCCGTGCCTGAATTATACTTAGGACACCTTTGACCTTCTTCTTTGGCACCACAGGGATTGTCCTGGCTAACAAGCCATTCGCGTGTTGTGATGGCTAGTACAGAAGCCATTCAAAAAGAACGCGATAGCTTGCGCAGGTGAGTACCATTACCCTCTGGTTAACATGGGTATATCTTGGTTGTGACCGCCTAGATTTTGTTGCAGAGAGGTTGCATTCCTGAAGAAGGAGGTGGCCGGTTCAGTCTCAATGCTTAAGAAACAAGAAACTGAACTCAACAGACTTCGATCAGAGAATGCTGGTAAGCCGATTCCTGACTAGGAAGACTTGAATCCATAATATGCGAATAATCTTCTCTCTCTGTACAGCGCAAGCAGGTCGAATTACGCAGCTCAGTCGAGACAAGGAGATTCTTGAATCCTCGATTCGCCACACCGATCGGGTAATCAAAGAACTGAGCCTCCGGATCTTCGAAAAACTAAAGGCCGTGGCTGATCTTTTGAAGACCGATGTGGTAGAACTGAGGCAAGACAACCTCAGTATAAATGACTGGACATCGCTGCTTACTGCCCAGGCGGATTCACTGCTTGAGTATCTCCCTGGAGATACACGGAGACGTGAAGAGGCGATCAGAACCAGGGTTCGATCAGCCGCAGCAGCCGTACTCAGCCGGGTTCGACTTCACCATGGCCTAGATGCAGATCTGAACGCATTGGTGGGTCCGGTTGAGGTCGAGAGTGAAGAGCTGCTCGATGCAGTCATAGAGGAAGTCCAGCCCCTAGTAGATAAACTCCTGACTGACCTGGGGATCGAATGATCCTTATTTTTGTAACCAAACAATTATAATTACAATGCAATGTATGTAAATTTTTTTTCAAAAGAAAGTGCATATTCACATCATAAGTTTCATACTATAAGTATATTCCTCTAGCCCCCGCCTCTGTTTTGTGAATACTGGAGCCTTAGTATTTTAAGCAGAGGGGAAAACATAAGTATGATGACCAGGGATATGCGCTTCAAGCCGATGGTCAAGATTAAAGTAACATTTTAACCTTATTGCAAACTGGTAGCCACCCAGATGACCGAAGACTAGCCAGATAGTCCCGTGTGCGTTGAGAAACGGCTTATTTAGGAGCGACTTATCTGGAAGTGATCATGAGATCGACCAGCGAATCTGGTTAAAAAATGCTGTAGTAACCTAACCGCCGGCGATCAGCCCCAGGTCGAATTTGTATAATTTGGGCTTAAAGAAAACACTCATTGTATGAAAACAAGACATGCTTTTTATGAAAAGATGCTAATTGAACAGGGAAAAAGTGATTGGAACACTTACACGTAAAACTTGCGAAGTTGATCGATGTTCCAAGTATTGGACAAAATCCGACCATCCTCCATGGCTAACCGCGCAGATCCTGGCCGCGGCATTGAGACGACAGTGTATGGCCCTTCCCACTTTGGGGAGAATTTATTGCGGTTAGACTGGTCTTGAATTTTTCGTAAAACCAAGTCACCAACGATGAGATCACGTGGTCGCACCTTTTTACCGTGATACTTGCGTAGAGCCTGCAAGTATACCGCAGACTTGATCAGGGCGCGATCACGCCGTTCTTCCAGGAGGATGAGATCTTGCGATCGCTGTTCGGATTGATTGACCTGTTCGAATTGATTCGTGCGAACAGATCCAATACTAACTTCCATAGGCAACACAGCCTCGGCCCCATAGACCAAATGGAAGGGTGTCTCACCGGTGGCTCGACTAGAGATAGTCCGTAGTGCCCATAGAACAGTATAGAGCTCGTCTGCCCAAGCCCCCGAGCGGGTCTTGAGGCGATCAAAAACACGTTTTTTGATGCCTTGCAATACTTGCCCATTGGCCCGTTCTACGGCACCATTGCTTTGTGGATGTGCCACGGAAGCAAAGCACACCTTGGTCCCAATCTGATTGCAGTAGTCTAGGAAGAGACCGCTAGCGAACTGAGAACCGTTGTCTGTGATGAGACGGTTTGGAACACCAAATCGTGCCACAATGTTCTTGTGAAAGAACTTTTGTGCAGCTGATGCAGTAATATTTCGTACTGGTTCGGCCTCAATCCACTTTGTGAACGTGTCAATGGCTACGAACAGAAACTTGTACCCATTGACCGCTTGTGGCATAGGGCCGACGATGTCCATTCCCCAGATCGCGAAGGGCCATGCGAGAGGAATAGTTTGCAATGCATAAGCGGGTTGATGAACCTGTCTTGCATGAAACTGACACTGTGGACACATCTTGACCATAAACTTGGCATCATCGAGTGCCGAAGGCCAGTAGAATCCCTGTCGAAAAATTTTTCCGACCAGTGTTCGGTATGACGCGTGTGCACCGCATACACCGTCATGTATTTCTTTCAAGAGGGATTTTCCTTCCTCCTGAGATATGCAGCACATGAATACTCCTTGAGTACCCTTTCTGTACATAACCCCATCTATGAGTTTGTACAGACGCGCCTTTCGAATTAATCGATCGCTTTTGGTTTCGTCCTCGGGTAGGGTCCCATGTTCAAGATAGACCCTCAATGGATGAGTCCAATTTTGTTCCTGACCGAGGTTGGCAACGAAGGCTATTGCCGGATCATCCTCGACCGAAGTCATGATCGAAGGATGGTCCAAGTGTTCAATGAACACTCCTGCCGGAGCGGATGAGCGTGAGGATCCAATTTTGGATAATTGGTCTGCGAGAAAATTGTCCTTTCGCGGGACGTATTGGACTTCGAAGTGACTGAAGTGTTTTTCCAATCTCCTCACTTCCCCCAGGTAATGAGCCATTGTCTCATCGGAGGTGCTGTACTCCTTGTTTACCTGGTTTACGACTAGCTGTGAGTCCCCCCTCACCACTAATCGACGGACTCCGAGGAATTTTGCTGCCCGGAGCCCTGTAAGAAGACCTTCATACTCTGCTGCATTGTTGGTGGCAACAAAGTGTAGTTGAATAACATACTTAAGTTGTTCGCCCTGAGGCGTAACTAAGACCACTCCAGCCCCCGAGTGTTGAAAACTACGGGAGCCGTCAAAGTACATTGTCCAATAATCGGGGTACTCCAGTTCCTTTGCCAACTGCACGGGTGGCTCAGGGTTGGTCCATTCGACCACAAAGTCGGCCAAAACCTGAGACTTAACCACCGTGCGAGGGGTGAAATGGATCTCGAAGGCACCGAATTCGACCGCCCATTTGGCGATTCAACCAGATTTTTCTGGATTTCGGACAATATCCCCTAAAGGAAAAGAGGAGGGTACTGTGATCTTGTGTGCTTGAAAGTAATGTCGTAGCTTACGGGAAGCCATCAGTAGCGCGTAAAGTATCTTTTGGACCTCAGGGTAGCGCTCCTTAGGACCATGAAGTACTTCGCTCACATAGTAGACAGGTCTGTGTACTCCTTCCCTTTCCGCGATCAGAACTGCGCTGACCGCGTGTGGGGTGGCCGCCAAATAGAAAAGTAATGGTTCTTCCTTTTCAGGAGACACCAATACTGGCGGACTGGAAAGATATGTTTTTACCTCCTGAAACGCTTTTTCGGCCTCATCGGACCACGTGAAGTTATGATGTTTCCGCAAGGCTTTAAAGAAAGGTAGTCCCCTTTCGCCTAATCGCGATATAAAGCGACTTAAAGCCGCCATGCGACCAGCCAGGCGTTGAACATCCTTCATGGTCGAGGGCAACCTCATTTGTTCAATAGCTCTGATTTTCTCAGGATTAACCTCAATGCCCCTGGAACACACAAGGAAACCAAGAAGCTTCCCTGAAGAAACCCCGAAAGAACATTTCTCCGGGTTCAATTTTATTCCAAAGCGATTCAAGTTACAGAAGGTTTCAGCAAGATCGTCCAAATGAGATAATCTTTTGGTGCTCTTTACAACCAAGTCGTCTACATATGCTTCGAGATTACGCCTTATCTGGGAAAGAAAGGTCTTTTGCATCAAGCGCTGGTACGTGGAACCAGCGTTCTTGAGACCGAACGGCATTCTGACGTAGCAGTATGTGCCGAACGGGGTGATGAAGGCAGTTTTCTCTTCATCGTCTTCTGCCATGCTAATTTGATGATATCCTGAGTAGGCATCCAAAAAACTCATCAGTTCGCAACCCGCAGTGGAGTCAATCAGCTGGTCGATGCGGGGAAGGGGAAAGTCATCCTTCGGACAGGCACTGTTGAGGCTAGTATAGTCAACGCACATGCGCCACTTGCCATTTGACTTGCGGACCATGACCGGATTGGCGAGCCAGTCTGGGTGATTCACTTCGCGTATAAACCCGGCTTGTAAGAGTTTGTCTAACTCTTCTCGGATGGCTTCCTGTCAGTCGGTGGCAAAACGCCTGAGCTTTTGCTTTATTGGTCGTTGTCCAGGTCGAATTGCTAACCTGTGCTCAATTACTTCCCTTGGGACACCGGGCATGTCGGACGGTTTCCACGCAAACACGTCTGCGTTAGCCCGGAGGAAAGCAACGAGGTCGAGTTCCTATTTGTCATCCAGGGCTGACCCAACCCGAATTGTCTTGGATGGGTCATCTGGGTACAAGGGAACTTGTTTGAGTTTCTCATCTGGTCGAGGAGCAGCCCTGATCGCATCGGTGGCGACGGTGGCGACCTGAGCGTCCCGGAGGGGAAGTTGATCGACCATCTCCAAAGATAGCCGGTCGCACGTGAGCGCCACGTTGCGACTTCCTCGGACCGAAATGACACCTTTGGGGCCAGGCAATTTCCCGCACTGATAAGCATAGTGCGTTGCCATCATGAACTTAGCAAGAGTCGGCCTGCCAAAGATTGCATTATAAGCTGAATCACAATCGATTACATCGAAAGTAACCAATTCTGTTCGGAAGTTATCTGGTTCTCCCAGAGTGACCGGGAGGACCACTTGTCCCAATGGCATCATGGAGGGGCCTGGGATTATCCCATAAAACGGATGGATTATGGGCTTGATCTTCGAACGAGGAATTTGCATCTCGTCGAGTGTCTTGACCAATAAAAGATCAAGGGAACTTCCCCCATCAATCAGGACCCTTTCGACTCTCGCGTTACTGATGATTGGGGTAATAACCAGAGGTAGCCTCAATGGTCGAGTTAGCCCCACAGGACAGTCAGTGCGATCGAACGTCAAAGGCATATCTGACCAACGGGGATATTGAGGTTCGCCAAGGGATGTCTCCGTTTGGTTAACCTCTCGGCAAAAGGTTTTAAACTGCCTTTTGGAAACGAAAGAGGAGGAACCTCCGAAAATGACATTAACATGATTTTGAGGTACCTGGTAAGCCATTTCGTCGTCTCCATCGACGTCTCTAACCCCGCACGCCTGCTCTTTAGGCGGTAAGGTTGGCATTGGCCCAGCTCCTTGGTAGAAATCATCCAGCTGTTTCAACCAACTCCTGCAGTTTTTGAGGTCGTGGCCTGCGGAGTTGTGGAGTGGACACCACCTCTTGCCCTCCTGCGGATTAGTTGATTTTTCTGGCTGGTCGGAATCCCGGCCGCCAGAAACAGTTTTACTTTTAAAAGAAGACTTATTACCTTTGGTCGAAGGTGGTTTCTCCGCGACTGCGACCTCACGGTACTGTCCAGAGCGGTTCCTCTTCGACTTTTTTGACTTCCCACCCGGTAAAGACCCCGGCTTTTTGCTTGAATCTTCTTTCTTGGCGGCCTTGAAGCCTGGTTGGGGCGGTAGGTCCCCCTTATCAACCATTCGGTTCCATTCGACTGCCTCGGCTGCATCGGAGTATCGATCAGCCATATCGAACAGATCGGCCACTGATCGAGGAGGGTGGATAAGCAAGTCTTCAATGAATCTCCGGTATCGAACGGCATGCTTAAATGCCCTGATTACGGAGCCATCAAATATGTTCGGGATGGTATTTCTTACCCCGACAAACCTCTTAACAAACTGCCGAAGCGTTTCGGTCGAAGTTTGCCGCAGTCTATGCAAGTCGTCCTCCTTACCCGGCTTTTGGTAACAGTTTTGGAAATTGCTGAGGATGGCATTGCATAGCATTTCCCAATTATAGATAGAACCCTCAGGCTGATTGAACAACCAGGTTCTAGCCGGTCCTGCGAGGACTGTTGGCAGGTAGTTGGCCATGACCTTGTCATCGCCTCCTGCTGCTTGGATGGCAGTAATATAGATCTGAAGGAACTCAGATGGGTTTTGA
Organism: Pharus latifolius; assembly: GCA_019359835.1. NCBI lineage: Eukaryota > Viridiplantae > Streptophyta > Magnoliopsida > Poales > Poaceae > Pharus > Pharus latifolius. Next base: position 22,908,143 of record CM033326.1, read on the forward strand.
GTTCCATCAAACCTCTCAATGGCCCCTGGTCGAAACTTATCGGGCCAAACGACTACTCGTAGGCCAGGCGAGAAAGCTTTGCAACCAACGTAAGGACCGTGAACCGTCCTGCGACTTTCGGTCGGGTTTCGAGCAGACTCACTTAATGGCGAGGTTACTCGGGGTCCCAAACGAGAGTGAACGGGAACTCGATCCCTACTACGAGAGTCCTGCATTCGCCGATATTTGTCCTGTCGGGACGGTAGAGGTGGTGGGTAACTCCGTCGGCCAGAGCCAAAATGAGGACCATCTCGTTCACGGGGATGTGTCACTGAGCGGGAAGAGGCTGTTGGGGTCGCCTCGGATGCGACCTCGTCCAGTCTTTCCGCCAGGATCCTGAAAAAGGCCGGTCTCTGCGCATCCGTGGCCGTAGGAGGAAAATTACGCATGACCTCCGCGATAGATCGCAGTCGACCATGGGTACTTCTCCTAGGGGCATCAGGTGTAACTGTTTCTTCGTCCACTGGGAAATGCTCCGGTGGTAAGGAAGGAGTCTGGTCACGTCTACGACCACGCGACCGTCGAGAAGAACTCGGGGCAGCATCGTAACGAGCCTGAGCATCTTGAAGAGCCTCTAGGGCAGTTCTGCGTAGTTCGTTGTTCTGTTGCTCGAGATCTTGCTCCTCCTTCTGTTTGCGATCTTGTTCTTCCCTCTGTTTGCGATCTTGTTCTTCCCTGGCAGCCTGTTGATCGGGAGTTTCCTCCGACAACGCAGCAAACTGCCTAGGGAGAGAGGTCGCCGATGGGGAGAACATCTCAGTTTGTTCCGAGTCAGACTCGAAATCAAAGAGACGGTGGAGGTTATCAGGGTCGAACCTTCGTGGGCTAACTTCAGGGTCACCATCATATTTTCCCTCAGCGGGATCGTATGACGGGCCGGATTCATCACCTAGCACATTAAGAACCTCTGCGGGTTCTGACCTTGTGCCAGTTACCTCCTGGTCGATTAACATGACTTGGGGAGATGATTCAACCTGTGGAAGATTCTGGCCTTCGACCTCTTCCATCGGAACAGGATCGCTTGGAGAAGGCATGGGTATATGGGCATAATCCTCGAGATCAAAATCGTTCTCGGAATCATATGCTCCAGCCATGTTTCGGCGAACCTCCGAATTTCAATTAGGACGCCTTGAGAAAGGCCCCACGGTGGGCGCCAGCTGTCGACGATTCGGACTCGGAGTCCTCAGCCGAACTTATGCAGAATTTGTAATTGTGAGACCTTTCAAGATGACCCTTCGGGAAGGTATGCTGAACAATAGTGAACAGGAGCACAGAGAGTTTAGACAGGTTCGGGCCCTCGATGGTGGGAGTAAAAGCCCTACGTCCTGTTGAGATTTCACTAAGTGTGGTAAAAGGTTTACAAAAGGGGGGAAAAGTCCTCAGAGGCGAGGATTTTTCCCTGTAAGAGTTTACAAGGATAAGCCAAAGAAGGCTTACTAAAATGCTATATGAGGTGTGCCGTAGACTTGGCTAACTTGGATGATTTTTGGGTTTCTTGATCTTCCGATCTCTCGGTTGATGTTTCGGATGATCCCCCCCTCATTGATGCTCCATGCCATCCTTTTGTACTGTTTGAAAGGGTGCCATGTAGAGGAAACTGCATCAAACGGTTGCACGGACGGTTGGATGCGGTTTTTTGGAACTGCTCTTAACCTCCACGCAGGTTAAACACGTGTTATTCACGGATAACTGTATGTGTTAACCTTCTGACGGTTGATTCTCCACGTGTAGGAATCTTCGGGATACTTAGAATATCCTGTTGTACGGGCAACCGAAATAGATAGATCCCAAGTATCCTGATCGGCAGATGTTCTGACCGCGGGATATTGGCTGACCGCGCAATATCCCGAATGTGTAGTTCGCGTATAGCCTACGAACTTCTGACCCCGCAAGGCTTACGGTCTGACCGCGTAAAGCTGCGACCTGATCGCGTAAAGCTTGCGACCTCATGGTGATGCCCCTCAGAATAGCTTGAGTTCGCATCACCAGATACATGTCTGGTTCGAACTTGTCTTGAACCAAAAGTTTATTAGAAATGACCCGGGTGTCAATCCTCGTCAAACACCAATCATCTATAGTTCTTGAGCTCCCATTAATTCAGCAACAACAAACACAAGACCAAATCAAAGCTCCACTCACAATCCCAGAGAATGCAGGTATACGAATACAAACACTTCAAAAACAGGCAATGCAGAATATAATTCTCAAGAAATGGCAAACACAGGACAAGCTTTCATCTCAAAGAATAGTAGCTCACCGAATTCACTGAGAACACTAGTGGACTCAAATCACAACATATTCAGAGCTCAGTTCTTCGGAACACAGAGGCACAGCTCAATCAAAACATAACTTAAGAATTTGGGATGGTCCTGGAGTTGACAAATGACATTTCATTTCATCTGAGCATGAGTCAACACAATCATTAAACAATTCATTGCTCAATACACTAATCCAGTGCAAGACAGTCACTTTGAATAACAAAAAAGAGAACTACTTCAGAACTTAGTAGACTATCATTTCAGTTCATCTCAGTATAATTCATCTCAGATCAACTACCTAGGCAATCACAGAACAAATTCACTTTGATTCAACTCATAAATTGGAAATTGAGAATTCAATTCAACAATTACATACAAGCATTCATCTCATACATCGAATCCATTTCAGTTCATCAGAATTCAAGGACAAAGAATGTGAGAAGAGTTGAACCAGTCATGATAGCGGCTGGAGTTGCTGGAGCTCAATCATGGCCTTGGAAGTGGAAGAGGAACTAGGGTTGTTGAGGTTGAGGAAGAAGTCAGGCACAGAGGTCGGCGGAGCAGCCGTGGAGGTGGTCCTGGTCGTGGTTGAGGTCGACGCAGCTGATGTCACCGTCAACTCACAGGACGTGGTGAGCACCAGCGGTGTAATGGACGCGGCGGCGGTGGTTGGAGTGGAGAGGCGGCGGGAGTAGCGCGGTCGAGGGTGGAATTAGAAGACAGAGAGAGGAAAGAAGGCAGCAGCGACTTCGCGTGAAGAGGCGACGGCGGTCGCGGGAGCTTCGCACGGCTACACGCGAGGGACGCGCGGCGCGGAGTGAGATTGGTGGCGATAGAAGATGGCGGATCGGAGGCGGTGCAGGACGTAGATGCAGAACGGCGCTAGGGTGGAGGTTAGGCGAGATCGGCTACCTTGGCGGCGGCACGATGCACGTGAGGTGGCGCGGCAAGTGCAGGAGGCGGCAGATCGGGCGCAGGAGGCGCGGATGTGGCGGATTTGGCGCTTTTGATGCTCCGGATCTAAGTGCGGCGGAGGCGACGTGGGGAGATTTGGTGGCATGGTGGAAAAAGGGGCACTGGAGAGAAAGAAGAAACCAGCTAGGGTCAGGAGTGGTAGGAGGTGTGGATCTAAATTTGGGGGGAGGTAGAAGAAGAAGTTGGAGGTGAGGAGAAGAGGAGGAGAGGAGGAGACAACAGCCGTCACCGCCGCTGTCACTACGGCGGCGAACGGCTCCAGAGAAGAAGAAGCAGAAGTGGCGACTGCTGGAAAAGAGGAGAGAAACAGAGAAGAAAGGAGAGGGAAAGAAGAAGGTGGAAGGAGAAGCTGCACCACGGCGTACGGCCTGGCCGTCGGTGGTGAGGTGGGACGGAGATGTGGAAACGGTGATGGGGAAGAAGAGAAGGAGAAGAAAAAAAGAAAAGCCAGGCTCGAAGAGAAACAATGGCCGGCGGCTGGGGTTTAGAGAAGAAAGGTGATTTTTCAAAAAGACCCTCGGGGTTTTAAAAATCACAAAAAGGTCCTCCCCAAGTTAGGGTTTAGATTTATGAGTCTTGGCTATTTTGCAAATGGGTGTTTGAGGTTTTAGGAAATTATAGGAAGGTCCTTGGCAGCTATGATTTGAGATTCCGGGCCCCCAGAGACTCCAATTTCAGTACGGTCAGTTCCTATGCCAAGAATTGATACCAGCCTAGACCGTCTCGCAAGAGAATGAGGACGATGCAGTGGGCGAGTATTCAGTCATTCTTTCCTCAGGGACTAGAGAAGAAAAATGTGTAAAACTAAACTAAATCAATGGTAAATGAAATAAACTAGATGAGAAGAGAGAAGATGTCAGAAGAAATAGAGGAGAAAGAAAGAGGTCATCATTTCGACAAATGATCCGTGCTAAATCTATACATATGTTCGTGAGAACATGAAGTAGAATCATTGTAGTTTAGTAGTCTCACAAGAGCACGGCGAAAACAACTAACACAAGTGGTCTATCGATGATATCAACGAACAAATGATGATGAAATAGCACAGACCGCACTTCAATTCCTTTTAACAACCGTCCCCAAGCAAGCACAAGTAACAATCCATAGCTCAACACTATCAATGGAAACGATGCACATCCAAGTTCTCAGTTCTGCATGAACAAACAGATGTCAAGAACAAAAGCTCGAATCATTTCAAACAATAAAATGAATTCAACTGCATCCAATGGAATTCAGCTTCAGGATTTTGATTCATCAACTACAAGCAGAGAACAAATACAGATTTCAAAACCTTTCAATTCAGTCCAAAGACTAAGAATTAATCCATCAGAATTATAGTTCATCAGTGAGAACTCAACAAATACAATACAAAATAGTGCTAATTTTAGTGCAGAAAGTTCTAATTAACGTGAAGAAATAAAACTGTAGTTGGATTGTGAATCATTCAAAATTCAAGTTGTGCGTCTCATATTCAAATTTGGTTCTTTACAAGCATTGCAGAAAACAGGGGAGGGAGAAATGAGATTGAGAAAGGAAATTGTCACTGAATGGCTGTTGAAGTCGAGGAAGAAGTCAAGCACAGAGATCGCCGGAGCAGCCAAGGAGGAGGTCGTGGCCGTTGTCGAAGTCGTTGGCATCGAGGTTTGAGAAGACGTTCCCATCGCCGGCCCACGGGATATGGTCGACAATAGGGAGGAGGACGGCGGTGGTAGATCTGGCGGTGACACGAACTAGACGTGGCCGGAAATAGAGAGAGAAGGGAGAGGAGTGGTGGCTTGTGGAGATGGCACCGGAGTTAGCCGCTGAGGCGCGGATCGGGAGGAGTTGGATTGGCCAGATCTAGCGGATCTACCGGCGGTGGCGCGAGGTGGTGCGAGCACACACGGCATCAGCATCAGCGGCACAGATCCAGGCGGCGATGGGCGCGGGACGCGGCGAGGTGAGATTGGCGAGGGTGGGATGGATCTACGGTGGCGGCACTACACGAGCAGGGAGAACCGGCAGCGTGGCAAGAAGTGGGTGCTAGATCTGACAGAGGAGGGGAGCGGCACGGCAGCGGTACAACGCGCGCGGGAGGTGTGCCGTAGAGGAGCGGCGCGCATCTGGCGGCGGCGCAGCCCAATGGAGCGGTGTCTCAGCGAGGGAGGCGCTAAAAGGAGGCGGTGCCGGTGGCATAGAAGAAGAGGGAGGAAGCAAGAAAAGCGGCTTCGCCGTAGAAGGAAAGATGAGGGAGTTAGAGAAGGGGAGGAGAATAGGGAAGAAGAAGAAAAGAGGAAGGAGAAGCCGGCTTTGGGCTAGAGGTTGACGGAGGTATGGAAAAACCAGGGGGGAGGCAGAAAAGAAGCTCCATCGACGGCGTATGTCCTGGTCGTCGCCGGCGTGGTGGTAGGAGGTGTGGATCGCGAGGCGGGAGGGAGAAGAAGAAGATAACAAAGGAAATACCAGGCTCCAAGGGAAACATGTTTGACGAAATGTGAAGTGGGTATGTCTAGGAAGGCCCAAATTTTTTTGGGGTTGGCCTCTATGCCTCGCTGGGACACAAGGAAGCCGAGTAGCTTCCCCCCTTGTACGCCGAAGGCGCACTTTTCCGGGTTAAGCTTTAACCCGTATTCGCGGAGGCTGCAGAAGGTCTCCGCTAGGTCGTCGATGTGAGCGGCCGCACGGGAGCTTTTCACAACCGCATCGTCGACGTATCCTTCGGCGTAGCAGCCGATTTGGTCCTTAGAGACCAGTGACATGAGTCGCTGGAAGGTTGCTCCAGCGTTCTTCAACCCGAAGGGCATGTGGATATAGTAGAAGGTCCCGAGAGGAGTTATAAAACTCTTCTTTTCATCGTCCCCTTCCGCCATCCGGACTTGGTGATAGCCCGAATACGCGTCTAAGAAGCTCACCAGCTCGCACCCCGCTGTCGAGTCGACCAGTTGGTCGATCCGCGAGAGTGGGAAGTTGTCTTTTGGGCAAGCGCGGTTAAGGTTGGTGAAGTCTACGCACATTCGACACTTGCCGATCGACTTCTTCACGAGGACAGGGTTTGCCAGCCACTCGGCGTGCAAGACCTCCCGAATGAACCCTACCTCTCGGAGCTTGGCAATCTCAACCTTGATAGCCTCTTGGTGTTCAAGGGAGAGCTTTCTCAACTTCTGTTTGACCGGGTGGTGACCGGGGGTCACAGCGAGCTTATGCTCGATAACCTCCTGGGCGACGCCCCGCATGTCGGAGGGCTTCCACGCAAAGACGTCGGAGTTTTCACACAGGAAGGCCGCGAGTTGCTCCGTGTGCTCTTAGGAGAGGTCTGCCCCAATCTTGACGGTCCTGCCCCCATAGTCCGAGGACAGCAAGACCTTCCAGAGGTCCCTTTTCGGACCCGGCTTGGGAGGAGACCTCCAGGAGGGGACGGCCATGGCATCCAACGCCGGGGAAGAGTTCTGTCCCCCCGGGGACTTGATCATGTTGACGCTCCCGATTGCTGTAGTGGCGCGCTCATAAAGGGCGCGAGCCATGTCCTAGTCGCCTCGAGCAGTGATCACTCCGTGTGGCCCAGGATCTTCATGCAGAGGTAGTTTTGGTGGATCGTGGCTCCAAGACGGTTGCTGGTGGTCCTCCCCATGATTGAGTTGTACGAAGAGGGCAGGTCCACAACGTCAAAATGGACCAGCTCAGTCCGGTAGTTGTCCTGGGAGCCGAAGGTCATGGGAAGATCGACCTTCCCCACTGGGCGGATCGTCTTCCCCGAGGACGAAGCCTTGCAAGAGCCCGGCCGCGGGTTGCAGCAGCTTTTCATCGACCTGCATTTCCCTGGCAGGATGTCGGGGGAACTCCCGCCGTCGACGAGTATACGTGCCAGCTGGCAATTGTAGATAGTGGCGGAGACGATAAGCGCGTCTTCATGGGGGAAGCGAACCCCGCGTGCATCTTCTGCTGTAAAAGTGAGGGGGACGTCCGACCACTTTGGTGGCTGAGACGTGTGTCGCACCCTCACAACCTTTACCTGCCGTGCATACTCCTTGCGTTGGCACTTGGAGTCTCACCCTGAGGTGGACCCCCCATGATGACGTTGACGTGCCTTTGGGAGGTTTGAAAGGGGAGCTCTTCTGTTGAGCCCCCTTCCAGCGTTTGTCCTTGCTGCTCCCCCGAGGGGGTAGGAAGAGCCGGCAAAGCGGCTGGGGGGGCAAGGAGGCAGGACTCCCTCCCCCCTACCCATGCTGGTCGAGGAATGCTGCGAAGTGTTGGAGAAGCTGGTGGCATTCCCGGGTAGCGTGGGTAGTGGACTTGTGGAAAGTGCACCACAGGCCCTCCTTGCCTCCCGCCATGGGGCCTTCGCGACCGCGAAATGGCTCCCCCCCCCCCCACGGCTTTTTGGCTTGGGGAAGGGACGAATGCCCCTGAGGGCATCATGCCAGCCGCCTCCGCCGTTGAGGACAAAGTTGTCCTGAGGCCGTGGCTCGCTGCAGCTGCCCCTCTTGGGACGCTTGAGGGGGTCCCTAGCCTCGCCATCAGCGGGGGCGGAGGCCCCCTGGTTCTTCTTCCAAAGGTTGTCCTCCTCCGCCTAAGCGTATTTCTCGAGCACAGTGAAGAGCTCGTCGGCGAAGGAGGGGCAACTCCGGGAGAGTCTTCGATGGAGCTCCGCGGGGAGGATTCCGCTCTTGCACGCCTTGATGACTGTGGAGTTAGGGATGTGAGCCACTTTGCTGTTGACCTGAGCAAAGCGCTTAAAGAAGCTACGGATGGTCTCCCCCGTCCTCTGTCGGATGGTGTAGAGCTGCGATGAGTCCAGGGGACGCACGTAGTTCCCCTGGAAGTTTGCGCATAATTCGCGCTTAAGCTGCGCAAAAGACTTGATGGAGCCGGCCTTCAGGTTATAGAACCACCAGCGGGCGATCTCGGTAAGGTAGAGGGGGAAGACGTTGCATTGCACTGTCTCATCCCCGCCAGCTGCTGATATAGCCGTGGAGTACACCTGCAGAAACTCGTAAGGATCGGACTCACCATTGTAGTGTTCGATGTGTGGTGGGCGGTAAGGTCGCGGCCTGTGGACGCACCGGAGTTGGAGGCACAGTGGTTGGTTGGCCCCCTCCACCTCCTGGGGGGAGTCCCGGTCGCTGTCCCTTTTGACGGGGGACGCACGTTCATTGTTGAAGTTGGGTAGGGGTCCAAGAGGTCCACTGGCGCGACGGTAGCATCTCTTCTCCTCCAGGTTGGTTGAACTAACCTCTTGGACATCCGGGCACCCCCCAGACGTGGCGGTTGCTTCTTCAGTGGGTCTCTTCCCCCAGCTGGGATGGGAGCATGGCTCACCGCGGCCGCAAGCCGAGGGGAGCTCCGTCCGGTAGAGCAAGGGAGCCTCTCCGGACTTCGTTGTACGCATTTTCTCAACCTCCTCCCAGGTAAAGCGGACCTGATCCGTCGGGGGAGCCCTCGGGGGCTGCCCTAGGGGAGGAGGGAGCTCATGCGCGGCGATTATAGGCCCGGAGGGTACTACCGGGGTGCAGGCGGAATCCGCCGCCGGGCAGGCCCCCGGAGCGACGTCCGGAACCAGAGAGTGGGGTCCCTCACGGGGGAGGTCCCGCAATGGGGTGGAAACTGTCCCGCGGACCGCCTCCAGCGCGGTAGACGCGACCGACGGGGCGGAACTGGCTCCTAGTGTGGGGAAAACTCCCGGCGCGCGATGGCCCCCCGGTCCCAGGAAGATCCCCGGTGCGGGGTGAGGCCCCGGCATGGCGACAGGCATAAGGTAAGCCCCCGGCACCGAGAAGGCTCCCGGCACCGGGAAGGCTCCGGACGACGGACCCACCGGAGGGACGTAGCCCCAGTGGGGTCTAGGTCCTGGGAGCGATCGGGCCTCCGAGGATCGGAGGGGCCACCGGGTGTCCCATAAATGGGGGCATGGCCCCCATGAACGGGAACTGCGGTGGATAGACGGGGGCAGTCGGCCACGCCAAAACGCGGAGCAGCTCATCCATGGAGCACTGGGCGCGGAGTTGGCCCTCGACAAGAGCTTCGAGCAAGGTGTCCCGAGAAACCGAGGGTGTCGTCGGGGGAGGTTGGTCCCCATCGAGGCGTCCGTGGTCACTGGACTGGGCCCCGAGGTGTGTCCACCGGAAATAAAGGGAAGGGTTAGAGGTGGTACCTAGGTTTGGCCGCGTCTGGCCGGAAGCGCCGGGTCGGTCGTGTCTCGAGGGGGTGGCGCAGAGTCACTGGGACCAACGTCACTGGGTAGGGCGTGAGCCCTCGTTCTTGGGGCAGCCATGGCAATTCATCACGACGATCCCCACGGACGGCGCCCACTATCATGGTATTGCGAATACCTCAATAGGTTTAATGGAGGTTACTAGCGAAGAAAAGACAATGCGAGCTGACCGCATGACCGGTCCCCTCCCGTCGTGCAAGCACAAAGAATGACACGAGGATTTATACAGGTTCAGGTCTCAGTGGAGACCCTAGTCCTGTTGACGTGCTCCTGACATGAGTCGGCTGGGGGAGTTCTCTCGTGGGGAGAGTGCTCCAAAGCACGCCTATTGGTTTTTGTGTATTGATGCGAATGAAATGGTCCTTTGTTACAACAGAGGGTACAAGGGCATGTATAGGCCCAAAAAATACAAAAAGACTAGACTAACCCGGTTGCAACCATCGGATTGGAGGGCACTAGCGTCCTCTTACTGACCAAGGAAGCTCGACGATTGACAAGTCTCCTCGGAGATTCCCGAGGCATTCCTCACGTGATCCCTGCGTGACTCGGCGCCCAGGACGGGGCCAACGGGGCCCTTGTCCCCGGGCCAAAGGCGGCGCCCGGGATAGGGATCACCAGGGCCGTTGTCCCCGAGCCAAAGGCGGCGCCCGGGACAGGGGCACCGGGCCTTTCGGCCTTTGTCCCCAGGCAAAAGGCGGCGCCCGGGACAGGGGTCACCGGGGCATTGTCCCCAGGCGAAAGGCGGCGCCCGGGACAGGGGCACCGGTGTAACATCCCAGTTTTTGCTACCACTTAGCTTGCCAGTCAGTATATCTTCATTGGATTTGCGGATATCTCAACCCCATTTTTGATCTCTTATCTCAGAATTATGATCCTAGGTATGCCACTACCTTAATTTAAAAAGTTGGCAGCCAAACTCCACCTTTCATACAATTTTTACATTTCAGTCCAAAAGTATTTCAGATTGGTCCTTTTCTAGATTTTCCCAGAAGCCTTAAAAGGGCTAAAAGCCACAAATCAGCCCCAAACCTTGATTTGATTCATGGAATATCTCCCAACTGCTATTCTGAATAGAATCCTCTTCAGGCAAAATCTCAAATCTCATCCTAGGTCTCAGTTTTCAGCCTCGACAAAAATTCAGTCCCTGATTACCGTAATTACCTAATCTTTCTATTTTTTTTTTGCTCAAAGCCAGACTAAAAACACCATATTGTGTCTTCTATCCCTGCAAACCTACTTACTAAATTTAGTGAGTCCATTTGGCAAAGCCAGTTTCAACCAAAACCAAGTTTATTGCCAGATTTACAATTCAGTCCAAGAATCAAGTTCCAAAAATTGCAGATCGGCCCAAAACTTCTTTTTCAGCCCCACCTTTCGACCAGGCCCCAGCAGGCGTTCGACCAGCGCCGTTCGCCGGAACCTTCGCTGCCGGCCAGGACTCGTCTCCACCTGCGATCGTGTCCGACGTGTCAGCACGTGGTGCTCACGTCGCACAAAAACCTTCCACCATGGCAACGACTAACGACCGCTAGCAGCGTTATTTCGTTCTGTGCGCGCGCGTGCCTACAGCCGTCAGAAGCTTTTCGCCACATCGCCACCATGCCGAAGCCAGCCATCCCGTCACCCTGCTCTAGACAGATTTGGCGTGATTCACTTCTCTGGCAGAGCCGCTGCCGCGTCCCAATGCTGTCTCGATCCCTCCACTGTCGCCAGTCACGCCGTATCCCACTCGATTTGCTTCAAGTCTCGAAGCCCCAGCCACTGCCTATATAAACCCTCCCCCTTGGCCCAGAGTTTCTTCACACCACCAGCAATGACTAAGTTCCAGCTTCTTCACCTCCTTCTTCGTCTCCGGTGAGCCAACAGAGAGGAGTACGGTGCCAACCTGTTCTGCTGCACCAGACCTCAAACTGATCACACCTGTGAGTCCCTCTCATCCACCTCGCTGTGCTATAGCTTTTAATTGCATCCCGGCAGACCCTGACGCCGGTGATCGCCGGATTTCCCCTTTTGCCCTTTTTCGGTAATGCTGCCCGTTTTAGCCCAAATTGATCCTTATCGTAGTAGAGTATCTTGACCAGTAGAGCACCTCCAGCAAGCATGTGATCTTAGTTTTCAAATTGAAGCTCACTGTGTAGCTTTCCCCATTTTTGCGCGCTGCCGACGACCGATTCACGTCGCCAGGCCTCGCCGTTGATTCCCCAGCTGAATTAACTTCGCCAGTAGCTTCCCTTTACCCCTCTATTTCTCTCACTGGGAGCAATTAACCCCTGAAGCCTTGTAGCAGAAACTCCCAATTCCAGTGTCATCTTCTTTGGCGCCGATCACTGGAGATCTGTTCCCTGCTGTTCTAGCTGCTTCCATCTTGTCCTGTATGCTCGCCTCGATCTCCTGAGCATTATCCTCCACTAGCCTGATCTCTAGATCTGCCCAGATTGAAAGTTATAGCCTTGCCAAGTTTGGTCCAGAACCTATATTTGTGCCGTGTCGCCACCGCAGTTCATCACCGCCGTTCATCGCCGTCCAGCCACCTCAACCCCTGAAACCACCACCATCGTGTTCCTGTTTCTCTTGCCTACCTCCCAGACATAGTTGGCGAAGCATATGAAGTCCTGAACAAAACCTACTGCTTTGCCCTAGCTTTTGACAATGTCAGCTCAGTGTCAATGAGTGTCAGCCACTGGCATTAGCCCTGTTTAACCCCTTTTGGTTGAGCAAATGAAATGCCACTTTTTCTACTAGATCCCTGGAGCCATGTTCTACAACTTACTCTACTGCAACATCTTCAGAAAACTCACCTAAAGCCAACCTAAGTCCATGTCTAACCGTGAACCGAATGCCGACCCTTCGACATTCGACCCCTTTTGAACATATCTCTTCGAGCAGCGCTCAAGTATCTTTGTCAAGATCATTTCCCTGCATGCATGTTATATTTTACTTATTATTTCCTATAGAAACTATTTTTTGTATGCTTCTGTAGTGCGATGTGTTGAATTGTCTCGTTGTTTGTGTGCGAGAATAGAGCAAGAAGCAGAAGAGTCAACAGAAGACTTCGGAGAACCCTTAGAGTCATCAGACCCTACACTGCAAGGCAAGTCTCGAACCTTGATCATGTCTCTCCTAGTATTTTGAGAAAACTAGACTAATTTCTGTTTTAAAGTATATGCATGCTCTATGTTCAAATAAAGTGCTATATTGAAATAATAAGAGTAGATATGACCTAATTCCTTGTTAAGCTCCTCATGTTTGTATATATATCATGCACCCTTGTCACCCTAGGATATCATGCTTAGGCTATGCTTATGCTCAAGATTATGTGTTAAGTGCTAAATGGTCACATGTGAGAAAAGTGTGTTCAAAACCCTTTTGTGAAAGAAAATGTGATTGGAATTGATAGTGAGGATGGTTTGATTGGTTGGTGCTGTATGCATATTGGGAATGTAAAAGACTTCTCATTAAAGATTCATAAGGACAAAAACCTTGTGTTGTACTTCTATGCGGCATGAAAAACGTACTAACCACTTGCCCGATATGGGACGGGCGCAACATAGTAGCTTTCTCGGTATTAGCTTTTCCCTACAATGGTTGTCGGTCCAGTTTCTCGAGAAGAAATTGGTGGGCCACAGGATGCCACGAGTGGTGTGAGCTAATGAGTGAATTAGGCGTATCGAAGGAAGGCGCCCTACGCCAGGATTCTGAGTCGTGCGCGGCTGAATCCATAGGCTATGTGTTGTGCGGGACCATAAGCCAAGGCTAGGAAGAATTGGCTGTGGGGAGTACCCACAACGGTAATAAGGACTGGAATGTCTATTTACCAGGCAGGGAATTGTTAATGCTAGGATTGTAAACTGTTGTGATCTCGGCCTTGTCACATGCGTAAAAGTCGCATGGAGAGGTATCGACTTGAAAGCTGAGTGATCGGTGGATTAAAGTGGTACACCTTTGCAAAGTTATAAAAAGTATCGGATACTCTGAGCTCCAGGTCATGGAGTTTGCGTGCGGTGGATTCTATCCACGTCGATGCAGCACAAGTAGCTTTTGAGAAAGTTTTTCATAATATTGATTAAAGTGGTGACTCACGGAAGACCGCCACACATAACATTTTCTGAAAATCTAGTTTAGGATTTTAAAAGCCTCACTTTTTGAAAGCAAAATCTTTTCCTCAAAACTATTGAAAAACTATTCTATCCTTATCTATGAACCAAAGAGCCCATCATTTTGAAGTTTCCCCCTCATCTATGTACCTGCATTCTTATTTGAGACTTGTTGAGCACTATGTGGACAATGTGCTCACCCTTGCTTTTGCAACCAAATTTAGAGGAAGGATTCATTGATCCCATGTCCTATGGTCTTGAACCCAATATGGAAGAAGAAACTACCCCTAAGGATCCAGCTTACTAGAGGGTCACTTACCAAGTTGAGTCCGATGTGGAGGAAGCCCATGCAATACCGCTGTAGTTGAAGATGAAGATAGCTGAAGCCCTTTTGCTGTTGTTGTTGTTTCATTTTGTGCCGACCTTCGCGTCGAAGAAAACTCCCTGATTTTGTATCAACACTAAATTGTGTCACTTTGGCCGCTATGTTATTGTAATGTTGGTCCTTGTAATCTGCACTTGTTTTATTTACTTGCATTGTTATCTAATGCATCTTGTTGTTGTGAGCTTGCAATGTACCATTCTGAGTGCAACCCACCTGAGTGGTTGCCACGGGATTCCTCAAATGAGGGTCCCACAACCCTTTGTCCCCAGGGCTAATCAACGGGGTTGATCGGGCGGAGATTTCCCCCAACAGTACCACAACACATCGCTTCAGAGGATGTGGATGATGGTAATCTAGAGCTTAGTCCTGGGAGGTTCGACCCGAACAATCTCCAATCTCTCTTTGATTTCGAATCCGATTCGGAACAAGGAGGGATGTTCTCTCTTTGATTTTGAATCTGAGAATTTGCTGAGCAGCGGATTGCTAGGGAGGAGCAAGAACGTAGATAAAGGGAAGAACAGGAACGAAAATGTCGTGGTATTAAGAATACCCCGGCAGGTTTTGAAGACGATCCTAGCGGAGATTACGCAGCGCTGGTTGACCGGGTGACCGGTCCTCCCCCGCCGGACAAACACAAGAATTGACACGGGGATTTATACAGGTTCGGGTCCCGGTGGGGGCCCTAGTCCTGTCGACGCGCTCCCGACCGGAGCCGGCTGGGGAGGCTCTCTCCGGGGGAGAGGCTTCCAGAGCACGTCTGTGAGTTTAGCTATTCCAAATAATAATGAGCTGATCCTTTACAACAGAGGGGTACAAGGGCTATTTATAGCCCCAAAAAGAAGCAAAAAGCCTAAACTACCCCGGAAGCCACCGTCGGATTGAAGGGTAGGACCGTCCTTCTCCGGGTCAAACGTCTTGGATGCTTGACAGGTGGTCGCTGATTCCCGAGGCGTCCCTCGCGTGACCTGCACGTGATAAACAAACAGGGGTTTTACCTTTTAGGAGGGCGATGACGTCCGGGACCCCTTCCGGAGAGCAGGGTCCCGGGAACCTAAAAGGCGGCGCCCGGGGCAGGCACCGGAGGCCACTGTCCCCGGGCGAATGGCGGCGCCCGGGACATGCCCGGGGGGCACGGTCCCGGGGGCCAAATGGCGGCGCCCGGGGCAGGCACCAGAGGCCACTGTCCCCGGGCCAATGGCGGCGCCCGGGACATGCCCGAGGGGCACGGTCCCGGGGGCCAAATGGCGGCGCCCGGGGCTGGCACCGGAGGCCACTGTCCCCGGGCCAATGGCGGCGCCCGGGACATGCCCGGGGGGCACGGTCCCGGGGGCCAAATGGCGGCGCCCGGGGCAGGCACCGGAGGCCACTGCCCCCGGGCCAATGGCGGCGCCCGAGACAGGCACCGGTGGCCACTGTCCCCGGGCCAATGGCGGCGCCCGGGACATGCCCGGGGGGCACGGTCCCGGGGGCCAAATGGCGGCGCCCGGGGCAGGCACCGGAGGCCACTGTCCCCGGGCCAATGGCGGCGCCCGGGACATGCCCGGGGGGCACGGTCCCGGGGGCCAAATGGCGGCGCCCGGGGCAGGCACCGGAGGCCACTGCCCCCGGGCCAATGGCGGCGCCCGAGACAGGCACCGGTGGCCACTGTCCCCGGGCCAATGGCGGCGCCCGGGACATGCCCGGGGGGCACGGTCCCGGGGGCCAAATGGCGGCGCCCGGGGCAGGCACCGGAGGACACTGCCCCCGGGCCAATGGCGGCGCCCGGGACATGCCCGGGGGGCACGGTCCCGGGGGCCAAATGGTGGCGCCCGGGGCAGGCACCGGAGGCCACTGTCCCGGGGCAAATGGCGGCGCCCGGGACATGCCCGGGGGGCACGGTCCCGGGGGCCAAATGGCGGCGCCCGGGGCAGGCACCGGAGGCCACTGTCCCGGGGCAAATGGCGGCGCCCGGGACATGCCCGGGGGGCACGGTCCCGGGGGCCAAATGGCGGCGCCCGGGGCAGGCACCGGAGGCCACTGTCCCCGGGCCAATGGCGGCGCCCGGGACATGCCCGGGGGGCACGGTCCTGGGGGCCGAAGGGCGACGCCCGGGGCAGGCACCGGAGGCCACTGTCCCCGGGCAAATGGCGGCGCCCGGGACCCGACCGGGGGGCACGGTCCCGGGGGCCAAATGGCGGCGCCCGGGACATGCCCCGGAGGCACAGTCCCGGGAGCCTAAAAGGCGGCGCCCGGGGCAGGCACCGGAGGCCACTGTCCCCGGGCAATCATGAACTTACCTGGACTTGACCGCGTGGAGATTTCCCCCAACAGCAGCCACCCATGCCCTCCGGGGACGAAGCTTGAGCCCCCGGAGGGAATGGTTACGGTACCGGGAAAATCTCCGGACGAAAACTCTGGACGAAAATCACCGGAGCCCCGGTGACGCTTCGGTTTCTGTGCCGGGCGCTTTATGGCCGCGCCGTTTTCGCAATAAATGCACGCGCGGTTCGAACCGGCGCCTCGATTTACGCGCCTGTCCCTTCGTTTCCCGCGCACGGTTTGAATTTCAGTGGTCCAGATTGCTCCGAGGGGGCCACGTGGCGCGCATCTAGATCTCGGCCAGCCTCTATAAATAGGGCCTTAGGGGGCCCCGGAAGCTCATTCCAAATCTTCAACTAACTTCAGCTCTCCCGGTAGCGCTCTTCCGGTAACTTCTCCGGTAGCCTTTTCCGGTAGTGAGCGTCCGGGAGTTGTAGACGTAGCCACCTGAAAACTTAGCCACCGAAAAACAAAGAACTCACCTAATGGCGCCCAAAGGTCGAGCGAAGACCACGGAGGTGCCCCCGGAGGAAATTCCCGTGGATTTCCTCTGGGCCTCCGAGTTCTTGGCCTCGGACGCGGAGTCCCTGGTCAAGAAGGGCGTCATTGAAGAGGGGGATATCCGGGTCCCCCTAAAGAAGGACGGAGCCCCCCGCCCCAGGCCCGGAGAGGTTGTGGCCTTTGAGGCCTTCCTCGAGGCAGGGCTCCGGCTCCCGATGCACCCGATGCTCCAGGAGTTCCTGAAGGAGTACGGGGTGGCGCTCAACCACCTCACCCCCAACGCCCTCGTCCGGATGGGTCTCTTCATCTGGTTGTACGAGACGGCGACCGGGCGGGAGCCCACCCTCCGCGCCTTCCGGTACTTTTACGAGCCGGCAGCGCGGAGCTCCCACCTGGTGAAGGGAGGACCGAAGTCCCCCTTCGGCTCGGTGATGGTCCAGATGCTGCCCTCCCGGGTGGCGGACTACTCGGCGGCGGCCTCCCGGGACCACTGGGGGGACTGGCTCCGGAGGTGGTTCTACCTCCGGGTCCGGGACGAAGCGGTGGTCTACGCCCCGGAGCCTCCCACCTACAGCCGGTCATCCGCACCGAAGCCACCGGTGTGGACGGACGAGGAGTTCGAGCTCCTCGGGAAGGTGGTGCTGACGAAGAAGGCCCGCTCGATGCGGGACGCCGCGGAGGAGATGGCGCTCCTGCGGCTTTCCCCCTTCTCACGCGGGGGAAGGGGGATCGGCATGGGCCCGGAGCAGCGGCCTCCGGTCAAGCCGGTGACGCGGCGTAAGTCCCCTGCATTTTTGTACTTGCAGTTTTTTATGAGAAATTGACTAACTTTTTACCTCTTGCAGTGCGCCCGTACCCGGCGGCGAGGGACAAGGCGGAGCACCTCCTGGGGAGGTACTTCGCCGACGAACACGAGCGCATCGTGCGCCTCGTGGGGGAGGGGCCTCCCCGGAACCTGGTGGCCGAGGCCTACGGGCTCAGGCTTCCGGAGAGGAAGCCCCTTCCCACCCCCGGGTCTCATAAGCGGGGGAAGGATGCGGCCGGGGGCTCGGAGCCCAAAAGGCCCCGGGTCCAAAAGACCCCCGCCCCGACGACGACGCCGGCGACGACGCCGGTGAGGGCCCGGGACGCGGCTCCCGGAGCCGAACATGCCTGGGCGGCGCCCCGGGCAGAGGCGACGCCTCCGCCCCCGGAGGCCCCCGTCGAGGCCCGGGGGAAGGAGGTTGTTACCGGCTGGGCGGGGTCCGATTCCGCGGACTACGCCCCGTCGCCAGTTCGAGTGGCGCTCCTCTCGCCTCTCCCGGCGACATTGGCGCCGGAGAGGCTGGAGGTGAGGTTCTCGGAGGCGGCGCCTCCGTGCCTCTGGCCGGTTGATGAGGAGGGGGGGAGCCCCTCAGTCTTCGAGGTCCCCCCGGAGCAGGAGGCTCCTAGGGCCCTCCGGCCTAGGGCGGGGAAAGGCCCGATGATCCCCCCCCGGGCGGAGGTCCCCGCCCAATCCTCGTCTTCGTCATCCTCGGAGGAAACTTCGTCGACGAAGACGCCGGCGATGCCGGCTATTCTCCCGGACTCCGAGGTCCGGGGGCCCTCTCCCGGCCGCAACGGGGGCGCCGGGCAAGATACCTCTCTGCTCCTCGCGGGGGAGGTGGCCCGCTGCGCGGAGGACCTGCACAGCCGGAAGGTGCAGGCGTTCGTAGCGGGGGGAACGCTCCACGAGCGTTTTGAGGGGCTCGAGTCCCTCGGAGCCCAGGTAACCCGAGCTCTTAATATTTTGGCTTTTTTCCTGCACTTGAGATTTTTCTAACTCTTTATGTATTTTGTAGGTAGCGACTGTTACCTAGGGCCTTGAGCAGCGGGTCACCCGGCTGCTCAAGGAGGCGGAGAGCCGGGCCGCGGCTTGCGTGGAGCAGCGGGAGGCGGCCCTCCGGGAGCGGGACGAAGCTCTTGATGAGCTGTCCCGGGCCCGGGCGCAGGTGCACCTTTCGGAGGGCGCCTACATCCGCCTCCGAGAGGAGGCCAAGGTGCGGGAGAAGGCGCTCTGGGAGCTCGAGAGCTCCAGCGTCCGGGCGCTGTTGGACGCGGGCCGCTCCGTCCGCTCGACCTTGGAAAGCCTTGGCGTTAGCCTGGCTCCGGGAGCGGCCCGGACGTGCCCCCAGCGACCCTCGCGGAGGCTGTGCGTTTTCTTAACGCACAAGTCTCCGCCATCCCGGAGGCTGCGGACGTCCGGGCACGGGGCCGAGCGATCCCCGTCATCGCGGCCGCCGCGGGGCTCGTCGACTATCGGGGGGTCGGCGCCCGGGCGATCGGGGGGCGCATCCCCCGGAGCTTCCCGGAGGCCTTCGAGCCAACGCGCCGGGAGGTGGAGCTGCTGGTGGAGGGATTCTACGACCGGATCATCCGGACGAGGTTCCCGACACCGGCGCCTCCGGCCGCGGATGCCCCTGCCCCGGCCACGGAGGAAGCTCCCCGGGGGGAGGACCCCAATGCTAAAGTATGAGCCTCCCCCGGGTCTTTAGCTAGGACCCCCTTTTTATTTTGTTAGACATCTTGATTCCGGTAGCTTCTTAGGAGAAGCCCCGGGCACTTGTACAAAAATCATTTTGCAATGAAATATATTTGAAATTTTTCTAAGTCTGCAATGAAATGTTACCAGGGTACCCGGGGGGTTATTCCCGGGCAACGGTCCGGGAGAGGCTCTCCGGGGGACGCCCAAGCGGCTTTGATTTTGCTGGGCTTTGTCTCCGGGGAGCGCGACGGGGGTACTGCCCGGGAGCCTGTCCGGTTGAGGTGGCGCCCGGAGTGGCACTTGAATAATTTTGACAACAGCCGTGCTGAATTAACTCCCCCGCGCCCGGAGGCCTGAATGATACCTCCTCTCCGGATACTTCCGCCGGCTGGGTACGAGTTTTGGCCCGAAGACGTACTTCGGGACTCTCAGCGTCGCGTCCGAGCGCTGTACCAGGACTTGGCCCGGGAGCTGAGGGAGCGCCTCCGGGAGCTTTAGGCGTAGGGGCCTTAGGCTCGTAGAAAATCCCCCGGGTTAGGACCCGGGTTGTATTATTTCCGAAACCCACCGGAGGGGGAAGATGTCCTCCGGGTTTGCCGATCAATAAAGCGCATTGTTTCCTTTTATTGCGCCTCTTTATTTTCTTCTTCTTGGATGGTCTGGACAACTCATCTTAACAAGGATGAGCTAAGTTTCTTCGTGGGTGACCCGGGGGCCCCCTGTCCCCCCCGGCCCACAGCGGGCGGGAGGAGGCCTCCGCGCGCTGTGGGGGTAACAGGGTCCCCGGAGGGAGCATAACCTATAGGAGAAATATTTTCTAAGAAAATTTTAAAGCGAGGTTTTAAAGGAGAAGACCTTCCGGGAGATAATCATCCGGTCGCCGTGAGAACGGGGAGCCGGGAATAAGGCCTTAAGCGGAAGGAATGTCCAAGAGAACCCGATGGGATTTCCAGAGGCGAGCTTCCTGGGAGACACTCGTCCGGTCGCCGTAAGAACGGGGAGCCAGGAATAGGGTCTTAAGCGGAAGGAAATGCCCGAGAAATCCGACTTCTCCGAGAGACAATCGTCCGGTCGCCGTGAAAACGGGGAGCCGGGAATAGGGTCTCCGGGAGGCATTCATCCGGTCGCCGTGAAAACGGGGAGCCGGGAATAACGTCGACTCCCGGAGGAGGAAGATGGATCCAATCAAGCCGCAAGGGGCTGATCTTCCGGTCGCCGTGAAAACGGGGAGCCGGGAATAACGTCGACTCCCGGAGGAGGAAATGCCCGAAGACGGGACTTGAGTGTTTGGGCAGGGGACTAGTCTCCCAAAGTGACTCGTTACCACGGCCACTGTGACCGGGTTGCCGCTTACACCCTCAGTCCACGAGGGCTGATCGTAAGCCGCCCTACGGGAGTGCAGGCTCCGTTGTAGGGACTTGTTGGGGCTGGCCCACTTCCTCGCGGGGAGGGCATCCTCGCGGGGAGGGCGCCCTACGGGAGTGCAGGCTCCGTTGTAGGGACTTGTTGGGGCTAGCCCACTTCCTCGCGGGGAGGGCATCCTCACAAGGAGGGCATCCTCGCGGGGAGGGCATCGCCGCTAGGGGCGGTAATGAGAAAGACCTGCAATGAGACAGTTTGCAAAGCAAGACCTATGTATTGCTAATAAAATGAAGTACAGGGCCTCCCCCTGCGAAGCCGCGAAAGGGGAGGAAAATACAGCGTCCCTCCTCCCCCTCCGGCGTGAACGCCCTGGGGGAGGGGACATGCCCGTGAGGCTAAACATAGAACTTGCGAAGTAAACGCAAGTTCCACGTGTGCTTCAGCTCCTGCTCTTAAAGGTTGGAGAGCTTGTAAGCCCCCGAGCCCAGGACTGCAGAGATCTTGCAGGGGCCCTCCCACTTGGGGCCTAATGCGCTTGAGGACAGGGTCCCTAAGGCGAAAGGCCCTCAAGCAGTGACGACCGGGACCGGAAAGGGGGAAGCCCCTGTGGCGAAGACCGGAATCGAAGTGGAGGGGGCCCCAGTGGCCTCGACCGGAACCGGGAAGGGAGCAGGCCCTGTAACACCCGGGACCGGCGAGGGGGGAGCCCCCGCGACGACGTTCGGAACCGGGGAGCCCATGCGGGGGGAAGTCCACTGCGGCACGGGGGCTGCTCTGTCGACCGCCCCCGGTGCGGTACACGCGACGCGGGGGGCGGGACTGGCCCCCGGCGTAGGGTAATCCCCCGGCATGAAGTGGGCTCCCGGCCCCGGGAATAGGCCAGGAACGGGGGACCCTTTGGTGCCATCGAAGTGCCTCTGCATCTTTTGCATCTGCAAATAAAAGACTAGAATTTGCGTTACGGCACAGGTAAGGCCCGTGCTTTTGGTGAAATATGGGCTGAGAATCTCCCTTCAGTTGGAGGCGTCGGATCCCCGGGGAACGCACGTGGTGCGACCTGAGGAGCAAAGCCTCGTACTTGGCGGCACTGCTGGCCCCGGGGACAGCAGGACCTTCCGGAGGCCCCCTTCCGGACGCGGTTTGAGGGGGGGCCTCCCGGGGGTTATTGCCGCGACGTCTGGTTCCAAGGGGGAGGCCTCCCCCCTGGGCGCCTCAATAATGTTGACGCTTCCGATCGTGGCGGCTGCGCGCTCATACAGAGCACGGGCCATGTCTTGGTCTCCCCGGACGTTGATCACGCCATGCGGCCCGGGGATCTTCATGCAGAGGTAGTTTTGATGGGTGGCAGCCCCCAGCCGGTTGATGGTGGTCCTTCCCATAATCGCGTTGTAGGAGGAGGGGAGGTCCACTACATCGAAGCGGACCAGCTCGGTCCGGTAGTTCTCCGGGGCGCCGAAGGTCACAGGAAGATCTACCTTGCCCACGGGGTGGATCGCCTTCCCCGGGACAAAACCTTGTAGGGGCCCGGCTGCGGGCTGCAGGAGCTTCTCATCCACCTGCATCTCTTTGAAAGCCTTCAGGAATAGGACGTCGGCGGAGCTCCCACTGTCCACAAGGATGCGTGCCAGGTGACAGTTGTAGATTGTCGCGGAGACAATGAGCGCGTCGTCGTGGGGGAAGCGAACCCCCCGCGCATCTTCCGCCGTGAAGGTGAGGGGGACGTCCGACCACTTGGGTGGCGGGGACGCGTGCAGCACCCCCACAACCTTAACTTCACGCGCGTACTCCTTACGCTGGCGCTTGGAGTCCCGCCCGGAGGCGGACCCTCCCACGATGACGTTGATGCGGCGCTGAGAGGTCTGGAAGGGGAGAGCTTCTGAAGGCTCCCCCTCCTGTGCCTGCTCACCCCCCGCGGGAGCGGGAAGGGCCGGAACAGCTGGCCGAGGGAGTAAGGAGGCCGGAGTCTCCCCCCCCTGCCCGCACTGGTCGAGGAATGCCGCGAAGTGCTGCAGTAGTTGGTCGCAGTCTCGGGTAGCGTGGGTACTGGACCCGTGGAAGCTGCACCACGGTCCTTCCCGCCTTCTCCCCGCGGGGCCTTCCCGGCCGTGCGAAGACTGTCCTCCCCCATGGCCTTTCGGCTTGGGGAAGGGGCGGTTGCCCCTCGGGGGGTCGCGCGAGCCGCCTCCGCCCTCGAGGACAAAAGTGTCCCGAGGCTGTGGCTCGTTATGCCCCCCCTGTCTGGGGCGTTTGGGGGGATCCCTGGCCCCCCAGTCGACGGGGGCGGGAGCCCCCTGGGTCTTCTTCCAGATATCGTCTTCCTCCGCCCGAGCGTACTTTTCGAGCACGTTGAAGAGCTCGTCGGCGGAAGAGGGGTAGCTCCGGGAGAGCCTTCGGTGGAGCTCCCCCGGGAGGATGCCGCTTTTGCAGGCTTCGATGACCGTAGAGTCCGGGACGTGGGCCACTTTGCTTTTTACTTGGGCAAAGCGCTTGAAGAAGCTTCTGATGGTCTCCCCGGTCCTCTGGCGCACTGTGTATAGCTGTGAAGAATCCAGGGGACGTACGTAATTTCCCTGAAAGTTGGCGCAGAACTCCCGCTTCAGCTGCGAGAAAGACTTGACGGAGCCCGCCTTCAGATTGTAGAACCAGGAGCGGGCAATGCCGGTGAGGTAGAGGGGGAAGACGTTGCATTGGACGCTCTCGTCCCCCCCCCCGCCGCGGAGATGGCTGTGGAGTAGATCTGCACGAACTCGTAAGGGTCCGCCTCGCCATTATAATGCTCGATGTGCGGGGGACGGTAGGGCCGCGGCCATCGGATGCTGCGGAGTCTTCGACACAGAGGCTGGTTCGCCCCCTGCACTTCCCGGGGGGAGCCCCAGTCACTGTCTTCTTTAACGGGGGACGCCCCCTCGTTATCCGAGTCAGGTAGCAGCCCAAGAGGGCCGCCAGCGTGGTGGTGACGACGCTTCTCTTCCGGGCCGGGACTGATTTCCCGGACGTCCGGGCTTCCCTCCGGGGAGGATGGTTCTTCGGCGGGTCTCTTCCCCCGACCGGTGCGAGAGCGAGGCTCCCTGCGACGACCGGGGGGAAGCTCTTCTCCGCGGCTGGGAGAATGCATTCGCTCGACCTCCCCCCGGGAGAAGAGGACCTGCTTCGCCGGGGGAGGGAGCTCCTGCACTGTAGCAGCCGGCCCGGAAGCTACCGGGGCCTGCTGGGGGGAGCCCCCTGCGACGGCCCCCGGGACCGGAAAGGGGGGAGCCCCTGCACCATCCGGAACCGGGGAGGGGACGCCCGGGGCTGCGTTTGGATCCGGAGAGGGGGCCCCTGCGGCAACGACCGGGACCAGAAAGGGGGAAGCCCCTGCGACATCCGGAACCAGTGGGGGGTGAGCCCCCTCGGTGACGTCCGGGGTTGGGGAGCCAATGCGGGGGGAAATTCGCTGAGGCACGGGAGCTGCTCTGTCAACCGGCCCCGGTGCGGTAAACGCAACGCGAGGGGCGGGACTGGCTCCTGGCGTAGGAATAACATCCGGCATGAAATGACCCCCCAGCCCCGGAAGCGGGCCGGGGACGGGGTACCCCCCTGGTGCCACGAAGGGCCCGAGCATGAAATAGCCTCCTGGCACCGGGACAGGCCCGGGTGCCGAGAAGTGTCCGGAAGTATATCCCGCGGGGGGAGGGAACCCCCCGGCGGGATCATACGGGGTAGGCAGCCCCCCGGAGACCGGAGGGGCCGCCAGGTGTCCCATAAACGGGGGCATGATCCCCGGATATGTGTGCGACGCAAACGTGGGGGCCGGAGGCCGCGCCAACACGCTAAGGAGCTCGTCCATAGAGCGCTAGGCGCGGAGCTGGCCTTCCACGAGAGCTTCGAGCAGGGCGTCCCGAGGAGCCGGGGGAGCCGTCGGGGGGACGCTCGTCCCGCCCGAGATCCCCGCGGTCACCGGGAACGACCTGGAGGTGGAAGCACCTAAGTTAAGAGGAAAGGAGGGAGGCAGTACCTGGGCCAGGTCGCCTCCGGAAGGGACCGCCGGGACAGCCGTGTCCCGGGCGGACGGCGCCGGGTCTCCGAGACTCGGGTCACCGGGAAGGGTGCGAGCCCTTGTTCTTGGGGTAGCCATGGCGTCTTGTCACGAGTCCCCACAGACGGCGCCAACTGTCGTGGTATTAAGAATACCCCGGCAGGTTTTGAAGATGATCCTAGCGGAGATTACACAGCGCGGGTTGACCGGGTGACCGGTCCTCCCCCGCCGGACAAACACAAGAATTGACACGGGGATTTATACAGGTTCGGGTCCCAGTGGGGGCCCTAGTCCTGTCGACGCGCTCCCGACCGGAGCCGGCTGGGGAGGCTCTCTCCGGGGGAGAGGCTTCCGGAGCACGTCTGTGAGTTTAGCTATTCCAAATAATAATGAGTTGATCCTTTACAACAGAGGGGTACAAGGGCTATTTATAGCCCCAAAAAGAAGCAAAAAGCCTAAACTACCCCGGAAGCCACCGTCGGATTGAAGGGTAGGACCGTCCTTCTCCGGGTCAAACGTCTTGGATGCTTGACAGGTGGTCGCTGATTCCCGAGGTGTCCCTCGCGTGACCTGCACGTGATAAACAAACAGGGGTTTTACCTTTTAGGAGGGCGATGACGTCCGGGACCCCTTCCGGAGAGCAGGGTCCCGGGAACCTAAAAGGCAGCGCCCGGGGCAGGCACCGGAGGCCATTGTCCCCGGGCGAATGGCGGCGCCCGGGACATGCCCGGGGGGCACGGTCCCGGGGGCCAAATGGCGGCGCCCGGGGCAGGCACCAGAGGCCACTGTCCCCGGGCCAATGGCGGCGCCCGGGACATGCCCGGGGGGCACAGTCCCGGGGGCCAAATGGCGGCGCCCGGGGCAGGCACCGGAGGCCACTGTCCCCGGGCCAATGGCGGCGCCCGGGACATGCCCGGCGGGCACGGTCCCGGGGGCCAAATGGCGGCGCCCGGGGCAGGCACCGGAGGCCACTGCCCCCGGGCCAATGGCGGCGCCCGGGACAGGCACCGGAGGCCACTGTCCCCGGGCCAATGGCGGCGCCCGGGACATGCCCGGGGGCACGGTCCCGGGGGCCAAATGGCGGCGCCCGGGGCAGGCACCGGCTGCCACTGCCCCCGGGCCAATGGCGGCGCCCGGGACATGCCCGGGGGGCACGGTCCCGGGGGTCAAATGGCGGCGCCCGGGGCAGGCACCGGAGGCCACTGTCCCGGGGCAAATGGCGGCGCCCGGGACATGCCCGGGGGGCACGGTCCCGGGGGCCAAATGGCGGCGCCCGGGGCAGGCACCGGAGGCCACTGTCCCCGGGCCAATGGCGGCGCCCGGGACATGCCCGGGGGGCACTGTCCCGGGGGCCGAATGGCGACGCCCGGGGCAAGCACCGGAGGCCACTGTCCCCGGGCAAATGGCAGCGCCCGGGACCCGACCGGGGGGCACGGTCCCGGGGGCCAAATGGTGGCGCCCGGGACATGCCCCGGAGGCACGGTCCCGGGAGCCTAAAAGGCGGCGCCCGGGGCAGGCACCGGAGGCCACTGTCCCCGGGCAATCATGAACTTACCTGGACTTGACCGCGTGGAGATTTCCCCCAACAGAAAACAAAAGGAGGATCAGGATCGCGAACAATGAGAAAACGAGATTCGCTGGGCTACTAAGCAAGCCCTGCATCTCACACAATCTCATTATGATGCCACTCCTAGTACCTCCCGTCATCCGCATGGTCGCAGGCGTGACCAAACACCTTCTTTGGCCCCGGATTATCCTCTGGCGGTTGAAGAAATGGTAACACCTGCGGCGCCTAGCAGGAGTACACAAGATCGGATTCGGGTTATCGCAGATACCCTGCATAATCCTCCTCCTAATATCGAAGATGCGGATAGGTTGACCTTTGCCAGAGTCCTCGCAGATACGCTTGATGAAGTTGCATCGGATGCAACTTCAACGGCGTCATCCCACTCTACGATTCGCTCCCATGAGAGAGATTACTCTCACTCTAGTCATGGAAGGAACAATCGATTGCCATCAGGACTTGTTCGGCATGATAAGGTCGGGTGGGTTGGAAGGTCCTGTGAGCAAGATCGCATACCAGTCCAATCTCGCCTGGGTCCACATGGTGCATCCCCTCAAGGTGATATTGCCCACAATCATGTCGAAGGCCGTGGTCTTCTCCGTAGTTCCTATGTCGGTTGTAAAGCTTTCTCATCGAGCCTCCGTGCTATGGTGAGGCCGGATAAGTTTAAACTAGGAACAATTGAAAGGTTTGATAGAACTCAGAACCCATCCGAGTTTCTTCAAATCTACATCACTGCCATTCAGGCAGCAGGAGGGGATGACCGCATTATGGCCAATTATTTGCCAATGGTTCTTGAAGGACAGGCGAGGACCTGGTTGTTTAATCAACCAGAGGGATCAATCTACAATTGGGAAATGTTGTGTGCTGCAATACTCAACAATTTCCAAAATTGTTACCAGAAGCCTGGCAAGGAGGATGATCTTCATCGCCTATGCCAGACTTCTACAGAGACTCTTCGGCAATTCGTCAAGAGATTTGTTCGAGTGAGAAATACCATTGAAAACATTTCTAACAACTCCGTTATCAGGGCATTTAAGCATGCAGTTCGGTATCGAAGGTTTACCGAAGATTTACTTATCCACCCCCCCGGTCAGTGGCCGATCTCTTTGACATTGCTGATCAATATTCCAATATGGCCAATGCCATCGAATGGAATAGGATGGTGGATAAAGGGAATTTGCCACCTCATCCAGGTCTCAAGGATTACAAAAAGGATGATTCTAGCAAGAAACTAGAATCATCATCCAGCGGGAAATCTAAGAAGTCCAAGAAAAATCGGGCTGGACAGTACCGAGATGTCATCGTCGCCGAAAAACCACCACCAGGAAAAGGTAATAAGTATTCATTCAAAAGTAAACCTCCTTCTGGTGGCCACGATAGTGACCATTGAGGAAAACACTCTAACCCACAGGGAAACAAGAAGTGGTGCTCGTTCCATAATTCTTCGGGACATGATCTCAAGAATTGTCACAATTGGTTGAAGCAATTGGATGATTTCTATCAAGGAATTGGACCTATGCCGACCATACCACAAAAGTATTAGGCCTACGAGGTTATAGACGCTGACGGAGAAGAAGAAATTTCTTACCAGGTAGACACTTGCTAAGTTCATGGCGGCAACGCATATGCTTATCAATGCACCAAGCTACTAGGCCCCAAAGGCGTTATTTCGGTCTGAGGCAGCCGGAACAGGGCACTTACTTCTGATGGCTATCTCTGGAGTTGGTGGATCATCTTCCCCTTCGGGATGTTAAAGCTGCCACCATGGCCTCAGAAACGATCAAAGTTGCTCCGCGACCAAATGAGAAGCTAAAGCTAGTTCCATTGTACCGAGATGATCCGTCCAGAACCATTCAGATTGGATTAGGCCTGGACGACAAATAGGAACTCGAGCCCGTTACTTTCCTCTGGGCTAACGCAGATCTATTTGCGTGGAAACCATCCGACATGCCTAGAGTCCCAAGGGAAGTAATTGAGCACAGGCTAGCAATTCGGCTTGGACAGCGACCAATAAAGCAAAAGCTCGGGCGCTTTGTTGTTGACTGTAACATCCTGAGTTTTGGGGTGAAAACTTTCTTTCTTAAAAATCATGCATGCATATGTCTCTTCTAGATCAACCAAATCAGCCTCAGCTTTATTCTGTTCTAGCCCTAAAATCTCTAAAATCTATCCTGTGACCCCAAGCCAAGATTTGACTTTTCAGATTTGATCTATCAGTTATCCTAAACCTAAAAGCCTTCAGAACCCAGATCCAATTCTATCTCTAACTTCCAGATTTTTCAACTCTTTTCTGTTTTCGAAAACAGAATATCTTTTATTACCTAAATACCCTAAGTTTCAGAAATCCAGATTTAAGCAAAATCTTAGCCAAGTTCAGACCAGATTATTCTTGGATTATGATCAAGGGTATGCCAATACCTTAATCCAAAAAGTTGGCAGCCAGATTTCACCATCTAAACCTTTTTCGCAAATCAGTCCAAGAGTATCGCAGATCAGTCATTTTCCAAATTTTCCAGAAGCCTAAAAAGGAAAAATGCTGCAAATCATCTCCAAATTCAAATCTGATTGAGGGAACACCTCCCAAATGCTTTTCAACACAAATTCTTTTATGAGTATCTCAAAATCAAACTCTAAATCCCAGAATTCGAGATCAACAAGATTCAGACTTATTTTACCCTAATCTACTCTGTTTGCAGTTCATATCAAAAATCATCCAAATGTCTCAAATTTTATCTTCTATCTGTGCCAAATCATCTGTTGAATCAAGCCTATCAGATCAGTGCAATCAATCTCAGATTTAACCTTCCAAATCATCAGATTTACATTTCAGTCCAAATCAAGAAATCAAATATTGCAAATCAGCCCAAATTCGACCAGGCCAACTACTGTGCACAACCAGAGCCTCGTCGTGATTCCTTGCGCCGTGCTTGCTCGCCGCCAGCCAAGCCTCGCCTGAAATTGTGACCGTGCATGCTTGTGCGCACGTGTCCATGTCCTAGCCTTCGCCGTGGCAACGCCGTGGCAGCGCCATTGAACAACACCTGCTCCCGTGCGCGACCAGCAGCAGCCATTGTCAACATCTTCTTGCCACGTTGCTTGTTTTGCCAGCCCTTGTCGCCACCGCCTTGCACCGCCCGACATTGTTGAGTCCCGATGTAGCACAGCTTTGCCTCGCCAGTGCACAGTCGCGTCACCGCTCGCCGTTGTTGCATCTGTGCCCGGCAACTCATGTCAACTGACACCAATTCAATGCTGTTTAATCCTTGCAAGCTTCGCCCTCTGGTCTATTTAAGCCACCAGTGCCTTGTATCATTTCCTCTTCACCAGAACTTGATCAAATTTCCAAATCTCTTCGCTGTCGTCGTCTTCTCCGGCGAGACCAGCTCGAGGCCTCACGGTGACAGCACGCTACACTGCATCTCCTGCCAAATTAACAGCACCAGTGAGTTCCTCTCATCTCACTCATCATGCTATATCATTTAATTGCTCACCGGTGACCTCTAACGCCGGCGATCACCGGAAATTCCCGATTGCCCTGTTCTGGCAATGCAGGCCAAATTACTTCGAATCAGCTCTCGATCCTGTGAAGAAAGATGATCAGTGAGCCATTTCCAGCAAGCCTGTGTACTTAAATCTCCAGATTGAGCTTCAATCGAAGCTTTCCCCAATTTTGAACTTCACCCGTTGCCGGCGATCGTCGCCAGGCCACACCGGCCATCCTCCGGCCAAATTGATTGTGCAGGTGACTTTCTCTTACCCTTCTATCACTCCTCAAGCTTGGAATCGAGTTCATTCGGCCTAAATCGAAAACCCCCAAATCCCATGTCATCTTCTCCGGCACCGTTCACCGGAAACCTATTCCCGGCCGTTTCTGCTTCTTAAACTTTGTCATTCAAGTGTGCTTCAACTTCCTGAGCATATTTGTCTTCTAGCCCGATCTCTGAAACTGCCAAGATTTCAAGTTATAGCCATGCCAAGATTTTGTCCAGTGGCTTCACTGTGCCGTGTCGCCACCACACTTCTCCTTTGAATTTCATCACCTTCTAGCCATTTCCTGCCCTAGATTCTGTTGAATGATTTGTTCCTGTTATCATTGCCTACCTCCCAGACAAAGTAGTGCATCATTTGAAGCCCTAGATCAAAAGTTATGCCAAGCCCTAGTTTCTGGCCATGTCAGATTCAATGCCAGACTATGTCAGTCAGTGGAATTAGCTCTTTCACTCCCTTCCAGATGTGCATTTTGGGCATAACTTTGTCTCTTAGATTCCTGAAGTTGTGATCTACAATTTCTTCTTCTATCACAACTTGATTTGAGCCCTTGAATTATATTTGCTGCTAAACCCTAGTTTTTGACACTGTCCCAGTGCATGCCAGCCAATGGCATTGGCCTTGTTTACCCACTTCTGATTGTGCACTTTGAAAGCCACTTTGTCCACTGAATTTGTAGAGTTATGATCTACATTTTTTTCTACTGTCATAACTTGAGATAAGCTCTCTAGCTTTCCTTGAAGTTATGTCAGAGTCTTGATCCGAATGTCAATCTGCTGACATTCGCTGTTTTTGATCAAACCAACCACAAAACTGATGTTCTTATTGCAACCTTGAAATCCTAAGAGCATCTAACACCATTCTTAGCCAATTCCTTGAAACCCTAGACTCTCAACCCAGTTCAGCTTGCAATCTCAATTATCTCCAGTATCGTTCAATCATCCTTGTTAAGCATATCTGCATATAGATCCTAAATCATTTTAATATATAAGTAATCATTGTGTGTATTGTTTGGTTTGTCGTCGAGCAGATCCAGAAACTGAGTTCGAGGACTTCGCTGTTGACCCGTCGTCAACTGCTATTTCTTACGACGCGGAAGGCAAGTCATATCCTTGGTCATCTTGAACCTATATTTTAAATGTTGCTAAAGCATAACCTTGAATATAGATAATATTGCATGAGAAAGATTGGGAATGGTTGATTCATGAATTGGCAGTACTAGACTGGTTATCTGTGAAATGTGAAATAAACAAGTTTTGAGCCATGAACTATTATATATGTATATACTTATATTCATGAAATAAAACCCCTAGCCGTGACCAGAAAATGGTATGGATGGTGGTAGCACTAGAGGTGCTAGACTGCAAAGGAATGCAGGCACTGAAGGTGCAGGGTTGTGGATGGTCTGGTCACTGGCATATAAGGACTAGAACCTTGTGTTGTGCGTCTAGTGGCATGAACAACGTGCTAACCGCAAGCCTGGTATGGGACAGGCCTGAACAAGTACTTATGTGGATCGCACATGAAATCCCTGCAAGAGATGTGTTGTGATGATTGATATGGAGGCTGACTCCCACTATCACTGAAGGTGATTTGATATTTGACCCAGCAATGGGGAAATGAAAAAAGGGTGGGGGTATAGCCCACCACAACTGTGTTTCGCGAGAGATCCACAGGGTCAGGGGTGAAATGTGAGTGATACATAACAAAAGTTCTTGTTATTTCCACCTTGCCGCTCACAATATGAAGTGAGTCAGGGGTCCAATCATTTTGTTATGATAGGAAAAGCTTGAAAGTGGAATATCTTGCGGGTAAATTGGTACCTCTCTGCAGAGTTAAAAACGTATTCGAATACTCCGAGCTCCCGGGTTTTATAGGAGTCCGCTGCGGTGGATTAAATCCACGGGGTGTGACACAAGTACTATTTTCTAAATAAAATATGTTAAATCAAGATTACCCAAATGACATGTGTTGTCATGATAAGGAGTGCTGCCGTGGGCTGTCATGTGTCGACGTGTCACGGTAGTGCTATAATCTAGTGAACATGAATGATGATGTTATATTATGAAAAGTGCTGCCATGAAATAAAATGAGATGAGGTATGAAAGAAAAAGATTATTTTATAAATATCCATAATTCTTGACTAGTCTAGGTTCATATCATCACTACTATATGTATCTACTCTTACCTATGACTTGCTGAGTACGTAAGTGCTCACCCTTGCAACCTACGAATCAGTAGATGGAGCGTTCAACAACCAAGATGAAGGCATGGAGAACTTCTTGGATCCAGAAGGAGAAGCGTCAGTTCTGCCAGAGCCCTGATGTGTGTTGTTCTGCCGTCCACTTCTCTTTGTGGGTGGGTCACCTATCTTCTGCTATGTAGTTGTTATTTTGCTAAACCATGTATGCCGTGAAGGCATTGTAATCTTCTTATGTAATATCTTGGCCAGCAGGCCATACTGCTTAACTATTTTGTAAGTTACTCTGTTGCAATGTGAATATACTCCTGTGCTTGACTTATCCTGGGAAGTCAAGGGTATGTGTATGCTATGCATATATGGGACTAGCTGCAGCGAGCTAGGTCTCTACAGGAGTAGTCGTAGTCCCAGTTTCGGGGCGCGACATTGACCGACAAGAAGCCACCCATTCAGAGTTAGAAAAACTCCAAAAGGCAAGATTCATTCACGAGGTTGATCATCCTGAATGGCTTGCAAATCCAATCATAGTCCTAAAGTCAAATGGTAAGTGGCGCATGTGCATCGATTACACTAGCCTAAACAATGCCTGCCTGAAGGATGATTTTCTCCTTCCTCGCATCGATCAGTTGGTCGATTCTATAGCGGGTTGCAAACTGATGAGCTTCCTGTATGCTTACTCAGGGTACCATAAAATTAGCATGGCAGAAGAAGATGAAGAGAAAACTGCCTTCATCACACCATTTGGCACCTACTGCTACGTCGGAGTGTCATTTGGTCTCAAAACGCTGGTTCCACATACCAACACTTGATGCAAAAGACCTTTCTTTCCCAGTTGGGGTGTAATCTAGAAGCTTACGTCGATGATTTGGTTGTAAAAAGCTTAAAAAGCTCTAGTCACATAGATGATCTTACTGAAACCTTTTTTAACCTAAATAAGCTTGGAATAAAGTTAAATCCTAAAAAGTGCTCATTCAGAGTTTCTTCTGGTAAACTTTTGGATTTCCTTGTTTCACTACAACACGGTAGGCCAGCGCAAGCTGTAAAACTGCTGGGAAAAACTTTTTTTCCCAGCAGTCCTACAGATGAAAATATAATTTTGATTTTTCACCGATGTGTCAGCTAGGAAAAGTTATTATTTTTAGCAGATCTACTGCTAGGAATAAATAATATATAGCAAGCTGTAGATCAGTTTGAGAAAAAAAAATTTTAGCAGACCTACAGCTGAGAATATTTTTTCCGCTGGGAAAATTTTTTTTTTACCAGCAGTTCTATAGTTGAAAAGATAATTTTTATTTTTCACCGATATACCAGCTGGGAAAAATTATTATTTTTAGTAGATCTACCGCTAGGAATAAGTAATTTATATATTTTTGGCATAAAACTGAAAATTTTGAGCAGAATAATAACAGATTTATTATTTTGGGAGGGAAATTTTCATGAAAAAATATTTTCTGCAGATTTGTTGGTTTTGCGCCAAATATAAAATATTCCTCTGCAGATTTTTAGTTACCTTCCCTTCCCTACTTCCCTCAATCGGTTCCCCAATCCATCCCACCGAGGATTAAACCTCTCTCCGGCAGCCGAGAAAACCCCAATCAAACCTCCTCCACCGACCTCCCCCAATCCTCTCCATCTCCAGTTCTCCGGCCGCCGAGAAAACTCCCCCAATCAACCCTCCTCCATCGACAAACGTCCCCCAATCCTCTCCATCTCCAGCTCTCTGCCGATAAACCTCCCCAATCCAACCTCCTCCACCGAGAAACCACCCCCAATCCTTTCCATCTCCAGCACTCCGCCGAGAAACCTCCCCGATCCAACCTCCTCCACCGAGAAACCACTCCCAATTCGCCGAGAAACCTCCCCAATCTTCGATCTGGTCTCCCGCCGTGCGTGAGGTGTCTCACAGTGTGGCCCTCGAAACGCTAGCGACAGGGTGTGCAGTGTACGGCAGAGGTGGAGCGACAGCGGTGAAGCAGGTGCGCAACAGAGGGTTGAGGTGCGAGGCACCAATCCGAGGTAAGCAGAACTATTCCAACACTTCTGGTTGCAGTTGTCTTTTCCTGGCTTTGCAATGTTGCATCCTGATGAACTCCAGATGCATGTTTTATCATTGCTAAAGACTGCCGAAATCCTCAAAAATAGACTGCTTAAATCTTGGAACAGTTGCAACTACAAATTTTCCATTGTACTTAGACTCAGAGCATATTAAAGATCTAGAATTTTGTGCCTTGTGTGGAAGAGTTCAAGTTTATTTTCTTGTGATTGATTCAGACACCAACCAAGAAAATGCTAGCAACACTCAATTAGAAACTCCATTTCAGAACAAACACTTCATTAGAACTAGATCTTGATCAAGATAACTAGAACTGAAATGATAGAAGGCATAGTTTTTAAGAAACAATTGAAATGTTTGAATGCACAATTTAAATATTTTTTAGAAATTTACAACCACACATTTCACGAGTGGTGAAATACTAATAACAGACTAGCTCAATTTACATGAATAGGGTGTTTCGAAAGACCAGCTCAATTTGGTTTTGCAGAAAGATCATTCTAATTCGGTTGTGTCTTACTAAATTTATGTTTTAATGTCTTTTTATTTTCTTGAACTTGAGAACTTTCACATATGTAAATCGGAATCTGAATTCAGCTTATAATTCCGATGCCAAAAAAAAAACCAACCAACTATACCAAAATGACAATTTTCAGTTTCAGATCTCGGATTTTTTTAGATTATATGCACTGAATTTACACCCCTAAATCTATCATTGTGTGGCATCATATGCTTGGTTATGTTAGTGAATACCTTGCAACTAATCTTTACCATGTTGTGAATCAGAGAGATTGGTTTGAATTCACTGACTAGAGTTGGGTTCTCTTTTCTAGACATAGGAATGATGAATGCTGAACTTGTTACTTCCAAATTTAGCCTGTGTTCATAGAAGTCATTGAAAAGGTTCATCAGATCTTGCTTGAAAACTGGTAAAAAATGTTTATATAATTCATAGATTAATACATCTAGATCTAGATTGATGTTGCCTTGTTTTAACTGAATATTGATAATATTTCCTCATACATAAAAGACTTGGTTAATGAAGCTAGACTCTTATATTATATTAATGAAGCTCAGTTGATATGTGATTATGTCTCAAATAACTCATGCATTCTTGCTATCCGCAGATGGTTCCCTGTTCCTAACAATTGTTTAGTATTGATAAAAAGTAGCTTCCTTATCTTTATCCATGTGCGTAGTATCGAACCCCATGGACTCTATCTGGATGTGCCTTTACCCAAACTTGTTTGGAAATATTTTTGAGGGGCATTTGCAGCGAAAGTTGCTATAATGTACTACTGCTGCATATCCTTGATATTATTTTCTTTACTGGGCGGTCATTTTCAATCTAGTAGCAGTTGTAAAACTACCAACAGTTACCATTGAAGTTTCTGAAACATATTATCATATTTTGTTCTCATGCTTTGCGATTGAAATTTCGTCTTTGTGTGGTGATATATTACTCCTGCATTTTGCTGAAGATCTTTTGTGTGTGTGTATTTAAATGTCAGTGACAACACTCCCTCACATTACAGAGAAG
Organism: Pharus latifolius; assembly: GCA_019359835.1. Taxonomy (NCBI): domain Eukaryota; kingdom Viridiplantae; phylum Streptophyta; class Magnoliopsida; order Poales; family Poaceae; genus Pharus; species Pharus latifolius. Next base: position 22,943,891 of record CM033326.1, read on the forward strand.
TAGTTTATGTTCCAAGAAAATTTCAGCATTTTAGTTTATTTGGGGATGAGAAACATGATTATGGAAATTCATTGCTATGATTACCCACCACGATGCCTCTAATCACACCTCCCCTAACTTATGTTTTTTGTTCTTAAATTGCATTTGTATTTTTTTGCCTTGAAAGTTGTTTCTTCAATCTACTTTCTCTGTTTGCATAATTTCAGATTTCATAGATTGGACTTCCAACTTGGAGATTGTTTCTGTCAGGTTTTATCTTTGGAAAAATTAGTTGCAATCAGGTAATATTATTATTATTTTTGTTGTTATATGATTCTTGTTTATGATATTTGTATATGAACAAGGAGTTTGTTTGCTATAGATTCTTTGAGAAGTATGTCAAAGAGAGGAGCTAACTTGTGGTTATTGTGCAAATATTTTAGTTCATTTGGAGTAATATAGCATTGGTATGAGCTAGTGATTTAGATATGATATTTAGAGATTCAAATTATAACTCCAAATTTTTGTAACTGGCTATGGTATAAAGATTTTAGTTTATTTGGAGTAATATAGTATCAACAAGAGTTAGTCATTTAGATATGATTTTTATAAATTCATGAGTATGGATAATGTGCACACTAATAATACTATATTTTGAGTAGTTTCCATCACTAATCACCCTTAAAAAGTTCTATATGTCTGTAAGGCTGGACATAGTCAATCATTGGATTCCATAATAGTTGGTGCACATGGTCCTAAAAAACATCCATTTGTATATGCGTATAGACAGTCTTTCATTATTCTTTGTGATATTGACCACATTGACCATAATTCTGATCCCTATTTGCATTTCAGTGGGTTGGTCTGGTATGAGAAGTTTTGGTAAAGAGTATATTACTGCATTTCTAATTCGTGAATTTCTAATGATTGCCGTGTCCTGCATGTGGGATCCTCTACTATTCTATGTTCTTTCCGAAAGTGTGCCAATCCTTATGTTGTGTGGATTTCTAATGATCTATGTTGCATTTGTATTTTTTTGCCTTGAAAGTTGTTTTTTCAATCTACTTTCTATTTACATAATTTCAGTTTTCATAGATTGGACTTCCAACTTGGAGATTGTTCCTGTTAGGTTTTATCTTTGGAAAAATTAGTTGCAATCAGGTAATATTATTATTTTTTTCTGCTATATGATTCTTGTTTGTGCTGTTTGTGCTATATGATTCTTGTTTGTGCTACTTTATCTTTAATAGGATTTCCGCTAAAAGCATACATGTACTGTAATGTGCTTCCCCATGGGTATCTGGTAACCACGTATGTAGGGGTATAATTGGCAATTTGACAGCATAAGCAATAAGGAAGCCAAAATAAAATAGTATTTCCAATGCCGAAGGATATGACTGATTAATTAATCTTTCCAAATCTAATCTTGGTTCGTTGGAACCATATAAGCCCATACCTAAAACTCCGATTAAGAAAAAAATGGAACCGCCCGCAGTGTACAAAATAAACTTTGTAGCTGAGTATAAACGTCTAGCCTTTGTGTTTTTCCTATATTGTACTTTGCTTTACCATCTGTTCATTGTGACTTTCTAATTCTCTTGCAAACCACAGACCACCTCTTATTCCTTCCGTACCAAATGATATTTTCCCCTTGTAGTCGTGCATGGTGTGCATATTTGGACTAGTTTGCCATAAACAGTAGATTTTCTGTTCTAGTAGCAACATCAAACATTAGAAAAAAGTTGAATAGTCTATTTCAGTACTATGACCTTTAGCTATTTATGTAGCACATTAGTAGCCTTCACCCCTTTATGGTTGTCAGAGTAATGTGGGGTAGGAAGCTTTTCATTACTTCTTCCACCATCACGCCACTGGACCATTACAGTTTTTGCAATAGATGTCTTTCATTAGTTTTTGCTCTGTTCTCGATCAAGCAATTATCCCATGGCTCTTTTTAACAGGGCAATGAATGTGCTGGATTCTTTTTCTTTTTAAAAAAAATATAGGAGAGCATGTTCCTATCTTGATTGTTTGCTGTGCATATTGAGTAGTGTTGAAGGACAAATTTCCAATGGTTGTTATTATTCGTAGTTGAGTCAACGCCAAGTCATCACAATCACACCACAGGACCCAAAGTGATCTTATAATGGGTCACTCCAAGTCTTAAGAGAGAGATGAGAACAAGAAATTTATACAAATTTGGAAGTCAAGTGAGATGCTATTATTATCAATATGTCTTTGACTTAGAGTCCGTTGGGAGAATGCCTTAAGGGTGAGAGACCTACTGGGCATACCTATTTAGAGGTTCTTTTTATTGATTAGAGAGTTTGGAATGTTACAAATGAGATGTTACAAGGCTATTTGTAGTCATAGGTTAGTACTAAAAGGTCTGTTGCACCTCAGCTCCAGCTCTTGGATGAAGGGTAGAATCATCCTTGGAGCCTTTGATGTATGGCCCCACGATGCTGTAGATTTCCACCATTTGTACTGGTGATCCCCACATCTTATATGACATGTGGGCCTAGGGTCGCACGAGCCGGGGTCTTGAAGTCTTCTTCAAGTGAAGACTAAAAGTTCTTCCTAGGAGTTGAGGATCGATGCACCTTCCAAGAGTCAATGATGGAAATCCCTTCAATCCTTTTGACTCCTGGAAGTGTATTCCTTAAAAGGGTTCTAAGTCCACTTGGAGTTGTAACTCAGAGTGTTCAGTAGGTCCTGAGAGCATTTCCTTTCAGTTAGCTATTACTCTCCAAGGAAAGTTATCCTGGAGTGGTCAGTTTTCAACCAACTTTAGTTCTATGGGGAAAGGCATCCTAGAGTCTTCTGTGTAGATCTATCTCCAGGGAAAGATATCCCGAAGTCTTGCATGATACTCTAAATAACTTGTGGGAAATACATTCATGAAGGTTCCCGGAGTGCTTTCTGGGACTAAGTTTCCCAGGGCCAAGTTCCTAGGAACAACAAAGAGCATTGCCAAAACACGAAATGTTAGCCACATGTACCACAAAAATTGGTGGAGATTGAGTTTTCCCTGCTGTCACCTCAAAAGAAAAATTAGATTCATAAAATTTGGCAAATATGAGTTCTCCAAGGCATGGTAGTGTTCAAAGAAATCTTTCTCTCTTGTGATCGAGTAGACTCACAAGCACCCAATGGTTCTGACTAGATTTGGCAAGAATGTGTACAAATATAAGAAGGAAGCATAGATTGAGGAGGGCTAGAAATTGGTGATACGGAGAAGACATTACTAGGAAGACCATACATTCTTGGGCACAACTAAACAAATACGATAAGTAATTGCAGTATTTGTTGCCCTTCACAACCATGAATGAATGAGCCCAAGCTCATGAATAGAAAATCTAAAACTATTTGATCATCAAGATCATCTTTCTCAAAGAAACAAAAAAAGTAATATGACAAGGGAGAATTCATGAGCCCCCATAGTCTCACTTGTGGTAGTCCACTGTTCCACTCCTCGTCAGTTTCGCTCCTCAAGACCCAAGGTCTTTGCAAGAACAAACTCAATCCCCATACCTAAGCCGTGTAATTGCACTTGAGAAGCAGATGGCTAGATGTTTCTTGCACCCTATCGCACAAGGAGCACATAGTGTTGCAATTAACACCCCTCATATGCAGTCTTGTTGCTATTTGTATCTCTTGATAAAGTGATAAAGACAAGATACGTTTTGACCAGAAAAGCCCGTGCTCGAAATAATCGAGCACGGGCTTTTTCGGTAAAGAGGAATCAGACGATTCAAGTGGAGTTTTTTGTAATCTATCAATAAGATAGAGCCATGCTGCGGGTTGTTTCAGGCCTTAAATAAACACGGACACTTAAAAAATCTGTTGTGCAGGCAGATTCACATCTCTTACAACCCACACAATCTTCGGTTCTCAGCGCGGAAGCAATTTGCTTGGCTTTACATCCATCCCAGGGTATCATTTCCAATACATCCGTTGGACAAGCTCGTACACATTGAGTGCATCCTATACATGTATCATAAATTTTTACTGAATGTGACATTGGATTTATAAATTTTCCTTTTCAACATAAAAATTTCGATCTGGTAAAAATAAAATTAGTACCATATGAATGAGTCAATTGTATTGTAGACACCAGACGAAGCAATGATTTATCCAAACTTCAACAAACAATGCAATATGTTTTTTAATTTGTGAGAAAATATGAAAAGAGCCAAGAAACTTGAATTTTGGACTTCAACAATCATGATTATACGAATTGTACATGTGAATTATAATTAGCCGATAAATTGGCTATTGTGTTTTTGACATAAATTATTGCAATATTCAAATTGCAATATCAATTAATTGAAAAAAAAATTCAATCAATATTCAATCAATAAGTAAAAAACAATACTATGTTTGCTATAGATTCTTTGAGAAGTATGTCAAAGAGAGGAGCTAACTAGTGGTTATTGTGCAAATATTTTAGTTCATTTGGAGTAATATAGCATTGGTATGAGCTAGTGATTTATGTATGATATTTAGAGATTCAAATTGTAACTCCAAATTTTTGTAACTGGCTATTGTATAAAGATTTTAGTTTACTTGGAGTAATATAGTATCAACAAGAGTTAGTGATTTAGATATGATATTTATAAATTCAAATTGTAACACCAAATTTCTGTACTTTCTAGTCTTATATTGATCAAATTCTTGTTAATAGGCTCTTCTATTCCCATGTTGCATAGGTGGATGAATGTTCAGGACTATTTTGACCAAAATAATAAAGTGCAAGGACTCAAGTGATCAGTGATCAGCAACAAAGTGGATTCCATAATAGTTGGTGGACATGGTCCTAAAGAACAAGGGTTTTGAGTATGGATAATGTGCACACTAATAATGCTATATTTTGAGTAGTTTCCATCACTAATCACCCTTAAAAAGTTCTATATGTCTGGAAGGCTGGACACAATCAATCATTGTATTCTAAAAGGCATGCATGCCCTTTAATTTATAGGTGTTACACAATGTATCCACTAAACAGAAAAAATAGTAGTCTTATGTTATATAGTCATAACTATTTAACAGTTTTGTATCTATCTCTTTAGATAGACATTAGTGAATTTTTTATAATTTTGGTGCATAGATGTGAAATGTATGGAAATACTCCTAGTTATGTGATTGTGTTTGTGCATATATATACTCCTACAGAATCCGCAAGTTAGATCCATTGTGGTGTTGGTGCTTCTGCATGAAGCTGAAACCACTTTTACACTAAAGAATTTGATGTGTTTTAACAGCTCTAACTTCAAGTTTACAAATACTCATAAAGTTAGAATTATTTATATGGCTATGTCATTGATTACAACTACAATTACCTTCTATTATAAGATGTAAATTTTATTTAAAACAACAAAATAATAGTCTTTTGTGAAACACTATCAGAACTCTAGTTTTTAGTATATGTTGCAGTAGAGTTATATCATATATGACTTTAGTTTCTCTATGATAGAAGTTGAATCCAAAACTTACCAAACTAAGTCTTGAACATCAATTCTTTAAAACTAGCATTTAATTTTTTTTGAAATATTATTTAACTTGGAAATCAATGATTTAGAGGGACCAATAGTATATTTTTTTGCATACAATGTTAATCATATAACTCTTTAGACTCTTAATTGGAGAAGTTAAATATCAAATGAGTTTCTATTTTCATTTTGGTGAGAAAAATTGGACAAGTAGGAAGAAAGTCTCACCAATTGTGTGCCTTAATTTGAATTTTTTATGGTTTTTAGAAAAGTAATTTTTACCCCTAATCCCATATTTTTCAATTTTCCTGGTAGATCTATATTTTTTCCATTTAAGTACTTATATTTGTTTGCAGGTTGTAATTATGCCTTTGTGTCGTACACTTTCCTTTTCACAATTTAAGAATATTTTTATTTTTCTATATTTTACAATATAAACCTTACTATAATTCCAATATATTATTTAGTACATGTTTGACTTCTTTATCCTCTATGGTATCCTCTCACGCCTCCATTTACATTTTTTTCTCACACATCCAAACTTTATATAATAGAGGCATCATTAATTTATTATGATTATTTTCTCTCATTCGATACTCTTAATTCGCATGTGAATAAGAAGTAAACTTATATTATGAATCAAAAGAAGTATTTCAACAATGAATAAATGACTATATAGAATGATGTTATTGCTTGCTTACATGAACAATAACATGGTGTGATGGGCCAATACTTACCTTATAAAATTGTATTTTGCTATCCAATTTTTGTAGTTAGCTGAGATTATTATTAAAATTAACCTAGTAATTTCAAATCACTTTGGAGAGAAATTTTTGCAGTAAGCTATTACTTCTTTCTAAATAGGAAGTATTTGTTAACCCTCCCTCCCCCGTCTATTTGTGTTCTTGTTTATAAACTCATTTCAGACTAAAATCCGTGTTAAACTAGTAATGATACTAGCTGATTTTATTTCAGATATACTAGCTGATTCTTACAGTAAGCCATATAATAAGGAAAGACTATGAGGATTTTAAGGTCTTTGGCATTTATTATGGACAAGCGTTGGATGAGTGCGGCTAGGTAGAAATCAAACACTCAGTCACTAAATCAAATACAATGCTACTTTATGTGATTCTTTTGATTGAAACTAATGATAATTAAATGTAGGTACTCAACTGAATATAGCCAAGGCATAAAGGACTTCATATAGTTTGCTTTTGCAAATTCTGCAAAAGCAAATGAAATTCTCTGCCCTTGTAGAAAATGTGTGAACTGTGTTTGGAGAGAAGCTGAAGTTGTTTATGAACACTTGATTTCTGATGAGTTTTTAGAAGGATACACCAAGTGGATATTTCATGGTGAACAAACATCATTGCACAGGACAAACAAGAAATCTAATAGAAAATGTTCCTAATATGGATAGTGAGCCGCAGCTAGATGAGATCACTGAAATGATTCATGACATAGGATGTGGATACCAAGAAGTTGGTGATATAGGTGGTGATGGTTCCGATTCGGAGGATCAAGATGTAGATGTTGAGACATTCTATAGGTTAGCAAGTGATGCTAGTCAAGAGCTCTACCCTAGGTGCAAACTCACAAAGCTACAATTTATTGTGAGGCTCCTTCACATAAAATTCCTAGGTGGATGGAGTAACAGTAGCTTTGATTTGTTATTAGACTTACTGAAGGAAGCATTTCCAAAGAATGCCACAATGCCAAAAAACTTCCATGATGCAAAGAAGATGGTGAGAAGTCTCGGGTTGGGTTATGAGAATATTGATGCATGTGAACATGACTGTATACTATTTCGGAAAGAGCATGCAAATATAGACTCATGCCCAAAATGTGGAACTTCCAGATGGAAGATAGAAAAGAAGAGCCTTGATGGGAAGCGAATACACAAAATTCCTAGAAAGGTTCTTCGATATTTTCCACTTAAAAAGAGGCTCCAGAGACTGTATATGTCATCAAAGATAGCAGCTAATATGAGATGGCATAGTGAAGGGCGCACTAGAGATGGGTTGATACGCCATCCAGCTGATTCTCCCGCTTGGAAGGATTTCGACCACAGGTACCCAGACTTCAGTTCTGACTGTCGCAATATTAGGCTGTGTTTGGCAACAGATGGTTTTAATCCTTTCCGAAGCCTAAGTTCATTACATAGCATATGGCCTATTGTCTTGATTCCCTATAACCTTCCACCATGCATGTGTATGAAGCAACCAAATTTTATCCTCTCTCTGCTTATTCCTGGTCCTAAAGCTCCTGGAAATGATATTGACGTCTACCTTCAACCTTTGATCGATGATTTGTTAGAGATGTGGCATGGTGTCAAAACTCGTGATGCATCATCTGGTCAATGGTTTCAATTGCGTGCCGCCTTGTTCTGGACTATTACTGATTATCCAGGATATGGATATGTATCTGGACAAGTTACTTCTGGTGAGGTTGGATGTGTTGTTTGCCATGCAAATACTTGCTCACTTCGTCTTAAAAATGGTAAAAAACATTGCTTCATGGGACATCGTCGATTCTTGCATTCTTGTCATGAATTTAGAAATGATAGTGAGTCATTTGATGGTACCAAAGAGTATAGGGAAGCCCCAGTTTCTCTTTCTGGATATGATGTTATAGAACAAACAAAAGATGTAAAAAATGATTTTGGGAAGGACCCAACAGGGAAAAGACCATCCCGAAAGTGTAAGTGTAAGGATGGTGAACCCAAAACTATTTGGAAAAAACAACCAATATGGGTGCAATTGCCCTATTGGAAGGATATTTTGTTGTGGCATAATCTTGATGTGATGCATATCGAGAAAAATGTTTATGACAATATAATTAACACACTTTTGGATATTGATGGCAAATCAAAAGACAATTTGAACACTCGCTTGGACCTCCAACTGCTAGGTATCAAGAAGGATCTACATCCTATCTCAGTAGGGGACAAGTTCTATTTACCTCCTGCATCTTACTCATTGAGTTCTGCAGAGAAAAGAATGTTTTGTGAAGTATTAAAAGGAGTTAAATTTCCAGATGGATATGCAGCTGATATACGAAGTCATGTAAATGTTCATGATAAGAAGATAATTGGGTTAAAAAGCCATGACAGTCATATTCTTTTAGAACACTTGCTTCCATTGGCTGTTAGAAGGATACTACCAGAAAATGTTAGTATTGCATTGATTCGTGTAAGCAACTTCTTCAAGAAAATATTTTCTCCTGTAATCAATGTAACTGATATGGAGAGATTAGAGTCTGAAATTTCTGAAACCTTGTGCCTTCTTGAAAAAATATTTCCGCCATCATTTTTTGATGTTATGGTGCATTTAATGGTCCATCTCCCTACTGAGGCAAGGATTGCTGGCACTGTCCAGTACCGCAATATGTATCCCATAGAAAGGTATATTAATTCCATAGTAGAAGGCTCAATTTCATTAGACTGTTATTAATATTTTCATTAATTAATTATTTCAAAACTTTTATAGATTTTTGATGAGGTTGAAGAGCTATGTTCGAACTAGAAGTCACCCAGAAGGATCAATTGCGGAAGGTTATATATTTGATGAGAGTATGACATTTTGCTCTCGTTATTTGCATGGTTGTGAGACTAGATTTAATCGGCCAAGTCGAAATGATGATGCACAATTCAATACCTTGTCAACTGGTACCACATACTTGAACAACATAGGTCGCGGTTTGACTGGCAAGTGCACTATTACGTTGGACCATAAAACATGGATTCAAGCTCACAGATATGTCTTATTTAATTATGAGCATATTGAGCCATATTTGATGTATGTTCTCTAGCTAATTTTTTATTAAATGTTATTAAATTAGTTCAAATATATATTTTATAATATCTTACATTCAAAAAATATTTGTAGAAAACATTTGGGGTATCTTTCATCTATTGGTCATCAAAGGATTCATGAGAGAGAGCGTATACATCATGCAACATTTCATGAGTGGTTTAGATTGCATGTAAGTTCATAAACAACAATTTTAGTTAAATACATATTTCAATGTTTTTTTTTATTAATCGTATAAATAAATTTTTCTAGGTGAATGAGTTACTATCAACTGGGGAAGATGTAGGAGAAGAGATTCAGATACTAGCAAGTGAGCCTTTTATGGTCGCAACAAAATATAACAGTTATTCAATAAATGGATACAATTTTCATACAATATCTTATGATGAGGGCAGATCAGTTCAGAGTAGTGGGGTAGCTATTGTTGCAAAAACTTGTAGTTTTTCTAGTTCAAAGGATCAAAATCCACAAATAGGAGATATAACATACTATGGTGTCATAACTGAGATACTTGAGTTAGATTATCGTCGAAAGGGTAATGTTGTTCTCTTCAAATGTGATTGGGTTGATGTTCTCAGAAAGGACAAATGGGTTAAGAAAGATAAATTTGGGATTACGACAGTGAACTTCAAGCATTTAATTAATACGGGGGAAAAATTATCAGATGAGCCATACATTTTAGCATCACAAGCTACTCAAGTCTATTATGTTGAGGATCCTATCGATAAAGACTGGAAAGCTGTCATTGAGTCAAGGCCAAGAGACCTCTATTGCATGTCTGCGGAGGAAGAAATTGAAAATACAGTGGTAACTGACAAAGTTAGTGAAATCTCTGAGTTGAATGTTGGTGCTGAAATAAATCTTCCAGATGGCAACAATAATTGTGTTAGAACAAACATTGATGGTATACTTGTTGAGAAATCTCCACCTCAAATGGGGAAGTAAGATGCTATTCATTGAATGTGTTGTTTATGTCTATGTTCTTTTATTTTTTCGTCTAATATTGTAAAATTTTATTGTAGCCGTAAAGATGCAAAACGCAAGAGGAAGAAATAATGGAGTTATGCGGAGTGAGTATAAAGAGTTACGGCAAGCAAACATTGAAAGAAACAATGAGGTATTGAGAGCATTGCGCTTGCCTATACGACTTCCTGGAAATGAAATGAGGGAAAATGTCTTGAGACCATCTACAAGAACTAAAAAGGTTATTTGTTTTACCTGATGTGTTGCTAATTTCTGTTTCTAAGAACTATTTTGTAATTATCTCCCAATATGATGCATGTTGATTATGTCATAGCACATCAATGATCAGCCTGCAGTTCCCCATCAAGAGCCATCACAACGTCAAAGGCATATCACTAGCAATGAACGTATTGAAAATGAAGATCCTGACGACATTTCTATGGAAGAACAACAACTTGGTGATAATGAAGATGAAACATTGAATATAGGTATATTTAAGTATAGTTTTGCATTATTTTGCTCTCTTTTTTATATCATTGGTTGTTATTTTCAATTGCATATTTGTGTAGCGCAAATTCATCCAGGTCAAAAAAATAAAAGGAAGGGACGAGGACCCACTACCAAGCATGACATATGGAAGCGAAGGAATGAACCAAAAATTCATGTTGACCATAATATGAATAATCAACCAGTTGGTGATCAAGCTTCACCATTAACCAACTTTATTTCTACAATAGTGAGATCAGGAATACCACTTTCCTATAAAGACTGGAATGAAATTGATGCAGATAAAAAGGAATCTGTTTGGGCTACTGTAAAGGTACATTTGTATACTACTTAGAGTAAAAAGTCTAAATTAATTTACTCTCATTTCAGCCTTACATGTATATTTTAATAGAACTGAGATATGCTTCAATAGCTCCTCTTACTATACATAGCACTGACTAATTTTTCTTCTAATTAAGGGTGAAAATATATATGTGGAGCTTTGCAATTTATTATTAGATGTGTCATTCTAATATGAAGAGAGAGTTTGATTCTATATTTTATTTTTTACTTGCATTTTGAATTTTACTTCATAAATTGGATAGCATTCCTTTATAGTTATTTAAAATCATCAAAAATAGTAACTAGTGACAAGTTTTGTAGGCTCATGGTCTATGTATTCCATAGACATGTATAGTACAATAGTATATAATCATTGACAACTTAATAATTTTGTAGGAATTTTTTGATGTTCATGATGACCTTGAGGATTGGGTTTTACAAAAAGCGGCAGTGAAATGGAAAGATTTCAAATGTGAAATAAAGAGGAATTATTTTGATGAAACAAAAACTGATGAGGAACTTTTTTCTATGAAGATTGATTCTAGAGTACCTAAAACAGATTGGATGTGGCTTATAGAGCATTGGAGAGCTCCGAAAAGTCAGGTAAAACTTCTTTATAAATGATTCTTAATTACAAATTAAATATATTTTATGCAATTAATTATATTCTCATCTTATAGGCTCTAAGTGAAATTGGAAAAGCAAATAGTGCAAAAATGACAATGACACATACTGCTGGAAGCAAGAGTCTTGCTCGGATTGCACATGATATGGTATTAAATGTCTTAATATTTATTTCTACTTTCTTTAGATAACTAATTGTCAATATTAATGGAAGTGCAATCCAAAGAGCTGGGTTATATGCCCGCTAGACATGAAGTTTTTATCAAAGCACATACCCATAAAAATGGAGTTCCAGAAAAAGGAGCTGAAGACATAATTGTAAGTGTCATTGAAGGGTTACATGTATTTATAATCAACGATCAAATGTAAACATATATATATAAATATGAGCTTTATCTAATTTTCAGAAAACAATTGCGGAGACATGTGCCAACAAGCTAGAACTCACTAAAAAAACCATAACAGAAGGAGATCTATTTTACCATGTCTTTGGAAAAGAAAAACGCTCACGTGTACGTGCTATTGGTTTGGGCCCGGCCTACTCCTCAAGACTTAAAGATGCTAGGGGTACAAAAGTATTCATCCACTAAGCTTCAAATAGCTAATGCAGCAAGGATAAGACTTCAAAATCAGAATAATCTTTTGATAGAGAGGCTAGATAAAATGGAGAGTGAGAGTGTGGGAAACAAAGATCAATTGACACGGATGGAAAAAGAAATTGAAGAATTGAAGCAAATGCTTGCTTCACAGGCTAGGCAAAATATAGATAATGATTACAATCAGAGATCTAAGGGTCATGTACAGGTGATTTTTTTTTATGTGTTCTTTATAATATTTAAGCAATAATATACATATGGTTATTTACTAAATTGCTCAAATGTTATGTACTAATTATTGTAGGACACAGGAGACGAAAGTGATGGTTGTTCTATAGAGTCATCTGCAGGTGAAAATAGGGTTCCACGAAACGTAAGTTTACATTTTATTATTTTACCTAAAAGTTGTACCTAACCTAACAATATTTAGACTATCAACTTATCCTTAATTTTTGTATAGATAATGCAAAGGAGAGTTGGTAAGACACATGATGTACCACGCTATAGGCATGAGGTAATAGTTGCCAGTTAATTATACTCTATTGAATTTGGATGCTCATTATTGAGGTAATCATTGAGCTTATATGCAATTCTATTTCATCTTTAGGGAGGAAAGGAAGTTATTTTGATTTCTTTTATGAGGCCATATATTCCTGTTGCTAAGGGTACGCTTCAAAGGGCATCTCGAAGTGTAATAGTTGGTGACACACCTCTTGGGCCCGAGTGTTGTGAGGTGGTTGTGAACTATGTGTTGAAAAGAGATGCTCCATTGTTACGTCCATATGGGAATATTAGAAAAATGTCTGATGCGCTTGGACGATCAATTGCATGGCCACGTGAAAAAGTAATCCATTCTATCTAGTATAATCACTCTTATTTACTTACTAATACCATCTAAGTAAACAAATTATGAACTTTTACTTGTAGATCCAAGATGATACTATAATAGGTGTGGTCCATCTCGTGTTCTAGGTATATATAATTCTAACCTGTTATTTACTTGGTTAGTTACTATTTTTCCATTTGTTTTATTTTGTTATTAATAAAACAATGCTTACAGGTGAAAGGGACAAGAGAATTAGTTGAAACTAAGTGGAAATACTTAATAATTTTATAAAGGTGAGGTGTTATCAACACAATCCACATGTTATTCATTTTTAAAATTTTAAGTGTATGTTAATTGTGCTTTGAATTAGTAGCTCACTTTCATATGATTAATTTATTTTATCAAGTGTATGCAAGTCATGTCAATCAACACAATTTTCTCATTCGCATAAGCAACAGCTTGTACTTGTTCTACAACAATCGACCAACCATTTTTTATTATAATTGTCATATGTTTTATATATTACTTAAAGCAAAAGTTATTGATTTGTATATATTTATCTCAAGACTATTGTAATCAATATCTTTTCTTTTGCAGGTGGTTAACAGTAAGGTGTTAAAATCATATGAAGTGATGAAGATATTTTACGTCATAAGAGGAGTTTGAAAGTGGAATATTTTACTTTTGATAGTTATAGTTGGAACAAAATATATAAAGTTAGGAATATTATATATGGGCATACATTTGGTGTAAAGAATTCTTAAGTGATATTTTTATCGCAATTATTTCAGAGATTCTATATCTATTTTGTTTGGTTTTGTCAATTGAATAATTTGTTACCATTACGAATCTTGTCAATGGCTATATAAAGCAAAGAATTCAATAAAATATGGTGTGATTTCTGTTAGGATAGTGCATATTATAATTTTAGTTGTAATATTGTTGCTTAATTACTAAAAAAATATATATTTAAAATTAATTATTGACACAATTCCTAGCGGTAAATTTACTATAAATAATTCACATATTTAAATTTGATAGTCTAAATTCTCAATAACAGATCAGCTGGTAATAATTTATTTCAAATAGTTGTACAGCTTGGAATAATGTATTACAAGTGGACATACAGGTGGGAAAAGTTCAAACTTTCCAAGCGACCTACAGTTGGGAATACTCTTTGCCACCGGATCTACAGCTAGGAAAAATATTTCAAATAGTTATACAGCTTGGAATAATATATTACAAGTGGACATATAGGTGGGAAAAGTTCAAACTTTCCAAGAGACCTACAGCTGGGAATACTCTCTGTCACCGGACCTACAGCTGGGAAAAATATTCCAAATAGTTATACAGCTTGGAATAATATATTACAAGTGGACATACAGGTGGGAAAAGTTCAAACTTTCCAAGTGACCTACAGCTGGGAATACTTTTTTCCACCAGACCTACAGCTGGGAAAAAATATTCCAAATAGTTATACAGTTCGAAATAATATATTACAAGTGGACAACCTACCGCTGAGAATACTCTTTGCCACCAGACCTACAGCTGGGAAAAAATATTCCAAATAGTTATACAGCTTGGAATAATATATTAGAAGTGGACAACCTACCGCTGAGAATACTCTTTGCCACCAGACCTACAGCTGGGAAAAAATATTCCAAATAGTTATACAGCTTGGAATAATATATTACAAGTGGACATACAGGTGGGAAAAGTTCAAACTTTCCAAGCGGTCTATAGCTGGGAATACTCTTTGCCATTGGACCTACAGCTGGGAAAAACTTTTCGCAGCACCTTTTCGCCTAGCTGTAGCAAACCTTATTCCCAGCAACTAAAGTGTTGGGAATACTGGCTTTTGCCAGCTGCTCAACTACTAGCATTGAAGTACTATCTTATAGTGTTTGTTCCAGAGGAATTTAGGTTAATCCTAAAAAATCAGGGCCACTGAACAAATGAGGTCTCCTTCGACTATGAAGGATGTCCAGAGCATAACAGGTCGCATGGCCGCTCTAAGCCGTTTCATATCACGACTAGGCGAACGCGGTTTGCCTTTCCTTAAGGCTCTTCGCAAGCACAATGGTTTTACCTGGTCGGATGAAGCCGAAAAAACCTTTCAAGAGGTCAAAGCATATTTGTCTAGTCCACCAGTATTGGTCTCTCCAAATTTGGGGGAGCCACTACTCCTTTACTTGGTGGCCACCCCTCACGCGGTCAGCGCAGTCCTGGTCGTGAAGAGAGAAGGTGTACAGCAACCAATCTATTATGTAAGTGAAGTGCTTCATGGTCCAAAGGAGCGTTATCCTGAGATCCAGAAGCTACTTTACACACTTCTGATGGCTTCCTGTAAGCTACGACATTACTTTCAAGCGCACAAAATTACTGTGCCTTCGTCGTTCCCATTGGGAGATATTATCCGAAATCCGGAGAAATCTGGTCGCATTGCGAAGTGGACAGTGAAACTTGCAGCATTTGACATCCATTTCATCCCTCGCATAGCAGTTAAATCTCAAATTCTTGCTGACTTCATGGTCGATTGGACTAATCCAAACCCTCCTTCGCAACAATCCAAAGATTTACAATGCTTCAACCATTGGACAACGTATTTTGATGGCTCTCGCAGTTTTCAACACTCAGGGGCTAGAGTGGTCTTAATCATGCCTCCGGGTGACCAACTCAAGTATTTCATTCAATCATACTTTGCTGCGACCAATAACGCAACATAGTATGAAGTTCTTATTGAAGGGCTTCGAGCAGCAAAATTCCTTGGAGTCCGTCGGCTAGTGCTGAGGGGAGACTCACAGCTAGTCGTACACCAGGTAAACAAGGAGTACAGCACCTCCAATGAGACAATGGCTCATTACTTGGGGCAAGTGAGGAAATTGGAAAAACACTTCAGTCATTTCCAAGTCCAATATATCCCACAGATAATATGCTCGCAGACCAATTATCAAAATTTGGTGCTCACGCACATCCGCTTTGGCAGGAGTGTTCACTGAACACTTAAAACACCCCTCGATCATGGCTTTGGTCAAGGATAAATTGGTGACAGTTAACGTCGCCGACCTTGGATATGTTGAAGATTTGACCCGACCATTGCGGATCTATCATGAACATGGGACCTTGCCCAAGGATGAAACCAAAAGTGATCGGTTAATTCGAAAGGCGCGTCTATACCAAATCATTGATGGAATTTTATATAGGAAGGGTACTCAAGGAGTATTCATGCACTGTATATCTCAAGAGGAAGGTAAATCCCTCATGAAAGAAATCCATGACGGTGTATGTGGTGCACACGCGTCGTATCAGACACTGGTCAAAAAGCCTTCCGATAGGGATTTTTACTGGCCTTCGGCACTTGATGATGCCAAGAATTTGGTCAAAACATGTCCATAGTATCAATTTCATGCAAGGAAAGTTCACTAGCCTGCATATGCCTTACAAACTATTCCTCTAACATGGCCTTTTGCGGTCTGCGGAATAGATATAATGGATCCTATGCCCCAAGCAGTTAATGGATACAAGTTTTTGTTTGTAGCCATTGACACGTTTACTAAGTGATTTGAAGCTGAACCAGTCTGCAACGTTACTGCCGCTACGGCGAATAAATTCTTTCATAAGAATATTGTCACACGATTTGGTGTTCCAATTTGTCTTATTACCAAAAATGGTTCTCAATTCATTAGTGGTCTCTTTTTGGACTATTGCGATGACATTGGGACCAAAGTGTGCTTTCCATCTATGGCTCATCTGCCTTGAGGAGAAACGTGATCGGGCATTGATTAAGTCTACAGTATATTTACAAGCTTTGCGTAAATACCACAGTAAACAGGTGTGACCTCGTAGTCTTCACGTGGGCGACCCGGTTTTACGAAAAATACAAAACCAATCTAATCGCAACAAATTCTCCCCTCAGTGAGAAGGCCCTTATACTGTGGTCTCAGTACTGTGACCAGGATCAGCCCAATTAGCAATGGAAGATGGTAGGATCTTGTCCAATAATTGGAACATAGATCAATTATGCAAGTTCTACGTGTAAGTCTTTTCCATCTCTTTTATCCTTTTCAATTAGCATGTTTTTATTAAAAATAACATGTACTTTTCTTAGTATTATGTTATGATTTGATTTCTTTTGTCCCATCCATTCCGAGCTATGCTCGGGGACTGGTCGCCGATGATCATCTTATTATAGAAACCAGGTTGGATTCGCTAGCCGATCTCATGATAGCATCTAGATAAGTATCCCAAAATAAGTCGTTTCTCAATGCATACAGGACTTACTAGTATGTTTCTGATCATTCGAGGAGCTGCTAGGTTGTAATAAACTTTGGTATTATATTAAGATCAGTATTGGAATGACCAGATGATTGTATCTAGATGAGACATTCCTTTATAAACCATTTCTTAACGTATAAGGAACTCGCTAGATATTCCCCGATCATCAATAACCCATATTTTTCGTGAGATTATAGTACAACACATTCAGTATGTATGATCACAGGAGGGGGCTAGAGAAATATGGTCATAATATAAAACGAAATTAAGTACACCTTTTCAAAAACTGAGAGGCATGCATTTGCATATTTCCAACTGTAATTGTATATGTACAGGTACAATTTAAACAGAGGATCATTGTTCATTACAATGAAATCACAATAAGTAAAATTCTTTCAAAAGATTTTCAATCAATGGCTTGACTTCTTCCATGATAGCTTCAAGCTGATCTTCACTCTTGAACTCTACATCTCCCACCACCGAATGCAAATTCAAATTTGGGCCGTGGTGATGTCTTAGTTTGCACAAAATGGCAGAGGCTACAGAACTTGCATTGGTCTTCATTGCCTCTTCTTGCCGTTTTGTATCTTCAGGAAGATACTCGAGGAGTGGTTCAGCTTGAGCCGCAAACAGTTTGCACGATTCACTGAGGCTTAAGTTATCCTTTTGAGGATCGATGATATCAGCCTTCAGCAAATCTGCGACCATCTTCAATTTTCCAAAAACTTCCGACTGAATGCTACTGCCAAACGAGATTGTTGCCTTCAGGGTTTCCCTCTCCTTGTAAATAACATCGGCCGTCTTTTTGAGTGACTCGATGGTTGCATGAAGTTGCCCGTTTTGAGCTTCAGCTTGGGCGTACTTCTCATGGAAGTCATCTTTTTCTTTTGAAAGAGTGCTTATATGGTCCTCTTGTGCTACATGAGCAAAGTAATGGAGTTTACAACAGTTCACATAAAGAAATAACTACATTTGGTCGGAAGCATACTTACAGGAAAGTTGGGACCGCACCTCATTAAGTTCTTTCTCCATGAAAGAAAGCCTCATGGTTGCGGCTTCCTCCTGATCTTTCCGATCAGCCATGCTCTTTATCAAGGAAGCATTTTCCCTGTGACAAGAAAGGCAATCGTTATACGAAAATGAATTTCAGGATAAACAAGTATATGGGTGACGAGGATTATCACCCGAGCTAGTTCAAAGTAATACACGTCTGGTTTAAGACAGAATCAGATTAGACGTGTGTCTATAAATCCGTCGCTATGGTCCCAGACGGCCTAAAGGGCGCGGACACAGAAATATTGCATGATCGCAGCCCTTGTGTGATCATGAGGTCGCAGATAGTGCGCGATCAAGAAAGTGCGGACTATACGCGGTTAGAGGGTCGTAGGTTATCTGCAACCAGAACAATTCGGGAAGGCCTAACTCTTTGAATAGGTATATCCCAAGAATCACGAAGATATTTCCACGTATGAAGACAACTGCCAGGAGGTTAACATGTGCGGTTATCCCTTGATAGCACGTGTTAAGCCTGCATGGAAGTTAAGTGCGGTTAACAAAACTACATCTTAACAACTGTTCAAGGTCAGTTCATATTGGCGCCCTTTTGTCCAGTATAAAAAGGTAGTCAATACACGTTCTAAGGACGGTGAATAATTCAGTCAAGCATACAAGCACTACCAGGTGTTCAACAAACCTGAAGACTTAGATATAGTTAGGTAGACACCAACATTGAAAAGATCATCGCCTGTGATCATCTCTTCTTCCTTCTTGTAAAACATCTTATTACATATAGTGAAATCAAAATAGGACGTAGGGCTATTACTCCCACCATCGAGGGCCCGAACCTGTATAAAATCTTTTGTGCCTCTACAAACTTGATTCATCCTACCTTCCCGGAGGAGCGCGCTGAAAGGTCCCGCAACTCACAAATTTGCATAAGATCGACTAAAGACCCCGAGTCCAAATCGTCGACAGCTAGCGCCCACCGTGGGTCCTTTCTCAAGGTGCTTTCCCTTCATCCAGAGGTTTGCTGAGTAATGTCTGAAGCATATAATTCCAAGAACGACTTCGATCACGACGATTATGCCCATATACAAATGCCTTCGCCTAGCGACCCCGTTCCAATGGAAGAGGTCAATTGTGAAGACATTCCGAAGGGACGTCAGGAGGACACATCTTCCTCTACCCGGGTCATGTCCATCGACCAGGGGATGGAAGAGACAGGTCCGGAACTTGATGTCAGTTCCACCATATGCAAAATCGAGTCTCGGTCGCCATGTGTTCCCATCAGGGACCAGGATGGCAGCGACCAGGAACTCAGTCCAGGGAGGTTTGATACTGACAACCTTCACTCTCTCTTTGATTTCGAATCCGACTCGGAGCAAACAGAGATGTTCACTCCTTCTGTAGCTTCGCTCCCCAAATAATTCACTACCTTGTTGGAAGAAAATCCCGATCAGCGGGTTGCTAGGGAAGAACAGGAGCACAGACAAAAGGAGGAACAAGAATGCAAGCAGAAGGAGGATCAAGACCGCAAGTGATGAGATAACGAACTCCGCAGGACAGCCCTAGAGGCCCTACAAAATGTGCAGGCTCGTTATGACGCCGCCCTTAGTTCCTCCCGTCGCCCACATGGTCGCAGACACGACCAGACGCTTTCTTTACCACTAGAGCATTTATCGGCGGATGAAGAAACGATTACACCTGGCGCACCAAAGAGGAGTACGCATGGCCAACTTCGATCTATCTGGAGGTCTTGCGTAATTTTCCTCTTACCCTCACTGACGCGGACAAACCGGCTTTTGCTAGGATCCTGGCGGAGAAACTGGATGAGGTTGCATCTGATGCAACCCCTACAACTTCCTCCCGGTCTACGATACGTTCCCACGAAAGGTAGTATTCTTACCCTAGTCATGGTAGGCGTAATCGATTACCATCCGGATCAGTTCGGTATGACAAATCCAGGCGCGTAGGAAGTTCTCGTGATCGAGATTGAATTCCTGTGCATTCTCGTCTGGGACCACGTGGCGCATCCCCATCACGTGAAATCGCTCTGGATATGCTGGAAACCGCAGAACTCTCCATAGTCCTTGTGTAGGTTGCAAGGCTTTTTCGCCAGGCCTCCGTGTGGTAGTCTGGCCAGATAAGTTCAAGCTAGGGGCTATTGAGAGGTTTGATGGGACCCAGAATCCGTCGGAGTTCCTTCAACCAGCTCCAGCAGGTGGGGATGTTCGCGTCATGGCCGACTATTTGCCGATGGTTCTTGAGGGACCAGCAAGGACCTGGCATTCAATCAGCTCGAGGGTTTGATATATAACTGGGAAATGTTGTGCGATGCTATCCTCAACAATTTCCAGAATTGTTATCAAAAACCCAAGAAAGAAGACGATCTTCATAGTCTACGACAAACCTCTACGGAGACTCTCCGACAGTTTGTCAAAAGGTTTGTTGGGGTGAGAAATACCATCCCAAACATATCTGATAACTCTGTTATCAGGGCGTTTAAGCACGCTGTTCAATATCGGAGATTTACGAAAGATTTACTTATCAACCCCCCTCGATCAGTCGCCGATCTCTTTGGTATGGCTGATCGCTATTCTGACGCGGCTGAGACAGTTGAATGGAATAGGATGGTCGATAAAGGAAATTTACCACCCCAACTACGTCTCAAGGACATGAAAGAAGATGATGCAGGCAAGAAGTCGGAGTCTTCGTTGAGCAGGAATTCAAAGAAAACCAAAAAGCCGCCACCGGTGAAAGGTAATAAGTTTTCGTTTAAAAATAAAACTGCCTCTGGTGGTCGCAATCCCGACCAGCCAGAAAAACTAACTAACTCGCAGGAAGGCAAGAAGTGGTGTCCGATCCATAACTCTCTGGGACACGACCTCAAAAATTGCTGGAGCTAGTTGAAGCAACTAGATGACTTCTACCAGGGAATTGGGCCGATGCCAACTTTGCCATCGAAAGAGCAGACTTGCGGGCTTAGAGACGCCGACGGGGATGAAGAAATATCCTACCAGGTACCTCGTAATTATGTTAATGTCATTTTTGGAGGTTCCTCCTCTTTTGTTTCTAAACGACAGTTTAAGGCATTTCATTGAGAAGTTAACCAAGCGGAAGTCATCCAAACTTGATCCAATCTGAATGGTTCTGGATGGATCATCTGGGTACAATGGAACTAACTTCAATTTTTCATATGGTCGTGGGGCAACTTTGATCACATCTGAGATCATGGTCGCAACTTGAACATCCCGAAGAGGAAGTTGATCGACCAACTCCAGAGATAACCGATCACAAGTAAGAGTCGTATTCCGGCTGCCTCGGACCGAAATCACACCTTTTGGGCCTGGTAGCTTGACGCATTGATAAGCGTAATGCACCGCCGCCATGAACTTAGCAAGTGTTGGCCTGCCAAAAATAGCATTATATGCCGAATCACAATCAATTACATCAATTGTAATTAATTCTGTTTGAAATTGTCTGGTTCTCCCAATGTTACCGGTAACACAATTTGTCCAATCGGCATCATTAAGGGACCAGGAATTATACCATAAAACGGATGAATTATGGGTTTAATCTTTGAGTGAGGGATTTGCATCTCATCAAGAGTCTTGACCAATAATAGGTCCAAAGAACTGCCCCCGTCGATCAGAACCCTTTCGACAACGGTCATGTAAGCCCGCAACGGTCATGTAACCCTTTCGCTAATTATAGGAATAATGACCAAAGGAAGTCGCAACGGTCATGTAAGCCCCTTGGGACAATCATCCCTGTCGAAGGTTATGGGAGTTTCTGACCAGCATGGATATTGAGGGTCCCCAAGGGGAACTTCAACTTTATTTACCTCACGGTAAAAATTTTTAAATTGACGCTTAGAAGCATAAGAAGAAGAACCACCGAAGATAATATTGATATGATTTTGGGGGACCTGGTAAGACATTTCTTCATCTCCATCAGCGTCTTTAACCTCACAGGCTTCATCTTGCCGTGGTATGGTCGGCATGTGTCCAGTTCCCTGGTAGAAGTCTTCCAAGCTCTTCAACTAGTTGTGACAATTCTTGAGATCATGTTCGAAAGAATTGTGCAGTGGACACCACTTCTTATTTCCCTATGGGTTAGCTTGTTTTCCTGAATGGTCGCTATTGCGGCCACCAGAAGGAGTTTTATTTTTAAATGATAACTTATTACCTCTTCCTGACGGCAGTTTGTCAACAACGGTGACATCTCGGTACTGTCCAGTCTGATTCTTCTTGGGCTTTCTTGATTTCCCACCTGATGATGACTCTGGCTTCTTTCTAGAATCATCCTTCTTGTCATTCTTGAGACCTGGTTGAGGTGGCAAATTCCCTTTGTCCACCATCCTGTTCCATTCCACGACCTCGGCCATGTCGAAATAACGATCAGCCATGTTGAAGAGATCGGCTACTGATCGAGGCGGATGGATAAGTAAATCTTCGGTGAATCTCTGATATCGAACAGCATGTTTAAATGCCCTAATAATGGAACTGTCAGAGATGTTAGGAATGGTATTTCTCACTCCAACAAATCTCTTGACAAACTGCCGAAGAGTTTCCATGGACGTCTGGCGCAAGCGATGAAGATCATCTTCCTTGCTAGGCTTCTGATAACAATTTTGGAAAGTGTTGAGTATTGCATCACACAACATTTCCCAGTTGTAAATTGACCCTTCTGGTTGATTAAACAACCAGGTCCTCACTGGTCCTTCAAGAACCGTTGGCAGGTAGTTTGCCATCACGCGGTCATCTCCCCCTGCCGCTTGGATGGCAGTAATGTAGATCTGAAGAAACTCTGATGGATTTTGAGTTCCATCAAACGTTTCGATCGTCCCTGGTTTAAACTTATCTAGCCAGACCATAGCACAGAGGCCTGGCGAGAAAGCCTTACAACCTACATAGGAACTGTGAAAATGTCTATCACCATGACCTTCCATATGCTCGCGGGCAACATTACCTTGAGGAGATACACCTTGCGGCCCTAGGCGGGAAACGATTGGTATGCGATCTCGATTGCGGGAGCTTCCAACTCGCCTGGCCTTGTCATGCCGAATCGGCCCTACTAGCAATCGATTGCACCTCCCATGGCTAGAGTATGAATAATTCCGTTCATGGGAGCGAATCGTGGAACAGGACGATGCTATTGGACTAGCGTCAGATGCAACTTTATCGAGCGTGTTCGCAAGGACTCTAACAAAGGTTGTTTTATCCGCATCTCCCAAATCAGGAGGAGTATTACACAGTGTATCCGCAATAACATGAATTCGGTCTTGTGTGCTCCTCCTAGGTGCCATAGGAGTTACCGTCTCTTCAACTACGGGAGGATAGTCTGGAGCCAAGGATGGCGTCTGGTCGTGCCTGTGACCATGCGGATAACAAGAAGTGCTAGGAGTGGGATCTCGAACAATTGCATCGTGGCAAGATTGCGCAAGGCGTAAGGCTTCCTCAGTAGCCTTACGAACCTCATTTTCTCATTGTTCACGGTCCTGATCCTCCTTCTGTCTGTGCTCCTGTTCCTCCCTGGCAATTTGATGCTTAGGAGTTTCTTCGATAGCACAGCAAATTCTCGAGGAACCAAGGTCATAAATGGGGAAACATTCCTCCTTGTTCCGAATCAGATTCGAAATCAAAAAGGGATTTGAGATTGTCCGGAGCAAACTTTTCAGGACTAAACTCAAGATTGTCATCCTCCACATCTTCTGGAATAATGTGTTGTGGTAGGTAATCAGCCTCTGATGTGGCGGGATTCACATGAAGGGAGACATCCATCTTCTCCGTCTCTTGGTCGACAGACATGACCAGAGTTGGAGAAGATGTACCCTCTGGATGTGATTCATGGATGTATTCGTCGTTGACCTCTTCCATAGGAACAGGGTCGTTGGGCGAAGACATCTGAATCTGAGCATAGTCGTTTAGATTGAAATTGTTCTCAGAATCGTATGCCTGAGACATGACTTACCAGAACTCCTAATAGAAGAAGACACCTTAAGAAAGGCCCCACGATGGGCGCCAGCTGTTGACGATTGGGACTCAGGGTCCTTAGTCGATCTTACGTAGATTTGGAGTAAGAAGTGGAGACCTTTGAAGATGTTTATCAGGTAAGTTAGGGTAAGTATGAATTGGAGACACACAGAATTATACAAGTTCGGGCCCTCAACGGATTGAGTAATAACCCTACGTCCCATGGTATTTGTACTATGTATAAGAGTGTTTACAGGGAAGGAGAGATTGTTACAAAGGTTAACTATCTCTCTCAATGCTTCTGCCTATTGTCCATTGCTTGAGTTGTTCAAGTCTTCTCTTTCTTTCTTGTCCTTCTTTCCCTCCTTTTATACTGATTGAAAGGATGCCAATGCGAAGTAGTTCGGGAGTTCGGACGGTTGCTGATATGCAGTTGCATAACTACACTTTAATCTTTATCCCTTCGCCAGTTAACACGTACAGTTATGGATAACCGCACATCTTAACCCCTCGACGGTTATCTTCGTACATGGGAGAAGGAGTTATCTTATCCTGGAAACGTTTCTGGCAAACTCAAACACTACTCAGTTAATCATAACCCTTGGGTTACCTTGGTCGCGCATATTCTGCGACCTTATGGTCATGCAAGTTCTGCGACCATAGACTGGTTCTGCGCCCGCGACCTTCTGGCGCACAAGAAGTTGCTTCTGCAACTATAATGGTGGCTGATGCACAGATTCACATATCATATCTGAAATATCTTTAAATATGATATATTCAATAAAATAAATAACTAGCTCGGGTAATAATCCTCGTCAACCTTGACGATCGCAATACCCAAGGTCGTAGAGTCCAGTACCCACAGTTACTATGGTCGCGGAGATGTGGTAATCGCCAATATATGGTCACAGCCAGTACGCGACCATGTAATAAGAGAGTTGTCTTTAACCTTCTTCACGAGGAAATCGATAGTGGTTTCTTCATCCTTACCATGATAGTGAATTGAGAAAAATATTAAACCTAGAAGTACCTTTGAATCAAGAAAATAAGGTTTGGACGAAGGGTGATGGAGTTATGCAATCACGTTTGATAGACCATAACCACCCTCTAACCATTGCTGTCCATTATTCCCACGGTAATATGGTCTCTCTTCACTATCTAGAGGGATTAATGTGTAGTTATCCATAATTGTCATGTCATAACTAACGAACAACAACAGCCTGCAACCACTAGCAACCGCCAAAGTGTCCCTTTGATGAAGCAACTGATGCCTCTTGACGAAGTATAAAAAGGGGGTTAGAACTTGTAGAAAAGGGGGGAATGAGGTGAGAGAAAGAGAGGGTGATACAATACAGAGATTGTTAAACTCTATACACTTTGTAATTCATCATTCTAATAGTGAAAATCCAACAAGAGTAGAGTCATTACTCAGACTACGAGGGCCCAAACCTGTATAAACACTATGCATCTGGACTCATTTTTACAATGACATTCTTTGGTGATTGGTAGATATTATCCCCCTTTTAAATAATTCAAATCTGTATAAGTTCGACTTGGGACATTGTCCCAATCGTCGACGTAATGAGAGACATATCTCTGGGACCCTTGGTATAGATAAATTGAGAAGTGCATGGCCATGCCGTTTGTGGTTGAGTCTCAACTACGGGAAGATCAGTTCACTATGACATCAAGAAAGAATTGAACTGTGCAAGGGTGGCACATTTCTTACCTTGGGTTTAATCTTGTATCGTATAGCAAGAGAATCAACATAAAGACATTATATAGGTTCATTGGTTATGATTTTCATGTGTATTTGGATGGTCGTTATGTCCTACTAGGGGTCACTACTGACTTACAATTCAGGTAAGTATTCCCGGGTCATGACCAGATATGCATTAACCTACAGGGTCACACACTTAACGGGTTGGAACAATGCAATTTGGATTGAGTCTATTATGGTCGTTTCTGTATCATATTCAGAGACTTAATGCTAGATTCCTTATGCATTCAGATTGGGTTTGTTATGGGGCTTTCGTATCAGACTTGGAGACCTAATGTTAGACTCTTGCATTCGGATTGAGTTTGTTATGGGGTTTTTGTATCAGACTCGGAGATCTAATGTTAGACTCCTTCTACATTCAGATTGGATCTGTTATGGGGTTTTCGTATCAAACACGAAGACTTAATGTTAGATTCCTCCTGCACTTTGGATAAGATTCGTATCACATCAAGAAAACTAATCTATTAGGATTTCTTCTGTAGGGCTCTATATAAAGAGAGGTATGATGGGCTTTGAGGAGATCACGAAAAACCATAGTTGCCATCTCCTCTAAAGTAATAGCCCATAAACCCTTGTCATGCGCGTTGGTGCTAGAACATCATCATACGACGTTTCATCCCGGTACATGTGGATACCAGTAGAGGCGTTAACGCTATTGCTGCATTCATCGGGACGATCCGCGAGCGGTCGTTGTCATCTACGTCCGATGATTAGAATGATCCATGAACAGTTGCTGTGTACATTCGATCGCTTCACCAAATCTACTTCCGCTATTGGTAACAATCTAATCTATGGTCTATTACTTGCAGCCTTCGAGTAAAAAATTTTCAAATTTTGCTAGTGTAGCTTACTCTATTTCCAACAGTGGTATCAAAGCCATCCTGTATAGTATTAGATCTGGATTAATAACATATATATGATATATGAAGTTATAGTAGTGTGAGACCCCCATTTGAGGATCACCTTGGTAACCGCCCAGGTAGGTTACACACAGCAGGATGACACATGAGCTCCAAACCAGACAAGCATAATAATAACATTAAACAGGTAGCAGGCCAGCTTGGCCAATATTACATACCCAAAGCACCGAAAATGGCGCTAAGTAGAGTTGCTAAGAAAATAACAAGTTTATCAGAACCAGAGTCGGTATCTAAGTACCGAACACACAGCATAAAGCACAAAGCAACGACAAAAAGCTTGATTTCCATCCGCAGCGGGGTTGAAGTGGCTCCTCCCACATCTGACTTGACTTGGTGCGCAATCCTTCTAGAACGTGGGCTCGTCCGGGGCACTTCCATCTTCTGCCGGGAACTCATAACTGAAGGAATCGGGATCCTCGAATCCCTCTTCTACAGTTGGAAGTAAATTGCAAGGGTGAGCACTTGGTGCTCAGCAACACTCATTCCGGGGATTATTGTAATTGTATGTACATGAGAGTGAAATATATGATTCCGGGGTTTATGGTTCATATAGATAGAAATATATATAGATTTCCAAGTCATTTGTTTAACGAAACAGTACTTTGTCACTAAAATGTTACTTTAAACATTAAACAGGTTTTCATTAAAACATTAGATGTAGTGGTCTCCCATGAGTCACTACTTTATTAGCCGCATTATGAAAACATTCCAAAACATTACTTGTGCTATAACCCATGGATAACATCCACTACGAAAAGACTCCTGAACCTGGGAGTACAGAGTATCTGACACTTCTTTTACGCTTTGCAAAGGTGTACCTCTTTTTAAATCCACTGGTTCACTCGGCTTTCAAGTCGGATCAGCTCCATGTGACTTATACACATGTGACAAGGCCGAGATCACACAACGTTTTACAGTTCAGTATTAACAGTATCCCTGCCCGGTAAATAGACAATTAAGTCTCAAGTACCGTTGTGGGTCTTACCCACTGCCTTACTTCCTAGCCTCTCTGGTCTATGTTCCCTCAGGACACATAGCCTTGGTCTATGTCCACGCGAGACATACGACCATTTAAGATTACAGCCGCTCACGGCTTAATCAGGTCTAGGGCGCCTTCCTTCATTTACGCCTTTTTCTCTCATCATTTTTCTGACTCACATCACTCATGGCCGAACCTTGGCCTTCCAGTTTCCACGCGAGAAACCAGATCGTCAAACCATGCAGGGAACTGCTAATACCAAAAAGCTACTGAGTTGTGCCTGTCCCATACCAGGCAAGTGGTTGGTACGTCTACAATTCGTATAGAGACACAGCACAAGGTTCTCGTCCTTATGAACCACTAGTGAGGAACATTCACATACCCTGGTGCGCACCGCACCCTCTCCATACCATCCAATCCTCACTACTGATCCCTTTTATCATTTTTCTTGTCAAAACGGTTTTCATTATAATTTCTCATGCATTTGACCATTTCAAGTTTAATGTGGATATTCAATATATGAGTCCTAGGGTGACAAGAGCATATATATGAAGGTTCAATAACAAGAGGGGTTTTATGATTCATTAGGGAATATCTACTCATGTCATTCAAACATAACTTGTATTTTAACTAAACATGCATAGTAAGAAACAGTGAATATACTTCATGTGAAAATATTGGGTGAGACATGATCAAAGGAATGAGGCTTGCCTTGCAATGTTGGGTCTAAAAACTCAGACGGCTCTTCAAAGACTTCTTCCGTTCCTTCCGCTTCTGACTCTGCGGCAAACAATTAACACACAAACACATACCACATAAGCATACTGAAAATAGTTTCTATAGAAAGTATTAAGTAAATAAGTCATGCATGCAGGGGAAAAGGTTAGGGCAAGGTCACAAGGGCTCTGGTCGAAGAAACGGCTAAAAAGGATTGAACGTCGAGGGGTCGACATTCAGTTCATGGCTTTGACACAACTGGAAACTAGTCTTAGGATGATTTTCTGGAGAAGTGACAGTAGAGAAAGTTGTAGATCTCAACTCCAGGAATCTAAAGGACAAGGTGGCATTTCAATTGCTCAACCAGAAGGGGTCAAACAAAGCTAATGCCAGTGGCTGACATGTACTGACATAGTGCTGGACATGGCCAGAAACTAGGGCATGGCTTAACTTTTGATCCAGGGCTCCAATTGATGCACCACTTTGTCTGGGAGGTAGGCATTACTAACAGGAACAATATGCTCAACAGGCACAAGGGCTGAAAGTGGCCGGAGGGTGGCCAAATCCGGCGATGAACTACGGTGGCCTGGACATGAACTGAGCTACTGGACAGTGATCTTGGCATAGGCATAACTCACAATCTAGGCAGATCCAGGTGTCGAGCTAGTGGACAATATTGCTCAGGGTACTGGAATCTATCTAAGGGACAAGGTTTCAGGCGCTGGATCAGGCCGGGAACAAATTCCGGCGACCGGCGCTGGAGAAGACGACACTGGAGATTGGGGATTTTTGCTACAAGGCGATTGAACTTGATTCTTTGCTCAGGGAGTGAAAGGGTGGAGTTTAGAAGCTACTGGTGCAGTCAATTTGGTTGGAGATTGACCGGAGAAGCTTGGCGCCGAAGTCCGGCGAACGGCCGAGGTTCCAAACTGGGGTTTCTTCGATTTGAGTTCAATTGGGGATCCTGATTCAACAGGCTTGCTAAGAAATGGCTAAGGATCAATTTCTACTACTGGGACGAGAGCTAATTCGGGATGAAATGGCTAGCATTGGGGAAACAGGGCAATTGGGCCTTTCCGGCGATCACCGGCGATGATGAGCATTAGGATGCAATTGGTTGCTTGGGCACGGGAAGATGGGTGTGGGGAACTTACTGGTGAACCTGGATTGGAGAGATGGGCTATGGTTTGCTCTGGCGTCGATGGCCTCAGAATCAGCTCGTCGGGGAAGAAAGGGAAATAGTGAGCAAACTGGAAAATGGCTAAGTCCTGGCGTTGTACTTCATCGCAGCGCTGAAGGGTTTAAATAGGCGATGAGGCGGAGCTTGCGAGGGGGAACGGCGAGAGAACTTGTGCCGGGGACGAGACCGGCCGGGTGCAGCTGCGACAGCGGTGACCGGCGATGTGATTGCGCTCAGGCGGTGCTGCAGCTTTGCCAGCGATGCCAAGGCGTCTTGGAACTTCGTCCGGGAAGGCGCAGATGCGGAGGCGACAACGTAGCTCCGGCAATTGACACGTACACGCATGCAATGCCACGGCAATGGGAGCGCGCGAAAACGAGGCTCGGGAGCGCGGCCGTTTAACCGCTGGGCGAGGCGATGCACTGCTGGCACGTGCGCACGGGGTGTCTCAGCAACTCACGGGCACAGGTGGCAGAAACGGTGGCCGGCGGCGAGCAAGCACGGCGAGAAATCCACGGCGCTGCAACGGGCTCGTGCACTGGTCGTGGCAACGACCAGGGCTGGTCGAAAGGGCCTGAAAAGAATGTTTGGGCCGATTTGCTATTTCTGAAACTTACTCCAGGGGCTGTTCTGTGAGGAAAACTTGAATAGGACTTGGGCCTGTTTGCAAATTTGGAGATCTGAGGGTCCGATCTAAAATCTAATTTCGCAACTAAGTCGCAAAAGATTATTAGAACTTATCTGACCAAAGTTTGGTAAGATCGGGCAAGATCTGAAGGGTTTCGACAAAATTGGGGAAAACAGTTTAGGGTAAATAGGGTAATTAGGGTTTTAAAATGGCGAGGCTTGAAACTCAGCTTTAGGGTGAGATTTTGGAGATGGACCTGAAGGGAAAAATGCTCTGAACAGCATTTAGAAGGGAATGGCTGAAGCAGATTAGGTTTTGGGGTCCGGATGTGGATTTTGGCTATTTTAGGGTTTAGCAAAAACAGGGGTGTTACAAATCTACCCACCTTAGAAACAATCTCGTCCTCGAGATTAGGGCAGGTCAGAGAATAGGAAGGGAAATTCTCGTCGGAGATCTTCTTCTTTTTCCCAAGTTGACTCCTCCTCTGAGTGATTGTTCCACTGGACTCTGCAGAATCGGAGGGTTCTTGACTTCAGCACTTTCTCTCTGGTTTCCAGAATTCTAACAGGGTACTCTTGACAAGATAAGTCTGGTTGAATCTCATTCTCTGTAGGAGATATCTGTTCTGTTGGTTTTCTCAAGCATTTCTTCAGTTGAGATACATGAAACACGTCATGAATTCCGCTTAGTTCTGGTGGCAATTCCAACTTGTATGCCATTTCACCTCGCTTTTCCAGAATTCGATATGGTCCCACATATCTAGGTTTTAATTTTCCCTTCATCTGGAATCTTCGAACTCCTTTGTATGGCATAACCTTGAGATACACATAATCGCCCTCTTCAAAAGATAGTTCTCTTCTACGGTTATCCGCATAGCTTTTCTGTCTAGATTGGGCTGTTTTCAGTTTTTCTTGTATGATCCTGATGTGGGCTGTGGCTTCTTCTACTAACTGGGGTCCTAGATGTTGTTTTTGACCAATTTCTGTCCAATACAGTGGCGTGCGGCATCTTCTTCCATATAGGGCTTCATATGGTGCCATTTGTAGGCTTGCTTGGAAACTGTTGTTGTAGGTGAATTCTGCATAAGGTAGAAATAACTCCCAAGAGTCTCCATAGTCCAAAACACAAGCCCTCAACATATCTTCCAAAATTTGGTTTACCCTTTCAGTCTGACCTCCAGTTTGAGGGTGGTAGGCGGTACTGAACTTTAACTTTGTGCCCAGGGCTTTCTGCAACTCTTGCCAAAATCTTGAAACGAACTGGGCTCCTCTATCGGAAACAATAGCCTTCGGCACTCCGTGTAGGACAACTATTCTGTTGAGATACAGCTCTGCTAAGTCCTTAGCTGTATATAGGGTCTTCACTGGGAGAAAATGTGCCACTTTTGTTAATCTATCAACTATGACCCATATAGAATCAAATCCTTTCTTCGTCCTTGGTAGTCCCACAATGAAATCCATTCCGATTTCGTCCCACTTCCACTCTGGGATTTGTAAAGGTTGTAGCGGTCCCGCAGGCTTTTGATGTTCTGCTTTCACTCTTTGGCATGTGTCGCAAGTTGCGACAAACTTGGCAATCTCTTTCTTCATTCCTTTCCACCAAAAATTTTTCTTCAAGTCCTTGTACATTTTGGTGCTGCCTGGGTGTATGGAATATGGGGTCTGATGAGCCTCTTGCATGATTAAGTCTTTGATCTCGTGGTCATTCGGAATGCAGATACGGTCATCGTACCATAGAATTCCCTGTTCATCTTCTCGAAGGTTGGTTGTATCTTTGCTCTTCATGTCCTCCTTCATCTCTTGAAGATCTGGGTCAATTGCTTGAGCTTGTCGGATTTTATCCTTCAACTCACATTCCATCTTTAGCGTAGCGATGGTTCCTTGGTCCACTAATTTTAATTGTAGCCTTTCGAAATCCTTGATCAGTTGTGTCGGCACTTCTAGCTGTGTTATCTGGTTATAACGAGACTTCCTGCTCAAAGCATCAGCTACTACATTGGCTTTTCCTGGGTGATAGTGGATCTCTAGATCATAATCTTTGATCAGTTCTAACCATCTTCTCTGCCTCATATTCAACTCCTGTTGCGTGAATATGTACTTCAGGCTCTTATGATCCGTATAAATTTCGCACTTACTGCCTAGTAGGTAGTGTCTCCATATCTTCAGTGCATGTACGACAGCAGCTAACTCCAGATCATGTGTTGGATAATTCTCCTCATGAGGTCGTAGCTGTCTAGAAGCATAAGCTATCACTTTCCTTTCTTGCATCAATACACATCCTAATCCTTGTTTGGAGGCGTCACAGAAGACTTGATAATCCTTCTTGACGTCCGGCAGTATCAGGATTGGTGCAGTTGTCAACCTTTTCTTCAGTTCCTCAAAGCTTCTTTCGCACTCCTCAGTCCAATTAAAAGGGGCATTCTTCTTCAGTAGCTGGGTTAGCGGTTTGGTGATCTTCGAGAATCCTTCTACGAATCTTCGATAATATCCCGCTAATCCCAGGAAACTTCTAACTTCTGTTGCGGTTTCAGGTTGTTTCCAATCGGTAACAGCTTGTATCTTCAACGGGTTCATAAATATTCCTTCTCCTGAGATGATGTGTCCCAAGAAAGAAATTTTCTTCAACCAAAAAGCACATTTGCTAAACTTGGCATATAGCTGGTGGTCTGCCAGTTTCTGTAGCACAATTCTCAGGTGATGTGCGTGCTCCTCCTCCGTCTTAGAGTAGACAAGGATATCATCCACAAATACAATGATGTATTTATCCAGGAATTCCATGAGGATCTTATTCATTACATTCATGAATACCGCGGGTGCATTAGTTAATCCAAAGGGCATCACTGTGAACTCATGCAACCCATATCTGGTTACGAAAGCAGTTTTAGGAATGTCCTGCTCTCGGATCCTTAACTGATGGTATCCCGATCTCAGGTCTATTCTTGAGAATACTTTAGCTTCTCTGAGCTGGTCAAAAAGGTCATCTATCCTTGGTAAGGGGTATTTGTTCTTGATGGTCATGTCGTTTAGCTTGCGGTAGTCTATGCAAAGTCGCATACTACCATCTTTCTTCTTAACAAAGAGCACTGGGGCTCCCCATGGTGATGAGCTGGATCTGATGAATCCTTTTTCTTCCAATTCAGCTATCTGCTTCTTCAATTCCTCTTGCTCATGGCCTGTCATCCGAAACAACTTTCTAGCATACGGCGCGGATCCGGGTTTTAGTTCAATAGTGAACTCTATATCCCTATTTGGTGGCAATCCGGGAAGTTCTTCTGGAAAGACTTCCGGGTACTCGTTGACAATCGGTACCTCTTCGAGCTTCACTTCTTCGATGCAGTTCAATCTCTGTAGGTGGTCGCAGATTGGAGTTCTGTCTGCATGGAATGTAATTTGCTTTCCACTGGTATTTGTCAGGGTGATTGTTTTCTTCTCACAATCCATCAATCCCTTATGCTTGGCCAGCCAATCCATTCCAAGAATGACATCCAATCCTTGAAGGTTTAGAACTAGCATGTCTGCCAGGAATTCTAGATTGCCGATACGGAAGGCAACATTTCTACAGATAGAATTAACAATCATCCTAGCACCAGGTGACTGAATGATGATAGGATGCTCTAAAGCAACCACAGGCAAGTTATTACTCAACAAGCAATCTTTCGACATGAATGAATGAGTTGCACCGGGATCAAATAGAACAACTGAAATCTGAGAGGAGATTAAGAGTCTACCGATCACGACGTCAGTTGCCTCTCCTGCTTCTGTAGCAGTCACGAAGTTGAGTCTTCCTCCGGTGGTTGGTGTTCCTCTTCCTCTGTTGGTTTGGAATCTTCCTCCTCTAGCTTGTGGTGCTCCTCTGGCAATAGTTCGTGCAGGTGCAGGGGATTTGGCTGCCTGAGCTTTGGCAACGTTGGGAGGTAAATGTCGAAATGGACAAGTCTCTCTGTGATGTCCTCTTCTGCCACAATGGAAGCATTCTGCATTCTTCAGTGTACAGTCTCTATAGAGGTGACTCCCTTTGCATCCGGGGCATATTAGAGTTGTTGACGACAAAGTCCTCTGGGGTCTTGGTGGTGCGGGTGGTCTGAAAGCGGCTCTGGCATATGGCGCTGGTCTTCCTCGGCTAGAGTTTCCTTGAAAAGGGTATGCTATGCTTTTCCTCTTGCGGTCCTCTTCTACTACGCCTCTTTTCTCCTCCATTTTGAGTACTCTATTCACAAGGACTTGGAAATCCGTGAACTCGTGTGTTGACAGGTGATACTGATATGAGTTTTGTAGGCCTTCGCAGAATCTGTCGATCTTCCGCTCTTCTGTCATGATGTCTTCTGGTGCATACCTGGCCAATTTGACGAACTCATGCAAATACTGCTTCACCGTCCTTCCTCCTTGCCTTAGGTTCAAGAATTCTCTACGTTTGGCTTGAATAGCTCCTTTGGGGACATGGTATCTACGGAACTGTTCCTTGAATTCATTCCAGGTAATTGAATTCTGATTAGGGTGTACCGTCTTGTAATTCTCCCACCACGCTGCAGCTGATCCTGTGAGCTGATGGGGTCCATATAGCAGTTTCTCTTCATCACTACACCTGACGGTATCCAATTTCCTTTCGATCTCTCTTAACCAATCGTCTGCCACAATTGGGTCTTCAGTGCAGGAGAAAGTTGGAGGACGTGTCTTCTGGAAGTCTGTCAGTCTTGCTCCAATGTTCGAACCTTCCTCGCGGCGTGTTGCGGAGTTTTGCATCAACTGTTCCAGAATTTGACTCTGTACCTCTGCAGATCTCTGTCTGTTTTGCTCCATCCATATTAATATTTCCGTCAGATTTCCTCCTTGCGGTACTGAGGCTGAAGAATTTGGCTGATCTGAGTCATCTCTAGTCCTTCTCATTGATGTGTTTCTTGGGACTTCTTCTGAACCTTGGATTCTACCTCTGGTGTTCACCATTCTGTTCTGCCAAGATAATTGAGACAAAACTACTAATTCAAGAGAGCGCAGATTGATCAAAGCTGAAAGGAAAGATCAATCCAAGAGATTGGATTGGAACATGCAATTTCCATTTTCAAAGATTTTCTAAAGATACAAGGTTTTCACCTTTACAGCTTTGGAGTTACCAACAAACAATACAAACAAGCAGCTACTACAACAAGAGCTAAAGACTAACGGTTACAAGGGCTAGAGCAGAAGGGTCAAGCTGAAGAGAAAACTACGATCTCCTGTCGGTCTTGGAAGAACTACAAGGTTCCACTTCTTCAGGGTCTTCCTCTTCTTGATCTTCGTCGGCATCCATAGGGTCCCATTGCATGTCGTTGTCCTCTTCTTCCTCGGATGAATCGTTGGTGTTGCAAGTAGCAATCTCTTTTCCTTTGCCCTCAGGAACTTCCTTTCCTTTCGCGAGAGTAGGATACTCTGGTGCAGGGGTGTCGATCACAATACCACGCGAAGCAGGCGTGAAATAACCCAGGTAACCCCTAGGTCTTCCCACACTCTTGCGGGCTGTGAGTCTTATCTTCAAGCGGTTCCTCTTGTTCACCGATCCTTCGTCTTCGACTTCTCGAGCTTTGCTAGGTTCAGCCAACTCCTGAATCTGTTTCTCCTTCTCTTGGAGTTCTGAGCGAACCTTCGCAAGCGCTCCTTCGAGATAGTGACGGTCATCCCGAGCATTCTCATGCTCACGCAGCAACCGAGTGTAGCTTGATTCCAGGACTTGGACTACATCTCTGGTTTTAGTCAGGATGGCGTCTCTCTGGTTGTTGGAGGGATGAACAGTTCGACGATCTGATCCGGGGACTTGGTAGGGTACAAAACAGAAAGGAGAACCTATAAGAAAGTCATCGTACAGCTGGCGGACGGTACCTATTGCACGACGAGCAGTGTCTTGGATAGCATCTTCTTCTTCCTGTCTACGAGCTTCCTTTCTTGTTGATCCTCTCCCGATCTCTGGGATCTCGTACACAATCACCGAGGCACGGAAACCAAAAGGTCTACCATCGACTTCCTCTCGACGAACGTAGTATACGGGTCGCTGATTGTCTCTTGCTCCTAGAAATTGTAACATCATCCAAAGCATCAATGCCCATGCTCCCAACTCGTCTCCGTGAATCAGCTTCTTACCAGGGGCCATCTGCGATGATGAGACACGGAACTCTTAAAAGTAGGAAAATGGTTTTGAAAGTGTTCAAATAATACTCATTATGCTTTTCTTAAACAAATTAGGTTTTTCACAATTAGATTTTTACCAAATAATCTGGCGATTCTCTATTTTAGGGACGCCCATTCTAGTAAGGGTCACGACCTACAGTCAAGCTTCATGCTCTGATACCATTCGCTGTGAGACCCCCATTTGAGGATCACCTTGGTAACCGCCCAGGTAGGTTACACACAGCAGGATGACACATGAGCTCCAAACCAGACAAGCATAATAATAACATTAAACAGGTAGCAGGCCAGCTTGGCCAATATTACATACCCAAAGCACCGAAAATGGCGCTAAGTAGAGTTGCTAAGAAAATAACAAGTTTATCAGAACCAGAGTCGGTATCTAAGTACCGAACACACAGCATAAAGCACAAAGCACAAAGCAACGACAAAAAGCTTGATTTCCATCCGCAGCGGGGTTGAAGTGGCTCCTCCCACATCTGACTTGACTTGGTGCGCAATCCTTCTAGAACGTGGGCTCGTCCGGGGCACTTCCATCTTCTGCCGGGAACTCATAACTGAAGGAATCGGGATCCTCGAATCCCTCTTCTACAGTTGGAAGTAAATTGCAAGGGTGAGCACTTGGTGCTCAGCAACACTCATTCCGGGGATTATTGTAATTGTATGTACATGAGAGTGAAATATATGATTCCGGGGTTTATGGTTCATATAGATAGAAATATATATAGATTTCCAAGTCATTTGTTTAACGAAACAGTACTTTGTCACTAAAATGTTACTTTAAACATTAAACAGGTTTTCATTAAAACATTAGATGTAGTGGTCTCCCATGAGTCACTACTTTATTAGCCGCATTATGAAAACATTCCAAAACATTACTTGTGCTATAACCCATGGATAACATCCACTACGAAAAGACTCCTGAACCTGGGAGTACAGAGTATCTGACACTTCTTTTACGCTTTGCAAAGGTGTACCTCTTTTTAAATCCACTGGTTCACTCGGCTTTCAAGTCGGATCAGCTCCATGTGACTTATACACATGTGACAAGGCCGAGATCACACAACGTTTTACAGTTCAGTATTAACAGTATCCCTGCCCGGTAAATAGACAATTAAGTCTCAAGTACCGTTGTGGGTCTTACCCACTGCCTTACTTCCTAGCCTCTCTGGTCTATGTTCCCTCAGGACACATAGCCTTGGTCTATGTCCACGCGAGACATACGACCATTTAAGATTACAGCCGCTCACGGCTTAATCAGGTCTAGGGCGCCTTCCTTCATTTACGCCTTTTTCTCTCATCATTTTTCTGACTCACATCACTCATGGCCGAACCTTGGCCTTCCAGTTTCCACGCGAGAAACCAGATCGTCAAACCATGCAGGGAACTGCTAATACCAAAAAGCTACTGAGTTGTGCCTGTCCCATACCAGGCAAGTGGTTGGTACGTCTACAATTCGTATAGAGACACAGCACAAGGTTCTCGTCCTTATGAACCACTAGTGAGGAACATTCACATACCCTGGTGCGCACCGCACCCTCTCCATACCATCCAATCCTCACTACTGATCCCTTTTATCATTTTTCTTGTCAAAACGGTTTTCATTATAATTTCTCATGCATTTGACCATTTCAAGTTTAATGTGGATATTCAATATATGAGTCCTAGGGTGACAAGAGCATATATATGAAGGTTCAATAACAAGAGGGGTTTTATGATTCATTAGGGAATATCTACTCATGTCATTCAAACATAACTTGTATTTTAACTAAACATGCATAGTAAGAAACAGTGAATATACTTCATGTGAAAATATTGGGTGAGACATGATCAAAGGAATGAGGCTTGCCTTGCAATGTTGGGTCTAAAAACTCAGACGGCTCTTCAAAGACTTCTTCCGTTCCTTCCGCTTCTGACTCTGCGGCAAACAATTAACACACAAACACATACCACATAAGCATACTGAAAATAGTTTCTATAGAAAGTATTAAGTAAATAAGTCATGCATGCAGGGGAAAAGGTTAGGGCAAGGTCACAAGGGCTCTGGTCGAAGAAACGGCTAAAAAGGATTGAACGTCGAGGGGTCGACATTCAGTTCATGGCTTTGACACAACTGGAAACTAGTCTTAGGATGATTTTCTGGAGAAGTGACAGTAGAGAAAGTTGTAGATCTCAACTCCAGGAATCTAAAGGACAAGGTGGCATTTCAATTGCTCAACCAGAAGGGGTCAAACAAAGCTAATGCCAGTGGCTGACATGTACTGACATAGTGCTGGACATGGCCAGAAACTAGGGCATGGCTTAACTTTTGATCCAGGGCTCCAATTGATGCACCACTTTGTCTGGGAGGTAGGCATTACTAACAGGAACAATATGCTCAACAGGCACAAGGGCTGAAAGTGGCCGGAGGGTGGCCAAATCCGGCGATGAACTACGGTGGCCTGGACATGAACTGAGCTACTGGACAGTGATCTTGGCATAGGCATAACTCACAATCTAGGCAGATCCAGGTGTCGAGCTAGTGGACAATATTGCTCAGGGTACTGGAATCTATCTAAGGGACAAGGTTTCAGGCGCTGGATCAGCCGGGAACAAATTCCGGCGACCGGCGCTGGAGAAGACGACACTGGAGATTGGGGATTTTTGCTACAAGGCGATTGAACTTGATTCTTTGCTCAGGGAGTGAAAGGGTGGAGTTTAGAAGCTACTGGTGCAGTCAATTTGGTTGGAGATTGACCGGAGAAGCTTGGCGCCGAAGTCCGGCGAACGGCCGAGGTTCCAAACTGGGGTTTCTTCGATTTGAGTTCAATTGGGGATCCTGATTCAACAGGCTTGCTAAGAAATGGCTAAGGATCAATTTCTACTACTGGGACGAGAGCTAATTCGGGATGAAATGGCTAGCATTGGGGAAACAGGGCAATTGGGCCTTTCCGGCGATCACCGGCGATGATGAGCATTAGGATGCAATTGGTTGCTTGGGCACGGGAAGATGGGTGTGGGGAACTTACTGGTGAACCTGGATTGGAGAGATGGGCTATGGTTTGCTCTGGCGTCGATGGCCTCAGAATCAGCTCGTCGGGGAAGAAAGGGAAACAGTGAGCAAACTGGAAAATGGCTAAGTCCTGGCGTTGTACTTCATCGCAGCGCTGAAGGGTTTAAATAGGCGATGAGGCGGAGCTTGCGAGGGGGAACGGCGAGAGAACTTGTGCCGGGGACGAGACCGGCCGGGTGCAGCTGCGACAGCGGTGACCGGCGATGTGATTGCGCTCAGGCGGTGCTGCAGCTTTGCCAGCGATGCCAAGGCGTCTTGGAACTTCGTCCGGGAAGGCGCAGATGCGGAGGCGACAACGTAGCTCCGGCAATTGACACGTACACGCATGCAATGCCACGGCAATGGGAGCGCGCGAAAACGAGGCTCGGGAGCGCGGCCGTTTAACCGCTGGGCGAGGCGATGCACTGCTGGCACGTGCGCACGGGGTGTCTCAGCAACTCACGGGCACAGGTGGCAGAAACGGTGGCCGGCGGCGAGCAAGCACGGCGAGAAATCCACGGCGCTGCAACGGGCTCGTGCACTGGTCGTGGCAACGACCAGGGCTGGTCGAAAGGGCCTGAAAAGAATGTTTGGGCCGATTTGCTATTTCTGAAACTTACTCCAGGGGCTGTTCTGTGAGGAAAACTTGAATAGGACTTGGGCCTGTTTGCAAATTTGGAGATCTGAGGGTCCGATCTAAAATCTAATTTCGCAACTAAGTCGCAAAAGATTATTAGAACTTATCTGACCAAAGTTTGGTAAGATCGGGCAAGATCTGAAGGGTTTCGACAAAATTGGGGAAAACAGTTTAGGGTAAATAGGGTAATTAGGGTTTTAAAATGGCGAGGCTTGAAACTCAGCTTTAGGGTGAGATTTTGGAGATGGACCTGAAGGGAAAAATGCTCTGAACAGCATTTAGAAGGGAATGGCTGAAGCAGATTAGGTTTTGGGGTCCGGATGTGGATTTTGGCTATTTTAGGGTTTAGCAAAAACAGGGGTGTTACAAGTAGAATAGATCTACTAGTTTATTCAATCTGTTACTGTATAAGTTTTGTTATACATGTTTGTTTTCACATCCAAGTGTTGCGATGAATTGGTTTTTGGCTGACTTTGATATGAACTACTCTCTAATGATCATAGTGTTGGGGGAAATCTCCGCGAGACTAAGTCCAGGTAAGTTACATCACATTTGCCCAGCGACGTGGCCTCCGGTGCCTGCCCTGGGCACCGCCTTTTGTCTCCCGGGACCTGGCCTCTGGTACCGGTCCTGGGCGCCCCCATTCGCCTGGCGACGTGACCTCCGGTGCCTGCCCCGGGCGCCGCCTTTTGGCTCGCGGGACCTGACCTCCGGTGCTGGTCCCGGGCGCCGCCATTTGCCCGGGGACGTGGCCTTCGATGCCTGCCCCGGGCGCCACCTTTTGCTAGGGGACATTGCCTCCGGGGCATGTCCCGGGCGCCGCCATTCGCCCGGGGACGTGGCCTCCGGTGCCTGCCCCGGGCGCCGCCTTTTGCTAGGGGACATTGCCTCCGGGGCATGTCCCGGGCGCCGCCATTCGCCCGGGGACGTGGCCTCCGGTGCCTGCCCCGGGCGCCGCCTTTTGGCTCCCGGGACCTGGCCTCCGGTGCCGGTCCCGGGCACCTCCATTTGCCCGGGGACGTGGCCTCCGGTGCCTGCCCCGGGCGTCGCCTTTTGCCCGGGGACATTGCCTCCGGGGCATGTCCCGGGCGCCGCCTTTTGGCTCTCGGGACCTGGCCTCCAGTGCCGGTCCCGGGCGCTGCCATTCGCTCGGGGACGTGGCCTCTGGTGCCTGCCCCGGGCGCCGCCTTTTGGCTCCCAGGACCTAGCCTCCGGTGCCGGTCCCGAGCATCGCCATTTGCCCGGGGACGTGGCCTCCGGTGCCTGCCCCGGCGCCGCCTTTTGCCCGGGGACATTGCCTCCGGGGCATGTCCCGGGCGCCGCCATTCGCCCGGGGATGTGGCCTCTGGTGCCTGCCCCAGGCGCCGCCTTTTGCTTGGGGACCCGGCCTCTAGTACCGGTCCCGGGCGCCGCCGTTTGCCCAGGGACCTGGCCTCTGGTTCCGGTCCCGGGGGATGCCTTTTGCCCGGGGATATTGCCTCCGGTGCATGTCCCGGGCCTCGTCGCCCTTCTAAAGGTAAAGTCTTTGGTTGTTGATCACGTGTAGGTCACGCGAGGAGCTCCTCGGGAATCAGCGACCACCTGTCAAGCATCCAAGGCACCTGACCGGGAGAAGGACGTTCCTACCCCTCGATCCGACGGTAGCATCTGGGGTAGTTTAGTCTTTTTGCTTCTTTTTGGGGCTATAAATAGCCCTTGTACCCCCTATTGTAAAGAGAGCTGATTCATTATTGTTAAGAATAGCCAAACTCACTGGTGTGCTCCGGAAGCCTCTACCCCGAGAGAGCCTCCCCAGCCGACTCCGGTCGGGAGCACGCCGACAGGACTAGGGCCCCCACCGGGACCCGAACCTATATAAATCCCCGTGTTATTTCTTGTGTTTGTCCGGCGGGGGAGGACCGGTCACCCGGTCAACCCGCGCCGCGTCTTATTTGCTAGGATCGTCCTCAAAACCTGTCGAGGTATTCGCAATACCACGACACATAGCATGGGCCAGAGGGAGGTCATGTTAGGACTTATATTGTTGGATCTAGGTCGCTCTAGGTTTTGATGATTAATGATGATCTGGATAAACCCTTGATGATTAATGTTAATTTGGATAATGACAGCTTTGATGATTAAATGACAACTTGGATAAATCCTATTTTAGCACAAATAAATTGAACTGTTATTTGTTAAACCCCAGAAGTCGATGACTCCCTTGTTCTGGTTTTGATATCGATGCATATGTTGAGGGGGAGCTCGTCATATTTGTCATCTGTGCTGATTGCTATCATGACATGAGCAGTATAGATCGTGTGCTTATTTCTTATCATATATGAATCTGTATGATTGTATGATTCATCTACTACTCATTGTTAATTGTTGAAAATGGTTTTATCATTTCACTGAAAAGAGAAATTGTTAAGTTAACTCCTTTGTGGAGTAATTTCTCTGGTGATTAATGACAACCTAAATATGAGACTAATGCTGTGCATTGAGTGTATGTGTTGTAGTCTCAAGGCGCATTGCGAGATGAAAGAAAGCTAGGGTGTATGGACGTTGATGCCGGTATGAGTCATCTTGAGCGAGGTCAAGCTTAGCGAGGTCAATCATTGTAAGGTCAAGCTTTGCGAGGTCAAGCATTGCGAGGACAGGCTTCGAGAAGTCGAGCTTCACGAGGTCGAGCTTCACCGAAGGTAAGATCCAAGGTTAAGGACTGTTTTCTTAGGATTTTATAGGTCTCAGTGTTTGGAGATGGACCGTTTGATAGGACTTCTTTTTACTAGTTTGACCGTACTATTAAGAGGTGTCAGAAACTAGTAGCTTGAGTCTATCTGGCACTAGTGCTTAATCACCCCCTGCATTGCGAAGAAAATCTAAGTGTGGTTTGTG
Organism: Pharus latifolius; assembly: GCA_019359835.1. NCBI lineage: Eukaryota > Viridiplantae > Streptophyta > Magnoliopsida > Poales > Poaceae > Pharus > Pharus latifolius. The sequence continues at coordinate 22,987,161 of CM033326.1, forward strand.
TTGTATTAATGAAAATGTTTTGAAAACTGCACTTAGTCGTGGTCGCCAGCTAAAGCAATTTGTTTTCTTACAAGAGCTGGTCGTGGTCATATTTGCACATTCTGATCGTATCCATGTTTGGAGTTTGGTCGTGGTTGTGATTGTCAAATTGGCTCTATCTTTGTTTGGAGTTTGGTCGTGGTCGTATGAGTTCAAGCGGGTCGTACCAGTTTTTAGCTCGATTGCGTACACTCGACCACCTGTTTTTGACCGGATATTCAACCTATTGCTTTAAGTTCCTAAATCATATTGGTCGTGGTCGTTGCTGAATGTTAATAGGCTTATCCGCGAGAAAACAGTCAATCTGCATGTGCAAATAACCCAGATCTGATTTTGAGTAACATTGTAAAGTCCTGTTTTCGGTTTGCACAAGCAGGACATTGTCTGTGGTGGCCAGACATTGTCCAGCCTGTACAAAACTCTAGTGGCATTGCAAAAATGAAAACAAGACAAATGGTTTTGTCTGGGGAAGACCGGACATTGTCCAGCCTATATAAAACTTGAGAGGGTTGATCAAAATGTAACCAGAGACGTTTAAATCTGTCTAGAGGGCTTTTGTCTAGGACGGGCCGCACATTTTTCAGGCGTGGCCGGACATGAAATATGTAACCATGGACAAATGCATCTGTCCGGGTTTTTTGTCTGGACAAAAGATCATTTTCCCAACCTTCACCAAAATGGCCCAACAGTAACTGACACGTTTGCAATGGTCATATTGACTTGCACTGGCCAGACAGTGTCCGGCGTGGCCGGACAATGTCCGACCTGTACAAAATTGGCTCAATTTGTTGCAAACGGCTAGTTTCTTTAAGGGGCTATAAATACCCCATGTTGGCCTTCATTTGAGGCGGCTAAAGAATTTGACATTTCAGTGCATAAGCAAGCCAAGTTCATTGCATTTGATCTTTTTCATCTAGAGGCTAGATTTGAGCCAAATCTTGAGTGAATTTCAGAAGAAAGATTTGGTGAGAGGCTAAGAGTGCTTAGTGCATTTCATTCACCATTTGCAAGCTAGTGCTAGAGTGTTGAGCATCTATTTTCATCATTTGATCCTCTAGCACTTGATTCATTCAAGTGAGCGTGATCGACTGGTTACTCTTGGCGAATCACCTTCACCTAGACGATGTTGGAGGAGAGTCGCGATCTCTCTGGTTGAAGTTTGTTGGAGAGGCCGACAAACAAGTGTGAAAGGTTTGGTGCTCGCCTATCCAGTGTGGAGAAGGAGCAACCCGAGTGGAGATATCCTTCATGGATATAGAAGCAAGGCTCACGCGTGAGCGCTTCAACGAGGAGTAGGTGAGACCAGGCGAGTCTCCGAGACCTCGGTAAAAATCATTGTGTCAATTGTGTCTTTCTTATTCATTTCATACTTACCTTGACACAATTTCTTAATTTAATATTGTTGCACGTTGAATTGCTTATTCTATATGGTTGAATGCAACTAGTTGATTAGATAGTTTTAAATCCCTTTGCAAAATCTAGGTTATCTTGAAAAATTGTTTAGTTGAAAAGAATTTTTAAAAGCCTCCTATTCACCCCCTCTAGTCGGCATCCTCGATCCTACACATGGTATCAGAGCGAGGTCTCTCATTTATCGGCTTTACCCCCTAGAGAGAAAGGATGAATTCGATAGAGGATTTTAGTTTGATTGCTCCTCACTTTGATGGCTCGAATTATTCACGTTGGAAAATTATTATGAGTACATATTTTGAGGCATTAAATTTAAATCTATGGAGGTTAGTACAAAAGGGTAGAACTTATTCATTGATTTTGGATAATGATATTCACCTCTTAAACACAAAGGTAAAGATGTGCTTCTTAGATCACTTAGCCATAATGTGCTCAAACTAGTGAGTGATCTTTCGACCGCTCACGATGTTTGGACCACCCTTGAGTCTATCTTTGAGGGCACATCAAGTTTTGAGCATGCTAAGTTGCGCTTATTAATGCGGCTGTCGACGATTTGGACTCAGGGTCCTTAGTCGATCTTATGCAAATTTGTGAGTTGCAGGACCTTTCAGGGCACTCCTCCGGAAAGGTAGGATGAATCAAGTCTGTAGAGGCACAAGAGATTTTATACAGGTTCAGATCGTCAATGGTGGGAGTAATAGCCCTACGTCCTGTTGTGATTTCACTATATGTAATAAGAGGTTTTTACAAGCGAGTAGAAGAGAAGATCACAGGCGATGATCTCTTCTATGTTAGTGTCTACCTAACTATATCTAAGTCCTCAGGTTTGTTGAATGCCTGGTAGTTCTTGTATGCTTGACTAAATTATTCACCGTCCTTAGAACATGCATTGACTATCTTTTTATACTGGACAAAGGGCGCCAATGCGAAACGGCCTTGGACAGTTGTTAAGATGCAGTTTTGTTAACCGCACTTAACTCCCATGCAGGCTTAACACGTGCAATCAAGGGATAACCGCACACATTAACCTCCTGGCAGTTGTCTTCATACGTGGAAATATCTTCGTGATTCTCGGGATATGCCTGTTCTTAGAGTTAAGCCTTCTCGAACTGTTCTAGTCACAGATAATCAATGACCCTCTGACCGCGTATTGCCCGCAGCTTCTTGATCGCACACTGTCTGCGACCTCATGTTTGCGCAGGGGCTGCGATCATGCAATATCTCTGTGTCCGCGCCCTTTAGGTCGTCTGAGACCATAGCGACGGATTTACGGACACACGACCAATCTAATTCTGTCTTAAACCAGACGTGTATTACTTTGAACTAGCTCGAGTAATAATCCTCGTCAGCTAGCCCCCAAATTTGAAGAAAATTAAAGAACATATTACTTCAAATTTTTATCCTTCACTGAATTATGAACCCGACGTTTTAACTTCAAATAATTGTTCCGCCGTGTGACGGTTCATATCCCGAGAAAAATCCTGAGTTTTTCTTGGCTGGTAATGATGACTTTGGTGACTCATAGTGATGGCAACCGTAAGTGCAGTTTAAGAACCCGAGACATGTGTGGAAACGAACCGACGCCCTCAGGCTCTATAAATTGAAGAGCCACTCAGTTCTTTAAACTTACGAGTTTTTCACTAAGTCTTTTCTAGAGCAACTTCTCCTCTCCAGTTACTCCCTCTAAGCCTCAGTTGTCATTCCAATGGCAGATCAAGACCCCAAGAACATCATTGAGATTGAGAGTGATGAAGAAGAAGTGATACCCGAACTTGACCAGGACTTCCAGAAGGTAAGTCTTTTCTAGAACTTTTGGTTCAAGTTGTCATTTTACATCATGATCGCTTCCAAATGCTTTTTTGGGAATTCACAAGTGACTAAGGAGCTGGTTCCCCCAAGGAAGAAGCCAAAGGTTGACGAGGGATCCTCCAGTGAGGCTTCATTCATGGGTGCAAAGGTTGGGGATGCATCATTGCACTCTCTTTCCTTGTCCCATGTAGTTCTTCCTGTCCATGCAACTCGACAGGTCGAAGCCTCATCTCTACCTTTGGAGATCCATAACAATGCTTCAAGGCTTTCTACTTCTGATTAGCTTTCTCCATTGCGATCAAGCGATCCCCAGCTTTTGTTGGGTTATCAATTTTCTGGTGGGAAGGTTGCATTGCCACGACCAGATGGTCCTCAACTTTTGTCGGGTGATCTACTTTCTGGGGGAAGCGCTTCATCCTCCCGTCCAATCTTACTGCGCGGATTGGTAATTATTTCCATTCTCTCTGTTGATCATTTTATCTTGTAAAACTAACACATACATGTTGTGTAGGAGACCAAAATTTCTGGAGCCCCCAACAAGCAGCCTACTGAAGTCCATCCTCTTTTTGGTGAGAGTGTTTCCCTCGAACAAACTCTCCAAAAAGAAAAAGTGGCCCTGGAGAAGAAGACCAAAGAAATTTCTTCGGCCATTCTGCATCTGGCAGAATGTTATGACAGCTCCCACGAAGAGGCGCGCTAATTCCGCTTGGAGAGGAACTATGCTCGACAGCAGCGAGAACTCTCCGATATCATAAGGAATAATAGCGCTTCTTTGATTCGGGATGATGTAGATAGGCTTAGAGCCATAGCCAGTTCTCTAGGGGCAGCCAGTGTTGATCCCACTGATGTTAATATGTCCCTGGGAGAACTTTGTAAAATGCTATCAGACCAGGTTGACGCTTTGGTCGCCTGTGTCCCTTTTGTATGTAAAGATTACCAGAAATAAAGAATTTCTTTTTCTTACATATTTGATCTCTTAAAAGGATTATGTAGGACTTATAATCCGAGTTAAGGTTCTTTACATTATGTGAACAATAGTTACACGAGAATGCTTCTACGACCAAAAATACACAAGTAAACTTCTGTCCGAAACTAACTCAGTTCTTTGGTCTTAGAATAGCATTAAGACCGTAGACTGCGATCAGAACTAGAGCAACGATCAGAAAACAGCTCTCCGGTCTCAGGATAGCATTGAGGCCGTAGACTGCGGTCAGAATGATCACAGAACAAACAGTCTTTTGACCATACAGCGACCATAGCTATCGTGATCACACATATCCGTTATGATCACAGGATTACGTTGCGATCAGTGTAGAGACTATAAAATTGTTCCACAGTCATAAAGAATTATTCCCATAATAAAGATTTAGGTATTCCCAATATTTGTATCTATACCATAGCCCCCGAATGCGAAATAAAATGATAAAAACACATTTCATTTCTGATTCATTACTGGGTATGGATAACGGGTTCCAAGAGAAAAGACACCCATTATGGGAAATTAACAAAATATTCGGCGAAAGGTTATCTCGGACATATAAAAGGAAGAGGTAGCTTACTGGAGAAGCCAAAAAACCATTCGTTGCCTTAGACCCTCCTACCGCACAAAAAACCCTCTTTTGCATTCCTCGTCTTCGTCGTCGCCAAAGTCACCACCTTTTTTCCCAATTCTTCATAAGAAATGGCGTCCTGGAGCCGATCCGTCCACCATACAAAAGAGAGCCTGGTGGCACTAGAGAAAGAAGAGATTCTCCCCCCACAGCTGCGGAACAACTGGCGGCCAGCGGAAAAAGATCAAGAAACCCCAATCGTCCAAGAGGGCGAATTAGTGATCATTGAGGAATACTTGCGCTGCGGGTTTCGACTCCCAAAAAGTGAATTTCTAAGGAGAATGTTGGACCATTACGGGTTGGAGTTAGTAAATCTCCACCCAAATGCAGTCCTTATCTTGGCGATTTTCCAACACCTTGTTGAAGCCTTTGTCGAAGTGCTTCCAAGCGTGGAGCTTTTCTTACGCTTCTACTTTTCGGCATGGTCAAAAAGTGCCAATGCCGCTGGGTGTATCTACTTCCATATACGGGAGAAGGAGTGCCCATTCCCGCCCCTACAGGACTCTGTTCATGGGTGGTACCATAAATGGTTCTACTGCACCCCTCCATCGGAGAGCGGACTATGGTTCGCGGACACTCAACCGGAGAAAGCCAATGAGTTAGATTCTCTTCCCATTCCGAGCGCAGAACAGGAGAAGAAAGCCCGAGCTATTCTTCACCTAGTCCAACAAGGCTTGACCGCGCGTGATATCATACGCGACTTCGTGAAGAATAGGATAAGCCCCCTGCGCGAAAGGGCACATCCAGCTTGGGAAGTGAAGTCCATGGCGGACAGCACCCTGGACTATAATAACGGTATGTCCTTTAATCAACAAAACAGACATTTTTACTGATTAAAAGATATTGTATTTGTTAACATGTTTGTTTGTAATACAGTGCTATCTTTGTCCAAAATCAAGAAACAGACAAACTACCTCCTTCGGGCGTATAACGCCACTGTAGAGGGAGCTAAAGGATCGCCTCACCCCCAGAGTTTGATCAACACCGACGATGATCTTAAGTAAGAACGCCGAAAGGTATAATTCATTCAAACAAGCTCTGTAGGAAACCATCCATTTGTCTTGTATTACCAAAAACATGTTGAATAATACAGCTTCTGGGAAACTTTGCTCAGGCAATGCGTCCAAGTGAAGACGTTGGTCCTTCGGGAAGACCGACTGCGAAGAGGGTGAGAAGAACCCCTTCAAAGTATGAGGCGAAGGAGTCTGCTCCCAAAAAACTCAAGAAGATCCCGGGAGAAACTTCTTCACGAAAGAAAAACATTACCGCGAAAAATACTGTGGTAAGATTTTCGATACCTCCTGTCACCCCAAGTACGAGCGGAAATTACTTCTTCGTCGTACAGGGCGAAGGGAGCGAGGACGAGGAAGACGACATTCCTCTAGTTCGTCGCAAGAGAAAAACAACTGACCTCTTGGGAACAAGCATCCCAGAGAGGTCAACTTCCCTTCCGGTCGACGACATCTTGTCCGTGACTGCAGGGACAGAAATGGCTATAGTGGGCCCTGTGACCACTGACAATCCAGTGGTTTCGGGTGGAACCCTGGTGCCTGAAGCTCATGAAGCCTCAGGACTTGCAACACCTCCCCTTCCGATAGAAGGAGCGACTGTGGTAAGAATCCTCACAATCTTTCACATTTTTGTTTCTCTATACACACCCATTGAATTGTGTTCATACAGGGACAAGAGGATACCGTCCTTTTTAAGAGAAGGAAAACGAGGACAGAAGAAGACTCTTCCTCGAGGGCAGCCATCAAACTTCTCTCTCTTGGGAGCACATCATCGAAACCCAAACCGTGGGTGGGGTTTCGGATAAAGTGAGAACTTTTCCTATCGTCATCCAAATATGACCGACGGGAGGCATCTTCACCTTACAATATGTCTACCCGTTGGTGCAAGGATGCTGCACCCAGTACCCTGGCAACCTCGACAAGCCATGGTACACCCACTGCAGAGGTCGTGGGAGAGCCAAGTCCGATTCCCATGGCCGAAGAGCTTCTTGATCACGCACTGTCTGTGACCTCATGATCGCGCAGGGGCTGCGATCATGCAATATCTCTGTGTCCGCGCCCTTTAGGTTGTCTGAGACCATAGCGACAGATTTACAGACACATGACCAATCTGATTCTGTCTTAAACCAGATGTGTATTACTTTGAACTAGCTCGGGTGATAATCCTCGTCAGCGGCAATATGAGGCATTTGTGATGTTGGAACATGATACACTTTCCACCATGTATGATCATTTGATCAACATCACAAATGAGCTCAAAGCCTTTGGCGCTAATATTTCTGATCTAGACATTTGTAGAAAATTACTTCAGGTGTTGCCGGAAGGTCGCTACAGAGACTTCACATCTACTCTTGTCGGAGTGCTCTCATTGACATGTTTATGTCAAGTGAGGCTATTTCCAAGAAAAAGGACATATGTTCCACCTCCGAGAATATCAAGGATGATGATTTCATTCTAGAGGATCGGGAGCTTTCTAGCAAGTTCAAAGACGTCATCGACCTGGTTCGCCTAAGCAAGACAAAGGCGAAATCTTGAAAGAAGAGCTCAAAGAAAACTAGAAAGAAAGCGTCAAGTTCAAAGTCTTCATCTCAAATGTTGAGTAGTACTAGGTATTTTTGTAAATTGCCACTAGTTAAATTTTACTTGTATAAATGTATATGTATATATGTGTATGTATGAATGCATACATATGTGTACAAGTATATGTATATGTTTGTGTGTGTGTGTGATACCATATATGTATGTAACGTGTACAAGAAGAAAAATCTGAAGAAGACTTGAGATAAGGATGAAGAAAAGAGAAGGAGAAGGAGAAAGCTTCATGTAGAAGCTTGAAGTTCAAGATAAGTTTGAAGGGAAAAACAAAGAGAAGAAAACGAAGAAAAAGTTACTGCTGATGCTGAACTCCTCTGGGGAACAGTGCAATTACGTGGAGAATTATACAACAATAAAAAGAGGAGGTGCATATGCATACATGCAGTTGCTTGGATCTTGGTGTAAGGATGTCGATGTACATGTATGCAGTGAAGGATCACACACGCAGCAGCCACAACAATTTCTACCTTCTTCTCTGTTCGTGTGGTAAGCCAGCAGCAACAGCGGCAATAGCAGTAGCGGCAGCGGTAGCAGTAGCCTGAGATCATCCCAAGTTAGGAAATCCAACTCGAATCTTATGCATTATTTGATCAGCATGTCTATAGTAGTTGTACGACCAATCTCCGATATTCTCCAGCGAGTTTTCTGGCCAGAACGATGACGAGAACCACAACGGCAACAGAAGGATTCAGTTTACTAGTTTTACTCTACTGTAGCATGCCAGATTGGTTTTAGTTGGTCGAATCTTCAGTTAATGCTTCATAGGAGTCCAGGGCTAGGTATTAGAAGTGTATAGCAACCTTTTGCATAGGTGCTGATGAGTTGCAGCGGTGGAAATCGCGTCGACGATGAAATTTGGGAGCTCGAAGCACCGTTGTGGTCAGGAAGAACTTGAATCCATTTATGTAGCCGGCTATTGTTCAAATTGGTTGCGCAATCGACTTTCCTACCACCCCAACAACCTCCCTGCCAAATTTGGTGAAGTTCGGTGGCCGCTCGCCGCCGAATTTTGACGTCCTGTCTCCGGCAACGGCGAGACGTCATACTGGTGAATTAATCACCTTTATCAAATTACCGGTGCGTACACCGAATTGCGGTTATCCTCAACATCGTAGAAGTTCCCGTTGGTGATTTCACTGCCTCAACATCTCCACCACTGGCGAAGTTGAAGAATTGCCCTATTTCCGGGACCACACCGTGGAGAGAATTCTCGGTGGAGCCATAGTTTGAATTGCTACTTTGATTGCATTCCGTAGGTGCTGTAGATGCTCACTAGTATGTCATCGACCAGATTTCAGTCGTCGTCGTCGATCTCAACACCGGCTGTGCCATTTCAGTAGCGTCGTTCGTGAACTCCGGTTGTAGATCAACAGGCGCCACCTAAACTGATCGCCAACGAAGTGGATGGAGCCTCTGTTGCAATGGCCTCAAGCTGGACCCCAACCGCCATCGAAATCGCCACCGGTGTAGACCTCACCCCACAGACCGCCGCGCGCTCCAAATGCCAACCAAAGCCAGTCGAAGACATTTTTTTTGTATAGCAAATGTCAGCTGCTGATGCTCGTTAGGTCAGCCGACTAACTTTAGGGCATTATTTCAAATTCTAACCGTGTCATTTTATTTATTATTTTAATTAGAATCTAACCATATAATTTGTATTTCATAAAAATCCTCTGTTAGCCCATAATTGGTAAAAGTGTTAAAACCCTAATTGAAATATATATATTAAATTGATATATAAATCCTAAAAGTGCCAAATCACCTTAGAAAGCTAGGAATTTGATTTACTTTGGATAGTTAGAACCCTTTGCCTATTTTACACTTAATTGCCTTCAGAATCTAAGTCAAATTCGGCTTCCAAGACCTACCAATTAACCTTTTTACCCTTTTCAAAAATGTTGTTCTTATTTTACCCTGTTTTCATTTCGTTTCATTTTTGACTCCTAATGAGACCCTTTTATGGATTGATTTATTCGATTAATCATCGCAGCGACTTAAGTATAAGTATGTTAGACCCTCAGCATGCATTTTATTTTATCTGTTAAATACTTAATCATATTTTGATCAATAGTGTACTTTAATTATAAATAGGACAGGAGATACCTACTGCTGAGGAGCAAATCGCTGAGACTATACCAGGAGAACCAATCCTAGAGGAATGAGGCAAGTCAATTGAACTTGATCATTTAGATTTAAAATATTATATTGTAGTTGATAAAAGAAACTTTTGCAATTGCATTATACAGTTCAAATATATGATAATTTTATGATTATCCTATTAAAGAAAATGGGGTGTGTGCCATATAAGAATTTAATCATAAAGGAAAATGTTCGGGTAGAATGGATTAGAATGTTGATGGTGCATGAGGCACAGGGGCATTGTGGTTAAGTTCTTTACCCGAACACTTAAGGACTAAACCATTATGCTTCAACTTCCAGTGGCATGTTACCATACTAACCACAAGCCTGGTATGGGACAGGCATGACCCAGTAACTTTGTCAAGTACTTAAATCAGCTCTGCATGGATAGTGAGATATGAAAGTGATGTTGATGTGTTAATGAGATGTGATCCCTCCATTGATCCACTGCTAGATAAAGAGGAGTACCCTACCGCGGACTAGCACTGGAAAGGGATCGGGGTAGGGTTATAGCCCGCTAAAACGGCTATAGGTTTTGTTTGATGCAAGATAAGACCTTAGCGGGGCAGAGCTAAAGTTATTATAAGACAATGAGAAAGGCATGTGAGCTTCGACTCAATCACACGCAGTATTGTTGCGTGTATATGCGCTGACAGTAGTAGTCAAAGTAAATTGTGGGAAAAGTAGTACACCTCTGCAGAGTGTAAAGAATGTATTCGAATACTCCATACCCTTGGATTAGGGTATGTCATGGTCAGTGAATTATCATGTGGTTAAGCACAAATAGATTTCCAAATTTTATTTTAAAACTGTTAAGTTCAACCTTGAAAAGTTAATAAAAAATGGATATGTTATATTCTTGTGAAAGTAAATAGTAGAGTAAATTTTTGCAACTACCCTATTGCAATAAGAAATCATAAGCTGATTTATTATGAGTACCTTTTGAACATTCTATTCTGTTATGAACCCTTCAATATGTATATTTGTGCATTTGCCTCAATTGGCTTGTTGAGTACCCTGTACTCACCCCCGAAGATTCAAATTAATAGAGGAATGTGAAGCCAACCAAGAACCACTTGAGGATGAACCAGCTCCGCTCGAGAGCGAGTTTGATCAGTTCTTTTGAGGTCGCGGTTCACGGCTGAGTTCGACTGTGGGAAGAGCTGTTGTATGCATGTAACATAAATAAGTGGTGACCATCGTGGTCTCTTTTGTGAGACTGTACTTTATCGTTGTATAATTAAATGTTTATGAGCTGTGGTAGTGATATACACTCTCTGTACAACTATATCCTAGGGAGTTGTAGTCCATGGGGTGATTGCCTTGGCAATCCCTTATGGGACATTCCGTCACGGGTTGGCCAGGGGCGTCGCCTCGTGAGCCCCGGGCAGCCGGGATGGGACAAAAAACTATTTGCATTGCATTTTCTCCCTTTATTCTTTGATTGTTACAATCTTCATGGCAAACTATGCAAAAGAATGAAAATTGAAACTTATGATGCTACATCTTTAGGGGTAACAATTTATAAATGCTTCCGTTGTCTATTGCACCCCTATATGTGAGATATTTCAAAATTGCAAGCATAAGTTTTTAAATTGAGCTCCGTCTGTCAAAATGTCAAATTTTCATTCAAAAGGCCAAAAATCATCAATTCCTATCAAAATAGTCTTGAAAATGTATTTAAAATGTTTTTAGAGGCTTTGGATGAAAAATGATGTCAAAAAGTTCCTTTTATCAAAAACTAGCCTCAAAAGGATCTTCGAGTATCTTGTTTTTCAACAAAATCATTTTCGAACGCAAATCTAAATCTAATTGGTTTTTGCCAAAACTCTGTTTACAAAACTCCTAGATACTCTTACTCTAAAGAAGTTTGAAATTGAAAACTTTCTCAAAAGAGCTCCTATTTGAAAGTTATGGGTATTTCAATCTCACCGAAAAACTCAATTTGGCAAAACATGAGTTTAGCTATTTCTATGATCTTTATTTGTGAGCCTCGGCTCAAAATAATTTGAATAACTCATGTCATCTCTTTCATGTCAAAAGTCCAATGAAAATAAAATTTGAACTCAATTTGCAAAAGTTTGCCAAATTTCAATTTTCTTATTAAACACAAAGATCATTTGACCATAACTCTTAATTGAAAAATTCTTTTTGGAAAATTCTTTTTGAAAAAATGTATTTGATGAATTTAGAATCATTTCTGAAAATTTTCACTTCAAATTGGATTTGATTTTGAGAAATAATTGATTATTTTCACAAATCAAATACGAAAACTGCAAAATTCAGATTTCTCATGGTTTTGGGCTGATTTGTCATCTTCATATCTTTAAATTGGCTGGCTATTTGAAGAAAGTTTCTATATGATATCTTATCTTCTATGATTAGTCTTTATTGCTAATTTATTTCAAAATTATTGGAAGTCATTTGCATAGATTTTCAGGTGTCTTTATAAGTGTAAAATGATTTTCTAAAACCTGAAATCTGAAACTTTAAATCTGACCAACATTTGTCATTTTCATATCTTATTGTTGGATCAAATCTTGGCTTCATCATAAAAGGAAATCTAGTTCCTTATTGCATCATTTATCTCCAAAATTTATTTTTCGAATTTTTGGAACTTGTTTGCATGTGTTTCGATGATTAAAAAGAATCCACGGCGTTTAAGAAAATTTTTAGTCAAATTGGATGCTAATCTCTCAATTCTTTCAAATGACTATAATATTTAATTCTTGGAACTTCATGAAAAGTGTTTCCGTTTATGTTGTTTATCTCTTTGAAACTTTTCATGAGTTTTGATGTTCATTTGGATGGTCTCTTGATTTGAGTTCATTTGGATCTTTTTGATTATCTTTGGAACTCCGTTTGATCCAAAAACTATTTGGCAATAACTTCAAAAATGATAGTAAATAAAAATTATGCCAAATAGTATTCTCTTGCATGACATGGCCTTAAATTGATTTCATTTCAAATATTTTTGTTTTAGGCCATAAAGAAGTAAGTTCATGATCTTCGCTTTCGTTTTGTTTTTTGTTGAACTCTTGTTTTTCACAAATAGATCATTTCTATCTCTTGCAAATAATTCATGATAAAACTTGGATGACACATTTAGGAGGAGCAACTTCAAAGTCATTGAATCCTTGTATACCCTAATTGTGCACATATATCAATAGTGCAAATACTTTAGTTAAAAGGGTCATTTTCGAGCAAAAAAGTGAAAAAGGGCTCAAACTTTCAAAATGTTCAAAACTACCACAAAACCTTCAAAAATAAATTTCAAATATGTTTTCAAAGGTTTTGAAGGTCAAACAAAAGAGTTTCGAGCTAAAATGCAAAATTTTGACAAAACTGAAGACTTTGGAATCTTGTTTTGGCCCAAAATAATTTATTTTCACAAAACAAGATGAGTTGAGTTTTTACCAAAACTTTCTACATGAAACTCTTAGAACTCATTCACCCGAAGATAGTTCATATTGAACTTTTTCTCAAAAGACCTATGGTTTTCAAGTTATCACATATCCTAGGTCGCCCGAAAATGACTATCGACCTGAAAATACCCAAAATATGCATTTTTATGAATTTGGCTATTTGGACTGGACTTTCTTCCATGTCTTGGTTTGGAATAGTATTTCAAACTTATCCAAGTACAAATATTTGAGAAAAATCCAAGTTTCATCAAGAATTGAAGTTTTCATTAAAATCTTTTTGGTTTTACTTGTTTTACCCCAAAATCACTTTTGAGGAACCAAAATCAAGATATTTTTCGAATCGAATCCTTCTGAATGTTATCCATCTGAGTTGCTAACTTGATATTCAAATCTATCCTGGAATTTAATTCATCTTTTGAAGCAAAATTGCAAAAATCTCAAATTTCTGAAGTTTCAGGCGCTTATCTGAACCGTACGGACTTTGTCCGCCCATAGCCGGACTCTGTCCGCCCAACCTGGACTTTGTCCGGCCCTAGTAGACACTGTCTGGCGTGTGTGCAAACTGGAAGGTTTCAGAATTTTTCTGCTGCTTCTTCTTCTCCTTCCTTTGTTTTAATAAGATAATTGTTCCCATCTTTCCCCATATTTTGTATTTCCCCATGATTCATTTGCTGATGTTTGAAATGCTTTTTGATTGTGTTTTTGCATATCGAAGTAAAGATTATTTTCATGATTTTGGAGCATATTCAAATGAATTTGTTTTTGAGTTTATTTTGGAAACTTCAACTCTCCATTAGGTCATATACTTTTCTCCCATCTTGGTGACCTAAGATTGTTTTCGACATACCTCTTTTTGGCATATCCTTCATTTGTATGTTCTTTTTGTGTTTAATGCCAAAAGAAGTGAAATTTCTGAGGATTGAAACTTTTGTTTGAAATTAAGTTTGATAAATAGCTTCAAATCTTTTCTTGTATCAAACATTTTTTAAAAAATGAGAAGGTTGACACAATCATCATCAAACATTATTCGAGACATTATTTCCTTGTGTGTCAAATATATATTAATGATAGTATTTGTTCCACTAATGAATCCCTACGTCAAGAATTTGTTTCTAAGATGATGCTTAGGGAAATCGAGATGCAAATGATTGAAGAGCTAAGTAACTTCCTTGCACAACAAATCAAAAAACTCAAGAACGGAAGTTCATGAGTCAAATCAAGCGTGTGAAGGTTTTGCTCAAGAGCCTCAAGAAGGAATATTATGAAGTTATTACGACATCTCAAGGCTACATATGGACATCTTGACATGGTCGAACATGAAAAAGTGGTCAATTCTAAACCCTATCAATCTATGATTGGTAGTTTTGCTTTACCTTACTGCATTTTGACCCGTCATCATATTTAATTATTACATATATGCTAGATTTTGATTATCTTCTAAGGAATGTCAACTGATTGCCATTAAAGAATCCTTAGGTATTTGAAATGCAACCCTAGGATAGATCTTTGACATCCGAAAATACAAACCTTGAATTTCTTGATTATTTGGATTCGGATCACATGAGTTGCAAGATAAATCGAACAAGAACATATGGTGGTTGTTGTACTTAATCTTTAGGGATGAAACAAAAGTTGTTGGATTATATAATTGCCTTCGAATAGATGCCACTCTTATGAAATATTGAAAGTGTCGTTGAGATGGTGAACAATTTGATTCAAGACTCCCGGATTGAGTATATTAATATAGGGCATCACTATATAAGAGATCTTGTGGCATAAAGAGATTTAGAAATCAATCATGTTATGACAAACATGCATCTAGCAGATATTTTCATATCAAACTATTAGATGCATCTAGATTTTGAATGATTAAAAATGGACTAAATGTCATCGATATATCCTTTGTGTGTTGATTGTCATGATTCTATATACCTTGACTGTATTTTCAAATATACTTGCAACATCTCTCTTGAGATCTTGGTTTTTGAATAAAAACAATTTCATATAAAATTCAATGACCCCGAAAATATTGCTTGTCAAAATTTGAGTTCTCCCCCCTTTCTTTTTGTGCTTGATGACAAAGGGGGAGAGATATTTGAGTTAGTTGACAAAGGGGGAGAGATATTTGAATAGTTAATATTTGGATGGGAGAGATATTTGATATTGATATTATTTGAGATCATTGACCTTTGGAAAAGATAATCAAGATAGTGGATGTTTTGAAAGATGACTTGATTGAACTTGTGCTCAATTAGCATACATATCTCTTGACTTAAATGATTAAAGGTTTTGTCCAGTTCTGAAATATTATTGCAAATATTAAGGGGGAGCTGTAGAATCTAATTTGGGATTTACAGAGGTTGTTGTCATCAATCATCAAAAAGGAGGAGCTGTTGGATCTAGGTCAATCTAGGTTTTAATGATTAATGACGATTTGGATAAACCCTTGATGATTAATGTTAATTTGGATAATGATAGCTTTGATGATGTCATCAATCATCAAAAAGTAGGAGATTGTTAGATCTAGGCCAATCTAGGTTCAATGACTAATGACAATTTAGATAAACCCTTCATGATTAATGTTAATTTGGATAATGACAGCTTTGATGATTAAATGACAACTTGGATAATTCCTGTTTTAGCACAAATAAATTGAATTGTTATTTGTTAAACCCTAGAAGTTGTTGACTCCCTTGTTGTGGTTTTGATATCGATGCAAATATTGAGGGGGAGCTCATCATATTCGTCATCTGTGCTGATTGATATCATGACATGAGCAGTATAGATCGTGTGCTTATTTCTTATCATATATGAATCTGTATGATTGTATGATTCATCTTTTACTCATTGTTAATTGTTGAAAATGGTTTTGTCATTTCACCGAAAAGAGAAATTGTTGAGTTAACTCCTTTGTGGAGTAATTTCTCTGGTGATTAATGACAACCTAAATACGAGACTAACGTTGTGTATTGAGTGTATGTGTTGTAGTCTCAAGGTGCATTGCGAGATGAAAGCAAGCAAGGGCATATGGAGGTTGATGCCGGTATGAGTCATCTTGAGCGAGGTTATAGGGTTTTCGTATCAGACTTGGAGACCTAATGTTAGACTCTTGCATTCGGATTGAGTTTGTTATGGGGTTTTTGTATCAGACTCGGCGATCTAATGTTAGACTCCTTCTACATTCAGATTGGATCTATTATGGGGTTTTCGTATCAAACACGAAGACTTAATGTTAGATTCCTCCTGCACTTTGGATAAGATTCGTATCACATCAAGAAAACTAATCTATTAAGATTTCTTCTGCAAGGCTCTATATAAAGAGAGGTATGATGGGCTTTGAGGAGATCACGAAAAACCATAGTTGCCATCTCTTCTAAAGTAATAGCCCATAAACCCCTGCCATGCGCGTTGGTGCTAGAACATCATCGTACGACGTTCCATCCCGGTACATGTGGATACCAGTAGAGGCGCTAACGCTATTGCTGCATTGATCTGGACGATCCGCGAGCGGTCGTTGTCATCTACGTCCGATGATTAGGATGATCCATGAACAGTTGCTGTGTACATTCGATCGCTTCACCAAATCTACTTCCGCTGTTGGTAACAATCTAATCTATGGTCTATTACTTGCAGCCTTCGAGTAAATTTTTTGAAATTTTGCTAGTGTAGCTTACTTTGTTTCCAACAGTGGTATCAAAGCCATCCTGTATAGTATTAGATCTGGATTAATAACATATATATGATATATGAAGTTATAGTAGAATAGATCTACTAGTTTATTCAATCTGTTGCTGTATAAGTTTTGTTATACATGTTTGTTTTCACATTCAAGTGTTGCGATGAATTGGTTTTTGGCTGACTTTGATATGAACTACTCTCTAATGATCATAGCATGGGCCAGAGGGAGGTCATGTTAGGACTTATATTGTTGGATCTAGCTCGATCTAGGTTTTGATGATTAATGATGATCTGGATAAACCCTTGATGATTAATGTTAATTTGGATAATGACAGCTTTGATGATTAAATGACGACTTGGATAAACCCTATTTTAGCACAAATAAATTGAACTGTTATTTGTTAAACCCTAGAAGTCGATGACTCCCTTGTTCTGGTTTTGATATCGATGCATATGTTGAGGGGGAGCTCGTCATATTTGTCATCTGTGCTGATTGCTATCATGACATGAGCAGTATAGATCGTGTGCTTATTTCTTATCATATACGAATCTGTATGATTGTATGATTCATCTCTTACTCATTGTTAATTGTTGAAAGTGGTTTTGTCATTTCACTGAAAAGAGAAATTGTTAAGTTAACTCCTTTGTGGAGTAATTTCTCTGGTGATTAATGACAACCTAAATATGAGACTAATGTTGTGCATTGAGTGTATGTGTTGTAGTCTCAAGGTGCATTGCGAGATGAAAGCAAGCTAGGGCGTATGGAGGTTGATGCCGGTATGAGTCATCTTGAGCGAGGTCAAGCTTAGTAAGGTCAATCTTTGTGAGGTCAAGCTTTGCGAGGTCAAGTATTGCGAGGACAGGCTTCGAGAAGTCGAGCTTCACGAGGTCGAGCTTCACCGAAGGTAAGATCCAAGGTTAAGGACTGTTTTCTTAGGATTTTATAGGTCTCAGTGTTTGGAGATAGACCGGTTTGATATGACTTCTTTTTACTAGTTTGATCGTACTATTAAGAGGGGTCGGAAACTAGTAGCTTGAGTCTATCTAGTGTGGAAGTTCAAATGCCTTCATATCATCTGGCACTAGTGCTTAATCACCTCTTGCATTGCGAAGAAAATCTAAGTGTGGTTTGTGTTGCATTAATGAAAATGTTTTGAAAACTACACTTAGTCATGGTCGCCAGCTAAAGCAATTTGTTTTCTTACAAGAGCTGGTCGTGGTCATATTTGCACATTCTGATCGTATCCATGTTTGGAGTTGTTGGATCTAGATAGATCTAAGTATCTAGGTTTTGATGATTAATGACGATTTCGATAAATCCATGATGATCAAAGTTAATCTAGAGAATGTCAGATTTGTTGATCAAATGACAACTTAGATAAATCCTGATTTAGCACAAGTGAATTGAATTGATTATTAGTAAACCTTGAATTGGATGTTTCCTCGGTTGCGAGTTTGATATTGATGCATATGTAGAGGATGAGCTCCGTGGTTGCATCAAGCTTGTGCTGATTGATTGATCAAAATGTAATATGTTAAATCTTGAGACTGATGACTCCTGTTGTGGATTTTATATCGATGCACATGTTGAGGGGGAGCTCATCACTTTGGTCATCTAGGTTGATTGATATCATGATATGAGTAGTATAGATCGTGTGCGTATGTGTTTATCATCTACGATCTATATGATTGTATTTTATTTTATACTCATTTGCTACTCATTGAATATAGTTTGTCATGTCATTTGAAAGAGAAACCGTTGAGCTAACTCCTGTGTGGAGTAGTTTCTCTGGAGGTGATTAATGACGACTTATATATGAGACTAATGTTGTGCATTGAGTATACGTATTGTAGTCTCAGTTTGATTGCAGGATAAAAGTGAGCAAGGACATGAGGAGGATGAAGACGATATGAGACATCCCGAGCAAGGTCAAGCTTAGCAAGGACGAGCTTTGCGAAGACAGGCGTCAAGCAGTCGAGCTTCGCGTGGTCAAGCTTAGCGGGATCGAGCTTTGCGATGACGAATGTTGAGCGATCGAGCTTCACGAGGTCAAACTCCACCTAAAGTAAAATCCAAGATTAAGGATTATTTTCTTAGGGTTTTACCAGTCTCGGTGTTTGGAGACAGACCGGGTTGATAGGTTTCTTTTTACTAGTTTGACCGTACTATTAAGAGAGGTCAGTAACTAGTAGCTTGAATCTATCTAGTGCGGAAGCTCAGATGCATTCATATCATCTTGCACTAGTGTCTTGCATTGCTAGTGAGTCTAAGTGTAGTTCATGTGCATTAGATTAAATGTTTTGAAAACTGCACTTAGTCATGATCGCCAGCTGTTTAAATTAGTTTATTTATCTAGAACTGGTCGTGGCCATATTTTCATATTCTGATCGTATCAGTGTTGATACGTGGTCGTGGTTGTGTCACTTGTTTGGTGGCTTTTTGTTTAGGGTTTGGGCGTGGTAGTAGGAGTTCGGACTGGTGGTACCAGTCTTCGGCTCGCTTGCGTACGCTCGACCAAACCCTATCGACCACCTGTTTTCGATCGGATGTCAGACCTGTGTGGTCGTGGTCGTTGCTGAGTGACAGCAATCACATCCTCGAGAAAACGGCAAAATCCGTATGTGCAAATACCCCAAATTGCATTTGAGATGATTTTTGGATTGAACATTTTGATAGTAGGAAAGTTTCTGAGTTTTCGAGAAGATTCTAGACCTTTCTAGGTCTTGCTCCTGTTGACAAAATTGTAGAGCTCTAAGTTATCTTTCCAACAAGCCAAAAATCACCTCAATCGGATCTCTGGATCAAAAATTATACTTGTTTTTCTATCAGTATGCAGTGCGCCAGACTTTGTCCGAAATGGCCGGACATTGTCCGGCCTGTACAAATTTTTTCAGCCTTTTGCTGAGTGTAAATAGAGAAATATCCATCCGTCTGGGGCTATCTGTCCGAAGTGGCCGGACATTGTCCGAAGTGGCCGGACAATGTCCGGCCTGTACAAATTTTTTAAGCCCAGAAATGAAACAGAGACAAATGCATCCGTCCGGAGCATTTGTCTGTCATGGGCGGACTTTGTCCAAAATGGCCGGACATTGTCCGGCCTTTACAGAAAAATTGCCCAACGGTAACTGACACATTGCAACGGCTGTTTTCGTTGAACTGGGCAGACACTGTCTGAAGTGGCCGGACAATGTCCGGCCTGTACAACTTTTGGCCCTTTTTTTGCAAACGGCTAGTTTTTCGTTGAGGCTATATATACTTCGTGTTTGGCTTCATTTTTGGGTGCTCAAGGAGTTCATTATTCAGCTGATAAGCTAGCCAAGAGTTTGCATTTTGATATTTTGCATTTAGAGGCTAGATTTGAGCCTAAATCTTGAGTGATTTGAGAGAGAGAGCAAAGTGTGTGAAGTTAAGAGTGCTTAGTGCATTTGAATCATCATTTGCTTGCTAGTGCTAGAGAGTTGAGCATATCATTTGCATATTTGAGCTTCTAGCACTTGATTTGTTCAAGTGAGCGTGTCTAGCTTGTTACTCTTGGCGATTGCCTTCGCCTAAACGGTGCCGGAGGAGAGTCGCGATCTCTCCAATTGAAGCTTGTCGGAGAGGCCGGCAAAAGATTGTGAAAGGTGTGGTGCTCACCTATCCGGTGTGCAGAAGGAGCAACCCTAGTGAGATATCCTTCGTGGATATAGAAGCAAGGCTCCGAGCGAGCGCTTCAACGAGTAGTAGGGGAGACCGGGCGAGTCTCCGAGACCTCGGTAAAAATATTATGTCAATTGCGTATTTTATACTTGCTTTACTTTCATCTTGACACAATTGCTAAATTTACCATTCTTGCTTGTCATATTGAATAGTTCATTTAGTTGAATGCAACAAATTGTTTAAATTGCCTTTAAGCCTCTTTGTATAATTTAGCTCAAACAATTATCGTGATTAAAATTGCTTAGCGGGGAAGAAAATTTAAAATCCTCCTAATCACCCCCCCTTTAGTCAGCATCCTTGATCTTACAGGAGTTTGGTCGTGGTTGTGCTTTTCAAATTGGCTCTATCTTTGTTTGGAGTTTGGTTGTGGTCGTATGAGTTCAAGCTGGTCGTACTAGTTTTTAGTTCGATTGCGTACGCTCGACCAAATCCATTCGACTACCTGTTTTTGAGTGGATATTCGACCTATTGCTTTAAGTTCCTAAATCATATTGGTCGTGGTCGTTGCTGAATGTTAGCAGGCTTATCCGCGAGAAAACAGTCAATCTGCATGTGCAAATAACCCAGATCTGATTTTGAGTAACATTGTAAAGTCCTATTTTCGGTTTGCACAGGCCGGACATTGTCTGTGGTGGCCAGACATTGCCTGGCCTATACAAAACTCTAGTGGCATTGCAAAAACGAAAACAGAGAAAAATGGTTTTGTCCGAGGAAGGCCGGACATTGTCCGTGATGGCCGGACATTGTCCGCCTATATAAAACCTAAGAGGGTAGATCAAAATGTAACCAAAGACGTTTAAATCCGTCCGGAGGATTTTGTCCAGGCGTGGCCAGACATTGTCCGGCCTGTACAAATAATGTGAGCTTTAATTGAAATATGTAACTAGAGACAAATGTATCTGTCCGGGTTTTTTTTTCGGACAAAAGATCATTTGTCCAGCCTTCACAAAAATGGCCCAACGGTAACTGACACGTTTGCAATAGTCATATTGACTTGCACTGGCCGGACAATGTCCGGCTTATACTAAATTGGCTCGATTTGTTGCAAACGGCTAGTTTGTTTGAGGGGCTATAAATACCCCATGTTGGCCTACATTTGAGGTGGCTAAAGAACTCGACATTTTAGTGTATAAGCTAGCCAAGTTCATTGGATTTGATCTTTTGCATCTAGAGGCTAGATTTGAGCCAAATGCTTGAGTGAATTTGAGAAGAAAGATTTGGTGGGAAGCTAAGAGTGCTTACTGCATTTCATTCACCATTTTCAAGCTAGTGCTAGAGTATTGAGCATCTATTTGCATCATTTGAGCTTCTAGCACTTGATTCATTCAAGTGACCGTGATCGACTTGTTACTCTTAGTGAATTGCCTTCGCCTAGACGGTGTTGGAGGAGAGTCGCGATCTCTCCGATTGAAGTTTGTTGGAGAGGCCGACAAACAAGTGTAAAAGGTTTGGTGCTCACCTATCCGGTGTGGAGAAGGAGCAACCCAAGTAGAGATATCCTTCGTGGATATAGAAGCAAGGCTCACGCGTGAGCACTTCAACGAGGAATAGGGGAGACCAGGCGAGTTTCTGAGACCTCAGTAAAAATCATTGTGTCAATTGTGTATTTCTTATTCATTTCATACTTACCTTGACACAATTGATTAATTTAATCTTGTTGCATGTTGAATTGCTCACTCTCTATGGTTGAATGCAACTAGTTGATTAGATAGTTTTAAACCCCTTTGCAAAATCCAGGTTATCTTGAAAAATTGTTTAGTTGAAAAGAATTTTTAAAAGCCTCATATTCAGCCCCCCCCCCCCCTCCTAGTTGGCATCCTCGATCCTACATATATGACAATAGTAGAATTGGCATAAACATATGGTTGTAGATTGGATCTTATAAATCATATGTTATAGATTGGATCTACATATGACATTAGCTGCCTATTCTGGATATTCATACTGAAGTTAATATTCTTTGGTGATTGGTAGATACTGTCCCTCTTTTAAATAACTCAAATCTGTGTAAGTTCAACTTGGGATATTGTCCCAATCGTCGACAATTGCGATGCACACGAAGTAAAGAAATCAATTTTTCTAGTTGTGAATTGGTCAAATTTGCATTAACAATAACAAGTTGCATCTCATCATCATCCAAGAATACATATTTTAGCAAGGAAGGAAGAGTTTTAAGTGTAGGTTTACTTACCTTTTCCTTACCTGTGGCATCAGAATCCGAGATGTCCTTTTTGGATGGTTCTCTTGTTGGTTCGTCTTCGATTTGTTCATCTTCTTCGCTGCTGTCCTTTTTTTGTTGTCAAAAATTTCATCCATTGCTTCTCCCAAAGTGAGTCGAAGTGGTGACTCCTTTTCTGGGACTTCTTCTAGATCATCGACACTGCAAAGTTTTTCCTCATACATAGGGCAGTTTACAAGGTTAGACACTTTAAACAAAATTTTCTCTTCCCCTATGCGAAAAGTAATTCATCCCTCATGAACATCAATGAGGGCGCCTACTATCTAGAGCATTGTTCATCCCAATATAATAAGTATAGCAACATCCTCATCCATACCAAGAACGACAAAATCAACTGGAAGATAAAATTTGCTGACTTGAAGAGACACATCTTCCAGGATTCCTTCTAGATGCTTCACCGATCGATCGGCAAGTTGCAGAACCATGCGTGTAGGCTTGATTTCTCCCATGCTCAAATGTGTGCGATGATAAGAGGTATTACACTAACAGTTGCGCCTAAGTCGTAAAGAGCTCAATTTATGTGTACCGTACCTATGCTGCAAGGGATGGAAAAGCTCCCTTGATCCCACAGCTTTGCCGGCAAACTATTCTGAAGCAAAGCACTACAATTCTCGGTCAAAGAAACAATCTAAAATTCACTCAAATCCCTCTTTTTAGTAAGTTTATCTTTCAAGAATTTTCCATAAGAAGGCATTTGAGTAACTAAATCAGTGAAAGGCACAGTCACATTAAGCTTTTTCAAGATTTCCATAAATTTTGTAAATTGCTTATCAAGATTCACTTTAACATACATTCCCGAGAAAGGTGGAGTTGGATTATAAACACATGTTACCTAATTTACTCCACTTTCCTTTTCTTTTGGTTCGGCGTCCTTGTCGTCATCATTTGTCGGTAGTAATGGTGCTTCCTTTATTTCACTTGTTGGCGCAGGTTTGATTGGTGGTGTTTGTTCCAGTAGGTTTGTTCCACTCCTTAAGATCACTACATTAGAAATAAGAGGGTTAGAACAAGCTATAGAATTAATTTGTTCAAAATTGCGAGGATTGATTGGTTGAGAAGGAAATGGGTTATCATTTTTCAGTGTAGGATTCACCAATCGTGCTATCTGAGTCTCAAGCATGCAGACGTGAGTTGATATGGAGTCTATTTTTGGCTCATGGACGTCTTATCTTTCTCTTGATTTTCTAGAAAGTTCTCTAACATGCACTCCACGTTCGACTGCTCGGGTTGTCATTGGTGTGGTGGTCGATAAAGTTGCCAGTTTTGTTGTTTGTATGGTGGCCTTTGTGCTTGATATGGGGGATTCTGTTGGTGTAGTTGTAGCTGTCCAAAGTTTTGTTGTTGACGTTGAGGTTGATGACTTTGTTCTAACCATGCCAAATTTTGATTATTGTGCCATCTAGAGTTATACGAGTTAGGAAAAGCACTACCTTGCCATTGTTGCATACACTGAAAAGCATTTGCCTGCTCCATGGATGGGTTAAATTGGCATTCATGGCCATAGTGGCCTTGTATGGCACACAATTCACAAGGTGTAATTGCATTAATAGATGAAGTAGCAGATGATCCAAGAATAGCTAGTTTATTAGTTAGAAGTGCTACCTGTTCTACTAATTGCAACATTACACTTACATCCATGTTGTTGGTCGCAGTTTGTTAGCAGCTCGTTCGGTTCCCCATTGTGTGTAGTTTTGAGTTATTATACCTTCAATGAGGTCGTATGCTTCGTCTACAGTTTTTTTTATTAGTGTACCGAAGGCTGCGGCGTCTACGGCCATCCGCGCATTATAATTCAATCTGCCATAAAACATTTGAAGTACAAGCCACTTCTCTAGTTCGTGATGCAGACATTTGATCAACAAGTCCTTGTACCGTTCCCAAGTGTCATAAAGTGATTCACCTACCTGCTGTGAAAAAGATGCAATCTAGTTGGAATATGACCAGTTTTAGCAGGAGGGAAAAGCTTACCAAGAAAAGCTCGTGAAAGTTCGTCCCATGTAGTGATTGACACAGGAGGAAGAGTGTATAGCCATGCCCTCACCGTCTTGCGCAGTGAGAAAGGAAGAGCCTCACACAAAGTGCATCCTGTGTTACTTCATGAATCTTGAAAGTATCACAATGCTCAAGAAACATGTGCAAATATAAAGATGGATCTTCAGTGGGAAGACCGCTAAATTGAATTTGTTGAACCAAATTCAGTGCAGGTTTATTTCAAAGTTGTTTGATTCAATCAGTGGTCTAAGAATACTTGATTGCAACCCCATGCTGAGCGGGATTGCATAATCCTGGAGTCTCTTTTGGTCCTCCATTGATGATTATTCTTTGCTCTCTTCAAAATTTTGTTGCGAGTTTTCCTCCAATCTTACCTGCCTTGTCCCGTACCAAAGTCAGCGGGCAGTTTTCACAAGTTTGGTCGAGCTATCCAAATTTGCACTACTTCCCTGAAAGGTTAGTGGTGCACAAGAAGAAGAAAAAGAAAAAAATAGAAGCAAGATTGAGAAGTGAGACAGACTTGTATCAGCGAAAATTAATCTAAAACAACGAATTACCATTGTTCCCCAATGACGACGCCAAAAATTTGATCGCGCGCGCAAGTCGTACAACGGATGTGTGTAATAACCGCAAGTGAACGGTTGAACGTTGAGCACTTGAGGGTCGAATTCCACGAGGAACAAGTGTATTTGTCTTTATAGGCTAATGGACCACTGATTAAGTCTAAACGAGTTAGGGGTTTGTTCGTCTACAACTAAATCTACTATTAATGCTATCAATCTAGGGTTTAAAGCAGTAAATAGCAAATATGAAATCTAGGGTTTATAAAGTAGAATGGAATACCTAGGGTTTTGGGAGTTCAATAACCATCAGGTGTAATTCTATCCAAGGTCCGAGAATTGCAAATTAATTTTAATCATTTTCCAATATAGAGTAAGTTGCCAGTACGGTCGCTAGTACAAATGTCAGAAGCCCACTTCCACTGTTACGTTTGACGAGAGCCTCTCTTGTTCATGATCCCATGTCAAAGAGCTAAGGACTCAAGAACTCCCCTAAATTCTTGCTAAGGCTCAACTGTACGTCTGTTGCCAAAACAAAAATTTAGGGTTTGTGATAAGCACCAACCAGCGACTAACACCGAATGGCGCGTGGGTTGCCCGATCTTTCACGGTACCTCGAATGGGGACATGCAAACCGATCGGAGTTGATCGAATTGCAAGTAAATAGTGTCTCGTATAGCCTAAGAATTGGGTATTCTCAGTTTACACAGAGATCATATGATTTCTAACTCTCATGATAACTCACAACTTCAACATAGCCAAAGCTATAGCACTCGAAGAGCCTTTTTCTGAATTTCTATTCATCTCATGATTAAAAGTCCTCTGGAATGAGAGGATTACATATGTATTTATACGAGGAACAACCCTCCTAGTTTAGATGTGAAAGCAACCATTAGATGAAAAGTTTTCTTGAACAACCAACCCTCCTAATTAAGGTGTGAAGGCACCCATTAGATGAAAGAGTTTCATTGGATATCCAATAGACCAATTCGTTTGGAAAAGAGTTGCTTCAATTCTCGTGCAGGTTGGACTGGTTGTGCAGCTTCCACTAAAATGACCATAACTTTTGACTCAGAAGTCGAAATGATGCATGGTTTGATGCGTTGGAAACTACACTTCATTAGTTTTCCAACCATGTGGCCTACGCCTAGGTGAAACGCCAGAATCTCGCCTGAAATGTCCTGCAAAAGGATGGACAGAATTGGATGAATCATAGTCACATGATCCCATTTTCTTTGGGCGCCAATATGATGTCCACCTCCTTTATTGTGCTACACCGTGATTCCATCTTTTGCAGCACTAAAATACCTCTGAACATTAGCAATGAGACATGGATTTCTCATCCTTTGATTGCTCTTTGAACGATCAGCCTTTGGTTGTTCGAACCTTGGTTGAATGCCATCGCTCCAAGATCGATATCCCTTATATTTTATCACACAAACCATATCTCTATGGCGACATGCTTGTTGTATTCTGATTTTACCATGGATGGTTCTCATGGGCATATCATCCCCTCCTGCTTTAAGCAAAACCGTCCTCGGTGTCGAAGTACTCTTCTCAAGCTTGCTCTTAGCAACAACCCCCTTCATTGGAGCTGTATCTTCCACTTTCTCATTAGTATTTGTGGTTGCATTATCCTCTCCTCCTTCATTAGAAACCGTCTTCTGTTTTGAAGTAGGCTTCACTAGCTTGTTGTCAGCAATGGCTACTTCCACTTTGATTGCATCCTCTGGCATAGGACACAATGTCACTGATTTGCCTTTGTGGACAAAAGAGTATTTGTTCGTCCGTCCATGGTGTGTCGCATTACGATCAAATTGCCATGGCCGTCCTAATAGCAAGTGGCATGCATGCATCGGCAACACATCACACTCCACTTTTTCATGATAATCTCCTATCGAAAAATGAACTTGAACACGACTAGTGACTTTTAGCTTACCGACATTATGCAACCATTGCACATAATATGGTTCTGGATGCCTCCATGTCTTCAAACCCAATGTTTGCACCAAATCCTTGCTTATTACATTGTTGTAGCTTCCTCCATCAATGATGACCTTGCAACTGTTGGTGTTTACTTTGCAGTCTGATTTGAACACATTGGTTCGCTGCCCTCGTGATATAATTGGAATGCTGTCAACATGAACCTTCTTTGCTAACATGCTCAAACCCCCTGACGAGGATTGACACCCGAGTCAATTCAAATAAATGCACTGTTGGTTCAAGACAGATTCGAGCCAGACACGTGCCTGGCGGTGCGAACTCAAGTTATTCTGAGAAGCATCAGCCCGAGGTCGCAGGCTTTGCGTGATCAGACCGCAGCAAGTGCGCGGTCAGGAATTCGTGTGCTATGCGCGAATAGAATGTTGGAGATGTTGCGCGGTCAGCCAACATCCCGCGGTCAGAGCACTTTCGACCAGGGTACTTGGGGCTTACCTGTCCGGCTGTCCCTATAGCGGGAATATCCCAAGTATCCCGAGGATTCTTCCACGTGGAAGACCAACCGTCAGGAGGTTAATACGTGCAGTTATCCATAAATAACACGTGTTAAACCTGCGTGGGGGTTAAGAGCGGTTTTCTAAACCGCATCCAAGCAACTGTCTGATGCAGTTACGACATGGCACTCTTTCGACTAATATAAAAGGGTGGCAAGATGCATCAAATGGAAGAGAGATCAACGTCTCTGATACAAGCAAGATACTACATCTCAACCGTTCAAACAGCCAAGTATACGGCCTAGATTAGATAGTTTTTACAAGCCTTCCTGGCTTCTTTCTGTACACTTACATAGGAAAAACCCTTCGCCTGCGAAGGTTTTTTCCCGCCATTTTGTAAATCTTTATTACGTATAGTGAAATCCCAACAAGACGTAGGGCTATTACTCCGACCATCGAGGGCCCGAACCTGTATAAACCTCTCTATGCTCCTGTTCTCCATATTTCTACATACCTTCCCAGAGGGTCATCTTGAAAGGTCTTGCTATTATAAATTTTGCATAAGTTCGGCTGAGGACCCCAAGTCCGAATCGTCAACAGCTGGCGCCCACCGTGGGGCCTTTCTCAAGGCGTCCTAATTTTCATCCGGAGGTTCGTTGAAATATGGCTGGAGTATATGATTCTGAGAACGATTTCGATCTCGAGGATTATGCTCACATTCCAATGCCTTCTCCAAGCGATCCTATTCCGATGGAGGAGGTTGAAAGCCAAAATCTTCCAGAGGTTGAATCATCTCTCCAGGTCATGTTCATCAACCAGGGAGCGACTAGCTCAAGGTCAGAACCCACAGAGGTTCTTAATACGCTAGAGGGTGAATCCGGTCCGTCATACTACCCTGCTGAGGGGAAGGATGATATCGACCTGGAAATCAGCCCGGGGAGATTTGACCCTGATAACCTTCACCGTCTCTTTAATTTCGAGTCCGACTTGGAACAAACTGAGATGTTTTCCCCATCGACAACCTCTCTCCCTAGGCAGTTCGCTGCCTTGTCGGAGGAGACTACTGATCAACAGGCTGCTAGGGAAGAACGGGATCGCAAACAGAAAGAGGATCAAGATCTCGAGCTACAAAACAACGAACTACGCAGAACTGCCCTAGAGGCTCTTCAAGATGCGCAGGCTCGTTACGATGCTGCTCCGAGTTCTTCTCGACGGTCATGTGGTCGAAGACGCGACCAGACCCCTTCTTTGCCTCCGGAGCGTTTCCCGGTGGACGAAGAAACAGTAACACCTGGTGCCCCTAGGAGAAGTACCCATGGTCGACTGCGATCTATCGCGGAAGTCATGCGTAACTTTCCTCCTACGGTCACGGATGCGCAGAAACCGGCCTTCACCAGGATCCTGGCGGAAAGACTGGATGAGGTCGCGTCTGAAGCGACCCCAACGGCCTCTTCCCAATTGGTAACACGTTCCCGCGAACGAGAGTGTTCTCACTCTGGTTCTGGCCGGTGAAGTTACCTGCCGCCCGTACCATCCCGACAGGACAAGTACCGGCGAACGCAGGATTCTCGTGGTAGGGATCGGGTTCCCGTCCACTCTCGTTTGGGACCGCGAATAACTTCACCGTTGTGTGAAGTAGCCCGTGACCCGGTCGAGAGTCACAGGGTAGTTCACAGTCCCTACGTCGGTTGTAAAGCTTTCTCGCCCGGCCTACGTGCAGTCGTTTGGCGTGATAAGTTTCGACCAGGGGCCATTGAAAGGTTCGACGGAACTCAGAACCCATCCGAGTTCCTTCAAATCTATATTACTGCCATCCAAGCGGCGGGAGGCGATGACCGGGTCATGGCCAACTACCTGCCTACAGTCCTCAAAGGACCAGTTAGAACCTGGCTGTTTAATCAGCCCGAGGGTTCCATCTACAACTGGGAAATGCTGTGCGACGCTATCCTCAGCAATTTCCAAAATTGTTATCAAAAGCCGGGTAAAGAGGACGATCTTCATCGGTTACAACAAACTTTGACCGAAACTCTTCGGCAGTTTGTCAAGAGGTTTGTCGAGGTGAGGAATACCATCCCGAACATATCCGACGGCTCCGTTATCAGGGCATTCAAACATGCCGTTCGATACCGGAGATTCACCGAAGACTTGCTTATCCACCCTCCTCGATCAGTGGCCGATCTGTTCGACATGGCCGATCGGTACTCCGACGCAGCCGAAGCGGTCGAATGGAACCTGATGGTCGACAAGGGTGACCTACCACCTCAACCAGGTTTCAAAGACGCCAGGAAAGAAGATTCAAGCAAGAAGCCGGAATCTTCATTGGGCGGGAAGTCAAAAAAGTCGAAAAGGAACCGCTCTGGACAGTACCGCGAGGTTGCAGTCGTAGAGAAGCCACCTTCAACTAAAGGTAATAAGCCTTCATTTAAGAATAAAACTGCTTCTGGTTGTCGTAGTGCGACCAGCCAGAAAAGTCGACTAATCCGCAGGAAGGCAAGAAGTGGTGTCCACTCCACAACTCCGCAAGCCACGACCTCAAGAACTGCAGGAGTTGGTTGAAGCAATTGGATGACTTCTACCAGGGAGTTGGGCCAATGCCGACCTTACCGGCTAAAGAACAGGCATGCGGACTTAGAGACGCCGACGGAGACGAGGAAATGTCCTACCAGGTACCTCAAAATCATATTAATGTTATTTTCGGGGTTCTTCCTCTTTCGTTTCCAAAAGGCAGTTTAAAGCCTTTTACCGAGAGGTTAACCAAACGGAGACATCTCTTGGTGAACCTCAATACCCCCGTTGGTCAGATACACCTTTGACATTCGATCGCTCTGATTGTCCCGTGGGGCTTACTCGACCATTGAGGCTCCCTCTGGTCATTACCCCGATCATCAGTAACACGAGAGTCGAAAGGGTCCTGATCGACGGAGGGAGCTCCCTTGACATTTTATTGGTCAAGGCACTCGACGAGATGCAAATTTCTCGTTCGAAGATTAAGCCCATAATCCATCCGTTTTATGGGATAATCCCACGCCCCTCCATGATGCCGTTGGGACAAGTGGTCCTCCCGGTCACACTGGGAGAACCGGACAACTTCTGAACAGAATTGGTTACTTTTGACGTGATCGATTGTGATTCAGCTTATAATGCAATCTTTGACAGGCCAACTCTTGCTAAATTCATGATGGCAACGCACTATGCTTATCAGTGCGGCAAATTGCCTGGCCCCAAAGGCGTCATCTCGGTCTGAGGCAGTCGCAACGTGGCACTCACGTGTGACCGGCTATCTTTGGAGATGGTCGATCAACTTCCCCTCCGGGACTCCCAGGTCGCCACCGTCGCCACCGACGCGATCAAGGCTGCTCCCCGACCAGATGAGAAACTCAAACTGGTTCCATTGTACCCAGATGATCCATCCAAGACAATTCGGGTTGGATCAAGTCTGGATGACAAATAGGAACTCGGGCTCATTACTTTCCTCTGGGCTAACGCAGATGTGTTTGCGTGGAAACCGTCCGACATGCCCGGCGTCCCAAGGGAAGTAATCGAGCACAGGTTAGCAATTTGACCTGGACAATGACCAATAAAGCAAAAGCTCAGGCGTTTTGCTGTTGACCGACAGGAAGCCATCCGAGAGGAGTTGGACAAACTACAAAAGGCCGAGTTCATTCGTGAAGTCGATCACCCGGAATGGCTCGCCAATCTGGTCATGGTCCGCAAGTCAAATGGCAAGTGGCGCATGTGCGTCAACTACACTAGCCTCAACAGTGCCTGTCCGAAGGATGACTTTCCCCGTCCCAGCATCGACCAGTTGGTCGACTCAACTGCGGGTTGCGAACTGATGAGTTTCCTGGACGCTTACTCAGGATATCATCAGATTAGCATGGCGAAAGAAGATGAAGAGAAAACTGCCTTCATCACCCCGTTCGGCACCTACTGCTACGTCAGAATGCCGTTCGGTCTCAAGAACGTAGGTTCCACGTACCAGCGCTTGATGCAAAAGACCTTTCTTTCCCAGATAGGGCGTAATCTCGAAGCATATGTAGACGACTTGGTTGTAAAAAGTACCAAAAGATTATCTCATTTGGACGATCTCGCTGAAACCTTCTGTAATTTAAATCACTTTGGAATAAAATTAAACCCGGAGAAATATTCTTTCGGGGTTTCTTCAGGAAAATTTCTTGGTTTCCTTGTTTGTTCTAGGGACATTGAAGTTAATCCTGAGAAAATCAGGGCCATTGAACAAATGAGGTCGCCCTCGACCATGAAAGATTTTCAACGCCTGGCTGGTCACATGGCGGCCTTAAGTCGCTTCATATCACGACTAGGTGAAAGGGGATTACCTTTCTTCAAAGCCTTGCGGAAGCATCACAATTTCACATGGTCAAACGAGGCCGAGAAAGCGTTTCAGGAGGTAAAGACATATCTACCCAGTCCGCCAGTGTTGGTATCCCCCGACAAAGGAGAACCATTGCTTCTTTATCTGGCGGCCACACCGCATGCGGTCAGCGCCGTCCTGATCGCGGATAGGGAAAGAATACACAGACCCGTCTACTATGTGAGCGAGGTACTTCATGGTCCTAAGGAGCGCTACCCTGAGGTCCAGAAGATACTTTACGTGCTACTGATGGCTTCCCGTAAGCTACGACACTACTTCCAAGCTCACAAGATCACTGTACCCTCCTCTTTTCCTTTGGGGGATATTGTCCGAAATCCAGAAAAATCTGGTCGAATCGCTAAATGGGCGATCGAACTCGGTGCCTTGGATATCCATTTCACGCCCCGCATGGCGGTTAAGTCTCAGGTTTTGGCCGATTTTATGGTTGAATGGACCCACCCTGAGCCACCCGTGGAATGCCCCGATGACTAGACAATGTACTTTGATGGCTCCCGTAGTTTTCAACACTCGGGGGTTGGAGTGGTCTTAGTTACGCCTCAGGGCGAACAGCTTAAGTATGTCATCCAACTACACTTTGTTGCGACCAACAATGCGGCAGAGTATGAAGGTCTTCTTGCAGGGCTCCGGGGAGCAAAATTCCTCAAAGTCCGTCGATTAGTGGTGAGGGGAGACTCACAGCTGGTCATAAACCAGGTAAACAAGGAGTACATCACCTCCGATGAGACAATGTCTCATTACCTGGGGGAAGTGAGGAGATTGGAAAAACACTTCAGTCATTTCGAAGTCCAATACATCCCGCGAAAGGACAACATTCTCGCAGACCAATTATCCAAAATTGGGTCCTCACGCACGTCCGCTCCGGCAGGAGTGTTCATTGAACACTTGGACCGTCCTTTGATCATGACTTCGGTCGAGGATGATCTGGTAATAGCCTGCATTACCAACCTCGGTCAGGAACAGGATTGGACTCATCCATTGAGAGTCTATCTTGAACATGGGACCCTACCCGAGGACGAAACCAAAAGCGATCGGTTAATTCGAAAAGCGCGTCTGTACAAGCTCATAGATGGGGTTTTGTATAAAAAGGGTACTCAAGGAGTATTCATGCTCTGTATATCTCAGGAGGAAGGAACATCCCTCTTGAAGGAAATACATGACGGTGTATGCGGTGCGCACGCGTCATATCGGACACTGGTCGGAAAAGCTTTTCGACAAGGATTCTACTGGCCTTCGGCACTCGATGATGCCAAGCAGATGGTCAAGATGTGTCCTCAGTGTCAGTTCCACGCGAGACAGGTTCATCAACCTGCCTATGCGTTACAAACCATTCCCCTCGCATGGCCTTTCGCGGTCTGGGGAATGAATATTGTTGGTCCTATGCCACAAGCAGTCAACGGGTACAAATTTCTGTTCGTAGCCATTGACACGTTTACCAAGTGGATTGAGGCCAAACCGATACGAAATATTACCCCGTCAGCAGCACAAAATTTCTTTTATAAGAACATTGTTGCTCGATTTGGTGTTCCAAACCGTCTTACCACTGACAATGGTTCCCAGTTCGCCAGTGGCCTTTTCCTAGACTACTGCGATCAGATCGGAACCAAGGTGTGCTTTGCTTCTGTGGCACATCCACAAAGCAATGGTGCTGTAGAATGGGCCAATGGGCTGATACTGCAAGGCATCAAAAAACGTGTTTTTGATCGCCTTAAGACTCGCTCGGGGGCTTGGGCAGATGAGCTTTATACCGTTCTATGGGCACTACGAACTACCTCTAGTCGAGCCACCAGTGAGACGCCCTTGCATATGGTCTATGGGGCCGAGGCTGTGTTGCCTATAGAAGTTAGTATTGGGTCTGTTCGGACAGAACAATTCAAACAAGTTGATCAGTCCGAACAGCGATCACAAGATCTCATCCTCTTAGAAGAAAGGCGTAATCGCGCTTTGATCAAATCCGCGGCATACTTGCAAGCTTTGCGCAAGTATCACAGCAAAAGGGTGCAACCACGTAGCCTTAACGTAGGCGACTTGGTGTTACAAAAAATCCAAGACCAGTATAATCGCAATAAATTCTCCCCGAAGTGGGAAGGCCCTTACACTGTTGTCTCAGTGCCGCGACCAGGATCCGCGCGGTTAGCCATGGAGGATGGTCGAATTTTGTCCAATACTTGGAACATCGATCAACTTCGCAAGTTCTACGTGTAAGTACTCAATCCCTTTTCTTGTTCAATTAGCATTTTTTCATAAAACAAAAAATGTTTTGGTTTCATACGATGGATATTTCCCTTTATGCCCATGTGTTGCGAATTTGGCTCGGGGGCTGGTCGCCGGCGGTTAGATCATTTTAACGTTCTAGTCGGATTCGCTGGCCGATCTCATGACCGCTTCCAGACAAGTCACTCCTAAATAAGCCGTTTCTCAACGCACACGGGGCTTTCTGGCAAGTTCTCGGTCATCTGAGTGGCTGTTAGTTTGCAAACAAGGCTAGGCGTTACATTGATCATAATTGTGGGTTCAATCACACATCCCTGGTCGTTATATTCACTTCTCTCCTGTGTTTGTAATACTAAGTTTTCAGTATCTACAATCCCAGGCGGGGGCTAGGGGGATATGTTTATAATATGAAACAACATAAAACAAGAATATATTTGAAAGTATATTCATTTTCAAAAATGAGTTTCAACATACATCGCATTTTATATAACTGTTTCTATACAGATGTAGGGATCATTCGATCCCAAGCTCAGTCAGGAGTTTATTTACAAGGGGTCTGATCTCCTCCATGACGGCCTCTAACTGTTCTTCACTCTCGACCTCAACCGGTCCCACCAATGGACCACTAAGACCTGTGAAACCGAGCTGAGCATGAACATGAGCACTGTCAAGCTCCTGACCGAACACGTGCCGTGCTTGTGATCATGCTCCACTCGGCCAAATAATCGACCAAGTGGTAGTCGTGATCGATCGGGACTCTTTTCGACTAGAAGTGTTTGTGTTCGATCGGGACTTGTTTTGAGCATGTGTCTTTGTGTTCAATCACAGCTCCTTTTCGTCCAGTCATGTTCAATTGAGGTTCCTTCTCACCTAACTGTCTTCGACCACATTATTTTGTCCCAAGAATATTCGATCAGGGTCCTTTTTGTCTAATTTTAGCATTCCTTGTCGAAATTGGCCCAAACAAAGTTGAAATATTCTCCAATTTGGTAAGTTTGGTCCCTAAAATATGGAAAACACAGCCGTAAAAGCAATTTGTAAAAATAATATAACAATATGTGTAAAATGTAGCATCAAAGGAGTTTTTAGCATGATTTTGCACATTTTAAAAGGCAAACATAGGATAAAAATACTACCAATTTAGTACTTATCACCCACCCTCACTGGTCGTCGGCCAATGTGGCCCCCTTGTTGCATCCGTGCATTGAGGTCCTTACTTTGGTGTCTCTGTGTCACTCCACACTGTGTCGTGCTATTTCTTCTCACCTTTTATTCACTGTTACTCCGTTCTTCCCGAGATGACTGTGCCTGAGTGTCCACCAAACCAGTACGTCCCACATCGTGTTCCCGCCTTTTCCCTCCTCTTATTGCTTTTTCCCTTGTTCTTTGCTTTTTCCTCTGTTTCATTCTTGTTTTTTGCCTGCTTGTTTTCCATCCCTATGCCTCGGATCTACTGCCCCCCTACATTTCAACATCTTTCGGGCACACACGACACGGTTTGGCTATGGCTCCCGACTAGGTTGTCCTCCTCCTTTTTTTCGGTTTTGTTTGTTTGTTGTTGCTTTTTGTTTTCTGAGTTTTTGTCTGCACTGGCAGGTATATGTCAGCAATCGTCGTGCCCCCCATGGGGTGGTTATTTTCCATGTGGATGCTTGGTTAGTTCTTGTTTGGCCTTGTTTTATACACCATTAATCTCTATTTTTCCCTATATTGTTTCTTGACAGTGTGCGATAGTGTAGTGGTTTCTACACTTCGAATCTCCTATGCTTCATCCCATGATCTTGGTTAATTCATGATCATCTCTCGTATTTT
Source organism: Pharus latifolius (assembly GCA_019359835.1). NCBI lineage: Eukaryota > Viridiplantae > Streptophyta > Magnoliopsida > Poales > Poaceae > Pharus > Pharus latifolius. Next base: position 23,023,219 of record CM033326.1, read on the forward strand.
TGCTTCTGGATGAATCAGTTGTTTCATTTTTGTGTTGGTCGCGTTCTATGTTTTGGGTTGAATCAGTACATTTTTCTCTTGCTTTTGTGCCGGCCGTAATTTTCATGTGTGATCCTCGAGGACCACTGATCGTTTTTTGTGCCTGGTCGAATCAACGGTTTTGTTTTTATGCTGGTCGCATTCTGTGTTTAGGGTCGAATTAATGCTTTTGTTTATGTGGTATCGGTGTTTGGTTTTTGGTCAAAACAGTAAATTGCTTTTGTGTTGGTAGTGATTTTCCTTTTGTGTTGTCGGTAATTTTCTAGGTCGTCCTCCAGGTCTGCTTGTCATTTTTAGTTTGGTCGAATCAATGGTTTTGTTTTTATGTTGGTTGAATTTTTTGTTTTTGGTCGATCCCGTGATTTTCCTTTGTATTGGTCGTCCTTAGTTTTGTTTTTCATGTTGGTTGCATTCTATATTGGTTGTGCTTGGTTTTGTTTCTCTAAGGCATGTGGGACTCTTAATCATATTAAAGGGTAGTAATTACCACTTTAGCTCTTAGTCCAATCAATACATTTGCCTTTATATTGTTCGTGCTTGGTTTTGGTTGAAACAATAAATTGATTTTCTGTTGGCAGTAATTTTATCGCGTGATCCTGCAGTAAATTGCTTCATGTTGGTCGATTTTTGTGGTTTTTGGTCGCATTCTGTGTTTTTGGTTGAATTAGTAGATTTGGCTTTTTATTCGTCATGCTTCATCTTGGTTGAATTAGTACATTTATTTGTGTTCTTAGTACTTGTTTTTCATCAAATCAGCGGCTTCATTTTTTATGTTGGTCGTGTTTGTATTTTTGGTCAAATCAGTAGATTTGCTTTTGCATTGGTCGTGCTTGGTTTTTTTCGAAACAGTAAATTGCTTTTGTATTGGCAGTATTTTCTCTTGTGCTGGTAGTAATTTTTTTGTTTGGTCGAATCCGTGCGTTTGTTTTTTATGTTGGTCGCATTTTGTGTGTTTGCTCGAACCGGTACATTTGTCTTTGTATTGGCCGTCCTTGGTTTTGGTCGAATAAGTCCATTTGTTTCTGCGTTGTTAGTACTTGTTTTTGGTCGAAACAGTAATTGCTTTTGTGTTGGTAATAATTTCTCTTTTGTTTCTAATCTAAACAGTAAATTGCTTTTGGACGAATAGGCAGCCTCCTTCCACTGGTTGTTTTTTGTCTCTGGTCGAATCAGTAGTTTTGTTTTTATGCTAGTTACTTTCTATGTTTTGGGTCGAATCAATAGATTTTCCTTTGTATTGGTTGTGGTTGTTTTTGGTACAAATAGTAAATTGCTTTTGTATTGGCAGTATTTTCCCTTTTGTGCTGGCAGTAATTTTCTACCGTGATCGTCGAGGTCCACTGGTCATTTTTTTTTCTCTAGTCGAATCTGTGCTTTTGTTTTTATGTTGGTCACATTTTGTGTGTTTGCTTGAATTGGTGTATTTGCCTTTGTATCGGTCATCCTTGGTTTTGATCGACGGTCCACTGGTCGCTATTTGTCTCTTGTCGAATATAATTTTGTTTCTTTATGTTCGTTGCATTGTGTGTTTTTGCTCAAACCGGTGCATTTGCCTTTGTATTGGTCGTCCTCGGTTTTAGTCGCTTTTTTACTCTGGTCGAATCAGTGCTTTTGTTTTTCATGTTAGTCGCATTTTATGTTTTTGCTCGAACCAATACATTTGCCTTTGTATTGGTCGTGCTTGGTTTTGGTCGACCTTCCACTAGTCGTTTTTGCCTCTGGTTGAATTAGTGCTTTTGTTGTTTATGTTGGTTGCATTGTGTTTTTGGTCGAATCAATAAGTTTGCCTTTATTGGTCGTGCTTGGTTTTAGTCAAATCAGTAGATTTGTTTCTGTGTGGTTAGTACTTGTTTTTAGTCGAAACAACAACCCTTTTGTTTGGTAAAAAACTTAGCCCATAGTACACTGTTTTACTATCTAGCCAATTGCTTAGTGCCCAAATATGTATTTTGCTACGTAAACAATCATGTATTTTGATATTGTGCGACTGCATCAACCGACTGCCTAATGTAACCAACAACTAGGCCACTATAGGCTATCAATGCAACTGTCGAGTATTATCGTCTCATATGATGCATGCATGCTGAATCAACCCCCAAAACTATGTTGATATGGACATCGATGTATTTTGATTGGATCGTCAACGCATGCCCCATATAATTTAATGGTTATGTTATTTTGTTTTAGTATTGTGTTTTCCTTGTACTATTATTATCCTTCCATATGTTGTTTAATTATCATAATGCCTCCATCTTAAATAGTTAGATCGATCATTGTTTGTTGCCTTTATTCGTAATGACCAATCTATGTATTGCTATATCAATTGGTTTTTTTGTTTAGACCACATTGCTTCATTTTTTGAAATAGTTATAAAAAATCAAAAATGACCTGCACTTACCATATGTTTTACATACCATTGACGCAGTGAAGTGTGCCTTCTGCACTAGTATTCAGTAATGTCTACAAAATATTTCATTTACAACACATATCATTTTAACTTGTATACATTGCGATAAAGAAAAGGTACAATTTTATTAAGTAAAATTTTGTTGCAAAAATATGAGCATAAATAGTGTAATACTTGTATTGTTTTATATATAATGTGGTACTTTAAATTTTGCTTTTAAAATTGTTACTTCATATATATATATATATATATATATATATATATATATATATAAACGCTTATTTTGTAAATTTGATATTTACTGAAACAAATCGAGTTTTATTGGGTATTACGGACAGTAAACCGAATTATGGTTACAATTTTAGAGACACAAATTAAATAAAAAGTTTCTATCTCGAGTTTTATAAGAAAGTCTTTTAAACTATTAGATCTTAATTGAACATTTTGGGTGAACTAAAATATATATTTGTGAGAAAATGAGATAGATCTAAACTATTCATTATTTTTGATCAGGCGTTTGTAAAAACTTGCTTTGTTTGATAAAAAAAACCTTATATTTAATTTTGCTTTGATTTTACAAAATTTTTCTTTTAAATAATACATTAAAAACACAATTACAGAAATAACAAACATTTTAAAGTTTTTAAAATATAACGTCTAATCGCCATATGTTCTGACAACTGAGGTATTTTTCACGATACGTCTTAGTGATTTTAGATGCCAAGACGTATAGGTTTCAGTCGCTAGGACTATGACAACTGAAATCTATTTTCCTGTCTAATCGGCCCATGGTTTCAATCGTTAGGACGTATGACAACTGAGATTGAGAAATGTCTCATTTGACAAGATGTATGGTGATTGGACCTTAGATCTGCAAAAATTTTACAATATCTTGTTATTTCTTTAATTATTTTTTGTCGCATTATTACAAATACCCCGGCAGGTTTCTTCGAACGTGCGTAACACGTGTACAGCGACGCGAGTTGACCGTGCGACCGGTCACCTCCCGCCAGGCAAGCACAAAGATTGACACGGTGATTTTTATACAGGTTCGAGTCCCAGTGCGGGCCCTAGTCCAGTCGGCACCCTCTGGACAAGAATCCGCTGGGGAGGTGCTCTCTCAGGGAGAGAGGTCTCCAAGGGAGCCTGTTGTTTGTGTGTATGAAAAAATGAAATGAGTCCTCTCTAAATGAGATACAACGGGGGTATATATTGGCCCCAAAACATGCAAAAAGACTAAAAAGCCCTAGCTACGGCCGCTGGATCGAGGGGCGTTGACGCCATTTCACTGGCCGAAGGGCTTGGATGCTTGACAAGTGTCCTCGCTAGTTCCTGAGGTGCTCCTCATGCCACCAGCATGTGACCGCACGCATCTGGGATCGGCTGCGGGAGGCGTCCAGGATTCTCCCGGGAGCTCTCTGGCTCCCCGGTGGCCCCCCGGGATTTTCCTCGGTGAGTCTCTGGGATTTTCCCCAGTAGGTCTCCAGCTCCCCGGTGACCCTCAGGGATTTTCCCCGGTAAGCCTCCGGGATTTTCCCCATGAGTCTCCGGGATTTTCCTTGGGAGGTCTCCGGCTACCCGGTGACTCTCCACGATTTTCCCTGGTAAGCCTCCGGATTTTTCCCGGGAGACATTTGGAACTTCCCCCAACAGCAGCCCCCAAGCCCTCGAGGACAAAGTACCCCCAGAGGGTATGTGTAGGACTTGCCCTTGGCGACGTTTCGTCTTCCGGAATGCACCACGAGCCGCGCGCGACTCTTCGACTCTCGGGCCATTTTCTCGCGAAAGGCTTCAGTTCACGCGCGTGCGCGCCATTCCAGCGTGTTGAACATCGTGCGACCCCTCGATTAGCGCGCGATGGTTCGAATTAATGGTCCAGATGGGCCCAGGGACACATGGCGCCCATCCGAGGTCCCCCCCCCCCATTGCCTATAAATAGATAGGACCCTCCGATTCGGGACACTTCACCTTAGCCCACAAAACTCACTCTCCCAGTAACCTTGTTTCCATTAGCTTCATTCCCGGTAGCCCCATTCCCGGTAGCTTCCGGTGACCTTTCTCCTGGTAGCTCCCGGTGACCTTTTCCCGGCAGCTCCCGGTGACCTTTTCCCGGTAGCTCCCGGTGACCCTTTCCTGGTAGCTTCTGATGAGTTCGTCCCTGATGGTGCCGAAGAGTCGCACCAAGGCGTCCGAGCTGCCCCCGGAGGAGGTGACACCTAACTTCCTCAGGTCTACCGAGTTCTCCTCTGGAGACCTCGAGGCCTTCCTGGAGCGGGGGTTCTTCGCGGCCGGGGACATCAGGATCCCTAGGCCAGAGGAGCTGGTGCCGAGCCCCCGGGAGGGGGAGGTGGTGGCCTTCGAGGCCTTCGTGGAGGCGGGCCTTCAACTTCTGGTGCATCCGCTGCTCTGGGAGTTCTTGCAGGTATATGGCCTCTCGCTCAACCATCTTACCCCAAACACCCTCGTTCGGATGGGGCAGTTTGTGTGGCTGTGCGAGACGGCCGCCAGGAAGGAGCCCACCCTCCAGCTTCTTTGGTACTTCTATGAGCCCTCGGCGAGAGGCCCGCTGGTGATGAGGGGAGGACCCAGGTCAGCCTTCGGTTTTGATGCCGGGCCACGCCGACGAGTACCCAATGCTGGCCTCCTGAGACCACTGGAGGGACTGGCTCCGGTGATGGTTCTACATCCGGGGGTGATCTATTCTCCGGAGCCTTCTTCGAATTGCCGGTCGGGCGGCCCGATCACCCCCGAGTGGACTGATGTGGATATGGACCTCCTCACCATGATGGCGGAGGCCCGATTTCGAAGGTCTATGCAGGACCTCGCCCAGGAGATGGCCCTCCTCCGGGTGGCGCCTTTCCACACGCGCCGGGGAAGAGGGATGTCAGCAGTGCACCAGCCCCCCCGGATGGAGGTGGTAGACCGTAAGTCTCCAGGCTTGTTTTTTCGAAGGGAGGCATTTTCTAACCCCTCCCCCTCTTCTTTTCCTTCTACAGTTAGGTCCGACGACCGGGCCCAGGAGGTCGCGGTGACCCTCCTCGGGCGATAGTATGGAGATGAGCACGAGCGGATCGTGCGGGTCATCAGGGAGGGTCCTCCCCAGAACGTCGTTGTCGAGGCGTTCGGGCTGAGACTTCGGGCCCGGGTGCCTCTTCCCACTCCTGCTTCTCACAAAAGGGGAAAGGAGGCAGCCGGGGGGTCCTCGAAGCGCCCTCAGTCGTAGAAGAGCCCTGCGATGTCTCGGGCCCGGAGGACTCCCACGAGGGCCCGGGCGTCACCTCCGTCTTCGCCCACGGAGGATCTGACCGCCACGCCGACTCGGTTGCCGGGTGCTGCCGCGGCCACTCACGACGAGGCGGGTACGCCCCTCAGGGTGGGTCCCTCTGGTGGCACGATAGCCAGGGAGGGCCAGGGCTCCGATTCGGAGATGTATGCTCCGAGTCCGTACTCCCGTGGGGCTCTGGTCGTAGCCGTCACCCGGCGAGGTCTCCGTCCGATTCAGGATGCCGGGGGGCCTACCGATGGCCTCGATCTTGACCCCGGAGGCGAGCCCCTCGGTGGTTCGTCCGGCGGTGCCGGCGCCCCCTCCACCGGGGAGGGGCAAGGGCCTCTTCATCCGCCCCGGGGTTCCGGCCTCGTCGATGGACCTGACTTCCGGTTCCTCCTAGGGCGGGACCCCGGAGGAGGGCACCGTGCCGGGCGGAGAGGCCTCCCGGGGGATATCGAGGAGGTGATCGCCTCCGGACTTCAAGTGAGTCGCTCACGTCTTGTTTTCACCTCTGTTTTCATTTTTTGACCGTTCTCTTCTTCTAGACGGTGACGCTGGCCCGGGGTCACCGAGCGCGGTTCGCGGCGCGCCTCCTGGCCACCAAGGATATGGCGGCCTTCGGGCGTTTCAGGAATGAGAAGGCGCTCGAAGACCTAGCCTCAGAGCATTCCGAGAAGGAGCGGGCACTCGAGGAGCTTGCTGCGGTCCAAGCTCGGCTTGCGGCCGTTGAGGACGCTGCTTCCTGGCTCCGGAGGGAGTTGCAGACGAAGCGGGGGATTGCTCGGGAGGCCGAGACCTCGAGTGCCCGGGCCATCATCTTCGGGGGGAGAGCGATTCATTCCACCCTAGAGGAGCTCGGGGTTTCGCAACGCGGGTGCCCAGGTCATCGAGGAGCTAGTCCGCCGGAGCTTTCCCGCCTTCTTCGACCCCCAACGAGTGGAGCTGGAGGGGTTCACCGAGGCCCTTTTCGACCGGATCACCGGCGCGATGGAGACAGGCGGCAGGCGCTCGGCGCAGGATGCGGAAGCCGACGCAAAGGTCCCCCCCCGGGAGGGGGACAAGGACGGGCAAGTATGAGCTCCCCCCCCCCCAGTTAGATTAGATTTTGCTTTATAGACTTTTTGCTCACTGTAGCTTCTTTAGAAGAAGCCCCGGAAACTTGTAAATCTTTTGTTATTTGAAATGGAAACATCTTTTTGCTAAGTGTCTCCCGCTTATCAGCAGGTGTCTTTAGATATTGCTCACGGGGGGTTTTCACACCCCGGGAGGCATAGCCCGGAGAGTGCCCGAGCGGCCTCCGGGAGACCTAGCCCGGGGAGTGCCCGAGCGGCCTCGATTTTGCTAAGTCCGGCCGCCGGGGGAGCAGCCTGCGGGCTAGTCACCCGGGTCTGTTCTTATTGTTTTCGTGATGGGGGGGCACCCTCCGGGTGCCAATCCGACTGCGGTGGCTCCCAGAGTGGCACTTAGAGAACTTCGACAATTACTGTGCCGTGTTTTCTCCACCGAAGCCGGGGTCCCGGAAGGTCCCCCCGCTCAAGATACTCCCCCCAGCCGGTTACGAGTACTAGCTGGAGGATCTCCTTCGGAGGGTGCTCCGATGTGTGAGGAGCTTGTACAAAGATCTTTCCCGGGAGATCTTGGAAGGGCTTCGAGATTATTAGGTGTAGCTGCTCCCCGGAGGGGTTGTCCTCCGAAGTAGTTTTCCGTGGGAACCTAACTCCCCGGGTTGTATCTTGCATGTGCCCCGGGCCTTATTCCGAGGACACCTTGGCCTACCGGGGGGGTTGTCCCCCGGTTCAATTAATGTTGTATTAATAAAGCTGTGAACTTGTTTGTCTGCAATGTCTTCGAAATTCTTTGAAGTTTTCAAAATTGTCTTCAAAATTTTCTGAGTTATTATCTCCTGTCCGGGCCCGGGCTATCCCCCCCGCCACCACAGCGGGGTGCAGCTTGGCTCCGCGCGCTGTGGGTAAGGAACAAAAAGGCCCAGATTTCAATAACTACCCAAGTCACACAGCCCCCGGTCAGAAGTTCCAAGGACCGGTAGAGATTCCCAATCGAAAAATTCCAAAGACCGGTGAGAAGTTCCCCCGGTCGCCATGAAAATAGAGAGCTGATCGAGAAATTCCCGGTCGAAAATTTCCGAGGATAATCAAGAATTCCGAAAGCCGAGACTACCATGACCCACAAAGGGCAAAAGCCGCTCCCGAAGGAGGGTTCCATGACCTGGCAGCGGGTGTAGAGTATTTGAGGGGGGACTAGTCCCTCAAAGTGACTCGCTACTACAGTTCATGAGAACTGGATTGCTGCTCCGAAACCCATTTGTATTGATGAAGATGAAATACAACGCCTCCCCACGCGGAATCGCTGTGGGGGAGGGCATAGTGAGTACAGCACCTCCCCCTGCGAAATTGCGACTGGGGAGGGAGTGAGCCCGGAGGCTAGATGTAGAACTTGCAGAGCAAGTCTACGTTCCAAGTGTGCTTCAACTCCTGGTCTTCAAGGTTGGAGAGCTTATAAGCCCCCGAGCCCAGGACTATGGAGATCCTGTAGGGGCCCTCCCACTTGGGGGAGAGTTTGCCCTGGGCTTGGGGGTCAGTCACGCGCTTGAGAACCAGGTCCCCAAGGCGGAAACCTCTCTCGTGGACGCACTGGTTGTATGCGCACGTCATTTCATGCTCGTAGATGCCGTGGTGGAGGACCGCTCAATCGTGTTCTTCTTCGACGAGGTTGACTTCCAGCCGCTGGTTTGCTTCGTTGGTTTCTTATGCTGCAGCTGTAGCTCCGTCCAGGAGGTCGACCCGCAGTGACCGAAAACCAATCTCCGAGGGGAGGACTGCTTCAGGCCCGTACACGAGCGAGAAGGGCGTGCGCCCTGTTTCCTGGCTCGAGGTCGTGCGCATGGAGCAGAGGATGCTCAGAAGCTCCTCCACTTGCCATTCGACTTCTTTACGAGGACAGGGTTCTGGAGCCATTCGGGGTGCAAGGCTTCCCGAACAAACCCCGCCTCTCAGAGCTTGGCGATTTCGGCCTTGATGGCCTCTTGGCGCTCAAGAGAGAGCTTCCTCAGCTTTTGCTTGACTGGGGGGTGGCCGGGTGTCACAGCGAGCTTGTGCTCGATAACGTCCTGGGTGACGCCTCGCATGTCCGCGGGTCTCCACGCAAAAATGTCAGAGTTTTTGCGGAGGAAGGCCATGAGCTGCTCCGCGTGTTCCTTGGAAAGGTCTGCCCTGATCTTGATGACCTTTTCCCCATCTTTTGGGCACAGTTGGATTTTCTGGAGGCCCCCCTCTGGGCGTGGTTTCAGTGAGAACTTTCCGGAGGGGACGACCGAGGTGCTCAAGGTCGGGGGGGGGGGCGAGCTCTCTCCCCCCGGGGTCTTGATCAAGTTGATACTCCCGATCATTGCAACGGCATGCTCGTATAGAGCACGGGCCATGTCCTGGTCGCCTCGGGCGGTGATCATGCCGTGAGGCCGAGGGATCTTCACACAAAAATAGCTCTGGTGGATCGCCGCCCCCAGACGATTGATCGTGGTCCTCCCCATAATCACATTGTATGAAGAGGGGAGGTCCACTACGTCAAACTAGACCATTTCTGTCTGGTAGTTGTCTAGGGCACCGAAAGTCATGGGGAGATCAACCTTCCCCACAAGGTAGATGGTCTTTCCAAGGATGAAGCCCTGCAAGGGCCCTGCTGCTGGTTGTAGCAGTTTTTCATCGACCTGCATTTCTCTGAATGCCTTCAGGTATAGGATGTCGGCGGAGCTTCCGCCGTCAACGAGGATACGCGCTAGCTGGCAATTATAGACAATGGCGGAGGCGATGAGCGCGTCATCCTGGGGGAAGTGAACCCCTCGCGCATCTTCCGCTGTGAAGGTTAGGGGGACGTCCGACCAGTTTGGTGGCTGGGACACGTGTAGCACCCCCACAACCTTTACCTCTTGCGCGTACTCCTTGCGTTGGCGCTTGGAGTCTCGCCTCGAGGCAGATCCCCCCGTAATGACTTTCACGCGCTTTTGGGAGGTTTGGAAGGGGAGCTCTTCGGCTGAGCCCCTTTCCTGTCCTTGTCTCTGTTGCTCCCCCGAAGTAGCAGGGAGAGCTGGTAAAGCAAGCGGAGGGGGCAAGGAGGCAGGGCTCCCTCCCCCTGCCCACGCTGGTCGAGGAATGCAGCGAAGTGTTAGAGAAGTTGGTGGCATTCTCGAGTGGCGTGGGTATTAGACTTGTGGAAGGCACACCATAAGTTCGTCGTTCTCTCCTTGCCTCCTGCCGCGGGGCCTTCTCGGCCGTGGGACAACTGTCCCCCCATGGCCTTTCGGCTTGAAGGGGCGGTTGCCCTTGTTGCCGTCGCGTGAGCCACCTCTGCCCTCGAGGACAAAGGTGTCCTAAGACCGTGGCTCGCTGTGGTTGCCCCTCTTGGGATGCTTGTTGAGGGTGTCCTTGGACTCCCGGTCGGCAGGGGCAGGTGCCCCCTGGTTCTTCTTCCAGAGGTCATCCTCCTCCGCACAGGCATAATTCTTGAGCACAATGAAGAGCTCGTCGGCGGAGGAGGGACAACTCCGGGTGAGTCTCCGATGGAGCTCCTCGGGGAGGATCCCGCTCTTGCACGCCTCAATTACCGTGGAGTCATGGACATGAGTCACTTTTCTCTTGACTTGAGCGAAGCGCTTGAAGAAGCTGCGAATGGTCTCCCCGTCCTCTGACGGAGGGTGTAGAGCTGCGACAAGTCCAGGGGATGCACATAGTTCCCCTAGAAGTTCGCACAGAACTCGCGCTTGAGCTGTGTGAAGGACTTGATGGAACCGGCCCTCAGGTTGTAAAACCATGAGCGGGCGATTCCGGTGAGGTAGAGAGGGAAGACGTTGCACTGCACCGTCTCATCCCCCCGGCCACCAAGATTGCTGTGGAGTACACCTACACAAACTCGTAAGGGTCAGCTTCACCGTTATAATATTCGATGTGTGGCAGGCGGTAAGGTCGCGGCTAGCGGATACACCGGAGACGGCGGCACAGCGGCTGGTTAGCCCCCTCAACCTCCTTGGGAGGTTCTTAGTCACTGTCTCCTTTTACTGGAGATGCGTGCTCATTATCAGAGTTGGGGTGGGGTCCCAACGGTCCACCTGCGCGATGGTAGCGCCTCTTCTCCTCGGGGTTAGTCGAGCTAACCTCTTGAACGTCTGGGTACCCCCCGGAGGTGGCGGTAGTCTCTTCTACTGGTCTCCTCCCCCGATCGGGCTGGGAACGTGTCTCACCGCGACCGCGAGTCGGGGGGAGTTCCAACCGCTGGCGGGAGGGAGCCTCCCCAGATCTTGCAGTACGCATCCGCTCGACCTCTTCCCGGGTGAAGCGGGTCTGATCCACCGGGGGCGCCCTCAAGGGCGGCCCCGGGGGAGGAGGGAGCTGATGCGCATGGGTCGTCGGCCCGGAGAATGCCACCGGTTCATGGGTTTGGCCCGGCGCCAGCTCTGCGTTCGGGGCGGTGACAGGAGCGGGTACGGGGAGGGACTTCATAGCGGCCACCGGCTCGGATGCCGGGACAGCCCCGGGCATCGGCCCGGGAAGGCCCCCGGGTGCAGGTGCAGGGGAAGCTTCCGGTGCGGGGGAGGACCCTGGAGCAACGGCAGGCGCCTGCGGAGGTTCCTGGCCAGGAGCCAGGTAGCCCCCCGGAACGGGAAAGGTTCCAAGCACGAACTGGCCTCCCAGCGCGGGAAACATCCCCGGAGCGGGGAAGGCTCCGGGCATGGGCAAACCCCCGGGCGCGAGAAACATTCCTGACACGGGGAAAGCGGCCAGATGCCCCATGAAGAACGGAGGCGGTGCCCCCATAAACAGGTATGGGGGCGGGTAGACAGGAGCCGGGGGCCGCGCTAAGACGCGCAATAGCTCCTCCAGGGTGTGCTGGGCACGAAGTTGGCCCTCGACCAAAGCCCCCAGCAGGGGATCTCTAGAGACCGAGACAGAGAGTTGGGGGGAGCTAGGCCCCACAAGCACAGTCGCTGTCACCAGGTTGGAAATGGGGACCCTCATACTGGAGACTATGGGAGGAGAAGATGGCTCCTCTCCCTGGGTGTCCCCGGACGGTAGAGTCGTGACAGCATCGTTTGCGGAGGCAGCGCCAGGTCGCTGGGACCGACATCGCCGGAGCGGGAGAGGGCCTGAGCTCTCGTTCTTGGGGGAGCCATGGCGATTCGTCGCGAGTCCCCACTGTCGGCGCCAACTGTCGTAGTATTACGAATACTCCGGCAGGTTTCTTCCAACGTGCGTAACACGTGTACAACAACACGAGCTGACTGTGCAACCGGTCACCTCCCGCCGGGCAAGCACACAGATTGACACGGTGATTTTTATACAGGTTCGGGTCCTAAGTGGGGCCCTAGTCCTGTCGGCACCCGCCGGACGCGAGTCCGCTGGAGAGGTGCTCTCTCAGAGAGAAAGGTTTCCAAGGGATCCTGTTGTTTGTGTGTATGAAAAAATAAATTGAGTCATCTCTAAATGAGATACAACGGAGGTATATATAGGCCCTAAAACATGCAAAAAGACTAAAAAACCCTAACTACGGCCGCTGGATCAAGGGGCGTTGACGCCATTTCACCGGCCGAAGGGCTTGGATGCTTGACAAGTGTCCTCGCTGGTTCCCGAGGTGCTCCTCATGCCACCAGCACGTGACCCCACGCGTCCGGGATCGGCCGCGGGAGGCATCTGGGATTCCCCCGGGAGCTCTCCGGCTCCCTGGTGGCCCCCCGGGATTTTCCCCGGTAGGTCTCCGGCTCCCCGGTGACCCTTCACGATTTTCCCCGGTAAGCCTCTGGGATTTTCTCCGGGAGGTCTCCGGCTCCCGGGTGACCCTCTGGAATTTTCCCGGTAAGCCTCCAAAATTTTCCCCGGGAGGTGTCAGGCTCCCCGGTGATCCTCCGGGATTTTCCCTGATAAGTCTCCGAGATTTTTCTCGGGAGATCTCCAGCTCCTGATTCCCTGGTGACCCTTCGGGATTTTACCTGATAAGCCTCTGAATTTTGCCCCCCCCCCCCCCCCACCCCCCCCCCCCCCCGAACTTTGGAACTTCCCCAACATTTTTTTATGTATTAACTAAAAAATTCCGATTTTACAAGACCAAAAGTTCAAATAAACCATAATAACTTAACAAAATAAACCGAAAAAGCGGAATACACTCTTTTTAACTCTCCACAGCCCTAACCACTCTCGGCCACCTCCCCCACCGTGCCCTCCTCCCCCGGAGTCCCCTCCCCGCCGCCGCCGCGGCAGCCGGAGAAGAGAGAGATGGGCATCAAGGGCTTGACGAAGCTGCTGGCGGACAACGCGCCCAAGGCCATCAAGGAGCAGAAGTTCGAGGGCTACTTCGGCCGACGCATCGCCGTCGACGCCAGCATGTCGATCTACCAGTTCCTCGTCCGTACACACACTCCATTGCTTCTTTTCTATAAAAAGTCTCACTCTTTAAGTAGTAGGAGCAGATGGAACTCAAAAAATTCTCTTTTTTATCTTGTGTCTTGCATAGATTGTGGTTGGAAGAACAGGAATGGAAACCCTAACAAACGAGGCTGGCGAAGTGACCAGGTTCACAACAATCATATTCATCTCACACTTGTTCATGCCTTGTCTCAAATTTGATTTCTAGTTGTTGCATTGGATTGGATTGGACAGCCATTTGCAAGGTATGTTCAACCGGACGATAAGGTTGCTGGAGGCAGGAATTAAGCCAGTGTAACCCCTCAATTTACTCCTACATTGTGTTCGTTTGATCATGTCTTCACCTGTAACATATTAACATATAAATGCATCACAAATTAACGTTGCACGCACAGATACGTCTTTGATGGCAAGCCTCCTGACCTCAAGAAACAAGAGCTTGCGAAAAGGCATGAACAGTTTTTTTTTCTTTTTCTTGCTAGGACAATTTTCTACCATTGTTAATATGTTCGCCTATATTATTATTGTTTGGGTTATTACAATACAATGCCGTCATGTTGTTAACAACACACTATTATACTTACCAGATACTCAAAGAGGGAGGATGCCACCAAAGAGCTGACCGAGGCTATAGAGGTTGGCTGTTTTTCTTGTTTTTAGGGGGTGTCAAATTTTATGTACTATTTGTATCATGTTGTTTTGTCTTGTTGTTCTATTTCCTATCTTGACCCCTTTTGGAAAATGGCTTTTGGTATTTTTAGGAAGGAGATATGGATGCAATCGAAAAATTCAGCAAGAGGACTGTCAAGGTAAGATCTTCATTTTTACAGTTATTAGGTGAACAAATTTTCTTTTGAAATAATCTTCATGAGTGTTATCCTTGAAATTAATATGAAGCTATTCGTAATGCTGCATTGCTGCAGGAGGGTCACTAGTTGCGGTGGGATATGTTTCGAATGGAGTGATTTGACAAATGTCTGTCTAACTCAAAAGTTTCAAGACTAACTAACTGATTTTCTTCTTGTTTGTCCTTGAGGAGAACAGGTCACAAAGCAACACAACAATGATTGTAAGCGACTATTAAGACTAATGGGGGTTCCTGTAATAGAGGTAAATTTGATTTTCATTTGTGTCTTGCTACTATGAGAGAATGACTCTGCAGCTAATCCTCTTGTTCCAAGAAATTGCTGAATTTGTTCTCTCTTAACATAAAGCTTTGATTTTTCATGAGTTTGTGTGGCTCTTGTTCAGTGACCTTTGCCTTCTAATACCAATAGGCACCTTGTGAAGCAGAAGCAGAGTGTGCTGCTCTTTGCATAAATGATAAGGTATGGTTAACACAGAGACCTCTGCCATCCTGCTTCCACTTCTGCCTTCATTTGTTGATTTGATACCTTCTGTTCTTCAGGTGTATGCTGTGGCATCAGAGGATATGGACTCTCTTACTTTCGGGGCACCACGATTTCTCCGTCATTTGATGGATCCAAGTTCCAAGAAAATACCTGTGATGGAATTTGAAGTTGCCAAAGTATGCAATATTGTTATATGCTTGATGCTTATCTTACAATTGGATATATTTACGAACTTCTTATTACAGGTTTTGGAGGAGCTTGAACTCACTATGGATCAATTTATTGACTTGTGTATTCTTTGTGGATGTGACTACTGTGACAGCATTAAAGGTACCCTTGCCTTCTCTCTTCCATAAATCAAGTTTCAGATCTAACAAGCCTATTTGATGACACTAATTTCCTGTCATAGCATTCCTCGGCATTCCTACAAATCTCGATTTCTTTAGCTAGTGGAGACCTCTGACTCTTAATTCATGCTTGGCTGCTAGGTATTGGGGGACAAACAGCTCTGAAGCTTATTCGTCAATATGGATCCATAGAAAATGTGTTGGAAAATATAAATAAAGACAGGTCTGTCTTTTCAGCCATTTTAAAGATTTTCTACTGACTCAATACTCAACTTTATGCAGTTGTGTGGCAGAGCACCAAAAACAGTCCACTTTGAACTGCAACATTTATTAGTCTAGGACATCTTAAGCATGATGTCGTCCTTTCTCTTTCAAGGGAGATTTCCTGCATTACATGTTTTGATTATGATATGAAATGAAATTATTTTTTTTATTTCTGCTAACTTTGAGCTTGTTCCTACCGCAGGTATCAAATTCCTGAGGATTGGCCTTATCAAGACGCTCGGTGCTTGTTCAAGGAACCCAATGTTACCTTGGATATTCCTGAACTGAAATGGACTGCACCTGATGAAGAGGTACCCAGTAATGTCTGTTAATCTTGTATACTTGCCTTCTTCAATCGAACAAGTGAGTCATTACTTTAAATCTTTCTTCAGGGTCTTGTAAATTTCCTGGTAAATGAGAATGGTTTCAATCAAGATCGGGTGACAAAGGCATGTACTTTCCTTTTGGTATTCAAAATCATGTTTGATTTAAAACATTTATATCAGCTAATTATGTCCTGGCCTACTGGGTTTTATGTAGGCCATAGAGAAGATTAAGTCAGCCAAGAATAAATCATCCCAAGGAAGGTGAGCATTACAATACTGCTTCAGATGCATGACTCTTAAGAATAATGCCTGTGCTTATTTTTGTTTTCAAACTGGGTCTTACCATACCGCTTTCTGATTTTTGTGTTTCCAGACTTGAGTCCTTTTTCAAGCCAGTTGTTAGCACATCAACACCACTCAAGCGAAAGGTGATTCTACTAAACTGTCACCCCATCATGCTAACTGTAGTCTCAATTCTTACTCAGTAATCACTAACTCTAGCATCATCTTTAATCTGATCAATGTTAGAACTGTACATTGCTAATGAAGCATATAGTCTAGCAGTCCATTACAGTTGAAAAAGTTGAATCACGCTGGTGTGGGCTATTATGACAGTGATATTTATGTCACCATTTGTTTTCATTGATAAAACCTGAAAAAAGGAGCATGCTAACCATCAGACTAGTCCAATAAGTTGAATTGTTGGATCAGCCCACACTCCCAACCAATTCAAGACAGAAAAAAATAAGTGCTATGCTCCCAACCAACTTGACAAAAGGACAGCCATTGCACAACCATATATGCAAATTAATTAGCAATGAGGTCAACGCAATAGCAACAGCAATGAGTTCAAAAAATGTGACAATTTTTAAGAATTGTCTGACATGATTCTCTTTTGTAGATTGCAATTCATGCTATGTTATTTCAATCCTACCTTATTGTTATGGATAATTGATAATGATATTATACTCAAAGTAAACCTTTACATCTATGAACCACAGACAGTTCTTCCCAGCTATGTCCAAAGTTCATAAACCTACAGGGCATCTGATACTCAAAAGTGGATAATTGATCCAATTGGGTAAATAACACTGTTTGTCCCCTCTGCTTTTCTTCAGGGATCAAATTGGTTCCACCACTTCAAAATGCTCACATTGATCCTTCAAATTGCAAAAATGGTGCACATGTAACCCTTCTATGGAGATCTGATATGGCATGACATCAATCACTAATTTAGGTGAGGGATGACACCAAGAGATACAATCAATGCCAAAAAAATCTTTGCTTTGTGGATCAGGGCTTTAATAAGTTTGACGCAAACGCAAACAACTGTAATCTAGCAACAAGGTCTAATAACACCAATTGCCACTTGGCTATTGCATGTCATCTCCTTGTCGGATCAACTATTGCCATTCACCTTAAATATCCTCCCATCTCTTCTAGCAGGATTAATGGTGCAATATTTTTGTTACTATATGAACTAATTAGAATAGTTTTGAAGTGGAGGGACCAATTTGATCCTTTGAGCAAACTAAAGGCACCAAAACTGCTATTTAGCCTAGATAATTTAAATATTGGCGATGAAGCAAAAGGAAAAAAAAATACTTGATGTACTGATATGAACGATTCAATTTGGACAACCTTTGGTTTTGGGATATTTCAACCATGTGTATGGGTGCAGCAAGCTCATCCATTGACTGCGCTCTGGTCCAACCAAGAACAAAACTTTTGGACATAGTGCTGGCATAACAAATGATGCATGCCGCTTGGTATTCGTGTTTTTCCTGACATGAGATCTTACTCTGTTGGAATCCTTTCCTTTAAATGACACGAACTTTGGAGCCTTTATTCTTATACATTTATACTAGTTAGTACTGGCTGTTGTGATAACAGTATTTCTTTTAATATGGCACTATATCTTACAACATTTGTTTGTTGTATAATTGAAGGAAACTTCGGAAAAACCAACCAAGGCTGCTGCAAGCAAGAAGACAAAGGTAGCCGGTGGAAAGAAGAAATAATGTTTGATGTGTAATCCAGCAACCAGAGCAGCATTGCCGTTTTCACTTGTTAGATTGTTAACTAGTTAGTGGCGTTTTCACTTAGATTATTAACCAGTGGTTTTAACTCTGAACTTCGATCGCTGTTTTCATATGTTCCAAACAACAAAGCACGGCTACCATTGGTTGGCTACCATTGGCTGTATGTGTAGATTAGTTGACTAAAACAACTGTGGTGACAAGCAATCAAATCAAGCATGTCTGATGAGGTTATTTCAAGATATTTGTAGATTTAGTTGTCTATGAGATTGTTTGATGTTAGAGCACACTCTTGTGATGGTTTGATTTTGAGGGGTCCAAATTAGTAATCCTGTGAAAAATTAGAGTTTGCTCCTTTTTTTCCCCTACCCAGTTTGCATTGTTTTGGCAACATGATATGATATGATTGTTCTTAACCTAACACTACTACTTCTTAGTGTTAGCTGTATAACTCACATATTAGTTTGAAATGGTGATAAACTCAGTGACCTTTTGTTGCCTCCTTTAGGGTGAAAATAGATCGGATATAGACGGATATTGGTTTTTTCATATCGTAACTCACATTTTTTCTTGAATATAGAAATGGATACGGATGCCACTGTGTACAGATACGAATCCGAGAAGTTTTGGATTCGGATATGGGATTAATACGGGTTGGAATTGAATATTGTTATAGATATATAGTTGAATATTACATTACAAACACATATTACAAATTGCACAATACAAAAACACAATTAGATAATGCATGCACTAGTTTATAGTGATAATACACACAACATTAGCAACATAACAAGTAGCTAAAGTTAAATAACAACATATCCTTACAAGAAATCCACGAAGTAAAAACAATCAAGTAGCAAAGTTTGAACAAGACAGACACTTCAAGACCCACAAGCACACGGTACATATTCTTCAAATACACAATACAATATAACAAAGTTCATAGACACATCATAACATAATATAGTAACACCAAGTTGCTAGTTGAGAGTAATCAAGACTTGTGCAGTCACTCCTCCTTTGTCTCTAAGATGTTATCTAACCACTCGTTCTGATTCTGCACATTTACATAAGTTTGTTAATATCTAAAGTGAAAATACAAGACATATAACTAATAAAACAATAGCAAACCATTGTCATGATGTTTGTAGGAAAACACACCCCATAACCTCCAAATGACCAATGAGAGACGCAATGTTCTCCTTAGGACTTGGAATTACAAGCATTATTTATTAGTAAATGATAATTTAGCTGCTTTTGTATTGTCAACTGTTCAACTTGTTACCTTTCCAAGATGTTGCCATCTAGTCCTTTGTACAAATTAATGCTTCTATCATCTTGGGATCTAGGTGACTGCAAAATGGATCAATAACACGCCCACTAACACTGAAGGTAGACTCTGAAACAACAGTTGATACTTACATAGCTAACATATCATGAGTAAGTCATGCAAGAATAGGATATTGTCCTCGTTGACTCCACCAAGATAAGACATGAAATACACCATCGGAGTCAACAAACTATAGTGGTGGTTCTCCAATGTATAAATCTATTTTAGTTTTCTCACTTTGACCTAGCATAGTTATAGCATATAAGTAATCATCAAGATCATTATGCTTACTATCGTCCTCCAAGAAAAGATCATTATCTGCTTGAGAACCCACACTAGTTACATTAGTATTTTCTTTCCGTGAAGTATCGAGTGAACTAGACATATAAGCTTGAAACAATTGCTTGACAATCTTCATGAATTTATCAAGTTCAAGTTTAGCAGCATGCTCACGATAAATCTTCTTAAAAAATACTCAACTATCTTTCTCTTGTACTTAGGATCAAGAAAGTATGCTGCAGCTAGAGCAATGTTGGACTCTTCCCAATACTTTTCAAATTTGTCTTTCATAGATAATGCTATCACAGAGAGAGTAAGGTCAAGACTATCATACCACTCAGCAATTAAAAGCTTAATCTCACAGAATTTTCTAAAATCAAATTTATTGTTGGGTATAAAGTGCCTGAAACGAGCTTGGTCACATCATAAAATTTTTTAAAAACTCTTATAAAGTATTAGTGCTATATTCCATTCTTCGAATGATGGAGCATACTTCTCATATCTACGGTGATCCTTACATAAAAGTCTTTCAAAAGCTCTTATGTAATAAAGAGTGTACCTCAACATGAGATATGTAGAATTCCATCTAGTAGGAACATGAAAGGAAAGACCCTTGTTGACATCCAAATCACATTCTAATGCACACTTCTGAAACTCCTCCCATTGCAAAGGAGAGTTCTTGACAATTGCAACAATAGCTCGAATATTCTGGATTGCAAGAGCAATTTCTTTCAAACCATCTTTAGCAACAAGATTTCATATATGATTAGCACATCTCACATGAAAAAACATTCAATCACAAACAAGGGGGTCTTGAGCATGAAGAGTGCGAATGATATCTCTAACGCCTATGTCATTAGCAGATGCATAATCCAAAGTAAGAGCAAATAATTTTCTATCAATATTCTAGTCCATCACATTCTTAACAAACGCCTCACATAACTTAGAACTTGAATGTCTTCCTTCTATATGCATGAACTTCACAATTCTTTTCTGAATATTCCAATTGTCATCTATCCAATGCACTGTGACACACACATATATGCTTTGTTTTGATTTGATGTCTACATGTCCATCTTCGTGCTAAAGTGGCGTGAAAGAGATTTAAAATGCTCATACAACTTTTATTTGCCTCATTAAAGATATCAATTAATTCTTTCCTCACAGTTATGCGACTCTTGATTGGAAAAGTAGGGTGCAAGGACTTGGTGAACTCAACAAGAATTCATGCTCAACAATATTACAGGGATACTCATGCATGATGATTGCCAAATAAAACTTTCTCAGGCTAGCTTCTTGATCATACCTATATGGCTGATCAACAGTGGTATTGTTATCTTCACTCTGTTGGGTTGTGAGTAATTGTTGACCTTGTAGTATCAAGTGCTTGAACTTCAAGTGATTCCAAAAGACCTTTGTGCCATTATTGCTCTCAGCTCGAGCTTTATAAGGGCACCTGGTACATTTGGCCCAAAGTTCTACAACTTGGTTGTCTTCTGTTCCTTTCTTAACCTCAATCTTCTCAAAGTGATTCCAAACTTCAGAAGTGAACCTCTTTTGTCTCTTCTCAGGTGACCCAATGTTCCCTTGGGAACAGCCAATATCAGCTACACTTGGGGATGCATCAGTAGTTGGTGCAGTTGCATTCGGACTCACGGACGATGCGGATGCCCTTCCACTTACATCTGCACTTGCACTTCCAGATTCCATCACAAAGTTAATATCCTAAAACAAAGAGAAATAAAATAACTTCACAAGTTAGAAGCAACCAAAGGATCAAGAGGACCACCCCAAATCAGCGCCCAAACACCAACCAAAACCACAAACAAATGATTGTTCTTCTAACATCTGCAACCATGACTTACACTATTAAACCATGACTTTATAGTATGAGACCATGGGATTTTTTGAGTCAACGGAGTGGACTCACCTTGAGCAGTGGTTGTTGCTCGATCATGTCGCTATAAGGAAGAGCGCAAGGGTCTGTGTTTAGGGTTTACACCCAAATCAGCAACCTCAAGAACAAATCAAAAGAATAGGTTTGCTTGCAGGGGACTTGTTGAGGATAATCATTGCTATCATACACGCGACAAAAATCCAGCGTATACAACTGTTATAATAAGGAGCCCTCGCCGCTGCACACGTGGCAAGGATCCAGCCAAAAAGTAGTTATCAAGCTGCTGACATCATGGAACCACCTATCAGCAAGTAGCAATTTCAAAAAGCCCATGATCTCTCTACAGATAAAGCTCCAGTCCACGAAGCATCGGATTTGGCGCTCGAATCATAACTACCTTGCGATTACTCAGCGACATCCCAGTATCTCAAGAGAACTAATTGGCTGTTATGGGCTTTAAGTAAGGGACGAGGCAGAGAGAAAAGGGAGAAGAGGAGATTAAGCCAGACATTATATGCTTTTAGCACTTGAGAATAGGGACTGTGTTTCATTGCTCATGTAACATTCTTCTAGCGTTCAGTAAAGGACTGGTTTTCTTGGTCTGCGCTTAGCTATCATCGTAACATCTTTACAGTATGGTCATAGTACTCTTGGATCGTTTGGTTCCCTTGCGAAGCCCCAGGATGGCGGCACAGGATGTAGTGTTGGATGCACTCCGCCTGAACCTGTAAAAACACCTTGTGTCATATTTTTCCTTCTCTTGGCACCCAAACGCTTCAATCAACGTGCATGTGTCCTACCACTGAAAAAATAAAATTCACATGCCGAGACGATCCCTCGACAATTGGTGCCCCACCAAGGATGCCAAAGAGAACCGCTTCTTAGGCCGCTAGAGTTCCTCCTGGTCCTTCGATGGGAGAGAATGAATGTGGCCAAGAGGAGTCTAGACCTGTGCCATCTGGGGCGCAGGAGGTTCCCGATCTAGCAACATTAGCCTAGATGGTGTATAACCTGATGGGCATGGTCCAAACAGTGCAACAGGGGATCCAAACTCTTGCCCAAGCACCCATAGAGCCATCACAACCGCTGACTCAAGGCGGTGATAGTGACCAAGAAAAGAGCTCTGACACTGTTGGCGCCTGCTCACGACGCGTCGGCGAGCAAAGGGATGTACGAGTGTTTTTGAGACGGTTGGCACTCTAGTTCTATCCTCCGAGTGGTCGCGTGAGCCATCTGCAGCCTCATCGTCAAGGAGTTTAGACTCTTTGATAGGTTTAGCGATGATCACGAGCCTCGACACAAGCGGAGGGGCCAGAAAGCTGCTCGGCACACCTCTCATGGCTATCAAGCACTGGTTGCACCACTTTGGGAGGTACGCTAGCCTCAGGGGTTTCACCTTTCCCATACCGAAAGGTACAATGGGAAAACCAACCCTGAAGAGTTCTTACAAGTCTACAACACTTCCATACTCGCATTTGGTGGAGTCAAAACAACCGTGGCTCATTTCTTGCTTACGGTGCTAGAGGGCACTGCAAGATCCTGGATCTTCAACCTTTGGCCTGACTCGATCAATTCATGCAAATAGCTATATGAGGAATTTTTTGCAAATTTCCAAGGATGCCGACTAGAGGGGGGGTGAATAGGCGGTTTTTAAAATTTTACTTTTAAACTAGTGTTTAACAATCTAAAATTGCAATAACAAACTTCTAAAGATATGAATGACAATTCAAGATGAGTGTTGCAATTTCTAAAAGATTAAGAGAAACAATTCAATCTCTAAGAAAATAAAGCAAGTAATAGAAATAACCGAAGAGATCAAATTTTTCCCGAGGTATCGAAAATTTGCCGATTTCCACTAATCCTCGTTGAAGTGCTCTTCACTAGAGCTTATACTTCGATTTCACTATGGGTAGCTGTGGGACCCTCCTTTGAGGAATCCCGTGGCAACCGCCCAGGTGGATTGCGCACAGAAGGGTACATCACAAGCTCACAACAACATGATTCACTTTAAGCAATAAAGCTGGTAAATAAAACAAGTACAAGGTCACAAGGACCACTATTACAATATCATAATGCCAAGGGTGGCACTAATTAAAGTTGATACAAAAGTAGAGAGTTTTTCAAAATCAAGAATCGGTATCGAAGTACCGAACACAGAAAAACAACACAAAAAGCAACCACAAGGGTCTTCATTTCCTTCTGCAGCGGCTCTGGAAGGGCTTCCACCATATCGGACTCAGCTTGGCTCATGACCCTCCTAGAAGCTCAAATCGTTTGGAAAGGCTCTTTCCTCTTCTTGGTGTTCACAGTTAAAGAGATCAGGATCCTCGAATCCTTTCTTCTGAATTGTTTGCAAAGGCAAGGGTGAGCATGTTTTTACACAATGCTCAGCAAGTCTCGTTACAAGAATACGGGCATATAGATGAGGAGTGATCAAGAAAAGGGATTTTGGTTTTTTTTATATATATATATATATATATATATATATATATGTATGAATAGAGTAGATTTTCACTCTAACATTATAAAGAAAAGCTTTTAATTTCTAAGAGCAATACTTTGAAATCTTAAGTTATACTTTGGAAGTTGTTATGTGATGGTCTCCCATGAGTCATCACTTTTATTAACCCATATTATGAAAACATTCCAAATCATTACTTGTGCTGAAACCCATGGATAACATCTACTACGAAAAGACTCCTGAACCTGGGAGTACAGAGTATCTGATACTTCTTTTACACTTTGCAAAGGTGTACCTCTTTTTAAATCCACTTCTTCACTCGGCTTTCAAGTCGGGCCAACTCCATGTGACTTATAGACATGTGACAAGGCCGAGATCACACAACACTTTTGCAGTTCAGTATTAACAGTATCCCCGCCCGGTAAATAGACAATTAAATCTCAAGTACCGTTGTGGGTCCTCCCCACTGCCTTATTTCCTAGCCTTACTCGTTGTCCATGCAAGACACATGACTTTTCAAGATTACAACCGCGCACGGTTTAATCAGGTCTAGGGCGCCTTCCTTCTTTCCACCTTTTCCTCTCATTATTTTTCTGAACTCACATCACTCATGGCCGAACTGCGGCCCACCAGTTTCCACGCGAGAAACCAGATTGACAAACCATGCAGGGAACTGCTAATACCAAAAAGCTACTAAGTTGTGCCTGTCCCATACCAGGCAAGTGGTTGGTACGTTTACAATTCGCATAGAGACACAGCACAAGGTTCTCGTCCTTATGAATCAATAGTGAGGAGCCATCCACATTCCCTAGTGCGCACCGCACCCTCTCCATACAAACCAATCCTCACTATCAATACTAATTTCACATTTTCTTTCATAAAAGGGGTTTCAAATTCATTTTTCACATATTAACCATTTCACACTCAACATGTACATTTAATTAAGATTAGAGTTTAAGCATAGTATCATAGGGTAACAAGGTTGCATGATGATTCAATCTCAAAAGGGGTTTCCACATAAAACTTGGGTCATATCTACTCACATGTTTCTAAACATAGTTTTCATCAAATACTCAGCATGCATATATCTTTAAAATAGTTAATCTACTTTATATCAAAATACTAGGTGAGACATGATCAAGGGGTTGAGACTTGCCTTGCACTACTGGGTCTAATTACTCGGATGAATCTTCAAAGACTTTTTCTGCTCCTTCAGCTTCGGGCTCTGCGGCAGACACAAGAAATACAACATATACACTATATAAGCATACAGAAGATAGTTTCCATAGGAAATAATACGTAAAATATATCATGCATGCAGGGGAGATGCTCTGGACAAGGCTACTCGAGCGCTGCTCGAAGAGATGGGCTGAAAAGATTGAACGCCAAAGGGTCGACATTCGGTCCACGGCTAGACATTGCCATAAGTTGGTCTTAGGTAGGTTTTCTGGAGAAGTGGCAGAAGAGAAAGATGTAGAACACAACTCCAGGAATCTAGGGGACAAAGTGACATTTCCATTGCTCAACCAGAAGGGGTCAAACAAGGCTAATGCCAGTGGTTGACATGCACTGACATAGTGTAGACATTGCCAAAAACTAGGGCAAAGCACAACTTTTGATCCAGGGCTTCAATTGATGCACAACTTTGTCTGGGAGTTAGGCCTTGATAACAGGAACAAGATACTTAACAGGATCAAGGGCTGAAAGTGGCCGGAGGGTGGCCAAATCCGGTGATGAACTGCGGTGGCGACACGACACAAACACAGTTCTGGACAAGAGATTGACAAGGGCATATCTTCCAATCTAGGCAGATCCAGATGTCGAGCTAGTGGAAGAAAATGCTCAGGGAGGTAAGGCAAAGCTAAGGGACAAAGTTTTAGGAGCTAGATCGGCCGGGGAAGAATTCCGGCGACTGGTGTTGGAGAAGACGACACTGGAGATTGGGGGTCTTCGATTCAGAGACTTTGAACTCGATTGCTTGCTCTGGGAGGTAGGCGAGATCAAAATGAGGTTTCTGGTGAAAGTAATTTGGCTGGACTGGCTCATCGGCGACGAACAGCGAAGTTGAAACCTTTGGCCGCCTGAGACAAGGACGAACCACGATGACAGAGAACAGGAGTGGATTGAACTTGAAATTGATTGAGGGGAAATACTCCTGGGGTGGTGCTGATTGATCTGCAGAAAGGAATTGAACAAAGATTAAGCGTGTGAGCTCGTCGGCGTTGTCACCGGACTTGGAGAAGACGGTGAACGACGAACTAGCTCCACACAGCAATGCAGGTTAAGAGCTTTGGGCTACACCATCTAGGGGTTACAGGGAAGGTGTAGGAGACTTCAGTTTGGGGAGAGCTGCAGCGAGGCTCGCCGGAGACGTGCGACGCCCACGGTGGCGCGCGAAAATCGGGAAAACGCACGGCACTGCATCAATTAGAAAACCGGCTGAATAGGCTTGCTAAGAAATGGCTAATGATCATTTGATTCTACTGGAATGGGTGGTGAAAAGCACTGGAGTGAGTTTAATTTCTGGAATAGGGGTTTTCTGGTTTTCCGATGATCACCGGCGATGGAGTTCGTCGGGATGCAATTAACTGGTATGACACAGAGAGGGAGAAGAGGGGAACTCACTGGTGCAGCTGAATTGGAAGGAGAAGCCACGGTTTGCTTTGGCGATGGTGGCCTCAAAGATAGCTTGCCGGGGAAGAAGAAGAGAGCGGCGAAGTTGCTGGAAAAAAAAGGCTAAGTCCTGAGGTGAGGATTGAACACAGCACAGGGGGGTTTTAAATAGGTCCTGGGGCGGAGCTCGCGAGGGGAAAACCGACAACAAAGCTTGTGCCGAGGAGAAGCTTGTCGGGCGCAGGCACAACAGCGGCGAACGGCGATGTGATTGCGCTCAGGCGGTGTAGCAGCTTTGCTGACCTTGTCGGGTGCATTGGAACTTCACTTGGGACGGCGAAGATGCGGAGGCAGCAGCACGACTCCAGCAACGACACGTAACTGCATGCAATTTCCACGGCAACAGGTGTGCGCGAGCGAAGACGGTGCTCTGGAGCGCGGGCGTTTAACCGCTGGACTTGGCGAGGGTTTTGGTCACTGGCACGTGGGCGCAGGGTGGCTCAACCGACCACAAGCACGGGCGACCGGAAAAGATGGCCGGCGGCGAGTTCTGCAGCGAGGCAAAGATGAACGGTGCGATGGTCGAACGGCACAGAAGCTCTGGTCGAAAAGGGCTGAAAAAGAATAGCTTGGGCTGATTTGCAATTTTGAAACGTGCTCCAGGGACTGATCTGCGAGGAAAAGTTTGAATTGGAATTGGGCTTGATTGTAAATCTGGAGATCTGGAGTGCTGATTTGAAATCTGATTTCAGGAATGAGTTGCATAAAGTTATTAGAACTCATCCAGCCAAAGTTTAGTAAGATCGGGCAAGATCTGAAGGGTTTCGACAAAAATGGGGAAAACGACTTTAGGGTAAAACAGAGTAATTAGGGTTTCAAAAACGGCAAGGGTTAAAACTCAGGTTTAGGACAGGATTTGGAAATTCTTCCAGAAGGGAAAAATGTTCAGAATAGTGAATGAGAGATATTCACTGAATCAAATCAAATTTTGGAGGTGGTTTGAGACTTTTAGTCTTTTTGGGGCTTCTGACAAATCTGAAAAGGGCTGATTTGTGATACTTTTGGGCTGATTTGCGAAAAAGATTTGAACGAAAGAGTTTGACTGCTAACTTTTTGGGGTAAGCTTCTGGCACAACTGGGATCTCATTCTGAAATAGAGAGACAAGGCAGGCTAGGATTTGGGAAAAATCGGGGTGTTACAGTAGCCCTTCTCCTCTACGGATAGGCGAGCTCCGAGCCTTTACAACCAATCTCCGGGCCTCTCCGACACACCGTCGATGGAGAGATCGCCGGACCTCCCGGGTCGTCTAGGTGACGGCAATCACCAAGAGTAACAAGCCCAGCCCTTGCTTGATCAACCTCAAAGCTTGATGAACACAATGCAAATGCAAAAGGCTTGAAATCAACTTCACTCAACTACCACTCAAGATTTACTCAATTTTGACTTCAATTGCTAGAGAATGAGTGAGAGAGAGTTTGCACACTATTGCACCAGAGTTTAGAGATGTATTTCATGTATTTATAACATCTACAAACAGTGGGATATATATACTCTTAGCAAAACGGTCGTTTTCAAGAAAATTGGGCGAAAGATGTACTGGCCGGACACTGTCCGGTCACTTCGGACATTGTCCGGTCAGTACAAAAAACTTGACCGTTACTCACGTGTAATTCGAGTGTCAGTAGCCGTTTGAACCAAATTGTGAAGGCCGGACAAATGGATTTGTCCGGACAAAATGTCCGGACAGATGCATTTGTCTCTGTTAACACCCCTGTTCAATAATACTTGTACACACCGGACAAATCTATTTGTCTGGACGAAATGTCCGGACAGATATATTGTCTCTGTTGACACTCGAATTAAAACACTCCAACTATTTGTATAGGCCGGACATATGGGATTTGTCGGGACAAACTGTCCAGACAAATACATATGTCTCTGTTAACACATGCATTTTCAATTGCTCAGGAGTTGTATTGGCTGGACATTGTTTGGTCACTTCGGACAATGTCCGGTCACTTCAGACAAAAGCCTCCGGACAAATACATTTGTCTTAACTTAACGTGTCGTGAGCATTTGTATTGACCGGACATTGTCCGGTCACTTCGGACAATGTCCGGCCTTCATCGGACAGATGCACCGGACAAATGTATATGTCTCTGTTGTAAGTTTTGCAATGTTCAGAAATTGTTTGTATTGGCCGGACATCGTCTGGTCACTTCAGACACTGTCCGGCCAGTACAAAACAAAAACAGAATTCTGAATTTTTACTCAATTTCGATTTGAGGGTAAATGCAAATGCAAATATGCTTCTAAAAACTTCAAGGTTGATCAAAAGACTTGTGCTAAGACCCCTCTTAATAGTACGACCATTTAACCTAGAAATTTTCAAAACAAGAAGGCGCTAGGTTTAGATATTTGTACTCTTGTCGAGATTTTCGTCGTTTTCGCTTCATGGAGTCTTGATAGCCTTGCTTTGCTCTTCCTTGATGCTTTCTCCTCTGATTTACCTGAGTCTCACATACAAAGGTTAGTCGCAAATCTCACATATGTCATTAATCACCAAAACCCTAATTAGGGCTCAAGATTCAACAGCTACCAACAACCCAAAACAAGCGAACGAGCTATTTCACGTGTGCTAAAGCAAGGAGTCCCTTTGCCAATTTCTTCGTCGCTTCTCTGAAGTCTGTGCCTTAATTCCAACTATTGAGGAAAGTAGTGTCATTGACACTGCTGTTGCTAGCTTCTAAGACAAGCACCTTACCCACAAGTTGTCCATGGCTCGTCCATCGACTATGCACGAGCTTTTCAATGTCATTGAAAAGCATGCCGCGGGTAACGAAGCATTGAATGGAAGAAAAAGAACTTCGATGATGGCAGAGAAGAAGCTAGAAAGCCCAAACCTTCGAAAAAGAAGGACGATCACATGGAAAGTGCTAAGTAGAAGAGTGCTGGGGAAGTGCTCGTAATGAGCTACTCTGAGCACTCTGTTCTCGCTTCTAACTGTCGTGGCCGAGGTCAAGGCCACAGGAAAAATGCTCCTCGTATTTCTCTGCAATTGCGGTTGAGTCTTAGAGATCTCGAACCCACTATGGGAGGAACGGGCGGCAAAAAATTCTGCCGATACCATTAGGCATCATCCCACTATTTCACTGAGAAGATCCCTCTTCCAAAAAGTTGCCCCCTTTTCGTGTTGTGGGCATGCCAGTATACATAAATATACAAATAAAAGAACAGAGAATACACAATCTTAGAGGAAACACTGTATTTTATTAATTCTAAAGAGAATTACAAATTACAAGTCTATTTGAGATTTACATACTCTCATTGCACCTATGAAGGTACATCTTGACATATAGGGGGTTATATGGTTCATGGTTCCTCAGGACTTTTGAAAAGCTCCTGGTTAATTACATTTGCAGAACAAGTTCACAGAACACCTCTAATTAAGCTGAGCTGATGGTCGTCGTCTTCAAGTCTCGAAATAATTTTGCCCTTTGATGAATGAATACAATGCGGATACCCATCTATGCAAGTATGCAAATCCATAACTTTGTTAGTCTATGGTGCTATCACAAAAAATGTGGTCATCGCTTCGTCGGTGCCCGGTCAGGGTGTTGTTCAGTCTCGTCGATTGTGAAAAAATGGATGCCTCTGCCTCATTAGTACCCAGCATGAATGGTGTCCAGCTTCGTCAGTCACGGACATGGGTATTTGGCCTTGTCAGTTCCCAAACAAAAAATGTTGCCTACCCCTCATTGGTACCCAGCGACATAGAAAATATGAATGGAAATGAATTGTGATAACACTTTTGACTTTCTTAGATTTAGGAAATGCACATTGCATGGTAGGCAGCACATCGGAACATTCATCGGTGGCTCCGAAATACTTTGTCATGTCTTGACAACTTCTGACATAATTAGGACATTGGATCTCCTTTGCCTGATTGGATGGGGGCCTTTCTGGCCTCTGATTAGCATGAAACTTGGAGGAATAGCTTCTGGACAGATCTTTGATTGCTCATCAAAATTTGACATCAATCGGACTGTCGGATTGAAAGGTATTTCTGAAACATTGATTGTATGTCAAACTGGAATTCAGCAAGATAGTGACTGTTTGCAATGGTCTTCTAATGATCTTCTTGCCTTCTGATCAATGTGAAATTTGGAGTAACTGCTTCAACATTAACTTCCTGTTATCCATGAAAGTTTGGGGTAGATCGGACTTCTGCATTAGAAGTTATCATCAATTTTCTCCCACACATTAGGCTTGAACTTAGTTCTGATAGAATTGCATCTTGGGTCTCTTTGATTGTGTTGAAAATTGGTGGACATACTTCATATTGAATTTGCTACCCTGCATAAAAATTTGGGGTCGATCGGACTTCTGGATTAGAAGTTATCGTTGATCTTCTCCCGTGGGACAAGTTGAACAAGCTCTAGTCGAATTGCATATTGAAAACTTTTGATTGAATTGAAACTTGGTAGACAATTTGCACATCAAGTCTTCTATTTGCCATAAAATTTTGGAGTCTATCGGACTTTTAGATCAGAAGTTGTCATTGATTCGTCACCTATGAGACAAACTGAAACTAATCTGGTGGAATTGTAATTTAGAGACTTCCTAATCATGATCGAAGTGCAAATAGCAACATCTCATCATTTTGATTGAAATGGCAACCTCTGATCTCTTGATCGAAGTGCATCAGAGCAACTTGTGATCTTTTGCTCGAAGTGCATCAGAGCAACTTGTGATCTTTTGATTGAAGTGGCGATTTCTGATCTCTTGATCAAAGTGCTTCTGAGAAAATTTTGATCTTTTGATCAAAGTGGCGAGTTCTGATCGCTTGATCCAAGTACATCAGAGCAACTTGTGATCTTTTGATTGAAGTGGCGACAGTTGATCGCTTGATCCAAGTGCATCAGAGCAACTTGTGATCTTTTAATCGAAGTGCCAACTTCTGATCACTTGATCAAGGTGCATCAGAGAAAATTTTGATCTTTTGATCGAATTGGTGAGTTCTAATTTCTTGATCAAAGTGTATCGGAGCAACTTTTGATCTTTTGATTCAAGTGGCGACTTCTAATCACTTGATCAAAGTGCATCAGAACAACTTGTGATCTTTTGTTCAAAGTGGCAACCTCTGATCAGCACGAAACTTGGTGAAGTTGCTTCTAGATAGGTCTTCAATTATTCATCAAAATTTGAGATCAATCGAACCATCGGATTGGAAACTATCCTCAAAACATTGCTCGTATGTCAAGCTGAAATTCAGCAAGACAGATCCTGATTTCAATGATCTTCTAGAGCTCTTCCTGACTTTTGATCATGGTAAGATTTGTAGGACATGTTTTTCATTGAGCCTTCTATCCTGCATAAAAATTCTGAATCGATCGGACTTCTAGATGAGAAGTTATCATCGATTTTCTCTCGTGGTACAAGCTGAAATTCATCAGGAAACAGCTCATTCGCTGTAACCCTTCTAAACTCTAGTCGAAATGCAAATTGGCCACCTCTGATTGACTTGAAACTTGGTGGACAGGTTGCACCTGATGTCTTTTATTATCCATAAAAATTTGAGGTCGATCGGACTTCTGGATGAGAACTTATCATCAATTCATCACCCGTGTATCAAGCTGATCTTCATCTAGACATCAAAGTGTAATGTGAAGACCTCTAGATCAGATCGAATGCAACTTGATCATTGATCAGATGCAACTTGATCTCTGATCTGAGTGCAACTTTGATCATTGATCAGATGCGATTTGATCTCTGATTGAGTACAATCTTTTCTCTGATCGAGTGTAACTTTGATCGTTAATCGTATGCAATTGGATTTTTGATCAAGTGCAACTTTGATCATCGATCGGATGCAACTTGATCTTTGATCTAGTGCAATCTTCTCTTTGATCGAGTGGAACTTTGATCATGGATCAGATGCAACTAGATCTCTGATCGAGTGCAACTTTGATCATTGATCGGATGCAACTTGATCTCTGATTGAGTGCAATCTTCTCTTTGATCGTGTGCAACTTTGATCTTGGATTGGATGCAACATGATCTCTAATTGAGTGCAATCTTCTCTTTGATCGAGTGCAACTTTGATCATTGATCGAATGCAACAGGATCTCTGATCGAGTGCAATCTTCTCTTTGATCGAGTGCAACTTTGATCATTGATCAGATGCAACTTAATCTCTGATCGAGTGCAACTTTGATCGTGGATCAGATGCAACTTGATCTCTGACCGATCACACGCTGGCATGTCAAATTGAAATTCATCGGGGCTCTACTGGAGTGGGCTCCCTTTGCATAGATGATTATTGCTCCATGCTTCTCGTCATTTTCATGGATGGGCTAGCAAGGGCACTAATGAACAAGGCAGAGAAGCCTTCTCTAGTTGAATCAAAGAAGGGTTATGTGTCTATTCCAATAGCCTTCTTGTGCCTACAAAAATGAGTACCCCTCTCTATTTATAGAGGCTTTGGGTCGGTTGTAACCATCCAACAATCAGAGATATTTGGAGGATTTGAATTTGAATAGGAGATAAACTTTCTTATTTAAATAAATGAAAAGATAAAGATAAAGATTATCCTCTTTTTCAAATTTCGAGTTGTCAAAGTGGCTCTGTCGGTGCAACCAGGCTCAATCCGAATCAAATTCGATCAGACCCAATTCTGGTTCGATCAGATACGGGTCTGACTCGACCAGATCTAGCGCGGGTCTGATTCGACTAGACCTAGCCTGAGTCTGATTTCAACTAGACCTAGCCCGAGTCTGACTGGACCACACCTAGTCTGAGTCTGATTTCGACTAGACCCAGTCTGAATCTAACTCGACCAGGCCTAGTCCGAATCTAAGTTGACCAGACCTAGTCCTGTTGACTTGACTCGATCAGTTGAGTTTGATCAATGGGATTTCGACCAAGTTTTGATTATCTTTTTAACAGGTCATACATATGTGTATTTTTTTAGTATAGTCTTTTTGATTAACTGGGACTTGACTTGACGAATTTTATTACAAAATTTTGTCGAACAAATTCCCCTTGCCGAGTTGAGTTTGTGCACGAAGCAGCTCGAACTTAACTTGGCGGAACTAACTCTTGCTTTTGAGTTACGACACTTGAAGGTAGCTTCAAGAAACAATATATAGTAGATAATTAACTTACAGATGCTTTGGTCGAAGATGAGGTGGTCAATGAAGCCGTGGTTGATGATATTGCCAGATGACGACCATAATTAGTGGCCGAAGAGGTTGTGGTTGACACTTATGTGTATCTTTAATCATCTGCGAAACCATGCAACAATTAAAGACATGCAACTCTACTGCGTCTATCTAGCTGCCACGGAGCCAACCAGCGAGAGGAATTGATGGCTTCATCAAAGTGATCCACTGCCATTATTCTTCCTAAGTCATCGCAAATGATCATGCCACAACCTAAGGCGTTTTATCAACTTTACTGCTCTGTCTTGCAACCACAGAGCAAACCAATAGAGTTGAAGGTTTCACAGATCCACATGAACCGCACTGACACGCTTCACTGCTCCCATCCTTCCTAAGTCATGGCGAAGGACCATGCCACAACCTAAGGCCTTTTATCAACTTCATTGCGTCCGTCTTGCCACCGCGGAGCCAACCAGTGGAGTTGAAGGGTTTCACAGATCCACATGAACCGCATTGGCAAGCTTCATTGCTCCCATCAATGGTCACATTGCAAACTTTGTTTACTCAAGGCGTCACGTAGCCTTCTTTAGACCTAACTTTAGTGATGTTAACATGCATATCAAAGAAAGGAAAACAACCTCTTTCTTTGGTGTGTTGGGGTAAATCCTTCCCATCATAAAGAGCATTAAAGAAAGGAATAACACATCTTTCTTTGAAAATGTTGGAAAGAAAAAAAACCATCCCAAAAAATAAATTTTGTTTTGAAATGACTAAAAAAAGGAAAAGAGGCATCTTTTTTTAAAAACATTGGGGTAAAACTGTCCAAAAACAACTTTTATTTTGAAATATCAGCTTTTTTTGAAACATCAAGCCATGGATATCATCCCAAGATAGAGCCTATGAAGGATTCACTATTCTAAAGACATCGAATGTCCATGATGAACATCATTTACACTTCATTCACTCGTGAAGATGTGTATGTAGCATAATGCTTCAGTAAAAGTCACTAAAGGCAATAGAAACCTCTTTAAGCCTTTCTCTTCTGCTAGAGAACATCAAGACTTCACACACCTTGCACTGACTTCATTGAATCGGGAATCATAGGTATGGCTAGTTTGAATTTTGCCTTACTTTTGCCGAGGATGGTGGATGGCTTTCTTCATTTCTTTGTTGGAGGATTTCTTGAACTTGCTCCTTGAGATTTCTTAGAAGCTTCTTTGGGGATTGCCCATTGAGGGTTTGCTTCTTTACTTTCAAACTTTGATTGGTGCTTCTTTGCTTTGAAACTTCAAAAGTGGCCAATCCACATCTTGTAGTGACTAAATAATCCTCGTAGGCTTCATTTTTTTAAAAAGGACCCTTGTTGATGCCTCACATGAGTGGCAAGTGGCTACACATTGAACTAGGATTTGTGCTGAGTCAAGTAGCCCTTTCCTGCTCTTCATCTTATAGTTTCTCCAGGGGCTCGATGTCTCCATGGATCTGAAGTGAGGCATTGAATAGCAAGTACATGGTGAACTAATTGCTTCGGATAGGACACACGAATTGGCATCCTACTGCCCTTGGTTACACATACTTTACACTTGTGTGCTTTGTGTGGAGGCCATTCTTCTGCAAACATAGTCCAATTGATTAATTTTTTACGCAGTACATGAATCCTTCAGCCGCAAAACTAGGGGTGATTGGCCTGACATAACATGAGAAAGCCTTTTATTTTCGAGTATTGTCACCTGCAAACGAAAAAAATTTTTGAAAAGTTTTTTTTCACAAAAAGAACTTAATCAAAAGCAAAGGGGTGAAAGAAAAGAGAAGAAGGGGGGGGGGGGGGTGAGAAGATCATGCCATGGGCGCAGTCATGTAAACTACTTCTTCAAAAAACCTGCATTGATGGGAGACATTGGGCGGTTCCCTTGTTGATCAATGAGTTAGTACACACCATCATCATATGCTTGCTCCATGGCTCGTTGGTAGGTGGTAATGGCATTCTTCAATCCAAAAGGCCGAGGTTGGTGAAGAGTTTGATAGTGCTAATTGACATTTTTTTCATCAGATTCTGAAAATTCACATTCATAATACCTTTGTGGGCTGATGTCGGTCACTATGGCATGACACGTGACTCTTTGTGCATCATCAGCTTCATCATCTTCATCATCAGGGTTGGCATAGCCCAAGCCATACTTCAGGCGGAGGTCACGAGACTTGTGTCCTTTCTGAATTAGCTTTTCTAATTGCTCCCACCATTCTTCACAAATTGTAGGTGGAGGCGGCAACCTTTTATTTCTTTCTAGCTTCACTCCGGCTCTTTTGAGCAGATTGGCCATTCGAGGCTCAGCTTTCATGGCTATCAAAGCTGCTTCGGAGTTAGTCGGAGGATTGGGCTGTTCAATGACAGAATCACATGACTGCTTTTTTGGAACCTTATAGAATATGTTGGGTGAAGCACAACCATTCGGGTCCAAGACATGCCAGACTTCCAATGGTATTGTTATAGATGTATGGCGCGATGGAGGCTGCTTGAAAGTAGCACTCGTCGCTACCATTTCGAACTGCTTTATTCTCTTTTTTACTAGTCCTCGCTTTTGCATGAAAATTGTTTGTGCTCCCGGCTTTCCACATGCATCAAAGATGACAGGAGATGATGACTCATTCTTGGCCGTGATTGCCTTGTAATTTACTTGAGTACCTACAACATTTTTGTTAGTCAAAGAAATAGAGGATGAAGGAGTAGGAGTTGGGCTGGCCTCTGATCGCAGCCAAACGGGCGTGATTGTGTAATAACTGCAAGTGAACAGTTGAACGTTGAGCACTTGAGGGTCGAATTCCATGAGGAACAAGTGTATTCGTCTTTCTAAGTTAATGGATCACTGATTAAGTCTAAACGAGTTGGATGTTTGTTTTTGTACAACTAATTCTATTACTAAAGCTATCAATCTAGGGTTTTAAAGTAGTAAAGAGTAAGTATGAAATCTAGGGTTGTAAAGTAGTAATGAAAATCTAGGGTATCGGGAGTTCCATAACCATCCAACATAATTCTATCCAAGGTCCAAGGATTGCATGTTAATTTCAATTGTTTCCAAGACAGATTAAGTTGCCAGTACGATCGCTAGTACAATGGTTAGAGGATCGCTTCCATGTTACGTTTGGTGAGAGCCTCTCTCCTATTTAGGATCCCACGTCAAAGCGCTAAGGACTCAAAAACTCCCCTAAATTCTTACTATGGCTCAACTGGTACGTCTATTGCCGAAATGAGAAGTTAAGGTTTAAAGGAAGAAAACATCAAGAAATAACTCCAAAACATGAGATC
This sequence comes from Pharus latifolius, assembly GCA_019359835.1. Taxonomy (NCBI): domain Eukaryota; kingdom Viridiplantae; phylum Streptophyta; class Magnoliopsida; order Poales; family Poaceae; genus Pharus; species Pharus latifolius. The sequence goes on from CM033326.1 coordinate 23,059,739, forward strand.
AAGACCGAGGAAGAATCACGCCTTCCGGATTAGGTCATCCCTAACCCTAGAAGGGATCTACTTGCAAAAAGCCACAATAATACATAAATAATAATAAGAATTAAATAAAAACTCACTTGATTGCTTGAGAATTGAATTGGCCGTCTTTGCCGGCATACAAAAGCAGGAAAAATAGAGGAGGGGGCTCTTCTAAGAAAGCAATCTAAAAACTACTAAGAAAACAATTCTAAAACTTAAGAGAACATATTTAATTGAGTCAAAAACTTCTCTATTTATAGTACATAGGTTAACGTGCCCAAAAATAACTCCTTAACGTGTAGGTGAAGAAGTCTGGCTTAAAACAGCGTGAGAACAGATAAATCTGAGTCAAAACTGACTAGATTCGACCAGTTCTGATCAAACTCGACTAAAATCAACCAAATCTGGCTAAAATCTACCAAATCCGACCAGTTCTTGTCAAACCCGACCAAAATTGACAAAATTCGATGACTTCTGGTCAAAACCGATTAAAACTAACCAATTTCGAAAAGTAAAAGCCACTAAAATCGAGTCAAACACGACCATGACACGTGGCATGTTTCTGGCCAAACATGTGTAGTGAGCGAATTCAATCAGGACACATTTTTGACCAGTTGTTCATATTTGACCGGGACTCTTTTTGACCACGTGCTCGTGTTCAATCAAGTCTCTTTTTCTTGTTCAACCACGTTCGATCAGGTCTCTTTCTCGCGTAGTTTTGTTCGACCAGGTGTTTTGACCAAGTATATTCGACCAGGGCCCTTTTGCTGTCCAATTTAGGTTTCTTAGTCCAATTTTGCCCAAACAAAGTCGAAATCTTCTCAAATTTGGTAAGTTTAGTCTTTGAAACATGGCAAACATAGCTGTGAAAGAAATTTGTAAAAATAATTTAAATTATGCATAAAATATCCCATCAAAGGGGTTTTAAGCATGATTTTGCACATTTTCAGTAGCAAACTAAGGGTAAAAATGTTAGAAATTTAACACTTATCAAATTCCCCCAAGCTAGCATTTTACTTATCCTCAAGCAAAAAATGTGGATGATTTTTCGAAAAATTGGGATGCCTTGTTAATCAGATTTTCAATAAACAACTTCCGGCAATTTACATCACATCTATGCATATGAGACAATTGATCTAAGCAATTTAAACCTTCCAAATGAGAATATTCAGATTATCAAATTTCAACCTTAGGAAAGAGAGAGCTTAATCAATTAAGTCATCTTGACAACTTCTTTCATATAGGATTTAGAACAAACCATAGCTAAAGAAAACACTCATTATGCTACAATTTATACAAAGTTTGCTAGATTGCCCTTTTTAGAGAGAAATTAAAAGATTTATTTCTGTGTTTTTTTATTCATTTTTTTCTTCTTCAACATTTTCATGCTCTTGGCCAAAATGTTTTGAACTGGATCATTCCGTCGTGGCTAGAGGAGACACAGCTGAAGACGCTTACTTAAGTGTACTTACAGAAAGGTAGTTTTGTCAGTTTCCCGAGCCCCTGTAAGCAATCTCAATGCTCTATATACCTTCCCTTCACCAGCTGGTTGACGATTCACCACCGCCTCCCCCTAGTGGGTCGCATATATGTTACACGGGACTAGACAAAGCCGCATCTTAAGCAATTGTTTTATTAAAAATATTTTTTTGTGTGCATAACTTAAGTAAATCTTCCCTTCCCCAGCTGGTTGACAATTCACCACTGCCTCCCCCTAGTGGGTCAATTATACTTTACTCTTACATGTTTTTAATTTTTAAAGAGGAGGGCAATTAGAAATCTAAGCATAAAAAGTAACATAAGAGAGTTAATTTTAGATGATAGTTTATTGGAAACCTTCAATTTGGAAGAAGTTAGTGATAATCTAAAAGATAAGTTCAAGCTTTAATGGTCAATTAAGATAAGAACTGAACATAGGCAATTGAAATTTTTAAGAGAGGTAAGTTCAATGGATCATATGCAAAGATGTGATAGAATAGCCATCTGATTGATTAAAGATTATCTTCAAAACCAGGCATTCCAAGGGATATCTCTCTTTTTTTATTTTTTATTTTTTATTTTTTCAGTTTATGATGGGATGTGGTCGAATGATGATTTGATGAAGACTAAACCAACGGTTAAGTGAACACCCCCCAAGCTAAGTCAGACATTGTCCTCAATGTATGGAGAGAGATACAGATTACCGTTTGCAGTCATGGTCCTTGGAGGTAGATGTTGTGGAAGATGCCATGGTGAAAGAAGATGTTGTGCTCCACATAGCTCCAATAGTGCAGTCCAAGGTGTTGCATGTGAAAAATACTTGCGTACCTTGGAGATCACTCGTCGGAAGCCGGTGGAGGAGAATGGTAGAAAAATGGCTGAGGAGGATAGGGTTGTGGTGGAATGCCATGGGTGTGAATATGGTCACCGTGGTGAGCACGTGCTCCTGGATATGTGCCATTTGGGAGGATGTGGCCTACGTGTACAAGATTGTCGTAGAGGAGATCTATGCGGCCAGCGAGGTCATCCATCCTGGAATCCATCTGAGTCCTGTAATTTGCAAATTCCGACCTAAAGTCGGAGAGACTAGTGCACAAGGACTCTATTGAAGCAAGAAGGGTGTCAACAGTATGCGCTGCCGGTTGGTTAGGCTCGGCGGCGCATGAGGAATTAGGATCAAATAAGCTAGATGGGAGTATTCTCCAATTTTGCTCATTAGATAAGCAAGTCCGAGAAATATTGGGCAAAAGGATGGAGGGAATTCCATTAATAATCCAATGGAATGAATTCTCTTTCCTCCTACAAAACCCCATTGAAAACAATGCATGTAGGTCTATGGTGGTTGCAGGCACATATTCTTGATAATCAATAGTATTAAACCTAAGGTGGATACTATGTGAGTGATTAAGCCACATAAGACTATTGGTGAAGTTTTGCGTAAATCATTGCCGATACTTTCAAGGCGATAGAAAAAATAGGCAGTAGATGATAGATGAATTTTTCCTAATATAGCCCACAAAAATTTGACCTCGGTTTCTATAACTTTATCTTGATTATTGTCACGGCCCAAATTTTCTCACTCATGAGACGCTATAAATAGCAAAGGCGGGATTGCAAATTTTGGCGGCCTTTGATTTACCAGGTCGAAAGGACGCTGCCCTTCCTCGGTTATGTCACTCCAAATTTTACCGGGGGTGCAAATAATATAAGCATGAAAAGTTCCCCCGGGTTTTAACCCTAACAGATTTGCGAATTCATCTATTGAAAAATCATAATCTACATTTGCAAACCTAAATCTTACACCTTCAGTTTGGCCGGGAGGAACACGTATGGTATTTTGTTCAAAGGAAGCTAGAATCTCCCTAACGACTTCGGAAAAAGTCAGAACCGGAACCCCTACAAGTGTGTCCCAACCCACATTATGCAATAGGCATAAAACATCATCTTCTATTCCTAATGACCTAATGGCATGAACATCTAAAAATCGAGTAGGCCGTAATGGTCTCTTCTTTAAATGCAAAAAACGAGCAAGATGATTGGGATTGGTGAAATATATGCTCGAAAAATCGGGATCAGAAAAGGTTTGTGGTGACATACCTCTTTTGCGCTTCATGACCTTCTTGATGTTGCATCGGGGTGTCGACATTGCCTTGGAAACTTCAAATCTGGGGGTGTCGAGGCGTGAGGAGCCGGAATCCGTAGTCGGATCGAAGTTTGGATGGTTAGATGTGGAGATCTAGGGCTAGGTGTGAATAGGTTTTGAGGTGTTTGGGGAGCTCAACAATGGTGGTGTGGATGTTTGGGAAGATGGGTGGCTATAAATAGGGTGGTAGGTAAGAGTTCTTAAGGTATGGGAGATGAAAAACACAAAAACAACACTTTTGGCCAAAAAACAGGGTAAAGCCAAGTCTGGCACGACCATGGGCATGGGTCGTGCTCAGTTCGGGTTTTACTTGCTTTTGACTAGTTGGTTGCACCGACAAAAGCACGACCACGAGGACGGGTCGTGCTCGACCAGGGCACGGGGTGTGCCACTGGTTGTGGTCGTTTCGGGTGATTTGTTAAAAATTATTTTTATGAGGAAAATCAAACCAAGCCCGGCACTGGTCGTGCCCGGCTTGGGTGGTGTCGCGCCCCGCACAGGGTACCACGACTACTCCCGTGGAGACCTAGCTCGCTGCAGCTGGCCTCATACATACATACCACTGACTTCCCAGGATAAGTCAAGCACAGGAGTTCATTGTAGCAGAGTAACTTACAAAATATCATTGATAAACAGTATGGCCTGCTGGCCGGATACAACAAGAGTAATACAATGCCTTCACGGCACAAATGGTCTAATTAAAACAAAAGACAACTACTCGGCGGAAGCTAGGCGAAACCCCCACAGTCGTAAGAAGTTGACAGCAGAACAGCACACTTCAGGGTTCTGGCAGAACTGGCTCTCTTCCTTTTGGATCCACGAAATCTTCCAAGCCTTCGTCTTGGTATTGTAGCACTCCATCTATTGTTGATAAGTTGCAAGGGTGAGCACTTACGTACTCAGGAAGTCATAGGTAAGAGTAGAGATACGTATAGTAGAGATGACATGATCCTATGCTATTGAGGGAAAAGCAGTGAGAGGGTTTTTCCATAAATACTTTTCTTCCAAGCTTTTCAAATCTCATGCTCATGGCAACATTTCATATACTTAGGGCACAATCCACATGCCTCTTAGATATCATATGATCACTAAATTATGGTACTACCGCGACACGTCAACACATGACAGCCCACGGCAGCACCCCTTATCATGACAACACATGTCATTTGGGTAATCTTGACTTAACAAATTTTAATTTATAAAACAATACTTGTGTCACACCCCGTGGATTTAATCCACCGCGGCATACTCCTAAAACTCGGGAGCACGAAGTATTCGAATACATTTTTAACTCTGCAGAGGGGTACCAATTTACCCGCAAGATATATCCACTTTCATGCCCTTCCTATCACAAGGATTGGACCCCTGACTCACTTCATACTGTGAGTGGCAAGGTGGAGATAACAAGAACTTTTGCCATGTTTCACACACAATTCACCCCAGATCCCGTGGTTTTCTTCACGCAAACCACAGTTGTGGCAGGGTTTCACAACCCCCACTAATTGGCGTCTTCCCCTCAGGGTCAGCGTGCATGATCACATCTTGTGATATGTGTTGGAGCGCACCCCGTGTTTAATCGTGAGTTTGTCATATAGGGGTTTCATGTGTGATCCACATACTACTTGTTCAGGCCTGTCCCATACCAGGCTTGCGGTCAGCACATTAATCATGCCACTAGACGCACAACACAAGGTTCTAGGTTCTTATATGCCAGTGACCAGATCATACCACAACCATGCACCTTCAGTGCCTGCACATCCAGTGCAGCCAAGCACCTCTAGTGCTACCACCATTCCATACCAAAATACTGGTCACGGCTAGGGGTTTTATTTCATGAATATAAATATACATAATATATTAGTTCATGGCTCATTAGTTGGTCAATTCACATTTCACAGGCATCAGCCTGATGCTGCCATTTCATAATTCAACTATTCTCAATCTTTCTCATGCAATATTATTATTTTATAATCAAGGCATATTCTAGCAATTCATAAAATATAGGTTCAAGATGTTCAAGAATATGACTTGCCTTCCACGTCGTAAGAAACAGCAGTTGATGTCGGGTCTGCGACGAAGTCTTCGAACTCGGACTCTTGCTCTGAACAAGGATCAAACAAGCAAACAGGCATTACAATCAATCCTACTCTTACTATTCCACTATATGCGATAATGCAAGGAGAAACACTTAGGCGATACAAGATTTGGAAGCGATTAGGGTTAAACTATGGAAACCAAGGTTAAGATTAGTCGTCAAAGGTTTACAAGGTTCCAAAGGTTCCAAAATATCAGAATGATATCAAGGTTGCGGCTGGTTCGCTCAAAAATAGCGAACGTCTTTAGGTCGACATTCGGTTCAAGGCATCGACATAGGGTCGATGGATGATAGAGGGCTCAACTCAAGTTGTGACAGTAGAATAAAATGTAGATCACAACATCAGGAGTCTAAGGGACAAAGTTATGTTCAGTTTGCATACCCAGAAGGGGTCAAACTGGCCCAATGCCATTGGCTGACATAGGCTGACAAGGGCTGACAATGCCGAAGAATGGCATTGACATGGTTTGAATAGTTCCCAGTGGCCAAAATGAGTTTTGATTCAAGAATATGGTGCACAAGGTAGTGAGGCAACTATTTTACAAAGTATTTTCTGTTTTTCATGACCAGAGGTGGGTGAACAGGGCTAATGCCACTGACTGGCATAGTTTGACATAGAGTTGACATGGCCAGAAACTAGGGTTTGCCATAACTTTTGATCTAGGGCTCCAAATGATGCACCACTTTGTCTGGTAGTTAGACATTTGTAACAGGAACAAATGTCTCAACAGGATCTAGGGCAGGAGATGGCCGGAATGTGATGAAAACCGGAAAAGAAGTTGACTGGCCTGGAGCACATGCAACATAAACAGTGCAGTAACTAGGGCATATCTATATCTCACAATCTAGGCCGAATTGGGAGTCGTGATAGAAGACAAAGTTGCTCAGAATGGTCCAAAACATCTAAATGGCAAAGTGGTTTGAGCTGGAGTGGCTGGATTTGGAAGATACTGGCTGGAGAAAAGATGAACTCAAATCTGTTTTGGGCATTTCTGATTTAAAGTGATTGAACTCAATTCCTTGCTTGAGTATGGTCCTCAGGGTACTAGAAATGCATTGGTGAAGTTAGATTAACAGATTGCTCAACAGAGAAGCTAAATTAGTAAGTACAAGTTCATGTTCATGGCTGGAAATTGGGGGTTTTTGTTTTACAACGAATTTGTTCAAACCAATAGCTCAGGGGTCTTAAGTGAGCTATTCTAAGCATCTTTCACTACTGGCTCGAAGATCAATTCGTTCTGGAATGAAGTTAATTGCTCGCCGGAGCTACTGGAGTAAAACTAAAATTGCCGGCGACTGAGGGTATTTAAACTAAATTCCAAGCTCGAGAAGCATGAGGGGGATGAGGGAAACTCACTGGGGGTGTTGGATTGAAGAAGGAAGCAGTGGTTGAAGCTAGCACCGAAGCTCCCTCTGCTGCTCACCGGGGAAGAAGAAGACACAGTGCTGCTGCTGGTTTTCTGGTGTTTTGGAGTGTGGTGAAGTTGGCTAAGTCCCAGGGGGTATAAATAGGCAAAGCTGGAGGTTCTCAATGGTTGGAAAAGCTCGGGGAGTTGTAGCCGGCAAGATGCGACTGGATTGGACTTCACGGCGAAGACAGGCGGTGACACGACTCGGTTCAGCGGCCGTGAGGGCTTTTGCAGGTGATGGAAAGTTGAACTGATGGCTGGCCGCGGCGAGTTCTCCATGTGGCTATGCTTTCTTGCTGGAGCCGTTGCCGGTGGCGTGCAAACGAGAGAAACCAGCTGGTCGCGATCCTCGCTGGAGAAGATCCACAGTGGCCAACGCCGAGCACACACGTGGCAGCAGGCGAAGCAAACAGCAGTGGCGCGCTCGTGGTCGAAGGCTCCCGTGCTCGTGTGCTGTTCCAGGTCGTGGTCGAAGTCCCAGGCGCTGGTCGAGGACAGCAGCTGGTCGGTTGCACTGTTCTGGTCGATCAGGGGCATAAGTGTGAGAGTTTTAGTTGAAATCTGGACTGATTTGTAAATCTGGTTTTAAAGAGGTTTAATTTGGAATTTGATTTCATGGATGAGTATAATATTTCTATTAATACTCATTTAGCTCAAATCTGGAGAAAATTTGATAAGGTTTGAGGGATTTCACCTATTTCCGAAAATAGGGTAAAATTAGGGTAAAATAGATTTGGATTTTGTCAATCTCAAATTCTGGTAATTAGGGTGAGATTTTGAAGTTTAAACAGAAGGGAAATCTGTATCAAATAGTATTTGGGAGGTGTTCCCTGAAGAAATTCTAAGGTTGGAGTTGATTCGTGGATTTTAGCCTTTTCAGGCTTCCAGGTAAACAGAAAAGGACTTATTCGCAGTAAAATTTGGGCTAAACTGCGAAAAGTGTTTAGATGAACAATCTGGTTCCCAACTTTTTGGAGTAAGTTGAGGGTAAACCTAGGAACATATTGCAAAAGATACATGAGTCTGGATAGGGTTAAACCATGATAACTCAGTTATCTGGCATCTGGGGTACTTAGGGTAAATCTGAATTTCCTGTTTTCGAAAACAAAAAGAGACTTAGATACTGGGAGTTAGGGTTAGAATTCAATTTGGTTCCTGAAGACTTTTATCTTCAGAATAACTGGTAGGTTAAATCTGGATGGTCTGATCTTGATCTGGATCTAGAGAATAGATTTGGAGATTTTTAGGGTTTGGGAGAGATTAGGGTTCAGCTGATCTGGCTACTGCTACAGGGATACATGCATGCAGGATTTTATGCAAAAACTTTTCACCCCCAAAACCAGGGTGTTACAGGTGGTTTTGAAAAACTTTATTTTTTGAACAAAAATCAAACCGAGGCCGCCACTGGCCGTGGTCCGCTCGAGTGGTTTTTGAAAAATTATTTTTTTGGAAAAAAAGCAACCCAAGCCCAGCATTGGTCGTGCCATAGGTCATGGTTGGCTCGGGTAGTTTTGAAAAATTTATTTTTTGTGAAATTTACCAAACTAACCATAGCATTGGTCATGCCTCTGATCGTGGCCGATTCAGCCAGTTTTGGAAAATTTTTATTTTTTTGTTTTTTCAAAAGAGTTAGCCCTAGTTTATGAAAAACAGATTTTGTGTGGTCAAACGACATCGGAATTGAGTGATTTTCTTGCCACTGTGTTCATAAGAGAGAGAACTACATGTTAGTATACTGGGTTGCCTCTCGGCTAGCACTGGTTTAATGTCCCGCTCAATAGAACATTCTCAGCCATTCAAAAATATATAGAATTGAAAGAATTGACTGAGGTCAGTGTACTTACTCGGTCTTCCGTATTGTATAGCTTGATACGATGCATGCTTACCTTAAATGTGGTTCCATCTTGTGATCGAAGCTCCACGTACGACACCATACAGGAAGACTTTTTCTATTGCGTATGGCCCACTCCATCGTGATTTCAATTTTCCTGGGAACAACTTCAACCGTGTATTGAATAATATAATGAAATTACCTGGTTTGAACTCACGGGTGAGGATCTGTTTATCGTGCCACTTCTTCGTGTTGTCCTTATAAATCAAGGAACTTTCGTAGGAGTTGTTCCGAAGGTCTTCCAGTTCATGCAATTCAAGGATTCACCTTCGCCCCGCTTTGTCAAAGTCCCAATTGAGTTCTTCTAATGCCCATAACGCCCTGTGTGACAGTTCAATAAGCAAATGGAAATTCTTACCAAATACAATTTTGTAAGGCGTCATACCTAGTGGAGTCTTGAATTCAATGTGATATGCCCAAAGAACATCAGGAAGTGTGAGTGCCCAATCCGTACGAGACGTTGCCACGACCTTACAATTTCTGCAAGATCGTCTTGATTTCTCTCTTCAAGACGTCAACCTGTCCACTTGTTTGAGAGTGATATGTAAGAGCAACTTTATGAGTAACCTCATATTTTATTAACAATTTATAAACTTGGTAATTACCGAAATGCGCACCGCCATCACTAATTACTGCTCACGGTATACCAAATTGGGCAAAGATGACAATTTTGAAAAGGTTGATCACATGTTTTGATTCATTTGTTGGTGTTGCAACACCCTCTACCCACTTTGAAACATAATCGACCGCAACTAAGATGTAGGAGTTGCCCATAGAAGATGGAAATGGTCCCATATAATCTACTCCCCATACATAAAAAGCTCAATTTCAAGAATATTTGTTAAGGGCATTTCATGTATTTTACTCAAATTTCCAGAACTTTGGCAAGAATCACAATTTTGCACAAAGTCATAAGCATCTTTAAGTAAAGAAGGCCAAAACAAACCTAATTGCAATACCGTAGTTGCTGTTTTTTAAGCTCTGGCGTGTCTACCACATGGAGATGAATGATAATGTTCAAGAATGCTTTGAATCTCGTGGTCAGGCACACATCGTTGAAATATGTTGTCAACTCCCTTTTTGAAAAGGTTTGGATCGTCCCAGTAGTAGCGTCGGATGTCAAGACATTTTTATCAAAATCAAAAGGCGCATCTTTATCAAGAAAATGAGTGAGAGGTTTAGCAATTTTGAAAAATCCTGCATGTCCCAAGAAACTGCGTATGCCCTTCACGTTCGTTGGTGGTGGAAGACTTGCTATGACGTCAATCTTTGCCTTTTCCACTTCAATCCCTCGTTCAGAAATCACGTGGCCAAGTACCATGCCTTCTTGAACCATGAATTGGCACTTTGCTCAATTTAGCACAAGGTTAACTTCTTCGCACTTGCATAAGACTTGAGAAAGATTTTGTAGACAGGCATCAAAAGAGGAGCCATAAATGCTAAAATCATCCATAAATACTTCCATTATTTCTTTTATTAAATCCAAAAAGATAGCCATCATACATCTTTGAAAGGTAGCAGCCGTGTTAGATAACCCAAACAACATTCGCCGGTAGGCAAAAGTACCGAAGGAGCATGTAAACGTTGTCTTATTTTGATCATCGGGATGACTTGGGATTTGAAAGAACCCAGGATACCCGTCAAGGAAACAAAGATATTCATGTTTGGCCAATCTTTACAACATTTGATCAATGAAAGATAACGGAAAGTGATCCTTCCTAGTGGCACTATTCACTTTATGATAATCAATGCATATGCACCATCCAGTAACAAGTCTAGTAGGGATCAACTCATTGTTAGTATTCTTAACCACAGTCATACCTCCTTATTTTGGAATCACATGAACAGGACTAACCCAATTACTATCAGAAATAGGATAAATGATACCCGCATCTAATAGTTTAGAAATTTTAGCTTTAACAGTTTCCTTCAGGTTTGGGTTTAGTCTACGTTGATTCTCAATAGAGGTTTTAGTTTCATCAACTAGAGAGATCCTATGCATGAAAATTTTAGGGCTAATCCCTTTGATATCATCAATTGAATAACCGAGAGCATTGCGATGCACACGAAGTAAAGAAATCAATTTTTCTAGTTGCGAATTGGTCAAGTTTGCATTAACAATGACAGGTTGCATCTCATCATCATCCAAGAACACATATTTCAGCGAGGAAAGAAGAGTTTTGAGTGTAGGTTTACTTACCCTTTTCTTACCTGTGACATCGGAATCCGAGATGTCTTTTTTGGATGGTTTCTTTGTTGGTTCGTCTTCATTTTGTTCATTTTCTTTTCCGCTGTCCATTTTTTTGTTTTCGAATATCTCATTCGTTCCTTCTGCAAAAGTGAGTCGAAGTGGTGACTCCTCTTCTAGGACTTCTTCTAGATCATCCATGCTGCAAATTTTCTCCTCATACATAGGCCAGTAAACAAGTTTAGACATTTTAAACAAGATTTTCTCCTCCCCTATGTGAAAAGTAATTCATCCCTCATGAACATCAATGAGGACACCTGCTGTTCGGAGCATTGGTCGTCCCAATATAATAGGTATAGCAACATCCTCATCCATATCAAGAATGACAAAATCAACTGGAAGATAAAATTTACTGACTTGAAGAGGCACATCTTCCAGGATACGTTCCGGATGTTTCATCGATCAATTAGCAAGTTGGAGAACCATGCGGGTAGGTTTGATCGCACCCATGCTCAAACATTGTGCAATGGTGAGAGGCATCACATTAACGCTTGCGCCTAGGTTGCAAAGAGCTCGATTTATGTGTACCATACCTATATTGCAAGGGATGAAGAAGCTCCCTTGATCCCGTAGCTTTGCCGGCGTCTTGTTCTGAATCAAAGCACTACAATTCTCAAGTCAAAGCAACAGTTTGAAATTCACTCAAATGCCTCTTCTTAGTAAGAATGTCTTTCAAGAATTTTCCATAAGAAGGCATTTGAGTTACTAATTCAGTAAAAGGCACAGTCACATTGAGCTTCCTCAATATTTCCACAAACTTTTTGAATTGCATATCGAGTTTTGCTTTTATGTAGCTTCTCAGGAAAGGTGGAGCTAGATTATAAATACGTGTTACCTGATTTTCTCCACTTTTCTTTCCTTTTGGTTCAGCTTCCTTCTCGTCATCCTTTGTCGGTGGTAATGTTACTTCCTCAATTTCACTTCCCGGCGCCGGTTCGATTGGTGGTGTTTGTTCCGGTAGCTTTGTTCCACTCCTTAAGATCATTGTATTAGAAACAAGAGGGTTAGAACAAGCTATGGAATTAATTTGTTCAAAATTCGAGGATTGATAGGTTGAGAAGGAAGAGGTTTAACATTTTTTGGTGCAGGATTTGCCAATTGTGCAATTTGAGTCTAGAGCATGCGGACGTGAGTTGATATGCAGTCTATCTTTTGGCTCATGGACATCTTCTCTTTCTCTTGATTTGCTAGAAAGTTCTCTAGCATGCGCTCCATGTTCGATTGATCTAGTTGTCGTTGGTGTGGTGGCCAATAAGGTTGGTGATTGTGTGGTTGGAATGGTGGATTTGAGCTTGGTATGGGGGATTTTGTTGATGTAGTTGTTGCTGCTCGAAATTCGGTTGTTGGCATTGAGGTTGCTGATTTTGTTTTGACCATGCAAAATTTTGATTGTTGCGCCATCCAGAGTTATAAGAGTTAGAAAAAGCATTACCTTGCCGTTGTTGCGTACCCTAAAAAGCATTTGCCAACTCCATGGATGGGTTAAATTGGCATTCATGGCCATAGTGACCTTGTATGCCACACAATTCACATATAGGTGTAGTCGCATTAATAGATGAAGTAGCAGATGATCCAAGAATAGATAATTTATCAGTTAGAAGTGCTGCCAGTTCGGCCAACTGCGCATTACACTTACATCTATGTTGTTGGTCGGAGTTTGTTGAGCAACTCATTCGGTTCCCCATTGAGTGTAGTTTTGAGTTATACCTTTGATGAGGTTGTATGCTTCAACTACACTTTTGTTCATGAGTGTGCCTCCGGCTACGGCGTCTACGGTCATCTGCGCATTGTAGTTCAATCTGCCATAAAAGTTTGAGCTATAAGCCACTTCTCTAGTCCGTGATGCGAACATTTGATCAACAAGTCCTTGTACGTTCCCAAGCATTGTAAAGTGATTCACCTACCCGCTGAGAAAAAGATGCAATATGGTTGCGAATATGAACAGTTTTAGCAGGAGGGAAAAACTTACCAAGAAAAGCTCATGAGAGTTCATCCCATATAGTGATTGACACTGGAGGAAGAGTGTATAGCCATGCCCTCGCCATCTCGCGTAGTGAGAAAGGAAAGAGCCTCTAACGAAGTGCATCATGTGTAACTCCATGAATTTTGAAAATATCACAATGCTCAATAAACATGTGCACATGTAATGATGGATCTTTAATGGGAAGACCACTAGACTGATTTTGTTGAACCAAATTTAAAACCGCAGGTTTTATTTCAAAGTTATTTGATTCAATCGGTGGTCTAAGAATACCTGACTACAACCCCATGATGAGCGGGATTGCATAATCCTAGAGTCTCTTTTGGTCCTCCATTGATGGTTATTCTTTGATGTCTTCAAAAGTTTGCAAGTTTTTCTCCAATCTTACCTGTCTTGCCTTGTATCGAAGTCGGTGCGCGGTTTTGACAGGTTTGTCCGAGCTATCCAGATTTGCACTACTTCGCTGAAAGGTTAGTGGTGCAAAGTAAAAGAAGAAAAAGAAAAAGAAAAATAGAAGCAAGATTGAGAAGTGAGACTGACTTATATTAGCAAAAATTAATCTAAAAAGATGAATTACCGTTGTTCCCCGGCAACAGCACCAAAAACTTGATCGCATCCAAAGGGGCGTGATTGTGCAATAACCACAAGTGAACGATTGAATGTTGAGCACTTGAGGGTCGAATTCCACGAGAACAAGCGTATTCGTCTTTCTAGCTTAATCGATCACTGATTATATCTAAATGAGTTGGGGGTTTGTTTTTCTACAACTAATTCTACTACTAAATCTATCAATCTAGGGTTTTAAAGCAGTAAAGAACAAGTATGAAATCTAGGGTTTGAAAGTAGGAATGAGAATCTAGGGTTTTGGGAGTTCTCTAACCATCCGACATAATTCTATCCAAGGTCCGAGGATTGCAAGTAAATTTCAATTATTTTCCAAGACAGGGTAAGTTGCCAGTACAGTTGCTGGTACAACAGTCAGAGGATCGCTTCCACTGTTACGTTTGGCAAGAGCCTCTCTCCTGTTCAGGATCCCGCATCAAAGTGCTAAGGACTCAAGAACTCCCCCTAAATTTTTGCTAAGGCTTAACTGTTACATCTGTTGCCGAAACGAGAATTCAAGGTTTAGAGGAAGAAAACATTAGTAAATAACTCCAAAACATGAGATCAAGACCGAGGATGAATGATGACTTCTGGATTATGTCATTCCTAACCCTAGAAGGGATCTACTCGCAAAAAGCCATAATAATGTAGAAATAATAGTAAAAATTAAATAAAAACTCACTTGATTGCTTGAGAATTGAATTGGTTGTCCTTGTCAGCTTACAAAAGCAGGAAAAATAGAGAAGGGGGCTCTGATAGAGATATGCCCTAGAGGAAATCATGAAGATGGTTGTATCATGTCATGTTTATGAATTCTTATTATATTTCTTGAATAAAGTATCACTTTTATCGATCAACAAGTATGTGACTTGTTCGTGGAACTCTTCATAATGATATATGAATTGTCTCAATTTACTTACACCTTTATCAGTGATACTTATTCTAAACATCCTTGAATTTTGGCATTACATGAAATAATAATGCAAGATAAGTCAGCACGATCATTGATTGATAGCTAAGTTTAATAGACCATGGATATGAGATATCAAGTCAATGTCGTGAACACATGTTGGAGAACATGTTGGTCGGATTGACCCAACTTGAAACACTATTGAGATTTTATGTGTCATCAGTTTGTTTCTAACAGTTATTTTTGGTTTATCTTTAAACCTGAGATCATCATGGTTTCATAGATGTGTAGTAGCATACCTTGGTGTCATCAACCGTTGCTTTTAACTGAGTAGTCATAAAGATGACATACAGATATGTTATGAACCATGTGGTTGGAAGTGAATGGTAGAAATTAAATTTGCCCTTCTCATATCTTGAGAGATATCTTTGGTGATCCGGGAGGATCTTCAAGTCTTGATCGCATACGGTTTCGTGTCCTTAACCGTGATCGGAAAGATTTCGCGACCATGGATTGGTCTGGGACCATGGATTGGTCCTCTGGTTGGAATTGTAATCCGATCCGAATATATATAACTAAGTTTATCTGTTTAGGATTAGTTAGTTATATGAGTCTAATATGTTTAGGTTACTGAGTGTGATACGTACTCATACGATTGGACTATAAATACCTTGTAATAGGTCTAGTTTAGATCATCGAAAAGTCATAGAACTTATTTGAGTTTTAGACACTTATAATTCCTTCGACGTAGGCAAGTGTGTCTAACGTTCGACGTGTAAAGCCCTCTTTGAAATAAAGAGTTGTGCAATTACTTTGGGTTTCAGTATTTTCGAGTAAGATCCCGTTATTCCGCATATCAGAATTTGGGCGAGCCTAGTGCGAAAACCAAGGCTAGGTCTCAAACGGATCAAGTTGTATCAGAGCAACTTTCCTATCTTGTGGATGGTGAAGACTTGCCAGGGTTACAAAACCTCCGGTGAAACTTCAGGCGATCAATTGATGGTTCCTAAGGCCGCATCTCCGACAATGTCTGATGATACCTCCATTCAAGCTAATCTAGCGCGAACAAGTGGCTAAGCTCTCCACCGACATGGAAACCGTACTTGCTTGGATTAAGCAGCAGGCCATGATTGTACCTCCTGAAGTAGGGAAGGTTATGGGTGTGAAGACTAGTGAAGACTTGCACGGGGCAGACGAAGATGAAGACAAAGGCGACCATAAGGCCGACGACTTCGCCAACACCTCCTTAGCTGTCAGATCTTTCAAGGTTGACGCTAAGATTGAAATACCCATATATGATGGGGTGATCGATGCTGAGAAACTGGATTCTTGGATCGATCAACTTGAGACCTACTTTGACCTGAAAGGGTTCAGTAGTACTCAAAAGGTGAAGTTCGCACCTTTGAAGATGAAGGACCACGCCAAGACTTGGTGGAAGGCCCTTGTTGCCAGTGGTGAAGCTGACGACCTTGCGTGGGGTCAATCAAATGATTTCCGTGACAAGAATTCTATCCGATGGGTTACCTCAAGGAAAGATGGGAGCGTTGGCACAGATTGTACCAACGGCGCTACCAGATCGTCCAAGGCTATACGACGGAGTTTCGGCGACAAGCAATGGTCATCGGCATCTCACTGTCCGATCCTCAGGTATTTTGAAAATACACGTCTAGACTTCAGAAATCGATCAGTACGGAGCTAAGTCTGTTCGGCGCCCAGGACATCGCGACTGCAAGCACAACTGCTATGGCGATCGAGAAGAAGAACAAATCCCACAGCGACAAAAGAACAAAGGAAAGTGCGACATCGACATAGAAAAAGCTGAGTCCGAAGAGGAACGCTTCAAAATCGGGCACGGGTGCCTTTTGTGGACATTGTCAAGTCGCAGGACATACTAAGGACAAATGCTACAAGCTTCATCCTAAACTTCGACCGAAGAAAAACAGACCAGGGAAAAGAACAGCCACGGCTACTGTGACTTCACCCGACGAAGAAGTTGTTTGAGTGAATTCGGTTAATGAGGTGGATACGACCTTGTCTCTGATGGCAATGCCGAAGGAGAAGGGTTTGGATCCACCGAACGACCATCACCCAAAGGAGGACTTGTTCACCATCAACATCCAGGTGAAGCACAAAGTGGTCGTAGCGATATTCACTGGGTTGAAGATGACCACACACCCGCGACCATATCCGCTGGGTTGGTTTACATCCGACGTGAACCAACAGATTACGAGTCAGCGTGTGTTGAAGTTTGCAATCTCTGCACGGTATATCGATGAGGTGCAATGCGATGTTGCCCCTATCGATTTCTGTCAGGTGATCTTTGGGAGTCCGTATCTGTATGATCGAGACGCTCACTTCCATCGGCGTGCGCAAGAGTATGACCTCACCAAAGACGGATTTAAGTTTGTAATCAGTAGAGACATTCACGTCAACACTTCAAACTTGATTACCGCAAATCAAGCCAAACAAATTGTTAATGCATGTCACAAGTATGTGCTTGTCATGATTCAACCCATTGGTCAAGGTGAGGGTATTTGACTAGCGTTGTCGTTGGTGTGTCGAGAGGATTCTGGCCATTTGTCGGGACTGCTGGAGAAATACAGTGATATATTCGAGACTACCCAGGGTCGTCCGCCGAAACATCCAGTCAAGCACGAAATTCAGCTTGTGTCCGATGCGACACTGCCCAATCTGAGTATTGGAGAATGAAGAGATCAAGAGACAACTTGGTGAGTTGCTGAACGATGGTGTCATTCAACCGAGTAGTTCACCTTGTGGATCTCTTGTGGTGTTAGTGTCAAAGAAAGATGGGACTTGGAGTATGTGCATCGACTACTGAGCACTGAACAAGATCACCATCAAGAACCGGTACGCCCTCCCTCGTATTGACGACCTGCTAGACCAATTGAAGCATGCTGTTGTCTTCTCCAAATTGGATCTTAGGTCAGGATATCATCAAGTCAGCATCCGAGGGGAGGATATATGGAAGACCGCGTTCAAAACACGACAAGGTCTGTTCGAAGGGCTGGTCAAGCGGTTTGGTCCCTGCAACGCCCCGGCAATGTTCATGCGTCTTATGAATGACGTATTGAGACAGTTCATTGTTGACTTTGTGACCGTTTACCTCGACGACATACTAGTTTATAGTCATTCGTGGGATGAGCACTTCATTCATGTCGAAAAGGTGTTCGAACAACTGTGGCAACATCGACTTCGCCTCAATTTTAAGAAGTGTGAGTTTGGCCAGTAAACTCTACTTTACCTCGGATTCATGGTCGACAACGGTACGTTGCAAATCGACTCGGACAAGGTAAAAATGATTCACGAGTGGTCGCAACCACAAACAATTATAGATGTGCGTAGTTTTTTGGGAGCATGCCAATATCTTCGGAAGTTTATCTGACACTTCTCGATTGTGGCTTCTCCATTGCATGCATTAACTAGGATTGATCAGAAATTCGAGTGGGCAGGGGAAACATGAGGACACGTTTCTCTTGCTGAAGAGGAAGATCAGCGAGGCGCCTGTGTTAGCTTTGCCGAATCTACAGAAACCATTCGAGCTAGAAACCGATGCCTCAGATTATGCAATGGGCGGAGTGCTCATACAAGAAGGTCGACCAGTGGCATATCACTCCGAGTTATTATAGAGCGCTCAGAAGAACTACCCGACGTACGATAAGGAGTTGTGCGCACTGCATCAGGCCGTGAAACATTGGCAGTGTTATCTCTTGGGTAAAGAGACTGTTGTCCACATCGACCATCAACCGTTGCAATATTTACAAACTCGGTTCAAGCTACAACAAGCACGACACATGAAGTGGATGTCGTATCTGTAGCAGTTTAATCTGGTGATTAAGTTAAGAAGGGCGTACACAACAAATTGGCGGACATGTTGTCACGACCACCAGTTACGACCCTCTGTTTATCAGTGTTTATGCAGATTGAGCCATCATGTCATGATGACTATGCCACTATGTACAGTGAAGACTCCGATTTTCAAACAGCATTGACTGAGCTCGAAACAGGGAAACGTACGGAGTTTGTTCGTCGAGAAGGACTCTTGTACAAAGGAAATTTACTTTGCATACCTCGTGGAGCACCTCGAATTCAATGGTTGCGAGAAGCACACACATCGAAGGTAGCTGGTCACTTTGGGGTTACAAAGGCGTTGCAAAATCTTCAACGACATGTGTTTTGGCCGCGTGTGCAGCAAGATGTAGCTAGTTTCGTTCGAGTTTGTGGTCTCTACAGCATCTTGAAACTGGCAAACAAAAAATTAGGTTTGTACACTGCTTTGCCAGTTCCATTGCGACCATGGGAGAGCATATCCATGGATTTCTTGGGAGGGTTGCCTAAGACCCGACGTGGCAACGACTATCTATTCGTGGTCGTTGATCGGTTCTCCAAAATGATTATTCTTATATCTTGTCGAAAGACTATCACGAGAGAAGAAGTAGCTCGGGTATTCTTTCAAAATGTTTGGACACACTTCGGACTGCCGACTTCTATTGTGTTTGATCGCGATACCCAGTTCCTTAGTCACTTTTGGTGATCGCTCTGGATGATGATGGACACCAAGCTAAAGAGGAGTCTGCTTTTCATCTGCAAACTGATGGTCAAACCAAGGTGGTAAATCACACAATCATTCATCTCTTGAGAGGATATAACTCGAAGTACCCGAAGACCTGGGATGAAAGCATACCGTACCTGCAGTTTGCTTTTAATCGAGCAGTGCATGGTTCGACTGGAAAGTCACCGTTTGAGTTCTGTTTAGGATTTCTACCACAGAGTCCTTTCGACATGGAGTTTGTGATCCCTACCTCAGCATAGAACAACAAGGAAGCATCTGATCAGGATTGAGCACAAAAGTTCCTGGAAGGTATTCAACGACTCCATCGTGAGGTTGAACAAAACTTGCTGAAAGCTCAACTCAAGTATAAGGTGCGACACGATCGGCACCGAGTTGATGCGCAATTTCAAGAAGGTGATATGGTATGGCTACATTTGAGTAAGAAGAGACTTAAAGGTGAAGGTAAGAAACTCAAACCCATTCGTTATGGTCCTTTTCGGATTTTGCTGAAAGTGGGTAATAATGCTTGTCAGCTCGAGTTACCTCCATAGATGGATATTTACTCCGTTGTTAATGTTGAGCACCTCAAACCCTTCGAGCCTTCAATGTTGGATGATGAGCCAGATACTATAGTACCATCTGTTGAAGACTTGGTCTATCAACGAGAAAAACCTCTACGCGAAGATGTGATTCTGGAGGAGAAGGTGACTATCACCCGCAGTGGCACAAAGGAGACTTTCCGAGTTGGTCGGAAAGATCAACGAGCATGTGCGGCAAAGTGGTACACTAGAGAACATGGACAAGCCAAATTTCCACATCACTAGTTTGACCAAGAGGTCGCAACAGGGGTTGGCTCCTTCTCAACAAGGGAGTCATGATCCGGGAGGATCTTCAAGTCCTGATAGCATATGGTTCATGTCCTTAACCGTGATCGGAAATGTTTCGCGACCATCGATTGGTCCTCTGGTCGGAATTGTAATCCGATCCGAATATATATAACTAAGTTTATTTGTTTAGGATTAGTTAGTTATATGAGTCTAATACGTGTAGGTTACTGAGTCTGATACGTACTCATACGATTGGATTATAAATACCTTGTAATAGGTCTAGTTTAGATAATTGAAAAGTCATAGAACATATTTGAGTTTTAGACACTTATAATTCCTTTGACGTAGCAAGTGTGTCTAATGTTAGACGTGTAAAGCTCTCTCTGAAATCAAGAGTTGTGCAATTACTTTGGGTTTCGGTATTTCTGAGTAAGATCCCGTTATTCCGCATATTAGAATCTGGGCAAGCCTAGTGCAAACACCAAGGCTAGGTCTCAAACGGATCATTTGGGCCCCTTGATGTAATTAGACTAAGAAAGTGTATGACCGTGCTGAATATAGTTGACAGTCCACTATGGATAAATGTTAATCCATTACAAGATCGAGAAAGGACCGAGCTATTCAAGGATGACACGTTTCTCACCTTGAGTTCGATCTGGAATCATGAGGCAAAGAGATAATCCATGATAAGTTGTATAGGTTCATTGGATATGATATTCATGTTCATGCGGGTAGTCATAATGTCTTGCTAGTGACCGCTTATGACTTGTGATTTGAAAAGTTGTTTCCGATCGCTACCAAATATACATGAACTTACAGGGTCACACACTTAACGGGTTGGAGTATTTATTCAGATGGGATCCGAAATGGGTTCCCTATTGGTAATAGGTTTACCATTGGGATTAGGGTTCGTATTTGAGTAGGACTAATCTGCAAGACCTTATAAAAGGAGGCCAGGTGGGCATGCAAAACATATCTGATATCTGATCTATTCGGGTCGACACTACCATCCACGAGATAGATCTCATAAAAACCTAGCCACTTGTGCTAGTGCTAGCACACGAACACGTGGTGCTTCTTCCCCGGACGTGTGGACTTCCGTAGAGGTGCAGTTGCTACTGCTGTACTGCTGGTCACGATCCAGTTGCGACATCGACTCTTCTTGTGTTGTTGTGTTGTCGCATCTGCTCATCTAGTTGTAAACCTTTTGATCTATGGTATTATGCTTGCATGGTTCTTGGGTTTTTGGGTTAAAATTTTTGAAATTATCGCTAGAGTAGCAATTTTTAAATTATTTTCTTAGAAGAGAACATGTTTAATTGAGCCAAAAGTTTCTCTATTTATAGTACATGGGTTAACGTGCCCAAAAATAACTCCTTGACGTGTAGGCGACGAAGTCTGGCTTCAAACGACATGAGAATGGATAAATCTGAGTCAAAATTGACCAGATTCGACCAATTCTGATCTAACCCAACTAAAATCGACCAAATTTGGCTAAAACCAACCAAATCTGACCAATTCTAGTCAAACTCGACCAAAACTGACTAGTCCTGGTCAAAACTGATTAAAACCGACCAATTGATGATGCATCCTTTGGTCCCGATCTTCACGGCGTAGGATCACGAACACGATAACTTACTGAAAACAGCCAAGATAACTAGTGCAACCTAACAAATAAAACTCGAAACCAACCACCGTGGCAATACGGCAACCTGAATCGAGGATTCGTCCAACCACACTCTTATGAAACTAACCAACACAACCTGCAATCAAACGGAGCAGGAGCACCGATTGGGAGTCGATGATACGACCGCTTCTGTAATTTCGCGAGGAAATCACAAGAGCAAAGGGGTAGAGATCACTCTCGGAAATTGTTAGCACACAGCTGAACAAAAGGGATTGGTATTTGCTTCTCCAAAAATAATTCCTCTTAACACAATATATAGTGGATATTCATACTAGAGAACAACCCTTCTAGTTAGGTGTGAAAAGACTCTTAAGACTCTGAAGATAAGCTAGCTGAAAGGTCACCACGAAGTAATTCGCGCGCGGCTGTTTGGCTTCTGTGCAGCCAGCACTAAAATGGTGATTACTCCTAATTGGGAAGTCCAAAAGATGAGCCGTTTGTTGTGTTGGAAAGTATACTCGATAAGCTTTCCATCCATGTGCATTATGCATTCAGAAACGTCAAAATATTGGGTCGTACAACTTGTGAAAGTTGCAGTACTTGTCACGTGACACGTCTCAACTTTGGGCAGCACCCATGTTTGCCTCCACGCAATCTTCCTTATCCTCCATGTCCTCCACGTAGGCCTTCTTAGCTGGACCATCTTCTATCTCCTCATATGTGAACCTGTTGGGGGAAATCTCCACGCGGTCAAGTCCAGGTAAGTTCATGATTGCCCGGGACAGTGGCCTCCGGTGCCTGCCCCGGGCGCCGCCTTTTAGGCTCCCGGGACCGTGCCTCCGGGGCATGTCCCGGGCGCCGCCATTTGGCCCCCGGGACCGTGCCCCCCGGGCCTGTCCCGGGCGCCGCCATGTGCCCGGGGACAGTGGCCTCCGGTGCCTGCCCCGGGCGCCGCCTTTTAGGCTCCCGGGACCGTGCCCCCCGAGCATGTCCCGGGCGCCGCCATTTGGCCCCCGGGACCGTGCCCCCCGGGCATGTCCCGGGCGCCGCCATGTGCCCGGGGACAGTGGCCTCCGGTGCCTGCCCCGGGCGCCGCCATTTGGCCCCCGGGACCGTGCCCCCCGGGCATGTCCCGGGCGCCGCCATGTGCCCGGGGATAGTGGCCTCCGGTGTCTGCCCCGGGCGCCGCCTTTTAGGCTCCCGGGACCGTGCCCCCCGAGCATGTCTCGGGCGCCGCCATCTGGCCCCCGGGACCGTGCCCCCCGGGCATGTCCCGGGCGCCGCCATGTGCCCGGGGACAGTGGCCTCCGGTGCCTGCCCCGGGCGCCGCCATTTGGCCCCCGGTACCGTGCCCCCCGGGCATGTCCCGGGCGCCGCCATGTGCCCGGGGACAGTGGCCTCCGGTGCCTGCCCCGGGCACCGCCTTTTAGGCTCCCGGGACCGTGCCCCCCGGGCATGTCCCGGGCGTCGCCATGTGCCCGGGGACAGTGGCCTCCGGTGCCTGCCCCGGGCGCCGCCTTTTGGGCTCCCGGGACCCTGCTCTCCGGAAGAGGTCCCGGACGTCACTGCCCTCCTAAAAGGTAAAATCCCTGTTTGTTTATCACATGCGGGTCACGCGAGGGACGCCTCGGGAATCAGCGACCACCTGTCAAGCATCCAAGACGTTTGACCGGGAGAAGGACGGTCCTGCCCTTCAATCCGACGGTGGCTCCCGGGGTAGTTTAGGTTTTTTGCTTTTTTTTGGGGCTATAAATAGCCCTTGTACCCCTCTGTTGTAAAGGATCAGTTCATTATCATTTGGAATAGCTAATCTCACAGACGTGCTCCGGAAGCCTCTCCCCCGGAGAGAGCTCCCCCAGCCGACTCCGGTCGGGAGCGCGTCGACAGGACTAGGGCCCCCACTGGGACCCGAACCTGTATAAATCCTCGTGTCTTTTCTTGTGTTTGTCCGGCGGGGGAGGACCGGTCGCCCGGTCAACCCGCGCTGCGTAATCTCCGCTAGGATCGTCCTCAAAACCTGCCGGGGTATTCTTAATACCACGACAGAACCTAAGTAGCAAAAGTGTAGAACATTTAGGTAGTATAAAATTCTCATCATTTGTAATGTCAATTTCAGCAAGGAGTGAAGTCACGTCTTGTTGTAGATTCTTTGGACGACGTCGAGTGATCGGTCCATTGTATTCTTGATCAGATCTTTGGTCTACATGCGAAGGTGCAAGACGTGCTGGGATGACCTCATCATCCTACCCCTCTTGACAAGGAGTCGTCCTCGACTCTGATTCTTCCGAGCCAAAGAACGGTGTAAGATTAGCAACATTGAATGTCGTGCTAACACCATAGTCTCCAGGAAGCTCAATCTTGTATGTATTGTCATTCACTTTGGCCAAAACTTTGAATGGCCCATCTCCTTGTGGCATCAGCTTTGATTTGCGTTTCTCAGGAAAACGCTCCTTGCGTAGATGTATCCAAACTAAATCGCCGGGTTTGAATATCATCTTCTTTCTGTTCTTGTTTGCCTTCTTAGCATAGTACTTGGTTTTCTTCTCGATTTCTTCCTTCGTCTTCTCATGTATCTTCTTTATATATGCAATACGCTGAGAGGCTTCCATGTTACTCCTTTCTTGCAATGGCAGCGGCAACAAATCTATAGGAGCAATTGGTTTGAATCCATAAACAACTTCAAAAGGACACATGTTGGTAGTGGAGTGGATAGCCCTGTTATAAGCAAATTCCACATGCGATAAGCATTCTTCCCACTCTTTCAAGTTCTTCTTGATCATTGTCCACAGCAACATGGAGAGTGTCCTATTCACCACTTCTGTTTGTCCATCTGTTTGCGGATGACAAGTTGTCGAAAACAGCAACTTCGTTCCAAGCTTTGCCCATAACGACTTCCAAAAGTAACTCATGAACTTTGCATCACGATCGGAAACAATTGTTTTTGGCATGCCATGTAATGTCACAATTTCCCTGAAAAATAAAGAGGCTACATGGGAAGCATCATCGCTTTTATGACAGGGTATAAAATGTGACATCTTGGAAAATCTATCAACCACTACAAAAATGGAATCCATCCTCCTCTTTGTCCGAGGTAAACCCAAAGCAAAGTCCATGCTAATGTCTTCCCAAGGTACACTAGGAACAGGTAATGGAGTATATAAACCATGGGATTTCAGTTTTGACTTAGCTTTGTGGCAAGTGTTGCAGCGTTGCACATATCTCTCCACGTCCCTTCTCATCTTTGGCCAATAGAAATGATCGGCCAGCAGCTCGTAGGTCTTTTTCCATCCAAAGTGACCCATCAGTCCTCCTGCATAAGCTTCCTGGCTCACATTCACAGGAGTTGGCCATTCCTTGATTGCTTGCACCTTTGACTCATCAACTTGAATTCCATGACCTGAAACAACAAAGCCAAGAAACACAACTTGTTCTGTACAAAATGTGCACTTCTCTAGGTTAGCAAACAATTTCTCCTTTCTAAGCACATCCAAAACTATCGAATATGATCAATATGCTCCTCAAATGTCTTGCTGTAAATTAAGATGTCATCAAAATAAACAACAACAAATTTTCCTATGAATACTCTCAAAAAATGATTCATCAATCTCATGAATGTACTAGGTACATTTGTCAAACCGAAAGGCATAACTAACCATTCATACAATCCAAATTTTGTTTTGAAAGCAGTTTTCCACTCATCTCCAACTTTCATTCTTATTTGATGGTAACCACTTCTCAAATCAATTTTAGAAAATATCATAGAACCACTCAATTCATCAAGCATATCATCAAGCCTAGGAATAGGATGATGATAACGAACAGTTATGTTATTGATGGCCCTACAATCAACACACATTCTCCAAGAACCATCTTTCTTTGGCACCAAGATCACAGGGACAGCACATGGACTTAAACTCTCTCGCACATAACCTTTATCTAAAAGTGCTTGCACTTGCCTTTGTATTTCCTTGGTTTCTTCAGAGTTGGTGCGGTATGGTGGCCGATTAGGTAGTGCAGCTCCCGGAATGAGATCAATTGGTGCTCAATGCCACGCAAAGGAGGAAGTCCAGCAGGTGATTCTTCTGGAAAAATATCTTGGTAATCCTGCACAAGATGAGACATAGCACTAGGAAGAGATGTTATGTCATTAGCTGAAAGCAATGTGTCTTTGTACACAAGTACAATGAGTATGTGGTTTGGGTGATTCCTCACATCTCTCATTTCAGATTTGGTGGCTATCATGACTAAATTCTCTCCCTCTATCTTCTTTTTACCTTTCATATTTGGCTTGTGGCGCTCACTCACTGATTTGTGGAGGGCATTCATATTCTTTTGCTGTTTTTCACTCTCACTAATCACCTTCACTTCTGAATTCTTTTGCAAATGTTCAGCCATGATTTGTTGGGGCGTCATAGGTTTAAGAACCAAGTCCTTTCCCTTCCACTTGATTGTTAAATTGTTTGTGCGGCCACAATGTTGGGATGAACGATCATATTGCCATGGCCTTCCTAACAGTAGATGACACACTGTCATGGGTGCCACGTCACATTCCACGGTGTCAACATATTCACCAATCTTGAATGATACTTTCACTCTGTGAGCAATCTTGATGGAACCAGAATCATTCAACCATTACACATGATATGGGTGAGGATGTCGCAGCAGCTTCAATCCAAGCTTTTCAACCATCTCTTTGCTTGGAAGATTATGGCAGCTTCCACCATCAATGATCACCTTGCATATCTTGTCTTCAACTTTGGCTCTTGTTTGAAAGAGATTATGGCACTGTCCATTTTCATCTTCTTTCAGCTGCACACTCAAGATTTGAGTGACTACGAGAGCAGTCCCTCTCTCAAATTCACAAATTTTTCGCCATCATTTTCTTGTGCTTCTTCTAATGGTGTTTCATCAGCATCTTGTTCTTCTTCACTTGCTGATTCATACTCCCCTAGGTCATTAACAAGTACCACACGGTTGTTTGGACACTCCTTGATAACATGACCACGGCCTCCACACTTGAAGCACTGAATTTGGCTACTTCGGGCTGTAGAACTGACTGATGAGGTTGCTGATGAAGTGGGTTTCGTTGCACTTGGAGCAGCTGTGGTTTTGCTGCTGAAATCTCTGTGAGTATTAGAGCGTGTACCACCATTTGCACTTGTGGTGGTAGCTCGGCCTTCAGCAAACCTTGGGGTAAACTTGTTTCCATTTGTTGTCACCTTTGTACCGAATGAACCAGCTCTACTTGACTTAGTATCTTGCTGCAATTGACGCTCAGCCTTAGTAGCTTGGTGTACCAATTCAATAAGTGTGCGATATGGCTGAAATTCAACAATTCGTTGAATGTTGCGATGCAATCCCGACATGAAGCGTGCAATAGTTTGCTCTTCATCTTCAACTACATTGGCCCTGATCATAGCCTTCTCCATTTCTTTATAATATCCTTCAACTGAGAGACTTCCTTGATTCAAATTCTGCAGCTTGTTAAAAAGATCACGACGGTGATGCTTAGGGACAAATCTCGCTCGCATTTCCCGTTTCATTTCAGCCCAGGTAGCAACAACGCCTTCTCCAGCGTCTTCTCGCTCATTCAGGACTTGTTCCCACCAGATTAGGGCATAATCTTCAAACTCAAGAGCAGCCATTGCTATCTTCTTCTCTTCAGAGTAGTTATGCAAGCGAAAAATCTTATCAACCTTCAACTCCCATGAGAGATAGGCTTCAGTATCAGATTCACCATTAAATTTTGGCATGGTGAATTTTAGCTTACCAAACCTCTCCTCCTCGGCCCGACGACATTGGTTATGGCCTCGACGGCGATTACCATTATTTTGGGGCTGGTAGGGGTCATCTTCCTCTGATTCATCATCAAATTCAGCAGCGTTTTCATTTCGTTGGCCGCGGCCTCTTCCTCTTCCACGACCAAAAGCTTCTTCCCCATTCCCACGACCTGGACCTGGGGGTCTCATGGCTCGGGCAGCAGCTCGATCTCTTCGTGCTCGCAGTGGTATTGGAGGTTGGGCAGCAGCTTCGTCATCATTTTCATCTATTTCTTCATCTTGGTTAGCTGTACTGTTGGCACCACGTCCTTGATCTCGAAGCTGAGCTAGAAGAGCTTGAAGATCTTGGGACATTCTCTCTTGTCTCTCCTCCAATCTTTGTCTCAGCTCATTGAATTGTGCCATTGTGACACAATCATCAATCTCTGGTTCTTTGGACATCCTTTCTGCACTGTTAGTGAATACGAGCAGCAAGTATATGTATGAAAATTAATTTGTGGATCTCTCAACCTCACCTTCTCTTACCAACTGAAGCTCTTATGCTTTCCCTGAAAATTACAGAAGTATATGTGTGGTGGTAAGTGATGGTTAGACGAATACACGACCAGTGTTCTGTCTACGATGGTTTCTTTGTGGAGCTTGGTAG
Organism: Pharus latifolius; assembly: GCA_019359835.1. Lineage (NCBI taxonomy): Eukaryota > Viridiplantae > Streptophyta > Magnoliopsida > Poales > Poaceae > Pharus > Pharus latifolius. The sequence continues at coordinate 23,087,966 of CM033326.1, forward strand.
GGAATGATGCACAAATAACAATCTGAATTTCAGATATTGTAAAGCTAAGTAACAATCCAAACTAGCAGCCCAATGTCTAGCACTGATCACAAGTTAGGAATGATGTATATGAGCAACTCACATGCAAAGAAAATTCTGATTTTGATGCAAACAAGGATTATGCTAGGGATTGATGGTTCCTGAGATATACCTAGCAAAATTTCACCAAAGAAGGATAGCAATCTGGTTGCACAACGTTTTTTTTTTGAGATTTCAACACTTGTGCATATAAACAATACAATCTGTTCTTTCACTTCTTTTCTCAACTCTTTTTTTTTACCTTTTTTTAACTTTTTTTTTAACAAACTGAAAGCAACTAACAGATATAGCACTTGCACAACTTGAACATATAATCTCAGCACAACCAGAGGCTAGAGCAAAGTTTTCGCGAAGGAGGAAATGGACTAATACTCTTTTTTTTTTTTGGTTTTCAAATGTAGATACAAATGATATGGAGAGATAAATGGCTCAAGGGACACGCAAAGGAAATTATGATCAGCAACAAGAACAAAGACTCTAATGGACAGAAACTTAACTAAACTCACCAAAATAATAGATTGAAGAACGACTAAAACAATTTTTTTAAGGCTTTTTAGTGGATAGGACATAACACAAATATATGTAGCTAAGGGTAAAGAATCCTACCGTGGCAACGAAAGCTCTGATACCAGATGATGCGTCCTTTGGTCCCGATCTTCACGGCGTAGGATCATGAACACGATAACTTACTAAAAACAGCCAAGATAACTAGTGCAACCTGACAAATAAAACTCGAAGCCAACCACCGTCGCAATACGGCAACCTGAATCAAGGATTCGTCCAACCACACTCTTATCAAACCAACCAACACAACCTGCAATCAAACAGAGCAGGAGCACCGATTGGGAGTCGATGATGCGACCGCTTCTATAATTTCGCGAGGAAATCACAAGAGCAAAGGGGTAGAGATCACTCTCGGAAATTGTTAGCACACAGCTGAACAAAAGGGATTGGTATTTGCTTCTCCAAAAATAATTCCTCTTAACACAATACATAGTGGATATTCATACTAGAGAACAACCCTTCTAGTTAGGTGTGAAAAGACTCCTAAGACTCTGAAGATAAGCTAGCTGAAAGGTCACCACGAAGTAATTCGCGCGCGGCTGTTTGGCTTCTGTGCAGCCAGCACTAAAATGGTGATTACTCCTAATTGGGAAGTCCAAAAGATGAGCCGTTTGTTGCGTTGGAAAGTATACTCGATAAGCTTTCCATCCATGTGCATTATGCATCCAGAAACATCAAAATATTGGGTCGTACGACCTGTGAAATTTGCGGTACTTGTCACGTGACACGTCTCAACTTTGGGCAGCACCCATGTTTGCCTCCACGCAATCTTCCTTATCCTCCATGTCCTCCACGTAGGCCTTCTTAGCTGGACCATCTTCTATCTCCTCATATGTGAACCTAAGTAGCAAAAGTGTAGAACTTTTAGGTAGTATAAAATTCTCATCATTTGTAATGTCAATTTCAGCAAGGAGTGAAGTCACCTCTTGTTGTAGATTCTTTGCACGACGTCGAGTGATCGGTCCATTGTATTCTTGATCAGATCTTTGGTCTACATGTGAAGGTGCAAGACGTGCTGGGATGACCTCATCAATTTTGACCAGTAAAAGCCACTGAAACAGAGTTCACCATGACCAAATTTGATTAGGACATGTTTTCAACCAGTTGTTCATATTCGACCGGGACTCTTTTTGACCACATGCTCTTGTTCGATCAAGTCTCTTTTTCTCATCTAGCCGTGTTTGATTAGGTCTCTTTCTAACATAGTTGTGTTTGACCAGGTGTTTTGTCCGACGTATATTCGATCAAGGCCCTTTTGCTGTCCATTTTAGGTTTCTTAGTCGAATTTGGCCCAAACGAAGTCGAAATCTTCTCAAATTTGGTAGGTTTGGTCCTTGAAACATGGCAATCACAGCTAGGAAAGTAATTTGTAAAATTAATATAAAATTATACATAAAATGTCTCATCAAAAGAGTTTTAAGCATGATTTGGCATGTTTTTAGTAGCAAACTTAGGGTAAAAATGTTACCAATTTAACACTTATCAGCCTCCTTTAAGCTTGAGGCAAAGAGCATTGGTGATGCTTTGACTTTTGACCTTAGCAACGTAGGTGCAGAAAAAGAAGAAGAAGAAGCAGCTCCCATCTTGAATAGTAATGGAGCAATAGAATCTTGCTTCCGTAGGGCTGATGTAGTAGAATCTCCTGCTGGGGTTGAAGGGCCATATAACGACAGCTGCGAATGACTTTTCACAACTTAAATGCTTGTCCCTATAGGGATGGTGCAATGAGGAACTTTGTCTGTGTAGGAAGGGTTGAACTCGGCGCAATCAGAGCATCTACAGCTGGTGTTCATTTTTCTTGCTGCTTCCCAGGAACTTCACTTGGAAAATAGTATTTCACATCTGCATGATGCGATCTTGGAAGGTGTATGGGTTGGTGTTGGCAACTATCCTCTGTTGCTCTCCATTGTTGTCTTTGAACTTGAGGCATTGATGTAGAGTTGACAGAACTAATCAGTACTTGTGTATCCAGGGTCTTCCCAGCAGTGTAGAGTAAGAGGTGTTCACTTTGATGACAAAGAACCACACCTTGAAACTGAAAGTTGATATTTGGAGCTTCAGAGTAATTGCCCTTATGGCTGTTTTTCCTTGATTGTCAAAGCCACATATCATCACATCTGTGGGCTCCAAGTCTTGGAAGGATGCTTACCGAAGATCCTGGATCAACCAAAACTCATTGGAGGTAGGCACTTAAAATGTTCCCTTCCACATAGAGAGGAAGGTTGTGATCGCCATTCACTATGACCTTGTCTTCTTCAGAAAATGTGATCTCATTTGTGTGGGTGGAGTTGTAGAGAAGACGGTGCTTCACCATTGCCACTTCATACACCTCAGGAGTTTGTAACGCTTTAATAAGGGCGTGCTGAAGATTGGGCACCAATACTAAAGCATCATACACACTCAAGAGTACAGGAATGCGCTTTAGATGTGCAAGATGTTATAATCAATTGCCTACTGCACTTGCTTTTCTTCTTCAACGGCCCGAACATTTGGAGCACCACTTGGTACATTGGCAGTCTTGTTAAGTAAGGCCTTCTCTTTTTCTTCTCTGCACAACCGAGACTTGTGAGGTTTCGGACAAGCCTTGCCTACTCCAGATTCATGTTGACTTCTTCTACTTGATCTTCTGTAGGTAGAACATCAGCATGAAGTACTTCATGTTCTTGTGGCATGAACATCTCCTCTGAATTAGATGCATTGGAGTTGCAACCTACAAGAATCACATTGCACGAGGCAATGTTTGAAGATGGTGATACTTTAGCATCAGGCGCCCCTACTGGTGCAGAGGGTTGCCCCTAGCTTTAGGCAAGAATTGTGCCAAAGTAGAAAGAGTGCAGCTCGGTTGAGGAAAAGATTTGTCGCCTTCTGACAGAGGGGCAAATGTTGGCGGCATATGTTGACGACTCGGGTCACGTTGTCTTCAACATGCTGATGATTTGATCAGCGAGGTGGAAGCATGATCCTGAGTGCGCTCCTGAAGCTTTTGTCATGGGCCTCTTCGTTCTACCTCCCACGGTCTTCCTCCCTCATTGGAAAGAATTGGAACCGGCCAATGATTGGCTAGTTGGTGCTCTACTTGCTCAAGTGGGAACCACAAGCCTCCATTTCATCATCTGCTTGAGCGGGTGGAGAACCTTCACGAACTGTCGTCATGTTTGCAACATGGTAGTCCGGATTGACATCTTGAGGCTCTAAAGTAAGCGTCTTCTCATCAATTGCCCTTTAAAGCCACTCCTTGAAGGCAAAACAATCTTCAATTACATGCCCAACATACCTATGGTACAAGCAATATAAATGATTGTCTGTCATCCCAACTTGATCAAGGCTTCTTGGCTCAGGAAGGTTCAAGGCCTGTTATGCCATCAGTTGATTAAAGAATGTCTTCACCAGCTCTTGGCGGAAGATGTACTACTTCTTCAACAGCTTTTGAACAATCAGGCGCTGAATAGTCGGGCGCTGTGATCTTGGTGTGAGTTCACTTGAACCCAACAATGGAACATTACAATGTGCAGCAGGTGCATGCACAACATTGTGGGATTCAGCCGGTGCCTTGGCCTTGACTCTAGTGTTGGGAGGCTTGGCTACCAAGTTGAACCTTCTTGAATTATCAACATCTCCAGCATCTTGTAAAGCTCCATAATCTATAGAGACTTCTCAAACTCCAACTTGGTTGCAACTACTGCTGCACCCAAAGAACTGAAAGTCTTGAGCTCACGCCTTGAAACTTTAATAGACCAATGCTGTTGCATCCCATGGACACATATGCGAATGGTCTCTTCTTGATTCATTTTGATGAAGATTATCACCCGAGCTAGTTAGATTAACGCATGTCGGGTTCAAGTCAGATCGAATTCAATGTGTGTCTATGAGTTTTTGTGTTAGTAACCGCTATGGTTGCCAAAGGACACAAAGTTATTCTACCATCACAGCCTTTGTGCGATCATGAGACAGTGCGCGGTCAGAAGGCCACAGATAGTGCACGGTCAGAGGGTCGTTGACTGTACGCGACTATGGTAATTCGAGGGTACTTGAGTCTTTACCAAGCACGTTCCCGGGATTAAGATAACTTCTCCCACGTATGAAAACAACCATCAGGAGGTTAGCATGTGTGGTTATCCACAATTTGCACGTGTCTAATCGGCGAGGGAGAAGGGTGCGGTTGCACTAATTGTACTAGAGCAACCGTCCAGAACCGCTTCGCGTTAGCGCCCTTTTATTCAGTATAAAAGGAGGACCAGTGCACGATCTAAAGGGCGGTTAACAAGCAAGACAAGTCAGCAAAGCTTGAAGACTTAGACATAGATAGATAGACAAAAATACAGAAGAGATCATCACTTGTGATAATCTCTTCTCACTGTAAACACTTTTACTATATATAGTGAAATCATAATAGGACGTAGGGCTATTACTCCCACCATTGAGGGCCCAAATCTGTATAAAGCTTCACGTCTCTTTCGAAATTATTTATCCTATCTTCCCTGAGGAACACCCGGAAAGGTCTCACAACTCACAAATCTGCCTAAGATCGACAGGGGACCCCAAGTCTAAATCATCGACAGTTGGTGCTCACCGTGGGGCCTTTCTCATGGTGCTCCTTTTTCATGAGGCGTACAATTTTGAGAACGATTTCGATCTCGATGATTATGCCCATATACATATGCCTTCACCGAGCGATCCCGTTCCGATGGAAGAAATAGATCGTGAAGATGTTCCTGAGGAACATCATGAGGATGCATCTTCTCCCACCCAAGTCATGTCCATCGACCAGGAGACAGAGAAGATAGATCAGGAACTCCATCTGAGTCCTACCACTTTGGAGGCTGAGTCTATACCACTACACCTCGCTGTTGAAGACATGGACAATGGTGACTGAGGGATCAATCCTGTGAGGTTTGATCCTGAAAACCTTTAATCTCAATCTCTCTTTGATTTCGAATCCGATTCGGAACAAACAAAGATGCTTTCTCCTTCTGCGACCTCGCTTCCCCGAGAGTTTGCTGCTTTATCGGAGGAAACTCCTGAGCAGTGAGCGGCTATGGAGGAATAGGAACACAAGCAAAAGGAGGAACAAGAAATAAAGCAAAGGGAGGACGAAGAACGCAAGCGACAAGATAACGAACTCCGCAAGACTGCGCTGGAAGCTCTCCAAAATGCACAGTCTCGTTATGATGCCACTCCAAGTTCCTCCCATCGTCCTCATGGTCGTAGGCGTGACCAGACACCCTCTTTAGCCCCGGACTATCCACCGGTGGACAAAGAAACGGTGACGCCTGGCACACCTAGGAGGAGTACGCATGGGCGACTTCGCTATATTGCAGAAGTCCTATGCAATTTTCCTCCTAATGTTGAGGACACACAAAGACCGGCTTTTGCTAGAATCCTGGCGGATAAGCTGGACGAGGTTGCATCTGATGCAACCCCGACAGCCTCATCCCGGTCAACAATTCGCTCCCATGAAAGGGAGTATTCTTACTCCATTCAGGGTAGACGTAATCGATTACCATCGGGGTCACCTCGGCATGACAAAGCCAGGCGAGTTGGGAACTCTCAAGATCATGATCGTGTTCCAGTTCATTCTCGTTTGGGACCGCAAGGCGTATCACCACATTGTGAGGTCGCCCGCAATCATGTTGAAAGTCGCCGAACTCTCCACAGTTCTATGTCAGCTACAAGGCTTTCTCACTTGGCCTCTGTGCGGTGGTTTGGCCAGACAAGTTCAATCCCGGAACAATTGAAAGATTTGATGGAACACAGAATCCATCCGAATTCCTTCAGATCTACATCACCGCTATTCAAGCAGCGGGTGGGGATGATAGCGTCATGGAAAATTACCTACCAACGGTCCTCGAAGGACCGGCAAGAACCTGGTTGTTCAATCAGCCAGAGGGTTCAATTTATAACTGGGAAATGCTGTGTAATGCCATACTCAACAACTTCCAGAACTGTTACCAAAAACCTGGCAAAGAGGACGACCTCCATCATCTCCGCCAGACTTCTACCGAGACTCTTCGGCAGTTTGTCAAGATATTTGTTGGAGTAAGGAATACCATCCTGAACATATCCGACAATTCCGTTATTAGGGCGTTTAAACACGCCGTCCGATATCAGAGATTTACCAAAGATCTACTTATCCACCCCCTCGGTCAGCAGCTAACCTCTTTGATATGGCTGATCGTTATTCCAATGTGGCTGAAGTCGTGGAATGGAATAGGATGGTGGATAAGGGAAACTTACCACCTCAACCAGGTCTAAAATGAGACAAGAAGGAGGATTCAAGAAAGAAGCCAGAATCGTCATCAGGCGGGAAGTCAAATAAGTCTAAGAAAAACCGATCTGGACATTAAAGGGAGGTCGCAGTTGCTGAGAAGCCCCCACCGGGAAAAGGTAACAAACCTCCATTTATGAATAAAACTTCTTCTGGCGGCCGTGATAGAGACCTGCCGGGAAAACAGACTAATCCACAGGGATGAAAGAAGTGGTGTCAGCTCCACAACTGTTCGGGACACGATCTCAAGAACTATAGGAATTGGTTGAAACAATTAGACGATTTCTACCAAGGGGTCGGACCAATGCCAACTTTGCCACCAAAAGATCAAGCTTGCGGGATTAGGGACGCTAATGGAGATGAAGAGATGTCCTATCAGGTACCACAAAACCATGTCAATGTTATTTTTGGAGGTTCCTCCTCTTTTGTTTCTAAGCATCAGTTTAAGATGTTTTACCGCGAGGTAAATAAAGCAGAGGCTCCCCTTGGTGAGCCTCAGAACCCCCATTGGTCGGAAACTCCTTTGACTTTTGATCGCACTGATTGTCCTATTGGGCTTACGCGGCCATTGAGACTACCTTTGGTCATCACCCCAATTATCAGCAATGCTCGAGTCGAACGAGTTCTGATCGACAGAGGTAGTTCCTTGGACATTTTCTTGGTCAAGGCGCTAGACGAGATGCAGATCCCTCGTTCAAAAATCAAGCCCATAATTCATCCATTTTATGGGATAATTCTTGGTCCCTCGATGATGCCAATGGGACAGGTGGTACTCCCAGTAATGCTGGGGGAGCCAGATAATTTTTGAACAGAATTGGTTACCTTTGATGTAATTGATTGTGATTCGGCGTACAACGCTATTTTTGGCAGGCCAACTCTCACTAAATTCATGATGGCGACGCACTATGCTTATCAGTGTGGCAAGTTGCCAGGTCCCAAAGGCGTTATTTCAGTCTGAGGTAGCCGGGATGTGGCATTAACTTGTGATCGGTTATCCTTGGAGTTAGTGGATCAGCTTTGCCTTCGGGACGTCAAGGTAGTGACCACGGTAGCGGATACGATTAAAGTTGCCCCGCGACTAGATGAAAAGTTAAAACTAGTTCCATTGTACCCAGATGATCCATCTAGAACAATTCGGATTGGATCAGGCCTGGATGAAAAATAGGAACTCGAGCTTGTTACTTTCCTCTGGGCAAGTGCAAATCTGTTTGTGTGGAAACCATTCGACATGCCTGGAGACCCAAGGGAGGTAATTGAGCGTAGGTTAGCAATTCGACTTGGACAACGACCAATAAAGGAAAAGCTCAGAGGCTTCGCTGTTGATCGGCAAGAAGACATCCAGGTGGAGTTAGGTAAGCTCCAAAAGGCAGTATTTATTCGCGAAGTCGATCATCCTGAGTGGCTCGCAAACCCAGTCATGGTTCGAAAGTCAAATGGTAAGTGGCGCATGTGCGTCGATTAGACCAGCCTAAATAGTGCTTGTCCGAAGGATGATTTTCCCCTTCCTCGCATTGACCAGCTGGTCGACTCTACAGTGGGGTGCGAATTGATGAGCTTCCTGGACGCTTACTCAAGGTACCATCAAATTAGCATGGCAGAAGAAGATGAAGAGAAAACTGCCTTCATCACACCATTTGGCACTTACTGCTACGTCAGAATGCCATTTGGTCTCAAGAATGCTGGTTCCACATACCAGCGCTTGATGCAAAAGACCTTTCTTTCCCAGATGGGGCGTAATCTCGAAGCTTACGTTGACGATTTGGTTGAAAAAAGCTTGAAAAGCGTCAATCATTTAGATGATCTCACTGAAACCTTTTGTAATCGAAACAAATATGGAATAAAGCTGAATCCGGAGAAATGTTCCTTCGGAGTTTCGTCTGGCAAACTACTAGGCTTTCTTGTTTGTTCTAGAGGGATTGAGGTCAATCCTGAAAAAATCAGGGCCATTGAGCAAAGAGGTCTCCTTCGACCATCAAGGACGTCCAGTGCCTAGCAGATCGCATGGCAGCTTGAAGCCAGTTTATATCGCGACTAGGTGAACGAGGACTACCTTTCTTCAAAGATCTTCGAAAACACAATGGTTTTACCTGGTCGAATGAGGCCGAGAAATCATTTCAAGAGGTTAAAGCGTATTTATCCAATCTGTTGGTGTTGGTTTCTCCGAACTTAGGAGAACCACTACTCCTTTACTTGGCGGCCACTCCTCACGCGGTTAGCACGGTTCTGATCGCTGAAAGAGAAGTGGTGCAACAACCGGTCTATTACGTAAGCGAGGTACTTCATGGCCCAAAGGAGCATTACCCTGAGGTACAGAAAATACTTTACGCACTTCTGATGGCTTCCCGTAAGCTACGACATTACTTTCAGGGGCACAAAATCATTGTGCCCTCGTCCATCCCATTTTGAGATATAATCCGCAATCCAGAAAAATCTGGTCGCATTGCGAAGTGGACAATGGAACTGGGAGCATTTGACATCCATTTCATCCCTCGCACAGCAGTTAAATCTCAAATCCTTGCAGACTTTGTGGTCGAATGGACTAATCTTGATCCCCCTATGCAAGAACCCAAAGATATACCATGCACCGACCATTGGACGATGTATTTTGACGGCTCTCGTAGTTTTCCACACTCGAGAGCTGGAGTGGTCTTAGTCATGCCCCAGGGCGACCAACTCAAGTATGTCATTCAATTACACTTTGTTGCGACCAACAATGCAGTGGAGTATGAAGGTCTTATTGCAAGGCTCCGGGCAGCTAAGTTCCTCGGAGTCCATCGATTAGTGGTGAGGAGAGACTCACATCTAGTCGTAAACCAGTTAAACAAGGAGTACAACACCTCCGATGAGACAATGGCTCATTACCTGGGGGAAGTGAGGAAATTGGAAAAACACTTCATTTATTTTGAAGTCCAATATATCCCACGAAAGGACAATATTCTCGTAGACCAATTATCTAAACTTGGGTCCTCACGCACATCCGCTCCAGCGGGAGTGTTTGTTGAACACTTGGAACATCCTTCGATCATGACTACGGTCAAAGATGACCAAGTGACAGTTGCATCACCAACCTTGGACATGAAGGAGATTGGACTCAACCATTGAGGGTCTATCTCAAACACGGGACCTTGCCCAAGGATGAAACCGAGAGTGATCGGTTGGTTCGAAAAGTGCGCTTATACAAACTCATAGAAGGGATTTTGTACAGGAGGGGTACTCAAGGAGTATTTATGAGCTGCATATCTCAAGAGGAAGGCAAGTCCCTCTTGAAAGAAATTCATGACGGTGTATGCGGTGCACACGCATCATTTCATTCATTGGTCGGAAAAGCTTTCCGACAGGGTTTTTACTGGCCTTCGGCACTTGATGATGCCAAACATCTGGTAAAAACATGCACACAGTGTCAGTTTCACGCAAGACAGGTTCATCAGCCCGCATATACCTTACAAACTATCCCTCTAACATGGCCTTTCGCGGTCTGTGGGATAGATATTGTAGGTCCTATGCCCCAAGCGGTCAATGGGTACAAGTTCCTGTTCGTAGCCATCGATACATTTACAAAATGGATTGAGGCTGAACCAGTCTGCAACGTTACCGCTGCTACGGCAAAGAAGTTCTTCCACAAGAACATCATCACCCGATTTGGTGTTCCAAGTCATCTCATTACCGATAACCGTTCCCAATTCATCAGTGGTCTTTTCCTAGACTATTGCGATGATATCGGAACCAAAGTGTGCTTTGTTTCTGTAGCTCATCAGCAGAGCAATGGCATTGTTGAACGTGCCAACAGGCAGATATTAGAAGGCATAAAGAAACGTGTTTTCGATCACCTTAAGATACACTCGGGGGCTTGGGTAGATGAGCTCTACTCAGTTCTATGGGCACTACGCACTACTTGTAGTCGGGCTACAGGTGAGACACCTTTCCAATTGGTATATGGTGCTGAGGCTATATTACCCATGGAAATTCATATTGGTTCTGTCCAGGTAAATCAATTTGATTGGACTGATCAACTCGAACAACGTGCTCAAGATATAACCCTCCTCGAAGAAAAATGTGATCGGGCGCCGATCAAATCAGCAGTATATTTACAAGCTTTACGTAAATATCACAGCAAAAGGGTGTGGCCGCGTAGTCTTCACGTGGGCGACCTGGTTTTGAGGAACATACAAAACCATTCTAACCGCAACAATTTCTCTTCTCAGTGGGAATGCCCCTATACTGTAGTGCCAGTACCGCGGCCAGGATAGGCCTGATTAGCTATGGAGGATGGGAGGATCTTGAACAATACTTGGAACATAGATTAATTATGCAAGTTCTACGTGTAAGTTCCTCATTTCTTTTATCCTTTTCAATTAGCATGATTTGTTAAAAAATTGTGTGTATTTCTCTTCGAATTATGTTACAAGTCTTTTCTCTCTTGTCACACCCATACCAAGCTATGCTTGGGGGCTGATCGCCAATGAACCATCTTCTATGGTAACCTGATCGGATTTGCTGGCCGACCTCATGGTCGCATCTAGATAAGACATCCCAGAAATAAGCCATTTCTAAATGCATACGGGACTTACTGGCATATTTCTGATCATTTGAGTGGCTACCAGTTTGTAATAAGATTTGGTGCCGTATTAAGATCAGTAATAGTGTGATTAGGCGATCATATCTAGGTCGAGACATTACTTTGTAAACCGTTTCTAAAACGTATAAGAAACTCACTAGATATTGCTAATCGTCAAAAACCCATATTTTTCATGAGACTATAATACTGCGTCTTCAGTACGTATGATCTCAGGAAGGGGCTATGAGAATATGGTCATAACATAAAACGGAGTTAAGTACATTTCTTTCAGTTAAAAACCGAAGGCATGTATTTGCATAGTATAAACTGTATATTTGCAAGTATTGGTAAAACATAGAGGAGCATTGTTTATTACAATGATTCAGGGTAAGCCTAATTCCTTCAAGAGATCTTCGATAAGAGGTTTGACTTCTTCGAATATGGCCTCAAACTGATCATCACTTTCAAACTCGGCATCTCCCACCACTGGACCCAGATTCAGATTTGGGCCATGATGAAGTATTAGTTTGCACAGAATGGCAGAGGCTACAGAACTCACGTTGGTCTTCATTGCCTCTTCTCGCCGTCTTGTGTGTTCAGGGAGATACTCGAGAAGTGATTCAGCCTGAGCCGCCAACAAGGTGGCTAATTCACCAAAGCTGGGGTTATCCTTCTGAGCTTCAACCACATCAGCTTTTAGTAAAGTTGCCATCATCTTCAGTTTTTTGAATGTATTTGATTGAGCACTACTGCAGGATGAAATGATTGCCTTTAAGGTTCCATTCTCTTCGCAGATAGTGTCAATTTTTGAACTTTGAAGCTCGACAGTCGCCCGAAGATCATCTTTCTCTTTTGAAAGGAGGCTTATTTTATCCTCTTGTACTGCACGAACGCGATAATCGATTTTACGGCAGTTCATGTAATGAAATAATTTCTTTTGGTCAGAGGTAAACTCACATGAAATCTTTGACTACGCCTCATGAAGTTCCCTCTTTAGGGAAGAAAATCTCGCGGCTACAACTTCTTCCAGAGTTTCCCGCTCAGCCATGCTCTTGTTCAGGAAGGCATTTTCCCTGTGACAAGGAAGACGATAATTATACTTAGATAAGAGTTCAAGTTAACATGGACGAGATGCATTACACTTACTGCTGTAGCCGACTGATCTCCCGCTGTGCGACCTCAATATGTTTTGCTACAGTTATTGACTTGGTCGCCATCCGGGTCAACTCCTCAAATGCAGTAAGATACGGCTCTTGACACTTGAACATTCTGTTGGGCGAAATCTCCGAGTGACTAAGTCCAGGTAAGTTGCGTCACATTCGCCCGGGGATGTGGCCTCCGGTGCCGGTCCCGGGCGCTGCCAGTTGCCCGGGGACGTGGCCTCCGGTGCCTGCCCCGGGCGCAGCCTTTTGGCTCCCGGGATGTGGCCTCCGGCGCCGGTCCCGGGCACCGCACGTTGCCCGGGGACGTGGCCTCCGGTGCCTGCCCCGGGCGCCGCCTTTGGGCTCCCGGGACGTGGCCTCCGGCTCCGGTCCCGGACGCCGCCATTTGCCCGGGGACGTGGCCTCCGGTGCTTGCCCCGGGCGCCGCCTTTTCGCGCGGGGACGTGGCCTTCGGTGCCGGTCCCGGGCGTCGCCAGTTGCCCGGGGACGTGGCCTCCGGTGCCTGCCATGGGCGCCGCCTTTTGGCTCCCGGGACCTGGCCTCCTGCGCCGGTCCCGGGCGCCGCCACTTGCCCCCTTTGGGCTCCCGGGACCTGGTCTCTGGCTCCGGTGCCGGGCGCCGCCATTTGCCCAGGGACGTGGCCTCCGGTGCCTGCCCCGGGCGCCGCCTTTTGGCCCCCGGGACCAGGCCTCCGGCGCCGGTCCCGGGCGCCGCCATTTGCCCAGGGACGTGGCCTCCGGTGCCTGCCCCGGGCGCCGCCTTTTCGCCCCCGGGACCTGGCCTCCGGCGCCGGTCCCGGGCACCGCCATTTTCCCAGGGACGTGGCCTCCGATGCCTGCCCCAGGTGCCGCCTTTTCGCCCGGGGACGTGGCCTTCGGCGCCAGTCCCGGGCGCCGCCAGTTGCCTGGGAACGTGGCCTCCGGTACCTGCCCCGGGCGCCGCCTTTTCGCCCGCGGACGTGGCCTTCGGTGCCGGTCCCGGGCGCCGCCAGTTTCCCGGGGACATGGCCTCCGGTGCCAGCCACGGGCGCCGCCCTTTGGCTCCCGGGACCTGGCCTCCGGCTCCTGTCCTGGGCGCCGCCATTTGCCCTGGGAGGTGGCCTCCGGTGCCTGTCCCGGGCGCCGACTTTTGGCCCCCGGGACCTGGCCTCCGGCGCCGGTCCCGGGCGCCGCCATTTGCCCGGGGACATGGCCTCCGGTGCCTGCCCCGGGCGCCGCCTTTTCGCCCCCGGGACCTAGCCTCCGGCGCTGGTCCCGGGCGCCGCCATTTGCCCAGGGACATGGCCTCCGGTGCTTGCCCCGGGCGCCGCCTTTTGCTCCCGGGACCTAGCCTCCAGCGCCGGTCCTGGGGGCCGCCTTTTGCCCGGGGACCTGGGCCCCGGTGCATGTCCCGGGCCTCATCGCCCTTCTAAAGGTAAAGTCTCTGGTTGTTGATCACGTGCAGGTCACGTGAGGAGTGCCTCGGGAATCAGCGACCACCTGTCAAGCATCCAAGGCGCTTGGCCGGGAGAAGGACGTTGCTACCCCTCAATCCGACGGTGGCTTCCGGGGTAGTTTAGACTTTTTGCTTCTTTTTGGGGCTATAAATAGCCCTTGTACCCCTCTGTTGTAAGACAAGTGATCCATTTATTGGAATAGCCAAAACTCACGGGTGTGCTCCGGAAGCCTCTCCCCCAGAGAGAGCCTCCCCAGCCGACTCCGGTCGGGAGCACGCCGACAGGACTAGGGCCCCCACCGGGACCTGAACCTGTATAAATCCTTGTGTCAATTCTTGTGTTTGTCTGGCGGGGGAGGACCGGTCACCCGGTCAGCCCGCGTCGTGTTTTCTTCGTTGGGATCGTTCACAAAACCTGCCGGGGTATTCGCAATACCACGACACATTCCTAAGTATTAGCAATATTCAGAAGCATTAAGAGAATGTTTACCTCTACAAAGTCGCTGAATGAACTACTCTTAGGTTCAGCTACAGCTTGAGCCTCAAAACTCATTTTTTCCTTGGCAGCAGGGGCAGTGAATGTTTCTTCTTGCTGATCCACCCCTGTGGTCAGGACTGCGACTTCCATCCCCTGAGATTGGATGTCCACTATTATTTCCTCTACAATGGCCTAAGAGGATGCCTCAGCCATGGGAGTTGGGCTTGTCTCACCAGTGACCTCTGCGGTAGTTGATGCGCCGACAGTTGTTGAGGTCCCCGGGGCACTCAGTGTGGGGTCCCTGCGTCCAAACATCATAGCTTATGATATCTCTTGTTGATGACATAGAATTAACAAGAGAAAATATTCTTATTTTATACGAAACCCTGTCCAGAGTTTGGGTTTCGACGATAAGCTATGGGGAGAACGAAGCCCACTGGGTGCCCTTGTTGAAGTATCATCAGCATTTGTCCTTGTTTTCCATTTCTTAAATAGGACAGTGTCTTCTTCTCTCTTCACGATCACAATGTGATTGGTATATGCAGGGAACTAAAAAATTAAAAGACTACGAAGTTCCTACCACAGTAGTCCCCTCGATCATTGGGGGAGGAGTTATCAACCTTGGGACTTTGCAGGCCTCCGGATTGGGAGTCTCCTCCATGACCGCAAGATCTTTTGCGACCACGGGATCTTGTGTCGCTATTTCTGTCCTTGCCCTCAAAGACAAGACTTCGGCGATTCTAGGAGAGGTTGACCTCTCTGGAACACTTACCTCCAGAAGGTCCATCGCCTTCCTCTTGCGGCGGATAAGAGGAACATCGTCTTCCTCGTCCTCACTCCCCTCACCCTGTACGACTAAGAAGTAAATCCTATTCACACTTGTATATGTGTCGACGATTCAGACTCGGGGTCCTCAGCCGAACTTATGCAAAATTTGTAATTGTGAGACCTTTCAAGATGACCCTCCGGGAAGGTATGTAGAACAATGGTGAACAGGAGCACAGAGAGATTTATACAGGTTCGGGCCCTCGATGGTGGGAGTAAAAGCCCTACGTCCTGTTAGGATTTCACTATATGTGATAAAGGTTTACAAACTAGCGGGAAGAAACCTTCACAGGCGAAAGTTTTTCCTATATAAGTGTACAAAAAGAAGCTCTAGGAGACTTGCGAATATTATCTAATCTAAGCCGTAGAATTGGCTGTTTGAGTGGTTGAGATACGTTGTATCTCACTTGTATCAGGGGTCTTGTTCTTCCAAATGGATTGGATCCCTCCTCTAGAACCTCTACGCCACCCTTTTATACTGGTCGAAAGGGTGCCATATGAAGAAAACTGCATCAAACGGTTGGATGCGGTTTTTGGAGAACTGCTGTTAACTTCCACGGAGGTTATTAACACGTGTTAATCATGAATAACCGCATATATTAACCTCTGACGGTTGGTCTTCAACGTGGAGGAATCTTCGGGATGCTTGGAATATCCTTTTATACGGATAACCGAATAAACTCCAAGCACCCTGGTCGAGAATGTTCTGACCGCGGAATGTGGGCTGACCGCGCAACATCCCGGATATCCAGTTCGCGTATAGCATACGAACTTCTGACTGCGCAAAGCTGTCGACCTGATCGCACGAAGCCGGCGGCCTGATCGCGTAAAGCTGACGACCTCATGTCGATGCCCCTCGGAATAGCTCGAGTTCGCATCGCCAGATACATGTCTGGTTCGAACCTGTCTTGAACCAAAAGTCTATTAGAAGTGACCCGGGTGACAATCCTCATCAGCTAGCCCCCAAATTCGAAGAAAACGAAGAGACGTGTTTATTTCGAATTTTAAGACCATGCATTGGATTTTTAACCCGACTCTTCAATTTTTTCACTTAGTGGCGCACTAAGTAAAAAACGGTTGGTTTCCCAAGACGGGTTCTGACATTATGTGACGGGCAATTATAGCGCCGTAGAACTGTTTGTATCTCGAGGTAAAATTGTAAATGCTTTGACGAAACCCGAGGCGTCTGGAATGCAAACCGTCACCTAGGCGGCTATAAATACCAGGCTCCTGGATTTGTAAAACTTCACAATTTCCCTCCACGCCTAAGTCCTTTTCTTGTTATCCTGCCTTCTTCCTTTTCACATACTCCTCCTGATGGCAGATCACGATATCATCGAGATTGAGAGTGATGAAGAGGAAGTTGTCAAACAAGGGCCTCAAACGATTGAAGACCTGTCTCCATTAAGGAAGAAACCCAAGGTTGACGAAGGATCTTCTAGTGGAAAAAAGGTGAAGAATATAGCAAGTTTCTTTCTTCCTTCAGTTCCTTTGACCCTCCCCGTTCATGCCTCTCGGCAAGTTAGGCCTTTTTCCTTGGAGAAAGATCCCATCACATCCAATTCTCCCATCCTTTTGGGTGATCAACATTCTGGTCGGCAAGCGGTGACTATCCCTCAATCAGATGATTGCCATATTGGGTTGGCGAAGCAATCTTCTGATGGGAAGGTTGCACTTCCACCATCTGATGATCCTCCTCCCAAGATGGGTATATCAACGGGTTATGCACCGGGACAAGTAACAATTCTTCTCCCCTTTTGCTGATAATTATAGTTAGTACGACTAACTTTTGCAAAATGCAGGAGGTTGGAGGCTCTAACGATCAGCCTTCTGCTGCTCCATCTCTTCCTTCCGGACAGACTCTTCTGGAGGAGAAGAATGCCCTGGAGAAGAAGACCGAGGAGATGGCCTCGAAGATTCTGCGTCTAGCAGAATGTCTTGATCGATCCCGGGAAGAGGCGCACCATTTCCGTCGAGAGAGGGACTATGCTCAGCAACAGCGAGAACTCTCTGACTTGATTAGGAACAACAGTGCGTCTGTTGTTAGGGACGATGTAGATAGACTTAGGGTAGTTGCTAGTTCCCTGGGAGTTGCCAGTGTAGATCCTACTGACAACAACATGTCCCTTGGGGAACTTTGTAAACTCCTTTCGGAGCAAGTCGACGTTTTGATAGACTGTATCCCTTTTGTATGTAAAGAATGTAAGAAATAAAAGTTTCTTATTTCTCATGAATATTCTTCACATCTTCTGTGCAAAAATATGGCTTTAAACTTTATGTTCGGGACCACTCATACATAGGAAACTTTAGTTCTGCGATCAGAATCATGCTTCCAAAAGCATCGCGACCTGCCCTGATACCGCGATCAATTTCAGGGCCGCGGTCAAAACTAAATTGCGACCAGAGTCGGAACTTGGTCAGACTGTCACTCCGATTAGAATCGAAGTTTTAGTCTAAAATACGGTTTCGATCAAACCATAACCCAATTAGAAACATTCCAGTACGTCAAAAATTGAGTTGCATGATTTTTTCGTAAAAAATGTTCAAAGCATACAAATGAAAAATGTCTTCTAAAAAGTACTGAAAATTTTCAGTCCTTTTGCACTTTTAGTTTCCGAAACAAAGAAGTCTTTTTGTTCCAGATCCGATGCTTGAACACTTTATCGGGGCCGCCAGAGGCAGTATCCATTATGGGAAATGAATAAAGCATTCAATGGAATGTTTGAAATGAACCGTTTACTCACATTAATGCGCCGCCTTGGGTCTATAAAAAGAGCAGATGTCTTCTCCATGAAGCCACACAGCCAAAAACCCTCATCATTCCCGCCGCACAAAACCCTCATTTTCTTCAGCCTTCGTCTTCCCAAAATCGCCAACTTTTCCTTTGATTCTCCACCAAAAATGGCATCCTGGAGCCGATCCATTCACCACTCTGAGGAGAGCCTAGTGGCGTTAGTGAAGGAGGAGATCCTTCCTCCGTGGTTGCTCATCAACTGGCGGCCCGCGGAGAAGGACCAAGAAACCCCAACCGTCCAAGAGGGCGAGTTGGTGGTTTTTGAGGAGTACCTGCGCTGCGGGTTCCGATTCCCTGAGAGTCGGTTCCTTAAAGATGTCCTTGAGCACTATGGGTGGGAATTGATTAACCTCCACCCCAATGCGATGCTGATCCTTGCGGTGTTCCAGCATCTTTGTGAGGCGTTCATCGGAGTGTATCCCTAGCGTGGATCTTTTCCGGCGATTCTACTTTTCGGCGTGGTCGAAGAGTACTAACGCCGCCGGATGCATCTACTTCCGGCTGAGGGACAAAAAGGAGTATCCCACCCCACCCCTACGAGACTCTGTGCACGGGTGGCACCAAAGGTGGTTTTACTACTCTCCACCATCCGAGAGCAGCCTATGGTTTGAAAACTCGCGACCAGAGAAGTCGAGCGAGTTAGATGCTCCCCCGGCAATGAACTCGGAGCTTTCGAAGCATGCCGAGGTGATCCTTCACTTGGTCAATCAAGGGTTGACAGCTCGAGACGTCATCCGAGACTTTGTGAAGAATCAGGTGAGTCCTCTGCGCGAAAGGGCTCATCCAGCATGGGAGATTAGGTCCATGGCGGACAGCACCTTGGACTACAGTAAAGGTATTTATTTCTTTGGTGCTGAGCTTTGCCATTCTTGAATTGTGCAAATTCTAACTCGAATTTGGGAACAGTCCTGCCTTCATCTGAAATTGAGAGGCGGACCAACTCCCTCCTTAGGACCTATAATGCCGATGTAGAGGGCCCTAAGGGATCGCCTCGCCCACAGAGCCTGATTCACGCCGGCGACGACCTTAAATAGGAACGCCGAAAGGTACATTTTTTATCTGGCTTCCGTTTTTCAGGTCTTATGCATGTCCAGCGCTAAACAATTTCATCGGAAATGTGAATCAGCTCCTAGAAGGTTCGCCGAGGCGACTTTCCCGAGTGAGAACGTAGGCTCTCATGGGAGGCCAACGGTGAAGAACGTGAAGAAGGTCTCCCAAAGACCCAGGACAAAGAGTCCTGCCCCCAAGAAGGCCAGGCCAAATCCCGGGGAGGGGTCTTCACGGAGCATTCCTCCTACCGCAAGAGAGACGGCGGTAAGATATCGCATCCCTTCTGTTTTACCAGGCGCAGATTGGAATCACTTCTTCGTCGTACAGGGAGAGGGGAGCGAGGAGGAAGAGGATGATGTTTCTCTGGTCCTTTGGAGGAGGAAGATCGCGGATCTCCCATCCGGCGATGCTCCAAGCTGCCCCGCAGAGACCACTGCTACCGAAGAGGTGGTCGTGGCAGATCCTGCCACCGCGGAAAATCTTGGGATCGCGGATGACCTCCAAGTTCCTGAAGCCCCCGAGGCTTCAGGGTTAATTGTCTCCGCTTCCCTGGTCGAAAGGACGACCTTGGTAAGGATTCCTTACGGTCATACTTTCTTCAATTCCTTCTGTATATTTTGACGAGTCAATGTTTATACAGGGAGAAGAGCTTCTCCCCGCGACTACCGTGAGTCCTAGGGAGGAAAATCCTCCTCCTCCGCGGACAGAGGGGGAGGTAGTTGAGCAAAGGCCGGTTGCGGCGGCTCTAGCGACCCAGGAGTTGCCAAGGCCTTCGGATGTAGCCCCACCAGCCAGTACGGTAGCCCAGGTAAAGATCTTGCTTTTTGTCTCTATCTTTTTCTTAGAAATATGCTCATAGCAGAACACATCCAGGGGGGAGCTGCCTTGTTTGCCATGAGGAAGGCAAGAACCGACGATGGTTCTCCTTCCCAAGGGGAACCTTCCTAGAAATCTCAGGAGCGAATGGGATTTCAAATAAGGTAAGAAACTTAAACTGGCAATAATCTTAAATAAAAACTGCTCAAATTGTCTTTCTTGTCAGGCAAAGAAAGACGGCGCCCAGTTCTTCAACCGCCTCCGGAGGGGTTGAAGCAGTAGCTGGTACAGGAGCTTCCAACGAAGAACGCTCCACCCCTGTGGTCCAGGAAGTCGTCCAGACCGCAGGGGAAGGAATAAATGCAGGGACCCAGTCACGACCGATCACTACAGGGGGTAGCGCCCAGCCGGCACTCCCACCAACTGTCCCTGTAGTAAGCACATCCGGGGCTCTGGCGAGGATCCCCGCTGGATTGGATGATGCTGTCTTACAAAAGTTTATGAAGGTATAATAAACCTCTGCTCTCGTGCCTGAATTGTACTTAGGACACCTTTGATCCTCTTCCTTTGCATCACAGGGGTTATCCTGGCTAACAGGCCAGTCGCATGTTGTGATGGCCAGTACAGAAGCCATTCAGAAAGAACGCGACAGCTTGCGCAGGTGAGGATCATTACCCTTTGGTTAGTATGGGTGCATTTTGGTTGTGACTGCCTTGATTTCGCTGCAGAGAGGTTACATTTTTGAAGAAAGAAGTGGCCAAAATGAGGCTCAATTCAGTCTCAATGTTTAAGAAACAAGAGACCGAAATCAATAGACTTCGATCAGAAAATGCTGGTAAGCCGATTCCTGATTAAGAAGACTTGAATTCATAACATGCAAATAATCTCCTCTCTCTGTATAGTGCAAGCAGGTCAAATTACACAGCTTAGTCGGGACAAGGGGATTCTTGAGTCCTCGATTCGCCACACCGATCGGGCGATCAAAGAGCTGAGCCTCCTGGTCTTCGAAAAACTGAAGGCCGTGGCTGATCTTTTGAAGACCGATGTGGTAGAACCGAAGAAGGATAACCTCAGCGTAAGCGACTGGACATCGCTGCTCACTGCCCAGGCAGAATCACTGCTGGAGTATCTCCTTGGAGATACACGGCGACGCGAAGAGGCGATCAGAACCAGGGTTCGATCAGCCGCAGCAGCCGTACTCAGCCGGATTCGACTTCAACATGGCCCAGATGCAGATCTGAGCGCACTGGTGGGTCCGGTTGAGGTCGAGAGTGAAGAGCTGCTCGATGCAGTCATGGAGGAGGTTAAGCCCTTCGTAGACAGGCTCCTGACTGAGCTGGGGATCGAATGATCCTTATTTTTGTATCCAAACTATTGTGTATAATGCAATGTATGCAAAAAACCATTTTTGACAGAAAGTACATATTTTGCATTTTTACATTATGAGTTCCATACTGTAAGCACATCCCCCCTAGCCCTCGCCACTGCTTATGAATACTGAAGCCTTAGTGTTATAAGCAGAGGAGAAAACATAAGCGTAACGACCAGGGGTGTACGTTTTAAACCAACGATCAGGATCAATGTAACGTCCAATCTCATTGCGAACTGGTAGCCACTCAGATGACCAAGGACTTGCCAGATAGCCCCGTATGCGCTGAGAAAACGTCTTTATTAGGGGTGACTTATCTGGAAGTGGTAATGAGATCGACCAGCGAATCCGATTAGATCGTTGTAATGATCTGACCGCCGGCGGTCAGCCCCCAGGTCGGATGCATATGATACGGGCTTAAAGAGAAAAACTCATTGTATGAAAGCAAAACATATTTTATTTTATCAAAAGATGCTAATTGAACAGGAAAAAAGTGATTAGAATACTTACACGTAAAACTTGCGAAGTTGATCGATGTTCCAAGTATTGGACAAAATCCGACCATCCTCCATAGCTAACCGCGCCGATCCTGTCCGCGGCTCTGAGACAACAGTATAAGGGCCTTCCCATTTTGGGGAGAATTTGTTGCGATTAGACTAGTCTTGAATTTTCCGTAAAACCAAGTCGCCCACGTTGAGATCACGTGGTTGCACCTTTTTACTGTGATATCTACGTAAAGCCTGCAAGTATGCCGCGGATTTAATTAGGGTGCGATCACGCCGTTCTTCTAAGAGAATGAGATCTTGCGCCCGTTGTTCGGACTGATTAACCTGTTCGAATTGATCTGTCCGAACAGAACCAATACTTACTTCCATAGGCAATACAGCCTCGGCCCCATAGACCAAATGGAAGGGTGTCTCACTGGTGGCTCGACTAGAAGTAGTTCATAATGCCCATAGAACGGTATAGAGCTCATCTGCCCAAGCCCCCAAGCGGGTCTTAAGGCGATCAAAGACGCGCTTTTTAATGCCTTGCAGTATTTGCCCATTGGCTCGTTCTACGGCACCATTGCTTTGTGGATGTGCCACAGAAGCAAAGCACACCTTGGTCCCAACCTGATCGCAGTAGTCCAGGAAAAGACCGCTGGCGAACTGAGAACCATTGTCTGTGATGAGACGGTTTGGAACACCAAATCGTGCAACAATGTTCTTATGGAAGAACTTTTGTGCGGCTAACGCGGTAATGTTTCGTACTGGTTCGGCCTCAATCCACTTTGTAAATGTGTCAATGGCTACGAACAGAAACTTGTACCCATTGACCGCTTGTGGCATAGGACCGACGATATCCATCCCCCAGACCACGAATGGCCATGCGAGAGGAATGGTTTGCAACGCATAGGCAGGTTGATGAACTTGTCTTGCGTGGAACTCACACTGGGGACACATCTTGACCATATGTTTGGCATCATCAAGTGGCGAAGGCCAGTAGAATCCTTGTCGAAAAGCCTTTCCGACCAGTGTCCGATATGACGCGTGCGTACCGCATACACCGTCATGTATTTCTTTCAAGAGGGATTTTCCTTCCTCCTGAGATATACAACGCATGAATACTCCTTGAGTACCCTTTCTGTACAGAATCCCATCTATGAGTTTGTACAGATGCGCTTTTCGAATTAACCGATCAATTTCGGTTTCATCCTCGGGTAGGGTCCCATGTTCAAGATAGACCCTCAATGGATGAGTCCAATCTTGTTCCTGACCGAGGTTGGTAACGAAGGCTATTACCGGATCATCCTCGACCGAAGTCATGATCGAAGGACGGTCCAAGTGTTCAATGAACACTCCTGCCGGAGCGGATGAGCGTGAGGACCCAATTTTGGATAATTGGTCTGCGAGAATATTGTCCTTTCGCGGGATATATTGGACTTCAAAATTACTGAAGTGTTTTTCCAATCTCCTCACTTTCCCCAGGTAATGAGCCATTGTCTTATCGGAAGTACTGTACTCCTTGTTTACCTGGTTTACGACCAGCTGTGAGTCTCCCCTCAGCACTAATCGACGGACTCCGAGGAATTTTGCTGCCCGGAGCCCTGCAAGAAGACCTTCATACTCTGCTGCATTGTTAGTTGCAACAAAGTGTAGTTGAATGACATACTTAAGCTGTTCGCCCCGGGGCGTAACCAAGACCACTCCAGCCTCCGAGTGTTGAAAACTACGGGAGCCGTCAAAGTACATTGTCCAGTAATCGGGGCACTCCAGTTCCTCTGCCAACTGCACGGGTGGCTCAGGGTTGGTCCATTCGACCACAAAGTCGGCCAAAACCTGAGACTTAACCGCTATGCTGGGCGTGAAATGGATTTCGAAGGCACCGAGTTCGATACCGCCCATTTGGCGATTCGACCAGATTTCTCTGGGTTTCGGACAATATCCCCCAAAGGAAAAGAGGAGGGTACTGTGATCTTGTGCGCTTGAAAGTAATGTCGTAGCTTACGGGAAGCCATCAGTAGCGCGTAAAGTATCTTCTGGACCTCAGGGTAGCGCTCCTTAGGACCATGAAGTACCTCGCTCACATAGTAGACGTGTCTATGCATTCCTTCCCTATCCGCGATCAGAACGGCGCTGACCGCGTGCGGTGTGGCCGCCAGGTAAAGAAGCAATGGTTCTCCTTTGTCGGGAGACACCAATACTGGCGGATTGGATAGATATGTCTTTACCTCCTGAAATGCTTTTTCGGCCTCATCCGACCATGTAAAGTTATGATGCTTCCGCAAGGCTTTGAAAAAAGGCAATCCCCTTTTGCCTAATCGCGATATGAAGCGACTTAAAGCCGCCATGCGACCAGCCAGGCGTTGAACATCCTTCATGGTCGAGGGCGACCTCATTTGTTCAATGGCCCTGATTTTCTCAGGATTAACTTCAATGCCCCTGGAACACACAAGGAAACCAAGGAGTTTTCCTGAAGAACCACCCGAAAGAACATTTCTCCGGGTTTAATTTTATTCCAAAGCGATTCAAATTACAGAAGGTTTCAGCGAGATCGTCCAAATGAGACAATCTCTTGGTACTTTTTACAACCAAATCGTCTACATATGCTTCGAGATTACGCGCTATCTGGGAAAGAAAGGTCTTTTGCATCAAGCGCTGGTACGTGGAACCTGCGTTCTGGAGACCGAACGGCATTCTGACGTAGCAGTATGTGCCGAGCGGGGTGATGAAGGCAGTCTTCTCTTCATCGTCTTCTGCCATGCTAATTTGATGATATCCTGAGTAAGCGTCCAGAAAACTCATCAGTTCACAACTCGTAGTCGAGTCAACCAGCTGGTTGATGCGGGGAAGGGGAAAGTCATCCTTCGGACAGGCAGCGTTGAGGTTAGTATAGTCGACGCACATGCGCCACTTGCCATTTGACTTGCGGACCATGACCGGATTGGCGAGCCATTCTGGATGATCCACTTCGCGGATAAACCCGGCCTGTAGGAGTTTGTCCAACTCCTCTCGGATGGCTTCTTGTCGGTCAGCAGCAAAACGCCTGATCTTTTGCTTTATTGGTCTTTGTCCAGGTCGAATTGCTAACCTGTGCTCAATTAGTTCCCTTGGGACACTGGGCATATCGGACGGTTTCCACGCAAACACGTCTGCGTTAGCCCGGAGGAAAGCAACGAGGTCGAGTTCCTATTTGTCATCCAGGGCTGATCCAACCCGAATTGTCTTGGATGGGTCATCTGGGTACAAAGGAATTTGTTTGAGTTTTTCATCCGGTCGAGGAGCAGCCTTGATCTCATCGGCGGCGACGGTGGCGACCTGAGCGTCCCGGAGGGGAAGTTGATCGACCATCTCCAAAGATAGCCGGTCGCACGTGAGTGCCACGTTGCGACTGCCTCGGACCGAGATGACACGTTTGGGGCCAGGCAATTTCCCGCACTGATAAGCATAGTGCATTGCCATCATGAACTTAGCAAGAGTCGGCCTGGCAAAGATTGCATTATAAGCTGAGTCACAATCGATTACATCGAAAGTAACCAATTCTGTCCAGAAGTTGTCTGGTTCTCCCAGAGTGACCGGGAGGACCACTTGTCCCAATGGCATCATGGAGGGGCCTGGGATTATCCCATAAAACGGATGGATTATGGGCTTGATCTTCGAACGAGGAATTTGCATTTCGTGGAGTGCCTTGACCAATAAAAGATCAAGGGAACTTCCCCCGTCAATCAGGACCCTTTCGACTCTCGCGTTACTGATGATTGGGGTAATGACCAGAGGTAGCCTCAATGGCCGGGTTAGCCCCACAGGACAATCAGCGCGATCGAACGTCAAAGGCATATCCGACCAACGGGGTAATTGAGGTTCACCAAGGTATGTCTCCGTTTGGTTAACCTCTCGGTAGAAGGTTTTAAACTGCCTCTTGGAAACGAAAGAGGAAGAATCCCTGAAAATGACATTAACATGATTCTGAGGTACCTGGTAAGCCATTTCTTCATCTCCGTCGACGTCCCTAATCCCGCACGCCTGCTCTTTGGGCGGTAAGGTTGGCATTGCCCCAACTCCTTGGTAGAAATCGTCCAATTGTTTCAAACAACTCCTGCAGTTTTTGAGGTCGTGGCCTGCGGAGTTGTGGAGTGGACACCATTTCTTGCCCTCCTGCGGATTAGTTGATTTTTCTGGCTGGTCGGAATCCCGACCACCAGAGGCAGTTTTACTTTTAAATGAAGACTTATTACCTTTGGTCGAAGGTGGCTTTTCTGCGACTGCGACCTCGTGGTACTGTCCAGAACGGTTCCTCTTCGACTTCTTTGACTTCCCACCCGGTGAAGACTCCGGTTTCTTGCTTGAATCTTCTTTCCTGGCGTCCTTGAAGCCTGGTTGGGGTGGTAGGTCTCCCTTGTCGACCATTCGGTTCCATTCGACCGCTTCGGCCGCATCGGAATATCGATCAGCCATGTCGAACAGATCGGCCACTGATCGAGGAGGGTGGATAAGCAAGTCTTCAGTGAATCTCCGGTATCGAACGACATGCTTAAATGCCCTGATTACGGAGCAATCAGATATGTTCGGGATGGT
Source organism: Pharus latifolius (assembly GCA_019359835.1). Lineage (NCBI taxonomy): Eukaryota > Viridiplantae > Streptophyta > Magnoliopsida > Poales > Poaceae > Pharus > Pharus latifolius. The sequence goes on from CM033326.1 coordinate 23,114,414, forward strand.
ATTCCTCACCCCGACAAACCTCTTGACAAACTGCCGAAGTGTTTCAGTCGAAGTTTGCCGCAGCCGATGCAGGTCGTCCTCCTTACCCGGCTTTTGGTAACAATTTTGAAAATTGCTGAGGATGGCATTGCATAGCATTTCCCAATTGTAAATGGAACCCTCAGGCTGATTAAACAGCAAGGTTCTAGCCGGTCCTGCGAGGACTGTAGGCATGTAGTTGGCCATGACCTTGTCATCGCCTCCCGCCGCTTGGATGGCAGTAATATAAATCTGAAGGAACTCGGATGGGTTCTGAGTTCCATCAAACCTCTCAATGGCCCCTGGTCGAAACTTATCGGGCCAAACGACCGCTCGTAGGCCAGGCGAAAAAGCTTTACAACCAACATAAGGACCGTGAATTGCCCTGTGACTCCCGGTTGGGTCTCGAGCGACCTCATACAATGGCGAGGTTACTCGTGGTCCCAAACGAGAGTGAACAGGAACTCGATCCCTACTGCGAGAATCCTGCATTCGCCGGTATTTGTCCTGTCGGGACGGTACGGGCGGCGAGTAACTCCATCGGCCGGAGCCAGAATGAGGACCATCCCGCTCACGGGAATGCGTTACCGAGCGGGAGGAGGCCGTTGGGGTCGCCTCGGACGAGACCTCATCCAATCTCTCCGCCAGGATCCTAAAAAAGGCCGATTTCTGCGCATCCGTGACCGTAGGAGGAAAATTACGCATGACTTCCGCGATAGATCGCAGTCGCCCATGGGTACTTCTCCTAGGGGCACCAGGTGTTATTGTTTCTTTGTCCATTGGGAAACGCTCCGGTGGCAAAGAAGGGGTCTGGGCACATTTTCTACCACGCGACCATCGAGAAGAACTCGGAGCAGCATCGTAACGAGCCTGCGCATCTTGAAGAGCCTCTAGGGCAGTTCTGTGCAATTCGTTGTTTTGTTGCTCGAGATCTTGATCCTCCTTCTGTTTGCGATCTTGTTCTTCCCTGGCAGCCTGTTGATCGGGAGTTTCTTCCGACAGCGCAGCAAACTGCCTAGGGAGAGAGGTTGCCGATGGGGAAAACATCTCAGTTTGTTCCGAGTCGGACTCGAAATCAAAGAGACGGTGAAGGTTATCAGGGTCGAACCTTCCTGGGCTAATTTCCGGGCCACCATCATATTTTCCCTCAGCGGGGTCGTATGACGGGCCGGATTCATCGCCTAGCACATTAAGAACCTCCGTGGGTTCTGACCTTGCGCCAGTTAATGGGAACGGGGATGCCCGAACTTCCGTCAGGTGGAGGATAAGTCGATTAGGCGGCGCGAGACACACACGATCCGGCTTCTTGATCGGCACGATCAAAACCCCTGCAATCGCAGCACCACACGTCCTCTAGTTATCAACCGTGCGCTGCCCGGTTGACCTCGCCACGAAGGCTAATCCCTGCCAGTGAATCGAGAACACAAGCAAGAACAAGAAAGATGCAACTGAATTTGCAATTGAGGATGAAGCTCACGAGTTGGGGTCTCACAAACCGATGAACGGCGACACTGTTCAAAGACAGAATTGATCTAAGTAAAACCCCAGTCTAAACGGCAGCCATGGCGGCCATATATATACTGTATGGGGCGGCCATGGGGTGGAGGAGGAAACCCTAGGGGTACATGGGCCTTGGGCCCAAAGTGGAGCGTCGCAGCGCACGTCAGATTCTGGTCGTAATATTGTTTTGACGATTCCTGTTGATGCCTAAGGAATTTGGGCATGGGACTGGATCCGTTGGAAAGCTCTCGTCGTTCTCTTGTCCGTAGAGTCCAAGAACGTTGAAAACGGACTTTGTATGTGGTCTGTACGTCCGTTTGAAGTTGGACTACGCGCAGATGGCCGAACCGGACTCGCGGATGAATTGAGCTCACTTGTGGGCTGGCCTTGGAGCGACGTGGCTTGAGCGACCTTAGAGGTGTAGAGGCGCCTTTCTTGAGCACGTCTTGTGTTTGGGGAGGTGGCCAAGGTGGAGGCCGAACTTGTGGTGGCGACAGCACAAAATCCAGACGACGTACGTGCTGCCAGCTTTCGCGTCCTGGCCAAGGTGGCGGACGATGACATCTTGATGACCACCATGTTGATGTCGTCTTGGTCATAACCATGATGTACATGGTCTCATCATTCTCCCTTTCTTGATGTGGAGTCGTCCTCGACTCCATTGTGTTTTTCTGCAAAATGTTAGCACCAACAGAGAGCACAGCAATATGCATATCTTTGATAATCAAATCATTAGACACAGAACCATTAACATTTATATACTCCCTTTCTTGAAAACTATCATATACCTTGAAAATTGAATTAGAGTGACATGGCAAGACATGATTAGTGGCATTTTCATTAATTGCAGCAAGATCAGATTTTGTAGCAAGCAAGACGGGATTCCTCAATTTAATTTGGTTGGCTACATGCTGAATTTCAGATTTTTCATCAATGGTGTCGTCGATCTCATCCTCAACATCGGAGGCGCTGATGTAACCTCCGTCGTCAGTGGCGATGTATGCCCGCTGGCTGGGGCACTCTTTCTTGACGTGGCCAATCCCTTGGCACTTGTGGCAGCGAATTCCTGTCGATGTATGGCCCGTGGAAGCGACGGAGGAGGAGCTCTTGACCGGTGTTGGCGGGGTTGACTTGCTGCTGTCCGCGGCACGGGCGGGCGGTGCCGTCGATGCCGGTCGTGTGCTCGTCGAAGGTGGCGGTGCAGCTGGTCGGAAGGTGGAAGAAGGCACTGTCTTCGCTTGTCCCGTAGTCATTCGGGGCGTGAAGGTGCTGTCGGTGTTGCTCCTACTCTTAGAATGGCGTCCCTGCAACTCCTTCTCTGCTAACATAGCAAGTTGAAACAAGCGATTGACAGTTGTATATTCTTTATAATCAACAATATCCTGAATTTCTGGACGCAAACCACCGTAAAAACGAGCAATTTTATCCTCAGGTTCCTCTACTACCCCACAACGTAACATACCCTTTTGAAGCTCTTGGTAATATTCCTGAACAGTCATACTACCTTGATCTAATCGTTGCAATCTCTTGCGCATATCACGTTGGTAGGAAGGAGGAACAAATCTATTACGCATATCATCTTTTAATCTCGCCCAAGAATCAGGTTGTAAACGAGCATTTACTAGTTCATTCCACCAGATTATAGCAAAATCTTTAAATGCACTAGTGGCTTGTCTAACTCTATGAATCTCGGGAACTAGATGGGAATTAAATTTCTGCCCGTCCGTCATCTCCCAATCTAAGTAAGCATCAGAATCATAAGCTCCAGAAAAGGAAGGGATGGTGAATTTTACCTTAGCGAAAGGATCATCAGTGCGGTTCTGGTTATTACCTCCCATACCGTGCTAGTTGCGGCGAAGACGGTCATGCAGACGGCCGTCTCGTTGAGCAGCACGTTCCCTGGCGGCACGTTGCTGCTCATCTTCATCTTCCTCAAAATCACCATCCTCATCGTGGTCGTTGTTGCCGTGGACGGAGGCATCTCCATCAATGGTCGCGGGAGAGCGTTTTTCGACGGCATCCATCCTCTCGGTGAGGGTGGAAACTCGTCGATCGATGCTCTCAAGGGTCTTGTTCGTCGTCGTGGCATGCTCCTTGAACATCGTTTTTATCTCATCCAGCATGGTCGACAACTCTGAATGAAGGACACAATCTTCGATGGTAACATCATCCTCGTTCCTGCCCTTCTTGCCACCTGCCATGGTTAGCACAGAAAAAGGACAGAAGGAAAACAAGCACAAGTATTATGAGCCCTATGAACTACTAGGTTGGATCTCACGCTCTCAAGCAATCTTACCAAGTTCTTACCCGGTTCTTACCAACACAGCGAGGGACGGTGCAACCGATTGCAAGGGTCAATAACCTGTGCTGATCAGAAGGATGTATTTGTGGAGCTGTAGGTGGCCAAAAATATGTAGCAAATGAATAGCAATTGTTCAATATAAGTAATGCAAAATTGAAGATTAGCCCAAACTATCAACGTGCTTGACCGGCCTAGACCTAGACTAGTCTGAAGCGAACGGGTTGAAGAAAGGTGTGGTTCCCCAATATGCAACACGAAAGATGAAGTTTTTCCTTTGCTCACTTTTTCATTCAAACAGCGCGGCCTTTTTTTTTTTTTTTTACTTTTTTTTTTTTTTGTGCGGCTTTTCTTTATGCACTTGCCTTTTTTTTTTTACCAACACAACAAAATTATGCCGCAAGAGCAGAAACTTTGCGCAGCAATTATGCACCACGTAATCTTCAAATTTGTGATATGTTCCAAAAGTAAAGTTGTGGGGAATCTTTTAAGCTTTCCAGAACTTCCAAGATCATCTAAAACGGAGTTCGTATGAAGAAGTTATGGCCAAAATACAGAACCAAACCGTAATAGATCTAAACTTGAAAACCCTAACAAAGATGGCACGAAATCTCATAGATAGAAGCCGAATTTGGGGGTGGTTCCATTGCTAAAAGCAACAGCTTTTCCTCTAGGAAATTTTGTCAGCTTTCCAACGAGCCCAAGAACATCGAAATCCGAGTTCATATGTTAAAGTTATGCCCGTTTTACTGAAGGGGTCACAGATTGGACGCGAACTCGAATCGGGCTCGGTTTTGTGACGAGTGGTTTTTGGATTGGATGAATGGGGAATATGTATAATTCGACCTGAGGTTATGGAGGATACAATCAAAACCAATCTACTATTTGTTATTTTGATATTTTCTTGACAAGAACACAAACCCTAAGCGGCGGATTCAACGGCAGATGCAGACTCGAGACTAGATCTAGAAACTAGACATGGACAGCGGCAACGACGACGATGGGCGAAAATTCAATAATGCAAAACAGTAAAGAAACAATGCAAAGGCTCAAAAGTCTTGGACAGTGGATGCAAATATTTTTGTGTGGCAATTTTCTGGACTCTAGGACGAACGCAAAACTAAATCAAACTAAGGGAAAAGGCGAACCTGACGGTAACCTTGCTCTGATTACCACTTAATGGGAACGGGGATGCCCGAACTTCCGTCAGGTGGAGGATAAGTCGATTAGGCGGCGCGAGACACACATGATCCGGCTTCTTGATCGGCACGATCAAAACCCCTGCAATCGCAGCACCACGCGTCCTCTGGTTATCAACCGTGCGTTGCCCGGTTGACCTCGCCACGAAGGCTAATCCCTGCCAGTGAATCAAGAACACAAGCAAGAACAAGAAAGATGCAACTGAATTTGCAATTGAGGATGAAGCTCACGAGTTGGGGTCTCACAAACCGATGAACGGCGACACTGTTCAAAGACAGAATTGAACTAAGCAAAACCCCAGTCTAAACGGCAGCCATGGCGGCCATATATATACTGTATGGGGCGGCCATGGGGTGGAGGAGGAAACCCTTGGGGTACATGGGCCTTGGGCCCAAAGTGGAGCGTCGCAGCGCACGTCAGATTCTGGTCGTAATATTGTTTTGACGATTCCTGTTGATTCGTAAGGAATTTGGGCATGGGACTAGATCCGTTGGAAATCTCTCGTCGTTCTCTTGTCCGTAGAGTCCAAGAACGTCGAAAACGGACTTCGTATGTGGCCTGTACGTCCGTTTGAAGTTGGACTACGCGCAGATGGCCGAACCGGACTCGCTGATGAATTGAGCTCACTTGTGGGCTGGCCTTGGAGCGACGTGGCTTGTGCGACCTTAGAGGTGTAGAGGCGCCTTTCTTGAGCACGTCTTGTGTTTGGGGAGGTGGCCAAGGTGGAGGCCGAACTTGTGGCGGTGACAGCACAAAATCCAGACGACGTACGTGCTGCCAGCTTTCGCATCCTGGCCAAGGTGGCGGACGATGACATCTTGATGACCACCATGTTGATGTCGTCTTGGTCATAACCATGATGTACATGGTCTCATCACCAGTTGCTCCCTGGTCGATTGACATGACCTGGAGAGACGATTCAACCTGTGGAAGATTCTGGCCTTCGACCTCCTCCATCGGAACAGGATCGCTTGGAGAAGGCATTGGTATATGGGCATAATCCTCGAGATCGAAATCGTTCTCAGAATCATATGCTCCAGCCATGTTTCAGCGAACCTCCGGATTTCAATTAGGACGCCTTGAGAAAGGCCCCACGGTGGGCGCCAGCTGTCGACGATGCGGACTCGGGGTCCTCAGCCGAACTGATGCAAAATTTGTAATTGTGAGACCTTTCAAGATGACCCTCCAGGAAGGTATATAGAACAATGGTGAACAGGAGCACAGAGAGATTTATACAGGTTCGGGCCCTCGATGGTGGGAGTAAAAGCCCTACGTCCTGTTAGGATGTCACTATATGTGATAAAGGTTTACAAACTAGCGGGAAGAAACCTTCACAGGCGAAAGTTTTTCCTATATAAGTGTACAAAAAGAAGCTCTAGGAGACTTGCGAATATTATCTAATCTAAGCCGTAGACTTGGCTGTTTGAGTGGTTGAGATATGTTGTATCTCACTTGTATCAGGGGTCTTGTTCTTCCAAATGGATTGGATCCCTCCTCTAGAACCTCTACGCCACCCTTTTATACTGGTCGAAAGGGTGCCATATGAAGAAAACTGCATCAAACGGTTGGATGCGGTTTTTGGAGAACTGTTGTTAACTTCCACGGAGGTTATTAACACGTGTTAATCATGAATAACCGCATATATTAACCTCTGACGGTTGGTCTTCAACGTGGAGGAATCTTCGGGATGCTTGGAATATCCTTTTATACGGATAACCGAATAAACTCCAAGCACCCTGGTCGAGAATGTTCTGACCGCGGAATGTGGGTTGACCGCGCAACATCCCGGATATCCAGTTCGCGTATAGCATACGAACTTCTGACCGCGCAAAGCTGTCGACCTGATCGCACGAAGCCCGCGGCCTGATCGCGTAAAGCTTGCGACCTCATGGCGATGCCCCTCGGAATAGCTCGAGTTCGCATCGCCAGATACATGTCTGGTTCGAACCTGTCTTGAACCAAAAGTCTATTAGAAGTGACCCGGGTGACAATCCTCGTCAATATGGGGCACATAAAATCTTACCGCGGTCTTTTTCACGGTTGTGGTTTTCTTTTTTGAAGAAGCGCCTCCTAAGATCTTCTTAGGTTTTTCGGGAGCAGGCTCCTTCAACTTCCGCTTTGAAGAGGTTCTCTTTACCTTCTTCACCGCTGACCCCCAGGAGGGTCCAGCGTTGTCACTAGGATGTTTCATCCCGACGATTCCCCCCAGTGGCTGTATCATTTCTGGCAGAGGGTTTGACGATCTCAATGAAATATAAGATTTGCAACAAGTTCTACAAAAAAAAAGGTCATACATTTTGTCATTCTTGTTTCAGATCGTCGCTGCTATTTATTAAGCTCTGGGGACGAGGCGATCCCTGAGCTCCTTCTATTGCGGCATTATAAGACCGCAGCCGGCTGGTTGCCCATTTTTTGATCTCAGACAATGATAGAACTGTGTCATGAAAAGTAAGCTACCCCTTCTTTTTATATGCCCGAGACGACTCCTCGCCAGGCGCATTGTTTTAATAATTTCCCAAAACGGGTGCCTTTCCTGTTGAAACCCGTTATCATTACCCTGTTATGAATCTGAAGCAAAATGTATCTTTTACTAAGGATCATTTTATTTCATATTCGGGGGCTATGGTACAAATAATTATAGGAGAAATTCTTAAGATTTGTTAAGAAATTGCCTTGTGATTTTAGGATAACCTCATAATTTCTGCACTGATCGCAATGCTATTCTGTGATCGCAATATAAGTAATATGTGATCACAATACTATGTATGATCGCAATGCTATCCTGTGGTCTCAGTACTATGTTTCATCACAGTATTATTTTTTATTGTGCATGGTCTCAATGTAATTTAGAGACCTGAAAATCATCTCGAGTTGATCTCGGACAAAAGGCTAACTATTTGTGTACGTTTGGTCGCAGAAACGTCCTCTAGCAACCATTTTTCACACAGAGAATGTAAAGAATTCTAAATTGGTGATTATAAGTTATACATAATCATCTAAAAAGGTCAAGTGTATAAGGAAAAGAAATTCCTTATTTCTTGCAATCTTTACATACAAAAGGGATACAGATGACCAGAGCATCGACCTGATCTGAGAGCAATTTGCAAAGTTCTCCAAGGGACATATTGGCATCAATGCGATCAACACTGGCCGCCCCAAGAGAACTAGCAATAGTTCTAAGCCTATCTACATCATCCCATAGCAAAGGAATGTTACTGTTCCTTATTGTATTAGAGAGTTCTCGCTGCTGCCGAGCGTAATCTCTCTCCTATCGGAACCTACGCGCCTCTTCACGAGAGCCATCATAACATTCTGCCAGATGCAGAATAGCCGAAGACATCTCCTCAGTGCGCTTCTCAAGAGCCTCTTTTTCTTTTTGGAGAGTTCGGCACAAGGCTACTCTCTCAACAAAAAGGCCCTAGACCTCAGCAAGCTTATCGCTGAGGGACCTAGAAGCCCATGCCTCCTACATTTATGTCTGCATGGGTTAGTTTCGACCAGAAAATGTAACTGAAAGACAAAATGGAGGTCATTACTTAAGAAGCAGAGGAGAAAGCCAGGCTTTGGGGTAGATTTAGGTGTGGGAGTGAGAGCTTTTCACTAGAAAGTTGATCACCCGACAAAAGCTGATGATCCAAAGAAGGTGTGTCAACTGGATAACTTGGCTGGGGCTGAAGAGAAGGGTAATGTGATAGCCCAGGTCTCAGTCCCCTTTAGCGATTTTGATGGAGTTCCACTGGAGGATCCTTCGTCATTTTTGTTTTCTTCTTTGGAGGAACCAGTTCCTCGAACGCCGCACTGCTTTGAAAAAGATCAGGATGTAAAAATAAGAACTTACAACGAGAATTTCAGAGAAGATTTACCTTCTGGGAATCTTGGTTAAATTCGGATATGACTTCTTTTTCTCCCTCATCACTCTCAATCTCAATAATGTTCTTGGAGCCTTGATTCGTCATTGAGGTAGGAACAGAAGAGGGAGGATGGGACAAGAGAGGAGAAGTACCTTTGAAAGACTTAGCCACAAATTTGAGATTCTTAAGAACTGAAAGGCTCTGTTATTTATAGAACCAGAGGCGACGGTTCACTTGCGCGGGTGCCTCGAAGTTTTAAAAGTGCATTACTGGCTCTCCAAGTCAATTAATTCATGATTACCTGTCAAGAAAAACTTAGAATTTCTCTATGGAAATAAACCGCGACACAATGGAACAGTGCTAGCTGAAGAAGTTGAATTGTCAAATTTCATAATTTGATAGAAATTAAATTTGAAGTAAATAAGTCTCTTCATTTTCTTCAAATTTGGGGGCTAGCTGATGAGGATTATCACCCGAGGTAGTTAGACTAACGCATGTCGGGTTCAAGTCAGATCTAATTCAATGTGTGCCTATGAGTTTGTGTCTTAGTAACTGCTATGGTCGCCGAAGGACACATAGTTATTCTATGATCGCAGCCTTTGCACGATCATGAGACCGCAGACAGTGCAAGGTCAGAAGGCTGCAGATAGTGCGCGGTCAGAGGATCAGTGACTGTACGCGACCAGGGTAATTCGGGGGTACTTGAGTCTTTACCAAGCACGTTCCCAGGATTAAGATAACTTCTCCCACGTATGAAAACAACCATCAGGAGGTTAGCATTTGCGGTTATCCACAATTTGCATGTGTATAACCGGTGAGGGAGAAGGGTGCGGTTGCAATAACTGCACCAGAGCAACCGTCCAGAACCGCTTCGTGTTGGCGCCCTTTTATTCAGTATAAAAGGAGGATCAATGCACGATCTAAAGGGCGGTTAACAAGCAATACAACAAGTCAGCAAAGCTTGAAGACTTAGACATAGATAGATAGACAAAAATACAGAAGAGATCATCGCTTGTGATAATCTCTTCTCACTGAAAACACTTTTACTATATATAGTGAAATCATAACAGGACGTAGGGCTATTACTCCCACCATCGATGGCCCGAACCTGTATAAATCTTTGCATCTCTTCCGGCATTACTTATCCTATCTTCCCAGAGGAACACTCTGAAAGGTCTCACAACTCACAAATCTGCATAAGATCGACAGGGGACCCCGAGTCTAAATCGTTGGTGCATTTCCCTGTTGAGACGCACATAGTTGTTACGGAAGCGAATCAAGTAGTCATCAATATTTTCATGATGCTTCTGCTTGACTTGGGATGACTCCAAAGCTGAGATGTCCTTCTGCATGGTTATGAAGTGTGTCTTGAAGAGGTTCTTCATGCCTATCCAATCACGGACAGACCCAATTGGAAAACGGCAATACCAATGGAAAGAAGAGCCAGTTAATGACCCTGAGAATTGCCTTAGAAGAAGTGATGGATTATTGGCAGTGTCTCCACAAGCTACTTCAAAGTAGGCTAAGTGCTCCCTCGCATCGCCGGTTCCATGAAGTTGACGGAACTTAGGTGGATGCCATCCAGACGGGAAGGGCACTGAATCGTGCCATGCTTCATAAGGCTTCTCAAGCTCACTTTTAGGAGTTTGAGGACCTTCCGCGGCTGTGATCTACTTTAATCTTCAGTTTATCAAATCTTCCACATAGTTGTGATAATCCTTCAATGTAGTAGGTCTCAGTGCAATATTTGCGGCAATGGTGGGAATGGCTGAAAAGAGAGGCGGAGCACCCGCTGTTGCAGTGTGTTGCTCCACACTGCCTGTAGCGCGGGATTGTGTAGCAGCCTCCAACTCTGCCAATTGAGGATCAACAACTGGTTGGGGCGGATCTGATGGTATTGCTCCATGACCAGAATTTGTCAGGGCTTCAACCAAACGATCAAACTTCTCCCAATTCGCCGAACATCTTCTTGTACTAACGGTCTCATTTCTCAAGAGCATGGCACACGGAAGGATCAACTGTAGAGGGATCAACGACTGCCCCTTGATCTTCATTAGCATTGGCTTCATCACGTGGGCCGCCTTAACCGGTAGCCATGTTAACTAGAGTGGTGTTATCATCACAAACACCAATTTTGAGATACTGTTCCTCATCAGAAGTGATGGAAGGAGCAAGATCAGAATAGTGTGGTGAATAAGGGAGTCATTACAAAGAGGTTGACTCAAAGTCAGAAGACCCTCTTTCAGTATTAGACTCAACATCTTCTTATGGTGCCTCAGTTCTAGGGCTCATGATTCTTTGACGTGCCCTCGTCCTCAAGCGAGTCTCCATGCCTTGTTAGCTTTCAACCTCCTGTAATTGTTCAGGATCCTTTGGAAGACGGGACGCGATGTCAACATATGGGCGGGAAGGTTGCCCCTCCTCCAAATTCTTTCACGAAGAAATAGGAAGACAAAGGGACCTCATCACAGCTTCTCTTCTTAATGTTGATGCGTCTTGATCTTCTTGTGCTTCGGCAGACTTGGACCAAGAACGGGCACCTTCTGAATGAGGTAAGAATGCCATAGGTTTCGTGTTCGGAATATCTCTTCATCTGAAGGATATGACAACTCTTGAGTAATAGGAGGAGGCCTCCAGTTAGATTTAATATCACCCTCGGGTTGAGATGTTACGATCTCACAAACCATGGCATCTTCTTCAATAGCTTGGGTACTTGACACCTCAGTCATTGGTGCAAGAGCTTTCTGTAGTCTTCTGGGGAGGGGTCATCCAGCTTTTGGTGGTGCTTTCTTCATAAAGACATCATTTATGGGCTCAACTTCTTGTCTTGAAGCGGTTGAAGGGGTGTGAACTTGCACAGCTCCCAGGGAGAGAATGACCGATCGCAGCTGCCTTCACTCGGGGACTCATGCAAAGGGTAGTAGAGATGATATAGGTGATACCTTCTCCTTTTGCTTGCTTGGAAAATCTTCAGGTGGCTTATCATGATGCCGCCTTAGAGCTAGACGGTCAAGAAGGTAATTATACCTTTGACTCTGTTCTAGCATAGCAGAGATGAAGAACATAATGTTCTTATCATCCAGGACGGATACTGCCATCGGGCCGGACACGAACTTGTATATTTCTCAGTACAAGATCCTCCAAGTCTTGGCAGTGTGCGACGATTCCTCCTATGCCCATCGCGCTTGTATTGGTTGATTGTAGGGACATGAGGGGCCTTGAGTCGGTCAGGTGGTGTTGGAAAAAGAGGTGGAGCCTGAGAAAGAGGCATCCAATGCGAGTTTGAAGGAACTTCACTTCGCCGAGTGGGCCTTTCTTAAGATGGAAAGTCGACTTTCGTTCTAGGAAAAGTAGGTGCTTGCAAAAGGCCCTTGCCTTGTTGAGATGATGTCAATGCAGGTGGAGTAGTCCGCACTCGCCATTGTTGATGGACATGTGGCACTTGCTCTTTCCTGGTTCCAATGAGGTGGTAGTGGTGCTTGTCTAGGTCGGTATGTTGATGTAGGTGAAGGCCTTTGGCAAGGCGCCCAAGTCTGGCACATATGCTGTGGACGGCATCTTGAAGCGTCATGTCCTGAACTCCTTCTAAGCTGAGAGGTGTTTGGCAAGTCGCGACCTCGCAACCACTCCTGTAGACTCTTCATTTGTGCTCGTAGTTGTTGGAGTTGTCGTTGTATCTCGTCAACACCGGTAGCAGGTACTTCATTCGGCAATACCGTGAACCTTTATAGTAATGGATGGACCAGCTTCAGTAGTATGAAGCCTAACCAGTGACCTTGACTTCGGGGTGAAATAAGCCGTCGGATCGGGGATTCTTGCTCGTTTGGTCAAATGGTGCCTCCAGAATTCCCTCATGATGGCAAGTCTCAATAAGTGCTTGATCTTGCCAGGTTGCCACACCCATTCATTAGGGAACAAGTAGTATGGTGGCGTCACGATGTAGGGTTGCCGACAAGTCCTGTCAATGAGATCACTCGCACCAAGGGACTAGTCTTTTTTGAGAACAATAACACGGGCGATGTAGGCACCAAGTTGCTCCTGCAAATCACTCACCTTGTGGAACTTCCTTCTAAGGTTGCATAGTTTGTTGGGATTATAGGTGCGGCGAGCAAACGACATGTGCCTCCGTAGAATATAGGAGACACCCCAGTGCATTGAATAGCTCAACCTCGGTGTGCTGCATGCCTAGGGTAGGCAATGCAAGACCGATAAGCAAAGCATCTACATGAAGAGAGGTGGCATGGTGTTGCCTATTGGTAGCTTGTTGACGAAGCCATTGAGCAGCTTGAACATCACCTTGAATGTCGGTGACGAAAGAACTCTTCAGAAGGTTGTGTGCTTCTACCATCAAGGCGCAACACTCCTTCTTTTCTTTAGCAGAAGCACGTTTATGTGCTTTCCTTGACTCAGTCACAAGGAACTGCGCAGGCTCTTGAGTCTGGTGGAAGTAGGTCGTACTGTTGTATTAAAAAATTCCCACTGGGGGCAATGTCCCAAACTAAACCATCAGAGACTCCCTGTAAATGTGAGAAATCTTGTTGAGGAAGGACCCACATGCAAAAAGGGATTCCTTGATCAATTAATGCTTCATCACATAGGTGCTCCACAGACGAGCAGCCATATGCATGATGGATGGAAGACAAAGGACATGTGGAAGTGAGTTAGACGACCATTAGAGCACAACAAAGATGAGAGGAGAACCATGTCCCACTAGCATGCCATTCTTTTTCACCAGGAAGATCTCTCTTAAGGGAAATTGGCCCCTTTTTGTGTTGCAAGCGTGCCAGTATACATAAGTATACACATAAAAGAACATAGAGAATGCACAATCTTTAAAGGAAACAATGTAATTTATTAATTCTGAAAAGAATTACAAATTACAAGTGCCTTTGGGATTTACATGCTCTCATTTGTGCCAAAGGAAAGTACATGTTGACACACAGGGGATTGCATGGTTCATGGTTCCTCAGGGCTTTTGAAAAGCTCCTGGTTAATTACACATATAGAACAAGTCCGCAAAACACCTCTGATTAAGCTATGATGATGGTCGTCGTCTTCAAGCCTCGAAATAACATTCTCTTTGATGAATGAATGCAATGCGGATACCCATGCATGCAAGTATGCAAATCCATAGCTTCGTTAGTATATGGTGCTATCATAAAAATGTGGCCATCGCCTCGTCAGTGCCCGGCCATGGGGTTGTTCGGTCTCATTAGTCACAAACAAATGGATGTCTTCGCCTCATCAATATCCGGCATGAATGGTGTCCAGCTTCATCACTTATGGACAGGGGTGTTCGACCTCGTCGGTACCTAAAAAAAAAATGTCACCTTTGCCTCATTAGTACCCAGTGACATAGAAAATACGAATGGAAATGGATTGTGATAACACTTTTGACTTCCTTAGCTTTAGGAAATGCACATTGCATGGTAGGTAGCACACCGGAACATTTATCAATGGCTCAGAAATACTTTGGCATGTTTTGACATCTTTTGACATGATTAGGACATTGGCTCCCTTTCTCCTGACTGGATGGGGGTCTTTCTAACCTCTAATCGGCATGAAACTTGGAGGAATAGCTTCTGGCATATCTTTAATTGCTCATGAAAATTTGAGATCAATCAAACTGTCGGATTCAAAGCTATTTTTGAAACAATGCTTGTATGTCAAGCAGGAATTCAGCAAGACAATGACTGTTCGGAATGGTCTTCTGATGATCTTTTTGCCCTTTGATCAAGGTGAAATTTGGAGGAACTACTTCAACATGAACTTTGTGTTCCCCATGAAAGTTTGGGGTCGATCGGACTTCTGGATTAGAAATTATCATTGATCTTCTCCCGCATATCAAGATGGAAATTAGCTCTGGTAGAATTGCATCTTGGGTACATCTGATTGGGTTGGAATTGGTTGACATACTTCAAATTAGATCTTTTGCCCTGCATAAAAATTTGGGGTCGATTGGACTTCTGGAATAGAAGTTATCGTCGATCTTCTCCCATCGAACAAGCCGAACAAGCTCTAGTTGAATTGCATCTTGGTGATTTCTGATTTCCCTCCGGAAATTTCGTCTCGGGTTTTCTCGGATATTTTTTCCCGGAGACCGTATTCCCGGCTCACCGTTTTCACGGCGACTGGATGATTGTCTCCCGGAAAAATTTCCTCCGGAAATTTCGTCTTGGATTTTCCCGGACGTTCCTTCCCGGAGACCTCATTCCTAGTTCCCCGTTTTCATGGCGACTGGAGAGTTCTCCTGGAATAATTTCCCTGAAAAATCGAAATTTCTAACTTGGGAAAAATTCTTAAGCAACAGGTCTTCTTCCCGGGAGCTTTGTTACCCCCACAGCGCGCAGAGGTACCCTCCGGCCCGCTGCGGAGGGGGGGGGGGAGGATAAGGTGCTCCCCTGGAATCACACCATCCCGGACTTCTAAGATAAACGAGCAAAAACTTAGCTCTATCTCATCAAAATAAATTACAAAGAAAACACATGGCTTTATTGATCATTTAACCGGAGGACATCTTCCCCCTCTGGTGGGCATCATTACATCGGATACGATATAACCAGGACTATAACCGGGAAAGTCTACGTCCTAAAGCGCCTACGACTACTAATCCCGGAGGCCTTCCGATAGCTCCCGGGTCAGGTCCCGGTACAAGCCGCGTACACGGTGCTGGGCTTCCCAGAGCAGGTCCTGGGGCCAATACTCGTAGCCCGACAGTGGAAGTATCCGAAGAGGGGGAATCATCCGGGACCCCGGACGTGGAGGGGATAATTCAGCGCGATGATTATCGAAGTTATCCAAATGCCACTCCGGATACCATCGCAACCGAATTGGCTCCCGGACAATGCCCCCACTGCGTTCCTCAGAGAAGAGCCCCAACAAGATTAAAGCGGCTTGGGCGTCCCCCGGGGGGCACCTGCCGGGGTTCAAAGGCCTTGCCCCCGGGGAACCTCTTTCTGACCTTCGCCCGGGAGTAACCTCCCGGGAAGCCTGGTAAAATCGCATTCATATACTTAGAAAAATTTCAATTTCTATTGCATTCCAAATATTTGCGTACAAGTGTCCGGGGCTTCCTCTAAGAAGGTACCGGGAACAAAAAACCTAAGAAACAAAAAGGGATCCTATCTAGACCCGGGTAGAGGCTCATACTTAGTCATTGGCGTCCTCCCCCCGGGGGGCTCCCGCTCGAGCCGGCGCATCTGCTCCCGAAGGCGCCGGTGCCAGGAACCTCGCCCGGATGATCCGGTTGTAGAAGCCCCCGGTGAGCTACTCCACCTCCCAGCGCGAGGGCTCAAAAAATTCTGGGAAGCTCTTGGGGATGCAACCCCCGATTGCCCGGGCGCCCAACCCCCGGTGCTCGACGAGCCCTGCCGCGGCCGCCACAACGGGGATTGCCCGGCCTCGCTCCCGGGCATCCGCGGCCTCCGGGATCAAGGAGACTTGTGCGTTGAGAAAACGCACAGCCTCAGTGAAGGTTGCCGGGGCGGCCTCGGAACTGCTCCCGGAGCCTAGGCTTACGCCAAGGCCCTCGAGGGCCGAGCGGGCGGAGCGGCCCGCGTCCATCACTGCCCGGACACTCGAGCCCTCGAGCTCCCGGAGAGCTTCCTCCTTCGCCTTGGCCTCCCGCCGGAGATGGTAGTTGGCGGTCTCAGAGGCGCGGATTTGAGCCCGTACCCAGGCCAGCTCCCGGAGGGCATCATCCTGCTGCTCCTGGAATGCGGCGGCCCTCTCCTCCACCTCCTTCAGCACCCGGCTGAAGCGCTGCTCAAGCCCCCAGGTAATGGCCGTCCCCTACAAGTCCAAGAGTTAGAAAAAATTCAAAAGGGGGATATTGAAGGAAAACCCCACCGGCTCGGGGACGTACCTGGATTTGGAGAGAATGAAGCTCCCCAAAACGCTCACGGATTGTCCCCTCCGAGACGTAGGCTTGGACCTTGTCGTGGTATTGCGAATACCCCGGCAGGTTTTGAGAATGATCCTAGCGAAGATTATGCGGCGCGGGTTGACCGGATGACCGGTCCTCCCCCGCCGGACAAGCACAAGAAATGACACACGGATTTATACAGGTTCGGGTCCCGGTGGGGGCCCTAGTCCTGCCGACGCGCTCCCGACCGGAGTCAGCTGGGGAGGCTCTCTCCGGGGGGAGAGGCTTCCGGAGCACGTCTGTGAGTTTAGCTATTCCAATAAAAGAGAACCGATCCCTTACAACAGAGGGGTACAAGGGCTATTTATAGCCCCAAAAAGAAGCAAAAAACCTAAACTACCCCAAAAGCCACCGTTGGATTGAAGGGTAGGACCATCCTTCCCCCGGTCAAACGCCTTGGATGCTTGACAGGTGGTCGCTAGTTCCCGAGGCGCTCCTCGCGTGACCTGCAAGTGACAAACAATTTGAAACTTTACCTTTAGGAGGGCGATGAGGCCCGGGACGGCGCCGGAGGCCAAGTCCCAGGGGCCAAATGGCGGCGCCCGGGGAGGAGCCGGAGGCCACGTCCCCGGGCAAATGGCGGCGCCCGGGACGGCGCCGGAGGCCAGGTCCCGGTGGCCAAAAGGCGGCGCCCGGGACGGCGCCGGAGGCCCGGTCCCGGGGGCCAAATGGTGGCGCTCGGGGAGGGGCCGGAGGCCACGTCCCCGGGCGAACGGCGGCGCCCGGGACGGCGCCGGAGGCCAGGTCCCGGGGGCCAAATGGCGGCGCCCGGGGAGGGGACGCAGGCCACGTCCCCGGGCCAATGGCGGCGCCCGGGACAGTGCCGGAGGCCAGGTCCCAGGGGCCAAATGGCGGAGCCCGGGAGGGGCCGGAGGCCACGTCCCGGGGCGAACGGCGACGCCCGGGACGGCGCCGGAGGCCAGGTCCCGGGGGCCAAATGGCGGCGCCCGGGGAGGGGCCAGAGGCCACATCCCCTGGCCAATGGTGGCGCCCGGGACGGCGCCGGAGGCCAGGTCCCGGGGGCCAAATGGCGGCGCCCGGGAGGGGCCGGAGGCCACGTCCCGGGGCGAACGGCGGCGCTCGGGACGGCGCCGGAGGCCAGGTCCCGGGGGCCAAATGGCGGCGCCCAGGGAGGGGCCGGAAGCCACGTCCCCGGGCCAATGGCGGCGCCCGGGACGGCGCCGGAGGCCAGGTCCCGGGGGCCAAATGGCGGTGCCCGGGACGGTGCCGGAGGCCAGGTCCGCGGGCAATCGTGACGCAACTTACCTGGACTTAGGCCTGCGGAGATTTCCCCTGACAGACCTTGCGGGTCTGCAGGCCCCTCCGCGTAGCGGTCGACCTCCCTCGCAGAAAGTAGGGGGCCTTCCTCCCGGTACCGGTCCAGTCGCGGCCGATGACGGGCCCCCGGACTTGGGGGCCCGGGGTAATGTGGACCGGGCTAGCGGTGGTCGGCATCTTCGTCGCCGAGGAAGTGGCCTCCGATGAGGTGGCCGAGGAGCTCTCGGAGGGGGTCCCTCCCCAGGGGGGATCAGAAGCCCCTTTCCCTTCCCAGGTCGTGGGGCCCCCGGGACCTCCATCCCCGGGGAGCCTCGTAGACCAAGGGGCTTCCCCCCTCGTCCACCGGCCACTCCACACGCGGGGGCGAGGCCTCCGCAAACCGGACCTCCGGCCTCTTTGGCTCTAGTGGCGCCGGGGCCGCCGGGAGGGCTACCGCCGAAGCTGGCGAGGGGGCGTAGTCCGCCGAATCAGACGCCCCCCCATCCGCGGCCGGTCCCTTCCCCTGAGCCTCAGCGGGGCTCTCCGGGGGAGGGGGAGTTGCTTCCTTCTGGGCCGGCAGCAGCGCGCGCCCAGTCCCGGGGGTCTCATTTCGGGCCTGCACCAGTGTAGAGGCTGGCGTCGTCGATGTACCGGGGGATTTCTGAGCCGTGGCCTTCTTTGGCTCTGAGCCCCTGGCAGCCTCCCTTCCCCGCTTGTGGGAGCCGGGGGTAGGGAGGGGCTTCCTTTCCGGAAGTCTTAGCCCGAAGGCCTTGACTACCAGGTTCCGGGGAGGGCCCTCACCCACGACGAGCACAATGCGCCCGTGCTCATCGGTGAAGTACGTCCCGAGGAGGTTCTCCGCCCTCTCTCGGGCCGCCGGGTACGGCCGGACTGCGAAAGGTAAGAGTTAGAAAAAATTTACGAATCAAATGAACCAAGTCATTGGGAGCTTACGTCAGGTCACCGGCCGCTGCGGGGGCCGTTGTGCCGGGCACATCCCGATCCCCCTCCTCTCGTGCGAGAAGGGGGAGATCTTCAGGAGCGCCAGCTCCTCGGCGGTGTCCCGCATAGAGCGGACGCCCCGGGAAGCGACGACCTTACCGAGGAGCCTTAGCTCCTCCTTCGTCCACACCGGGGGATTCGGGGCGGACGACTGGCTGTAGGTGGGGGCCTCCGGGGAGTACACCACGTCATCGTCCCGGACCCGAAGGTAGAACCACTTCCGGATCCAATCGCCCTAGTGGTCCCGGGAGGCTGCCACCGGGTATTCAGCCACCCGAGACGGTAGCAGCTGGATCATCACCGAGCCGAAGGGGGACTTGGGTCCGCCCTTCACCAGGTGGGAGCTCCTTGCCGCCGGCTCGTGGAAGTACCGGAAGGTGCGGAGCATGGGCTCCCATCCGGTCGCCATCTCGAAGAGCCAGATGAAGAGATCCATCCGGACGGTGGCATTCGGTGTGAGGTGGTTCAGGGCCATCCCGTACTCCATCAAAAACTCCCAGAGCAATGGATGCACCGGGAGCCAGAGCCCCGCCTCGAGGAAGGCCTCGAAGGCCACAACCTCTCCGAGCCTGGGACGGGGGGCTCTGTCTTTCTTCATGGGGATCCGGACGTCCCCGTCCGCGACAACTCCCCGGTCAACCAGGGACTCCAAGTCCCCGGTCGTAAACACGGAGGCCTAGAGTAAGTCCGCGCTGACTTCCTCTAGGGGTACCTCCACGGCCTTGGCTCGGCCCTTGCGTCCCATCAGGTTTTTTCGGGTGGCTTAGGCTTCAAAAACTAGGGGACCTAAGGGTTCCGAAGGCTAAGCTTCGGGGGACTAACTACAGGGAGAGCTAGTCCAGGCCCCTCGACGCCCTATTTATAGCGGCAAAGCATGGCCCCCGATATGCGCCACGTGGCCCCTTGTGGTGCATCTGCACCATTGGAATTCAAACAACGCGCGGGAAACGAGGCACCGGTTCGCACCGCGAGCGGCCATTATGGCCAAACGGCGTGGTCATAAACACGCGACACGAGAATCGAAGCGCCACTGTTCCGGTAGCTTGTCCCGGAGATTTTCCCGGTAACGTGAGCCATACCCTCTGGGGACTCGAGCATCGCCCCCGGAGGGCATGGGGGGCTGATGTTGGGGGAAATCTCTGCGAGACTAAGTCCAGGTAAGAAGTTGCGCCATTTGCCCGGGGACAAGGCCCCCGGCGCCTGTCCTGGGCGCCGCATTTTTCCCGGGGACAAGGCCCCCGGCGCCTGTCCCGGGCGCCGCCTTTTGCCCGGGGACAAGGCTCCCGGTGCCTGTCCCGGGCGTTGTCATCCTTCCGGAGACAGGAGTCTCCGGTCCTGGGTCAAGTGCAGGTCACGCGAGGAGTGCCTCGGGAATCAGCGGACACCTGTCAAGCATCCGAGGTGCTTGGCCGGGAGAAGGACGTTGCTACCCCTCAATCCAACGGTAGCAGTCGGAGTAGTTTAGTCTTTTTGCTTCTTTTGGGGATATAAAAGCCCTTGTACACCTCTTGTAAAGAACAACTGGCTCATTATTGCTTGAATAGACAATCTCATAGGTGTGCTCCGGAGCCTCTCCCCCCGGGAGAGCTTCCCCAGCCGACTCCGGCCGGGAGCATGCCGACAGGAGTAGGGCCCCCACCGGGACCCGAACCTGTATAAACCCTCGTGACATTTGTTGTGCTTGTCCGGCGGGGGAGGACCGGTCACCCGGTCAGCCCGCGTCGTATTTTCTTCGCTAGGGTATTCACAATAATGAGTATTGGTTCTGTTCAAACAGATCAATCTGAACAAGTTGATCAGAACGGACAACGATTACAAGATCTAATCCTCCTAGAAGAAAAACTTGATCGAGCTCTGGTCAAATCCGCGGTGTATTTGAGAGCTTTGCGCAAGTACCATAACAAAAGGTTGTGGCCGCGTAGCCTTCACATGGGTGATATGGTTTTACGTAAAATACAAAACCAATCTAATCGCAATAAATTCTCCCCTCAATGGGAGGGCCCCTACACTGTTGTCTCAGTACCGCGACCAGGATCGACTCGGCTAGCAATGGAGGATGGTAGAATCTTATCCAATACATGGAACATTGATCAACTGCGCAAGTTTTACGTGTAAGTTTCCCAGCCCTTTTCCTTTCCAATTAGCATGATTTGACAAAATCAGTACTTTTGGTTGTTTCATGTGGTAATTATTCCTTTTGCCCATATGTTATGAGTCTGTCTCGGGGGCTGGTCGCTGATAATTGTATCACTATAATACCTCGATTGGATTCGCTGGCCGATCTCGTGATCACTTCCAGACAAGACACCCCTCAATAAGCCGTTCCTCAACGCACAAGGGGCTTGCTGGCATGTCCTTGGTCATTAGAGTGGCTGCCGGTTTGCAATAAGGTCGGGTGTTGTATTGAAAATGGTTATCAGTCTGGTCGTATGTTAATACCTAAAGTCACAGTATTCCCTAGGTATTCCTGGTCGTCGTTACACCCATATTTTTCCTTTGCTTATAATACTAAGTTTCAGTATGCATAATCTCAGGAGGGGGCTATGGGAAGATGGTCGCAACATGAAACAAAAAGAAGTGCTTTTCCTTCAAAAATTAAGGCATACATATGCATTGTATAGTTACATCTATACAGGTACAAAAGTTACAATATGCCAAGTTCTTTCAAGAGATTTTCGACTAGAGGCCTGACTTCCTCCATTATAACCGCAAGTTGATCTGCACTCTCGATCTCTGCTTCTCCCACCACTGGATTTAGATCAAGATTCGTGCCATGGTGGAGACGAAGTCTGCAGAGAATGGCGAAGGCTGCGGATTGCACCTTTGTCCTCATCGCCTCTGTTTGACGCCTTGTATTGTCAGGAAGATACTCGAGGAGTGATTCAGCTTGGTCGTGACCAGTGTGGTCCAGTCGCTAAGGCTAAGGTCGTCCTTCTGGGTTTCAACCACATCGGCCTTTAGCAAACTGGCCACCATCTTCAGGTTTTCGAAGATGTCTTGTTGAACACTGCTGCAGGTTGAGAGCGTCGCGTTCAAATCCTTGTTCTCCTTGCAGACAGAATCAACTTTCGAGTTTTGCAACTCGATGGTCGCCTGGAGATCTTTCTTCTCTTGAGAGAGCTAGCTTATTTGGTCCTCTCATGCTGTAATAAGAGACCATCATAAACAGTTCGCAGAACATGTTAATTCATTCTAGTCAGAAGTGCACTTACAGGAGAGCTGCAACCGCAGCTGTTGGAGTTCTTTCTCCAAGCAAGAGATCTTGGCGGCTGCCCTGATCTCCTGGTTTTCCCAGTCAGCGAGGCTCTCGATCAGAAAGGCATTTTCTCTGTGGCAAAAGAGACAATTGTTAAAATGGGACTAAAATTCAGGCAGATGAGGAAACATCTTCCTTACCGCTGCAGGCGACTTGTTTCTTGTTGGGTGACCTCAATACGCTTCGCAACAGCTATCGACTTGGTTGCCACACGAGTTAGTTCCTATGACATGGAAGGAGGTCATTTTCAAAGTCTGGACATTCCTATGCAAATGCGAACTTGAAAATAACAAGAGGAGTTCTGTATACCTCATTATACTCGCTAAACGAGCTACTTTCTGATTCAGCCAAAGGCTGAGTCTCTAGACTTGCCTTATCCCCAACTGGAGCAGTAGATGAATTTTCCTGCTGAGCCTCCTCCATGGCTGGGGTCTCAGATTCCAATCTCTACAATTGGACCTCTATAGCCATCCCCTCTACAATGGCAGGAAAAACTTCCTCGGCCGTGGGGATTGGATTTTGCTCGCCCATGACCTCCATAGCAGGAGGAGCATCAAGACTTGTAGATGTCACTCGAGCGCTTAGCGCTGCATCTCTGCGCCTAGCGTAAGCAAACAAGAGAATCATCGGTTAGAATGTCTTCAGTCGATCGCTTCGATATGACCCTGTCCAAACAGGAGAGATTCTTACCTTACTCGAAATCCTGTCCATTTCTGGGATTTTGAGGATGATTCCCCTGGGAAAAGTGGACAGTCGTCGTTTGTTCTAGTCTTCCTTTTCCTGAATAGGGCATTGACCTTTTCTCCTTGTGTGTATGCAAGTCTATGAGAGTACACCTGAGGAACGATGAAAAACAAGATTGTAAGGGTCCTTACTGGAGTAACTTCTTCTATTGGTAAAGATGAAGCCATTGGTCCTGGAGCTTCATGGATCGCAGGCACTGCAACTTCGTCCGCGACCATGAGATCAGTAGTGGTCGCGGGATCTTGTTCGGTCGTCCCCACTCCTGTCGTCAGGAGTGGAGTCCTTTTGCGGCGGATAAGAGGAACTCGTCTTCCTCATCCTCTCTCCCTTCGCTCTGTACGACGAAGAAGTAATTTCCGCTCGTACTTGGGGGTATAGGAGGAACCGAGAATCTTACCACAATCATTTTTGCGGTAAGGGTTTTCTTCTGCGAAGAAGCCTCTCCCAGAATCTTCTTAGGTTTTTTGGGAGCGGACTCCTTTGCTACGTGCTTCAAAGGGGTCCTCCTCACCCTCTTAGCAGTCGGTCTTCCTGAAGGACCAGCATCCTCAGTTGGACGCATTGCCTCAGCGAATTTTCCCAGAAGCTATATTATTCAATATGCTTTTGGTAATACAAGACAAATGGATGATTTGCAACATAGCTTGTTTGAAGAAAGTCATACCTTTCGGCGCTCTTACTTAAGATCATCGCCGGCGTTGATTAAGCTCTGGGGGTGGGGCGATCCCTTAGCTCCCTCCACAGTGGCGTTATACGCCCGAAGGAGGTAGTTTGTCCATTTCTTGATCTTGGACAAAGACAGAGCTGTGTCAGAAACAAGCATGTTAACAAATACAACATTTTTTAGTCAGTAAAAATGTATGTTTTGTTGATTAAAGGACATACCATTATTATAGTCCAGCGTACTGTCCGCCATAGACTAGACTTCCCAAGCTGGATGCGCCCTTTCACGCAGGGGGCTTATCCGATTCTTCAAGAAGTCGCGTATGATGTCACACGCGGTCAAGCCTTGCTGGACTAGGTGAAGAATAGCTTGGGCTTGTTTCTTCTGTTCTGCGCTCAGAACGGGAAGGGAGTCTAACTCACTGGCTTTCTCCGGTCGGGTGCTCACGAACCATAATCCGCTCTCCGACGGAGGGGTGCAGTTGAACCATTTCTGGTACCACCCATGAAGAGAGTCCCGTAGAGGCGGGAATGGGTACTCTTTCTTCTCCCTTATACGGAAGTAGATGCACCCAGCGGCATTGGCACTTTTCGACCATGCCGAAAACTAGAAGCGCCGGAAAAGCTCCACGCTCTGAAGCACTCCGACGAAGGCTTCACAGAGGTGTTGGAAAATCGCTAGAATGAGAACTGCATTGGGGTGGAGATTCACTAACTCCAGCCCATAGTGTTCCAAGATTTCTTGCAGAAACTCGCTTTCTGGGAATCAGAACCCGCAGCACAGGTATTCCTCGAAGATCACCAATTCACCCTCTTGGACGATTGGGCTTTCTTGATCTTTTTCTGCTGGCCACCAATTGATCAGCAGTCGTGGAGGGAGAATCTCTTCTTTCTCTAGTGCCACTAGGCTCTCCTCTGTATGGTGAACGGATCGGCTCCAGGATGCCATTTCTTGTGAAGGATTGGGAAAAAAGATGGGGACTTTGGTGGCGACGAAGATGAGGAATGCAAACGAGGGTTTTTTGCGGCAAGAAACTCTAAGGCAAATGAAGGGTTTTTGCTTGTGAGTCTTCCTCAGGAAGCTACCTTCTCCTTTTATATGTCCGAGACAACCCTTCGCCGAATATTTTATTAATTTCCCATAATGGGTGCCTTCTCTCTGGAAACCCGTTATGCACTCCCTACAGTGAATCCGGAACAAAATATATTTTCCTTATTTTTTGTTTTGAATTCGGGGGCTAGGGTGCACACAAATACCCAAAAATTTTGTAAAGATTATGGAGGAAATTAATGAAAATACCTTCATGTCTTTTGTAAACTAATTTTTATGTGTTGATCACAATGCAGTTCTGTGATCGTCTCAAGATTTGCATGATGATCGCAATGCAATTCTGTGATCACTACAAGTGGGTAATCGCAACATATACGATTATCATTCGATCAAGGTATAATGTTCTGATCGCGGTTTTAGTTCTGATCGCAATTCCAGTACTGGTCACGGTATAACACATTAATGCATTTCTGATCGAAAAAGTTGTTGCGAAGCCATACTTCGAATTTAGCTATGTGTGTGTGATCGCAAAGGCATTTTTTGTGACCATGTTTTTACATAGAAATTGTGAAGAGTTTTAATTCGGGATTATAAGTCTTGCATAATCCTTCTTGAGAAATCAAGGTGTGTAAGGTAAAAGAAATTCTTATTTCTGGCAATCTTTACATACAAAAGGGATACAGGCGACCAGATCATCGATCTCATCCGAGAGAAGTTTACAAAGTTCTCCTAATGACATATTTGCATCAGTAGGATCTACACTGACCACCCCAAGAGAACTAGCCACTACTCTGAGCCTATCTACATTATCCCGGAGCAAAGAAGCACTACCACTCTTGATCGTATCGGAGAGTTCTCGCTGCTGCCGAGCGAGGTCTCTCTCCAGGCGAAGTTGGTGCGCCTCTTCGTGGGAGTTGTCATAGCATTCTTCCAGGTGCAGAATGGCCGAAGACATTTCTTCGGTCTTCTTCTCCAGAGCCTCTTTTTCCTTCTGGAGAGGTTGTTTGAGGGAAAGAGGTTGGACCTCAGCAGGCTGGTCGCTGGGGGCTCCGGAAATTTTCGTCTCCTGCACATGTATGTATTAGTTTTACAAGATAAAATGACCAGTAGAGGAAATGAAAATAATTACCAATCTTCGCGGTAAGATTGAATGGGAGGATGAGGTGTTCCCCCCAGAAAGTAGATCACCCGACAAAAGTTGAGGACCATCAGGTCGTGGGAGTGCAACTTTCCCACAATAAAATTGATCACCCAACAAAAGCTGAGGATCATCTGGTCGCAGGAATAAAACCTTCCCACCAGAAAATTGATAACCCATCAAAATATGGGGATCGCTTGATCGCAATGGAGAAAGCTGATCAGAAGAAGGAGAAAGCCCTGGAGTAGTATATTGGATCTCCAAAAGTGGAGATGAGGGTTCGACCTGCCGAGTTGCATGGATAGGAAGAACTACATGGGACAAGGAAGGAGAGTGCAATGATGCCTCCCCAACCTTTGTACCACTGGAGGATCCCTCGTCAACCTTGGGTTTCCTCCCTGGGGGAACCAGCTCTTCAATTACCTGTGAATTCCCAAAAAGCATTTTGGAAATGATCAGAATATAAAATGACAACTTGAACCAAAAGTTCCAGAAAAGACTTACCTTCTGGAAATCCTGGTCAAGTTCGGGTATCACTTTCTCTTCATCACTTTCAATCTTGTCGTGGTATTGCGAATACCCCGGCAGGTTTTGAGAACGATCCTAGCGAAGATTATGTGGCGCGGGCTGACCGGGAGACCGGTCCTCCCCCGCCGGACAACACAAGAAAAGACACGAGGATTTATACAGGTTCGGGCCCGGTGGGGGGCCCTAGTCCTGTCGACGCGCTCCCGACCGGAGTCGACTGGGGAGGCTCTCTCTGGGGGAGAGGCTTCCGGAGCACGCCTGTGAGTTTAGCTATTCCAATAAAAGTGATTCGATCCTTTACAACAGAGGGGTACAAGGGCTATTTATAGCCCCAAAAAGAGGCAAAAAGCCTAAACTACCCCGGAAGCCACCGTCGGATTGAAGGGTAGGACCGTCCTTCTCTCGGTCAAACACCTTGGATGCTTGACAGGTGGTCGTTGATTCCCGAGGCGCTCCTCGCGTGACCTGCACGTGACAAACAACTCGAGACTTTACCTTTGGAAGGGTGACGAGGCCCGGGACGGCGCCGGAGGCCAAGTCCCGGGAGCCAAAAGGCGGCGCCCGGGGAGGGGCCGGAGGCCACGTCCCCGGGCAAATGGCGGCGCCTGGGACGGCGCCGGAGGCCAGGTCCCGGGGGCCAAAAGGCGGCCCCCGGGGAGGGGCCGGAGGCCACGTCCCCGGGCAAATGGCGGCGCCCAGGACGGCGCCGGAGGCCAGGTCCCGGGGGCCAAATGGCGGCGCCCGGGGAGACCCCGGAGGCCACGTCCCCGGGCGAATGGTGACACCCGGGACGGCGCCAGAGGCCAAGTCCCGGGAGCCAAAAGGCGGCGCCCAGGGAGGGGCTGGAGGCCACGTCCCCGGGCAAATGGCGGTGCCCGGGATGGCGCCGGAGGCCAAGTCCCGGGAACCAAAAGGCGGCGCCCGGGGACGGCGCCAAAGGCCAAGTCCCGGGAGCCAAAAGGCGGTGCCCGGGGTGGGGCCGGAGGCCAAGTCCCCGGGCAAACGTGATGCAACTCACCTGGACTTAGTCCCGCGGAGATTTCCCCCGACAGCAGCCTACCATGCCCCCCGGGGACGAAGCTCGAGCTCCCGGTGGGTATGGCATATGTTACAGGGAAAATGTCCGGACGAAATCACCGGAGCCGCGGTGCTTCGGTTTCCGTGCCCCGCGCTTAGGGCCGCGCCGTTTCGCCATAAATGCGCGCGCGGTTCGAACCGGTGCCTCGATTCGCACGCCCGTCCCTTCGTTTCCCACGCGCAGGTTGAACTTCAACGGTCTAGATTGCTCTGCGGGGTCCCACGTTGCGCCCATCTAGACCACGTCTCGCCCCTATAAATAGGGCCTTGGGGGACCCGGAAGTTCATTCCAAAACCTCAACCGTAGCGAACTCAGCTCTCCCGGTAGCTCTTTCCGGTAGTTAGCTCCCGGTAGCAGGCGTCCGGAAGTTTTAGTAGTAGCCTCCTGAAAAGTTAGCCACCGAAGAAAAAGAAGAGGCTAACCTCATGGCACCCAAGGGTCGAGCAAAGACCACAGAAGTGCCCCCGGAGGAAATCCCTTCGGATTTCCTCTGGGCGTCGGAGTTCTCGGCCTCAGACGCAGAGTCCCTGGTCGAGCGAGGCGTCGTTGAGGACGGGGACATCCGGGTCCCCGTGAAGAAAGACGGAGCTCCCCGCCCCAGGCCCGGAGAGGTTGTGGCCTTCGAGGCCTTCCTGGAGGCGGGGCTCCGGCTCCCGGTGCATCCCATGCTCCGGGAGTTTCTGAAGGAGTACGGGGTGGCACTCAACCACCTCACCCCAAACGCGCTTGTCCGTATGGGCCTCTTCATCTGGCTCTACGAGACAGCGACCGAGCGGGAGCCCACCCTCCGCGCCATCCGGTACTTCTATGGACCGGCGGCACGGAGCTCCCACCTGGTGAAGGGGGGACCCAAGTGCCCCTTCGGATTGGTGATGGTGCAGATGCTGCCATCCCGGGTGGCGGACTACCCGGCGGTGGCCTCCCGGGACCACTGGGGGGACTGGCTCCGGAGGTGGTTTTACCTCCGGGTCCGGGACGAGGCGGTGGTGTACGCCTCGGAGCCCCCCACCTACAGACGGTCGTCCGTGCCGAAGCCTCTGGTGTGGACGGACGAGGAGTTCGAACTCCTCGGGAAGGTGGTCCTCTCCAAGAAGACCCGCTCAATGCGGGACGCCGCCGAGGAGCTGATGCTCCTGAGGATCTCCCCCTTCACGCGCGGGAGGAGGGGGACCGGTATGGGCCCGGAGCAGTGGCCCCCGGTCAAGCCGGTGACCCGGCGTAAGTCCCGGTGACCTGCTTTATTGCATTTACGAATTTTTTGAAAATTTGACTAACTCTTTACCTCTTGTAGTCCGGCCGTACCCGGCGGCGCGGGAGAAGGCGGAGAACATCCTGGGGAGGTACTTCGCCGACGAGCACGAGCGCGTCGTGCGCCTCGTGGGGGAGGGCCCTCCCCGGAACTTGGTAGTGGTGGCCTACGGGCTAAAGCTGCCGGAGAGGAAGCCTCTCCCCACCCCTGGGTCGCACAAACGGGGGAAGGAAGCGGCCGGGGGCTCGGAGCCCAAGAAGGCAGGGTCCAAAAGACCCCCGGCCCGTCGACGACGCCGGCAGCGACGCCGATGAAGGCCCGGGACACGACTCCCGGGACCGAGCTGTGGGACCCTCATTTGAGGAATCCGGTGGCAACCGCCCAGGTGGGTTGCACTCAGTAAAGGGTACATTGCAGCTCACAACAACAAGATGCATTATATAAAAATGCGAGTAATTAAAAACAAGTGCTGATCATAAGGACCAACATTACAATAACTTAGCGCCAAAATGACGCATATAAAAGTTGATACAAATTAAGGAGTTTTCGACACAAAGGTCGGTACAAAATAAAACAACAATAACAAACGAAAAGACTTCATCAGTCTTCTTCTTCTGCAGCAGCGGTGTACGGGCCTTCTCCACATCTGACTCCACCTTGGTGCATAACCCTCTATCAAGCTTGGTCTTCAGTTTCTTCTTCTTGTTCCGCATTGGGTTCAAGACCGTAAGATTCAGGGTCGACGAATCCTTCTTCTAAATTCGTTTGTAAAAGCAAGGGTGAGCACATTGTCCACATGGTGCTCAACAAGTCCCAAATAAGAATGCAAGTGTATATATAGATGGGGGGGAATTTCTCAAAGAATAGCTCCTTGGCTTCATATATGTATATAGAATAGATTTTCACACTTAGTCTTTGGAGAAAAGACTTTTATTTTCAAAAGCGGTGCTTTTAAAACCCTAAGCTAAATTCTTAGAAAATGTTGTGTGTGGCGGTCTTTCATGAGTCACCACTTTATCCTGATTTTGTGAAAACTTTCCAAAAGCTACTTGTGCTGCATCGACGTGAATAGAATCCACAGCGCAGAGACTCCATAACCTGGGAGCTCAGAGTATCCGATACTTTTTAAACTTTGCAAAGGTGTACCACCTTAATCCACCGATCATTCGGCTTTCAAGTCGGTACCTCTCCATGCGACTCTTACGCATGTGACAAGGCCGAGATGACACAACAGGTTACAGTCCTAGCATTAACTATTTCCCTGCCCGGCAAATAGACAGTTAAGTCTCAAGTACCGTTGTGGGTCCTCCCCACTGCCTTACTTCCTAGCCTGGGTCTATGTTCTCGCAAGACACTGGATCGACAACCATTGCAGGGAAAAGCTAATACTAAAGAAAGCTACTAAGTTGCGCCCGTCCCATAAACAGGCAAGTGGTTGGTACGTTTTTCATGCCGCATAGAAGCACAGCACAAGGTTCTAGTCCTTATGAATCTCTAGTGAGGAGTCTTTCACATTCCCAGTGCGCACACAGCACCATCCAATCAAACCATCCTCACTATCGATTCCAATCACATTTTCTTTCACAAAAGGGGTTTTGAACATGCTTTCCTCACATCTGACCATTCAACATTTATCATATAATCTTTAAGCATAGTATAGCCTAAGCATGATATTCTAGGGTAACAAGGGTGCAGGGGTATTCAATGTCAAAAGGGGCTTTACAATCATTTAGGTCATATCTAATCATTTTATTGAAACATAGTTCTTCTTTGAATCTAAGGCATGCACATACTTGAAAACAGATAACATACTTCATTTCAAAATAATAGGCTAGACATGATCAAGGATTTGAGACTTGCCTTGCAGTGATGGGTCTAGCTGCTCAGATGAATCCTCGAAGATTTCCTCGGTTCCTTCAACGTCTGGTTCCACGGCGGATACAAACAACACATACACACTATATAAGCATACAAGTACTAGAAAATAATACGTAAATACATCATGCATCCAGGGGTAAGGGTTTGGACAAGGCCACTTGACATTGGTCGAAGAGATGGGCTCAAAAGGACTTGAATGTCGAAGGGTTGACATTCGACTCATGGCTTGACATTGCCCTAAATCGGTTCTAGGTCTGTTTTCTGGAGATGTGATAGTAGGGAATGTTGTAGATCATGGCTCAAAGGACTTACTGGACAAAGTGGCATTTCAATTACTCAAATGAAACAAGTCTAAATCATCCAATGCCACTGGTGGTCATGCACTGATATAGTGCTAGACATGGCCAGAAACTAGGGCATTGCATAACTTTTGACTCAGGACTCCATTTGATACAAAACTTTGTCTGGGGTTTAGGCATTGATAACAGCTACAAAACTCTCAACAGGCTCAAAGGCTGAAAGTGGCCGAAGGGTGGCCAAATCCGGTGAGCAAACATGGTGGCCTGAACATGAACTGAACCACTGGGCAGCAACCTTGGCATGACCATAACTTTTGATTCAGGTCGATTCAGAAGTCGAGCTAGTAGACAATATTGCTCAGGGTATTGAGATCTATCTAAGGGACAAAGTGTGCGGAGCTAGATCGGCCGGGGGAAAATTCCGGCGACCGGCGCTGGAGAAGATGACTCCTAAATTGGGCGTTTTCGGTTTAAAGGGTTTGAAGTCGATTCATTGCTCAGGGAGTGAGAGGGTGAGGTGAGGGGGCTATTTGTAGGGTTAATTCGGCCGGAAAGTGGCCGGAGAAGCTTGGCGACGAGGACCAGTTCACTGGTGGCGCGCAAACTTCGGAAAGGCTATGATCGTTGCTCGATTTTGAAATCTAAGTTTGTAGGCTTGCTCAAAGGGGTGTACTAAACAATTCCCATCACTGGCACGAGGATTAATTCGGATAGAATCAGCCAGCATTGAGGAAACAGGGCATTTGGGGTTTTCCGACGATCGCCGGCGCTAGGGTTCGCCGGGGGCCAATTAGATGCCATGGTATGAAGAGAGGGATGAAGGAAGCTTACTAGTGGCGTTGGTTTGGAGAAAGAAGCTTCGGGCGAAGCTGGCACCGGTGGCCTCAGAAGCAACTCGCCGGAGAAGAAAGTCTTCACGGCGGCGCTGGAGAACTCGGTTGCTCTCTGGTGGTGGAGGCTAAGGTGTTCAACTACGGTGGTGTGTGAAGAAACGCTGGGCAAGGGGGGCTTTATATAGCCGCGGGGTGAAGCTCTCGGGAGCAGCAGCAATCGCCGGGGAGATTTTCTTCTGGCGCTGGAGCGGTCAACGAGGCACTTGGGGACACGGCGGGGCTCTGCCAGAGACGGTGAATCGCGCAGAAACAGGACTCTGTCAGGGTGGTGTGGCGACGATCTCTGGGATGGCAGCCATGTGGCGTGAGGCTTCTGGCAGCAGCAGGCACGCGCACGCGCGGGGAAGAACACGGCACGGTGTGGTTGAAGCGTTCCACGGTGGCGGTACAGCTGTGCGCGGTTGATAGCTACGTGGCCGTGAAGGTGGCAGCGCGAGGAACTTCGCCAGCGGCGAGCTCAACGGCGCGGCAAATGGCGGGGCGCTGGTCGAACGAGCACTGGTTGAATTGCTCTGGTCGAAAACGGCACTGGGACCTGGTTGCAAACTTTGGACTGATTTGTGACGGTTTGGACTAAACTGTTGTCGACTATTCGGACTCGGAGTCCTCAGCCGAACTTATGCAGAATTTGTAATTGTGAGACCTTTCAAGATGACCCTTCGGGAAGGTATGCTGAACAATAGTGAACAAGAGCACAGAGAGTTTAGACAGGTTCGGGCCCTCGATGGTGGGAGTAAAAGCCCTACGTCCTGTTGAGATTTCACTAAGTGTGGTAAAAGGTTTACAAAAGGGGGGAAAAGTCCTCAGAGGCGAGGATTTTTCCCTGTAAGAGTTTACAAGGATAAGCCAAAGAAGGCTTACTAAAATGCTATATGAGGTGTGCCGTAGACTTGGCTAACTTGGATGATTTTTGGGTTTCTTGATCTTCTGATCTCTCGGTTGATGTTTCTGATGATCCCCCCCTCATTGATGCTCCATGCCATCCTTTTGTACTGTTTGAAAGGGTGCCATGTAGAGGAAACTGCATCAAACGGTTGCACGGACGGTTGGATGCGGTTTTTTGGAACTGCTCTTAACCTCCACGCAGGTTAAACACGTGTTATTCACGGATAACTGTATGTGTTAACCTTCTGACGGTTGATTCTCCACGTGTAGGAATCTTCGGGATACTTAGAATATCCTGTTGTACGGGCAACCGAAATAGATAGATCCCAAGTATCCTGATCGGCAGATGTTCTGACCGCGGGATATTGGCTGACCGCGCAATATCCCGAATGTGTAGTTCGCGAATAGCCTACGAACTTCTGACCGCGCAAGGCTTACGGTCTGACCGCGTAAAGCTGCGACCTGATTGCGTAAAGCTTGCGACCTGATCGCGTAAAGCTTGCGACCTCATGGTGATGCCCCTCAGAATAGCTTGAGTTCGCATCACCAGATACATGTCTGGTTCGAACTTGTCTTGAACCAAAAGTTTATTAGACATGACCCGGGTGTCAATCCTCGTCAGCTAGCCCCCAAATTCGAAGAAAACGAAGAGACGTGTTTATTTCGAATTTAAAAACCGTGCATTGGATTTTTAACCCGGCCCTTTAACTTCTCCACTTAGTGGCGCACTAAGTGAAAACGGTTGGTTTTTCAAGACGAGTTCTGACATTACGTGACGGGCAATGATAGCGCCGTAGAATTGTTTTTATCTCGAGGTAAAATTGTAAATGTTTTAGCAAAACCCGAGGCGTCTGGGATGCAAACCGTCACCCAGGCGGCTATAAATACCAGACCCCTGGACATGTAAAGATCTACAATTTCCCTCTCACGTCTAAGTCTTTTTCTTGTTATCCTGCCTCCTTCTTTTTCACATACCCCTCCCAATGGCAGATCATGAAATCATCGAGATTGAGAGCGATGAAGGGGAAATTGTCGAACAAGGGTCTCAAACGAATGAAGTCCTGTCTCCCTTAAAGAAGAAACCCAAGGTTGACGAAGGATCTTCCAGTCGAACAAAGGTAAAGAACGTAGCGAGTTTCTTTCTTCCTTCAGTTCCTTTGACGCTCCCCGTTCATGCCTCTCGGCAAGTTAGGCCTTTATCCTTAGGAAAAGATCCCTTCACATCCAATTCTCCCATCCTTTTGGGTGATCAACATCCTGGTCGGCAAGCGGTGACTATCCCTCGACCAGATGATTGCCGTATTGGGTTGGCGAAGCAATCTTCTTCTGGGAAGGTTGCTCTTCCACCATATGATGATCTTCCTCCCAAGATGGGTGTATCAACGGGTTATGCACCGGGACAGGTAACAATTCTTCTCCCTTTTTGCTGATAATTTTAGTTAGTATGACTAACTTTTGCAAAAATGTAGGAGGTAGGAGGCCCCAGCGATCAGCCTTCTGCTGCTCCATCTCTTCCTTCCGGACAGACCCTTCTGGAAGAGAAGAATGCCCTGGAGAAGAAGACCGAGGAGATGGCCTCGAAGATTCTGCGTTTAGTAGAATGTTTTGATCGATCCCGAGAAGAGGCACACAATTTCCGTCGAGAGAGGGACTTCGCTCAGCAACAGCGAGAACTCTCTGACTTGATTAGGGACAATAGTGCGTCTGTTGTGAGGGACGATATAGATAGACTTAGGGTAGTTGCTAGTTCCCTGGGGGTTGTCAGTGTAGACCCTACTGACAACAACATGTCCCTTGGGGAACTTTGTAAACTTCTTTCGGAGCAAGTCGATGTTTTGATCGACTGCATCCCTTTTGTATGTAAAGAATGTAAGAAATAAAAGTTCTTTATTTCTCATGAAATGTTCTCCACATGTTCTGTGCGAAAATATAGCCATGAACTTTACGTTCGCGACCATTCATACACAGGAAATTTTAGTTCTGCGATCAAAATCACTTCTAAGAAAAAAGTACCGCGACCTGCCCTGATTCCGCGATCAGTTTCAAAGCCGCGGTCAGAACTAAGGTTCGACCAGAGTTGGGACTCGGTCAGGATGTCACTTCGATTAGAATCGAAGTTTTAGCCTAAAACACGATTTCGATAAAACCATAACCCAATTAGAAACACTCCAGTACGTTAAAAATTGGGTTACATGATTTTTTCGAATAAAATGTTCAAAGTATAAAAAGGAAAAACGTCTTCTGAAAAGTACTGAAAATTTTTCAGTCCTTTTACGCTTTCAGTTTCCAAAACAAAGAAGTCTTTTTGTTTCAGATCCGACGCCTGAGTACTTTATCGGGTCCATCAGAGACAGTATCCATTATGGGAAATGAATAAAGCATTCAATGGAACGTTTGAAATGAGCCGTTTACTCATTAATGCGTCGCCTTGGGTCTATAAAAAGAGCAGATGTCTTCTCAAAGAAGCCACACAGCTAAAAACCCTTATTATTCCCGCCGCTCAAAACCCTCATTTTCTTCAGCCTTCATCTTCCCCAAATCGCCAGCTTCCCCTTTGATTCTACACCAAAGATGGCGTCCTGGAGCAGATCCATTCACCATTCTGAGGAAAGCCTGATGGCATTAGAGAAGGAGGAGATCCTTTCTCCGTGGCTGCTCATTAACTGGCGACCTGCGGAGAAGGACCAAGAAACCCCAACTGTCCAAGAAGGCGAGTTGGTGGTTTTTGAGGAGTATTTGCGTTGCGGGTTCCGATTCCCTGAGAGTCGGTTCCTTAAGGATGTCCTTGAACATTACGGGTGGGAACTGATCAACCTCCACCCCAACGCGATGCTGATCCTTGCAGTATTCCAGCACCTTTGTGAAGCCTTCGTCGGAATATATCCCAGCGTGGATCTTTTCCGACGATTTTACTTTTCGGCGTGGTCGAAGAGTACCAACGCCGCCGGATGCATCTACTTCCGGCTGAGGGATAAAAAGGAGTATCCCTCCCCACCCCTACGAGATTCCGTGCATGGGTGGCACCAAAGGTGGTTTTACTGCTCTCCACCATCCGAAAGCAGTTTATGGTTTGAAAACTCGCGACCGGAGAAGTCGAGCGAGTTAGACATTCCTTCGGCGATGAACTCAGAGCTTTCGAAGCATGCCGAGGTGATTCTTCACTTGGTCAATGAAGGATTGACGGCTCGAGATATCATTCGAGACTTCGTGAAGAACCGGGTGAGTCCTCTGCGTGAAAGGGCTCATCCGGCGTGGGAGATTAGGTCCATGGGTGATAGCACCCTGGACTATAGTCAAGGTATTTATTTCTTTGGTGCTGAACTTTCTCCTTTTTGAATTGTACAAATTCTGACTTGAGTTTGGGAACAGTCCTGCCTTCATCCGAGATTGAAAGGCGGACCAACTCCCTCCTTAGGACCTACAATTCCGATGTAGAGGGCCCTAAGGAATCACCTCGCCCGCAAAGCTTGATTCACGCTGGTGATGACCTCAGACAGGAGCGCCGAAAGGTAATTTCCTTGTCCAGCTTTGGCTCTGCAGGTCTTGTGTGTGTCCAGTGCTAATCCCTTGTAATGGACTGCAAACCAGCTCCTAGGGAAGTTTGCGGATGCAATGTTCCCAAGTGAAAATGTCGGCTCTCCGAAGAAGCCAACGGCGAAGAATGTGAAGAAGGTCTCTCAGAGACCCAGGACAAAGAGTCCTGCCCCTAAGAAGACCAAGCTAAACCCTGGGGAGGGGTCTTCACGAAGCATTCCTCGTCCCGCAAGAAAGACTGCGGTAAGATATCGCATTCCTGCTACTTTTTCAGGCGCGACATGGAATCACTTCTTCGTCGTACAGGGAGAGGGGAGCGAGGAGGAAGAGGATGACGTTCCTCTGATCCTTCGAAGGAGGAAGATCGCGCATCTTCCATCCAGCGATGCCCCAAGCTGCCCCGCAGAGACCACTACTACCGAGGAGGTGGTCGTGGAAGATCCTACGACCACCGAAAATCTTGTCGTCGCGGGTAACCCTCCAATTCCTGAAGCCCCCGAGGTTTCAGGGTCAATTATCTCTGCTTCCCTGGTCGAAGGGTCGACCAAGGTAAGGAATCTTTTTCGGCCGTTCCTTCTATGACTCTTTCTGCACATTTGTCAAGTTAATGTATATACAGGGAGGAGAGCTTCCCCCTGGGACCACTGGGGGTACCAGGGAGGAAAATCCTCCTCCTCTGCGGACAGAGGAGGGGGTGGATGAACAAAGGCCAGCTATGATGGTTCCAGCAACTCTGGAATCGCCAAGGCCTTCAGATGCAGCCCCACCAGTTAGCCCGGTGGCCCAGGTAAAGATCTTTTTATGTGTTTTTACCTGTTCCCTAAGAATATGCCTATAACATGACATTTCCAGGGGGGTGCTGCCTTGTTTACCATAAGGAAGGCGAGAACCGGAGACGGCTCTCCTTCGCAAGGGGAATTTTCCCAGAAGTCCCAGGAACGAATGGGATTTCAAATAAGGTAAGAGCTCTTACTTGACAGTAATCTTAAATAAAAGTTGCCTGACCCATTCTTCCTGTTAGGCAAAAGAAGACAGCGCCTAACCCTTCAACCGCCTCTGGGGAGGTTGAAACTAGGGCTGATGAGGGAGCCTCTAATGAAGAGCGCTCTACTCCCGTGGTTCAGGAAGTCGTCCGGACCGCGGGAGGTGAAACAAGTATAGGGATCGGGTCACAACCAGTAGCCTCTGGGGGTGGCATCCAGCCGGCTCTCCCGCCAACTATCCCTGTAGTGAGCACGTCGGAGGCTCTAGCGAGGATTCCCGCTGAACTGAATGATGCCGTTTTACAAAAGTTTATGAAGGTATGATAAGACTCTGCTTCCGTGCCTGAATTATACTTAGGACACCTTTGACCTTCTTCTTTGGCACCACAGGGATTGTCCTGGCTAACAAGCCATTCGCGTGTTGTGATGGCTAGTACAGAAGCCATTCAAAAAGAACGCGATAGCTTGCGCAGGTGAGTACCATTACCCCTGGTTAACATGGGTATATCTTGGTTGTGACTGCCTTGATTTTGTTGCAGAGAGGTTGCATTCTTGAAGAAGGAGGTGGCCGGTTCAGTCTCAATGCTTAAGAAACAAGAAACTGAACTCAACAGACTTCGATCAGAGAATGCTGGTAAGCCGATTCCTGACTAGGAAGACTTGAATCCATAATATGCGAATAATCTTCTCTCTCTGTACAGCGCAAGCAGGTCAAATTACGCAGCTCAGTCGAGACAAGGAGATTCTTGAATCCTCGATTCGCCACACCGATCGGGCAATCAAAGAACTGAGCCTCCGGATCTTCGAAAAACTAAAGGCCGTGGCTGATCTTTTGAAGACCGATGTGGTAGAACTGAGGAAAGACAACCTCAGTATAAATGACTGGACATCGCTGCTTACTGCCCAGGCAGATTCACTGCTTGAGTATCTCCCTGGAGATACACGGCGACGCGAAGAGGCGATCAGAACCAGGGTTCGATCAGCCGCAGCAGCCGTACTCAGCCGGGTTCGACTTCACCATGGCCCAGATGCAGATCTGAACGCATTGGTGGGTCCGGTTGAGGTCGAGAGTGAAGAGCTGCTCGATGCAGTCATAGAGGAAGTCCAGCCCCTAGTAGATAAACTCCTGACTGAGCTGGGGATCGAATGATCCTTATTTTTGTAACCAAACAATTATAATTACAATGCAATGTATGTAAACTTTTTTTTCAAAAGAAAGTGCATATTCACATCATAAGTTTCATACTATAAGTATATTCCTCTAGCCCCCGCCTCTGTTTTGTGAATACTGGAGCCTTAGTATTTTAAGCAGAGGGGAAAACATAAGTATGATGACCAGGGATATGCGCTTCAAGCCGATGGTCAAGATTAAAGTAACATTTTAACCTTATTGCAAACTGGTAGCCACCCAGATGACCGAAGACTAGCCAGATAGTCCCGTGTGCGTTGAGAAACGGCTTATTTAGGAGCGACTTATCTGGAAGTTATCATGAGATCGACCAGCGAATCCGGTTAAAAAATGCTGTAGTAACCTAACCGCCGGCGATCAGCCCCAGGTCGAATTTGTATAATTTGGGCTTAAAGAAAACACTCATTGTATGAAAACAAGACATGCTTTTTATGAAAAGATGCTAATTGAACAGGGAAAAAGTGATTGGAATACTTACACGTAAAACTTGCGAAGTTGATCGATGTTCCAAGTATTGGACAAAATCCGACCATCCTCCATGGCTAACCGTGCAGATCCTGGCCGCGGCATTGAGACGACAGTGTATGGCCCTTCCCACTTTGGGGAGAATTTATTGCGGTTAGACTGGTCTTGAATTTTTCGTAAAACCAAGTCGCCAACGATGAGATCACGTGGTCGCACCTTTTTACTGTGATACTTGCATAGAGCCTGCAAGTATACCGCGGACTTGATCAGGGCGCGATCACGCCGTTCTTCCAGGAGGATGAGATCTTGCGATCGCTGTTTGGATTGACTGACCTGTTCGAATTGATTCGTGCGAACAGATCCAATACTAACTTCCATAGGCAACACAGCCTCGGCCCCCATAGACCAAATGGAAGGGTGTCTCACCGGTGGCTCGACTAGAGGTAGTCCGTAGTGCCCATAGAACAGTATAGAGCTCGTCTGCCCAAGCCCCCGAGCGGGTCTTGAGGCGATCAAAAACACGTTTTTTGATGCCTTGCAATACTTTCCCATTGGCCCGTTCTACGGCACCATTGCTTTGTGGATGTGCCACGGAAGCAAAGCACACCTTGGTCCCAATCTGATCGCAGTAGTCTAGGAAGAGACCGCTAGCGAACTGAGAACCATTGTCTGTGATGAGATGGTTTGGAACACCAAATCGTGCCACAATGTTCTTGTGAAAGAACTTTTGTGCAGCTGATGCAGTAATGTTTCGTACTGGTTCGGCCTCAATGCACTTTGTGAACGTGTCAATGGCTACGAACAGAAACTTGTACCCATTGACCGCTTATGGCATAGGGCCGACGATGTTCATTCCCCAGATCGCGAAGGGCCATGCGAGAGGAATAGTTTGCAATGCATAAGCTGGTTGATGAACCTGTCTTGCATGAAACTGACACTGTGGATACATTTTGACCATAAACTTGGCATCATCGAGTGCCGAAGGCCAGTAGAATCCCTGTCGAAAAATTTTTCCGACCAGTGTTCGGTATGACGCGTGTGCACCGCATACACCGTCATGTATTTCTTTCAAGAGGGATTTTCCTTCCTCCTGAGATATGCAGCGCATGAATACTCCTTGAGTACCCTTTCTGTACATAACCCCATCTATGAGTTTGTACAGACGCGCCTTTTGAATTAATCGATCGCTTTTGGTTTCGTCCTCGGGTAGGGTCCCATGTTCAAGATTGACCCTCAATGGATGAGTCCAATCTTGTTCCTGACCGAGGTTGGCAACGAAGGCTATTGCCGGATCATCCTCGACCGAAGTCATGATCGAAGGATGGTCCAAGTGTTCAATGAACACTCCTGCCGGAGCGGATGAGCGTGAGGATCCAATTTTGGATAATTGGTCTGCGAGAATTGACGAGGATTGACACCCGGTTCATTTCTAATAAACTTTTGGTTCAAGACAAGTTCGAACCAGACATGTACCTGGTGATGCGAACTCAAGCTATTCTGAGGAGCATCACCATGAGGTCGCAAGCTTTACGCGATCAGGTCGCAGCTTTACGCGGTCAGACCATAAGCCTTGCGCGGTCAGAAGTCCGTAAGCCTTCCGCGGTCAGAAGTTCGTAAGCTATACGCGAACTACACATTTGGGATATTGCGCGGTCAGCCAATATCCCGCGGTCAGAACATCTGTCGATCAGGATACTTGGGATCTATCTATTTCAGTTGCCCGTACAACAGGATATTCTAAGTATCCCGAAGATTCCTACACGTGGAAAATCAACCGTCAGAAGGTTAACACATACAGTTATCCATGAATAACACATGTTTAACCTGCGTGGAGGTTAAGAGCAGTTCCAAAAAACCGCATCTAACCGTCCATGCAACCGTTTGATGCAGTTTCCTCTACATGGCACCCTTTCAAACAATATAAAAGGATGGAATGGAGCATCAAGCAAAAAGAGGGGGAAAAGAGGGAGAAAATCATCCAAGTTAGCCAAGTCTACGGCACACCTCATATAGCATTTTAATAAGCCTTCTTTGGCTTATCTTTGTACACTCTTACAGGAAAAATCCTCGCCTGTGAGGACTTTTTCCTCCATTTGTAAACCTTTTACCACACTTAGTGAAATCTCAACAGGACGTAGGGCTTTTACTCCCACCATCGAGGGCCCGAACCTGTCTAAACTCTCTGTGCTCCTGTTCACTGTTGTTCAGCATACCTTCCCGAAGGGTCATCTTGAAAGGTCTCACCGTTATAAATTCTGCATAAGTTCGGCTGAGGACTCCGAGTCTGAATCGTCGACAGCTGGCGCCCACCGTGGTGCCTTTCTCAAGGTGTCCTAATTGAAATTCGGAGGTTCACCGAAACATGGCTGGAGCATATGATTCCGAGAACGATTTCGATCTCGAGGATTATGCCCATATACCCATCCCTTCTCCGAGCGATCTTGTTCCGATGGAAGAGGTCGAAGGCCAGAATCTTCCACAGGTTGAATCATCTCCCCAAGTCATGTTAATCGACCAGGAGGTAACTGGCACAAGGTCAGAACCCGCAGAGGTTCTTAATGTGCTAGGCGATGAATCCGGCCCGTCATACGATCCCGCTGAGGGAAAATATGATGGTGACCCTGAAGTTAGCCCAGGAAGGTTCGACCCTGATAACCTCCACCGCCTCTTTGATTTCGAGTCTGACTCGGAACAAACCGAGATGTTCTCCCCATCGACGACCTCTCTCCCTAGGCAGTTTGCTGCGTTGTCGGAGGAAACTCCCGATCAACAGGCTGCCAGGGAAGAACAAGATCGCAAACAGAAGGAGGAGCAAGATCTCGAGCAACAGAACAACGAACTACGCAGAACTGCCCTAGAGGCTCTTCAAGATGCGCAGGCTCGTTACGATGCTGCCCCGAGTTCTTCTCGACGGTCGCGTAGTCGTAGACGTGACCAGACTCCTTCCTTACCACCGGAGCAGTTCCCAGTGGACGAAGAAACAGTAACACCTGGTGCCCCTAGGAGAAGTACCCATGGTCGACTGCGATCTATCGCGGAGGTCATGCGTAATTTTCCTCCTACGGTTACGGATGCGCAGAGACCGGCCTTTTTCAGGATCCTGGCGGAAAGACTGGACGAGGTTGCATCCGAGGCGACCCCAACAGCTTCTTCCCCCTCAGTGACACATCCCCGTGAACGAGATGGTCCTCATTTTGGCTCTGGCCGACGGAGTTACCCGCCACCTTTACCGTCCCGAGAGGACAAATCTCGGCGAATGCAGGACTCTCGTAGTAGGGATCGAGTTCCCGTTCACTCTCGTTTGGGACCCCGAGTAACCTCGCCATTGAGTGAGTTTGCTCGAAACCCGACCGAAAGTCGCAGGACGGTTCACGGTCCTTACGTTGGTTGCAAAGCTTTCTCGCCTGGCCTACGAGCAGTCGTTTGGCCCGATAAGTTTCGACCAGGGGCCATTGAGAGGTTTGATGGAACTCAAAACCCATCTGAGTTCCTTCAGATCTATATCACTGCCATCCAAGCAGCAGGAGGCGATGACAAGGTCATGGCCAACTACCTGCCAACAGTCCTCGTAGGACCGGCTAGAACCTGGTTGTTCAATCAGCCTGAGGGCTCTATCTATAATTGGGAAATGCTATGTGATGCCATCCTCAGCAATTTCCAAAACTGTTACCAAAAGCCGGGTAAGGAGGACGACTTGCATAGATTGCGGCAAACTTCGACCGAAACGCTTCGGCAGTTTGTCAAGAGGTTTGTCGGGGTAAGAAATACCATCCCGAACATATCTGATGGCTCCGTACTCAGGGCATTTAAGCATGCCGTTCGATACCGGAGATTCACTGAAGACTTGCTCATCCACCCTCCTCGATCAGTGGCCGATCTGTTCGATATGGCTGATCAATACTCCGATGCAGCCGAGGCAGTCGAATGGAACCGAATGGTTGACAAGGGGGACCTACCGCCCCAACCAGGCTTCAAGGACGCCAAGAAAGAAGATTCGAGCAAAAAGCCAGAGTCTTCACCGGGTGGGAAGTCAAAAAAGTCGAAGAGGAACCGCTCTGGACAGTACCGTGAGGTCGCGGTCGCGGAGAAACCACCTTCGACCAAAGGTAATAAGTCTTCTTTTAAAAGTAAAACTGCTTCTGGTGGCCGGGATTCCGACCAGCCAGAAAAATCAACTAATCCGCAGGAGGGCAAAAGGTGGTGTCCACTCCACAATTCCGCAGGCCACGATCTCAAAAACTGCAGGAGTTGGTTGAAACAGCTGGATGATTTCTACCAAGGAGCTGGGCCAATGCCAACCTTACCGCCTAAAGAGAGGCGTGCGGGGTTAGAGACGTCGATGGAGACGAAGAAATGGCTTACCAGGTACCTCAAAATCATGTTAATATCATTTTCGG
Source organism: Pharus latifolius (assembly GCA_019359835.1). Lineage (NCBI taxonomy): Eukaryota > Viridiplantae > Streptophyta > Magnoliopsida > Poales > Poaceae > Pharus > Pharus latifolius. Next base: position 23,157,695 of record CM033326.1, read on the forward strand.
AGGTTCCTCCTCTTTCGTTTCCAAAAGGCAGTTTAAAACCTTTTGCCGAGAGGTTAACCAAATGGAGACATCCCTTGGTGAACCTCAATATCCCCGTTGGTCGGATATACCTTTGACGTTCGATCGCGCTGACTGTCCTGTGGGGTTAACTCGACCATTGAGGCTACCTCTGGTTATTACCCCAATCATCAGTAACGCGAGAGTCGAAAGGGTCCAGATTTATGGGGGAAGTTCCCTTGATCTTTTATTGGTCAAGACACTCGACGAGATGCAAATTCCTCGTTCGAAGATCAAGCCCATAATCCATCCGTTTTATGGGATAATCCCAGGGCCCTCGATGATGCCATTGGGACAAGTGGTCCTCCCGGTCACTCTGGGAGAACCAGATAATTTCTGAACAGAATTGGTTACTTTCGATGTAATCGATTGTGATTCAGCTTATAATGCAATCTTTGGCAGGCCGACTCTTGCTAAGTTCATGATGGCAACGCACTATGCTTATCAGTGCGGGAAATTGCCTGGCCCCAAAGGTGTCATTTCGGTCCGAGGTAGTCGCAACGTGGCGCTCACGTGCGACCGGCTATCTTTGGAGATGGTCGATCAACTTCCCCTCCGGGACGCTCAGGTAGCCACTGTCGCCACCGATGCGATCAGGGCTGCTCCTCGACCAGATCAGAAACTCAAACAAGTTCCCTTGTACCCAGATGACCCATCCAAGACAATACGGGTTGGGTCAGCCCTGGATGACAAATAGGAACTCGACCTCGTTGCTTTCCTCCGGGCTAACGCAGACGTGTTTGCGTGGAAACCGTCCGACATGCCCGGTGTCCCAAGGGAAGTAATTGAGCACAGGTTAGCAATTCGACCTGGACAACGACCAATAAAGCAAAAGCTCAGGCGTTTTGCCACCGACCGACAGGAAGCCATCCGAGAAGAGTTAGACAAACTCTTACAAGCCGGGTTTATCCGCGAAGTGAATCACCCGGACTGGCTCGCCAATCCGGTCATGGTCTGCAAGTCAAATGGCAAGTGGCGCATGTGCGTCGACTATACTAGCCTCAACAGTGCCTGTCCGAAGGACGACTTTTCCCTTCCTCGCATCGACCAGCTGGTTGACTCCACTGCGGGTTGCGAACTGATGAGTTTTCTGGATGCTTACTCAGGATATCATCAAATTAGCATGGCAGAAGACGATGAAGAGAAAACTGCCTTCATCACCCCGTTCGGCACATACTGCTACCTCAGAATGCCGTTCGGCCTCAAGAACGCTGGTTCCACGTACCAGCGCTTGATGCAAAAGACCTTTCTTTCCCAGATAGGGCGTAATCTCGAAGCATATGTAGACGACTTGGTTGTAAAGAGCACCAAAAGATTGTCTCATTTGGACGATCTTGCTGAAACCTTCTGTAACTTGAATCGCTTTGGAATAAAATTGAACCCGGAGAAATGTTCTTTCGGGGTTTCTTCAGGAAAGCTTCTTGGTTTTCTTGTGTGTTCCAGGGGTATTGAGGTTAATCCTGAGAAAATCAGAGCTATTGAACAAATGAGGTCGCCCTCGACCATGAAGGATGTTCGACGCCTGGCTGGTCATATGGCGGCTTTAAGTCGCTTCATATCGCGATTAGGCGAAAGGGGACTACCTTTCTTTAAAGCCTTGCGGAAACATCATAACTTCACGTGGTCTGACGAGGCCGAAAAAGCGTTTCAGGAGGTAAAAACATATCTTTCCAGTCCACCGGTATTGGTGTCTCCTGAAAAGGAAGAACCATTACTTCTGTATTTAGCGGCCACCCCACACGCGGTCAGCGCAGTTCTGATGGCGGAAAGGGAAGGAGTACACAGATCCGTCTACTATGTGAGCGAAGTACTTCATGGTCCTAAGGAGCGCTACCCTGAGGTCCAGAAGATACTTTACGCGCTACTGATGGCTTCCCGTAAACTACGACATTACTTTCAAGCACACAAGATCACAGTACCCTCCTCTTTTCCTTTAGGGGATATTGTTCGAAATCCAGAAAAATCTGGTCGAATCGCTAAATGGGCGGTCGAATTCGGTGCCTTCAAAATCCTTTTCACCCCTCGCACGGCGGTTAAGTCTCAGGTTTTGGCCGACTTTGTGGTCGAATGGACCAACCCTGAGCCACCCCTGCAGTTGGCGAAGGAACTGGAGTGCCCCGATTATTGGACAATGTACTTTGACGGCTCCCGTAGTTTTCAACACTCGGGGGCTGGAGTGGTCTTAGTTACGCCTTAGGGCGAACAGCTTAAGTATGTCATTCAACTACACTTTGTTGCAACCAACAATGCAGCAGAGTATGAAGGTCTTCTTGCAGGGCTCCGGGCAGCAAAATTCTTCGGAGTCCGTCGATTAGTGGTGAGGGGGGACTCACAGCTGGTCGTAAACCAGGTAAACAAGGAGTACAGCACCTCCGATGAGACAATGGCTCATTACCTGGGGGAAGTGAGGAGATTGGAAAAACACTTCAGTCACTTCGAAGTCCAATACATCCCGCGAAAGGACAATATTCTCGCAGACCAATTATCCAAAATTGGATCCTCACGCTCATCCGCTCCGGCAGGAGTGTTCATTGAACACTTGGACCATCCTTCGATCATGACTTCGGTCGAGGATGATCCGGCAATAGCCTTCGTTGCCAACCTCGGTCAGGAACAAGATTGGACTCATCCATTGAGGGTCTATCTTGAACATGGGACCCTACCCGAGGACGAAACCAAAAGCGATCGATTAATTCGAAAGGCGCGTCTGTACAAACTCATAGATGGGGTTATGTACAGAAAGGGTACTCAAGGAGTATTCATGCGCTGCATATCTCAGGAGGAAGGAAAATCCCTCCTGAAAGAAATACATGACGGTGTATGTGGTGCACACGCGTCATACCGAACACTGGCCGGAAAAGTTTTTCGACAGGGATTCTACTGGCCTTCGGCACTCGATGATGCCAAGTTTATGGTCAAGATGTGTCCACAGTGTCAGTTTCATGCGAGACAGGTTCATCAACCTGCTTATGCATTGCAAACTATCCCTCTCGCATGGCCCTTCGCGATCTGGGGAATGGACATCGTCGGTCCTATGCCACAAGCGGTCAATGGATACAAGTTTCTGTTCGTAGCCATTGACACGTTCACAAAGTGGATTGAGGCCGAACCAGTACGAAATATTACTGCATCAGCTGCACAAAAGTTCTTTCACAAGAACATTATGGCACGATTTGGTGTTCCAAACCGTCTCATCACAGACAACGGTTCTCAGTTCGCTAGCGGTCTCTTCCTAGACTACTGCGATCAGATTGGGACTAAGGTGTGCTTTGCTTCCGTGGCACATCCACAAAGCAATGGTGCCGTAGAACGGGCCAATGGGCAAGTGTTGCAAGGCATCAAAAAACGTGTTTTTGATCGCCTCAAGACCCGCTCGGGGGCTTGGGTAGACGAGCTCTATACTGTTCTATGGGCACTACGGACTACCTCTAGTCGAGCCACCGGTGAGACACCCTTCCATTTGGTCTATGGGGCCGAGGCTGTGTTGCCTATGGAAGTCAGTATTGGATCTGTTCGCACGAATCAATTCGAACAGGTCAACCAATCCGAACAGCGATCGCAAGATCTCATCCTCCTGGAAGAACGGCGTGATCGCGCCCTGATCAAGTCCGCGGTATACTTGCAGGCTCTACGCAAGTATCACAGTAAAAAGGTGCGACCACGTGATCTCAACGTGGGCGACTTGGTTTTACGAAAAATTCAGGACCAGTTTAACCGCCATAAGTTCTCCCCAAAGTGGGAAGGACCATACACTGTCGTCTCAGTGCCGCGGCCAGGGTCTGCGCCGTTAGCCATGGAGGATGGTCGGATTTTGTCCAATACATGGAACATCGATCAACTTCGCAAGTTTTACGTGTAAGTATTCCAATTACTTTTTCCCTGTTCAATTAGCATTTTTTCATAAAAAACATGTCTTGTTTTCATACAATGAGTGTTTTCTTTAAGCCCAAATTATACAAATTCGACCTGGGGCTGATCGCCGGCCGTTAGGTTACTACAGCATTTTTTAACCGGATTCGCTGGTCGATCTCATGATCACTTCCAGATAAGTCGCTCCTAAATAAGCCGTTTCTCAACGCACACGGGACTATCTGGCAAGTCTTCGGTCATCTGGGTGGCTACCAGTTTGCAATAAGGTTAAAATGTTATTTTAATCTTGACCATCGGCTTGAAGCGCATATCCCTGGTCATCATACTTATGTTTTCCCCTCTGCTTAAAATACTAAGGCTCCAGTATTCACAAAACAGAGGCGGGGGCTAGAGGAGTATACTTATAGTATGAAACTTATGATGTGAATATGCACTTTCTTTTGAAAAAATAGTTTTACATACATGCATTGTAATTACAATTGTTGGGTTACAAAATGTAAGGATCATTCGATCCTCAGCTCAGCCAAGAGTTTGTCAACGAAGGGCTTAACTTCTTCAATAACGGCGTCAAGCAGTTCTTCACTCTCGACCTCAACTGGTCCCACCAGCGCGCTCAGATTCGCATCTGGGCCATGGTGAAGTCGAACCCGGCTGAGTACGGCAGAAGCGGCTGATAGGACTCTCGTCCTGATTATCTCTTCACGTCGCTGTAAATCTCCAGGGAGATATTCGAGCAGTGATTCTGCTTGAGTTGTGAGCAGTGATGCCCAATCGCTGACACTTGGGTCGTCCTTCCTCAACGCTACCACGTTGGTATTCAAAAGGCTGGCCACGGCCTTCAGTTTTTCGAAGACCAGTAGCTCAACTCTTTGACCGCTCGGTCGGTATGGTTGAGCGAGGACTCGAGAATCATCTTGTCCTGGCCGAGCTGTGTAATGCGACCTGCTTGCGCTGTACAGAGAAAAGAGGTTATTAACAAGAAACGGCTTTAAGTCTTCTCAAGTTGAGAATCGACTTACCAGCATTCTCAGACTGAAGTTTATTGATTTCAGTCCGTAGTTTCTTGAACTCTGTAACTGAGTTCAGCCTCATCTTGGCTAACTCTTTTTTCAAGAATGTAACCTCTCTGCAGCAAAATCAGGTCAGTCACAATTAAAGCCTACTTATATTAACAGAAGAATGACGATCCTCACTTGCGCAAGCCGTCACGATCTTTTTGAACAGCCGCCATGCTAGCCATTGCAGCATGCGACTGACTCGTCACCCATGACAAGCCCTGTGATACAAAGCAAGAGAGTTAAGTATGCTCTAAAGGCGATTCAAGCACCGAAACAGGGGTGATCATACCTTCATAAACTTATTTAAAGCGGCATCATCCATGCTAGCAGGAATCCTTGCTAGCGCGCCGGAAGTGCCTGCGACAGGGACAGTTGATGGGAGTGCCGGCCGGACGCCACCCCCAGAGACTACTGGTTGTGACCCGATCCCTGTACTTGTTTCACCTCCCGCGGTCCGGACAACTTCCTGAACCGCGGGAGCAGAGCGCTCTTCATTAGAGGCTCCCTCATCAGCCCTAATTTCAACCTCCCCAGTGGCGGTTGAAGGGTTAGGCGCTGTCTTCTTTTGCCTAACAGGAAGAATGGGTCAGGCAACTTTTATTTAAGATTACTGTCAAGTAAGAGCTCTTACCTTATTTGAAATCCCATTCGTTCATGGGACTTCTGGGAAAATTCCCCTGGCGAAGGAGAGCCGTCTCCGGTTCTCGCCTTCCTTATGGTAAACAAGGCAGCACCCCCCTAGAAATGTCATGTTACAAGCATATTCTTAGGGAACAGGTAAAAACACATAGGTCTTTACCTGGGCCACCGGACTAACTGGTGGGGCTGCATCCGAAGGCCTTGGCGATTCCTGAGTTGCTGGAACCGTCACAGCCGGCCTTTGTTCGTCTACCTCCTCCTCTGCCTGCGGAGGAGGAGGATTTTCCTCTCTGGAATCCCCAGTGGTCCCAGGGGGAAGCTCTCCTCTCTGTATGTACATTAAGTTATCAAATGTGCAGAAAGAGCCATAGAGGGAATGATCGAAAAGATTCTTTACCTTAGTCGTCCCTTCGACCAGGGAAGCAGAGATGATTGACCCTGAAACCTCGGGGGCTTCAAGAATTGGAAGGTCACCCGCGACCACAAGATCCTCGGTGGTCGCAGGGTCAGCCACGGCCACCTCTTCGGCAGCTGTGGTCTCTGCGGGGCAGCTTGGGGCATCGCTGGATGGAAGATCCGCGATCTTCCTCCTTCGAAGGATCAAAGGAACGTCATCCTCTTCCTCCTCGCTCCCCTCTCCCTGTACGACGAAGAAGTGATTCCATGTCGCGCCTGAAAAAGTAGCAGGAATGCGATATCTTACCGCAGTCTTTCTTGTGGGACGAGGAACGCTTCGTGAAGACCCCTCCCCAGGGTTCAGCTTGGTCTTCTTAGGGGTAGGAATCTTTGTCCTGGGTCTCTGAGAGACCTTCTTCACGTTCCTCGCCGTCGGCTTCTTCAGAGAGCCGACATTTTCACTTGGGAATGTCGCATCCGCAAACCTCCCTAGGAGCTATTCTCATTCCAATGGGATTGATTAGTGCTGGGCATACATGAGACCTGCAAAACAGAGGCCAAGTGGAAAGTGTACCTTTCGGCGCTCCTGTTTAAGGTCGTCGCCGGCATGAATCAAGCTTTGGGGGCGAGGCGATCCCTTGGGGCCCTCTACCTCGGCGTTGTACGCCCTGAGGAGGTAGTTAATCTGCCTCTCAATCTCAGCTGAGGGCAGGACTGTTCCCAGATACGAGTTAAATTGATACATTTCAAAAATGACATAAAAGGATTTCAATGTCAGAAATGAATACCTTCGTTATAGTCCAGGGTAGTGTCCGCCATGGACTTGATCTCCCAAGCCGGATGAGCCCTTTCACGCAGGGGGCTCACCCGGTTCTTCACAAAGTCTCAGATGACGTCACGTGCCGTCAACCCTTGTTCGACTAAGTGAAGGATCACCTCGGCATGCTTCATGAACTCCGCGTTCATCGCCGGGAGAGTATCCAACTCGCTCGGCTTCTCCGGCCGCGAGTTCTCAAACCACAACCCGCTCTCGGTCGGCGGGGTGCAGTAAAACCATTTCTGGTGCCACCCGTACACTGAGTCTCGCAGGGGTGGGGAGGGATACTCCTTTTTATCCCTCAGCCGGAAGTAGATGCATCCGGCGGCGTTGGTGCTCTTCGACCACGCCGAAAAGTAGAATCATCGGAAAAGATCCACGCTGGGATATATTCCGACGAAGGCTTCACAGAGATGCTGGAATACTGCAAGGATCAGCATCGCGTTGGGGTGGAGGTTGATCAGTTCCCACCCGTAATGTTCAAGGACATCCTTAAGGAACCGACTCTCAGGGAATCGGAACCCGCAACGCAAATACTCCTCAAAAACCACCAACTCGCCTTCTTGGACAGTTGGGGTTTCTTGGTCCTTCTCCGCAGGTCACCAGTTAATGAGCAGCCGCGGAGAAAGGATCTCCTCCTTCTCTAGCGCCATCAGGCTCTCCTCAGAATGATGAATGGATCTGCTCCAGGACGCCATCTTTGGTGTAGAATCAAAGGGGAAGCTGGCGATTTGGGGAAGATGAAGGCTGAAGAAAATGAGGGTTTTGAGCGGCGGGAATAATAAGGGTTTTTAGCTGTGTGGCTTCTTTGAGAAGACATCTGCTCTTTTTATAGACCCAAGGCGACGCATTAATGAGTAAACGGCTCGTTTCAAACGTTCCATTGAATGCTTTATTCATTTCCCATAATGGATACTGTCTCTGATGGACCCGATAAAGTACTCAGGCGTCGGATCTGAAACAAAAAGACTTCTTTGTTTTGGAAACTGAAAGTGTAAAAGGACTGAAAAATTTTCAGTACTTTTCAGAGGACGTTTTTCCTTTTTATACTTTGAACATTTTATTCGAAAAAATCACGTTACCCAATTTTTAACGTACTGAAGTGTTTCTAATTGGGTTATGGTTTTATCGAAATCGTGTTTTAGTCTAAAACTTCGATTCTAATCGAAGTGACATCCTGACCGAGTCCCAACTCTGGTCGAACCTTAGTTCTGACCGCGGCTTTGAAACTGATCGCGGAATCAGGGCAGGTCGCGGTTCTTTTTTTTTCTCTTAAAAGTGATTTTGATCGCAGAACTAAAATTTCCTTTGTATAAATGGTCACGAACGTAAAGTTCATGGCTATATTTTCGCACAGAAGATGTGGAGAACATTTCATGAGAAATAAAGAACCTTTTATTTCTTACATTCTTTACATACAAAAGGGATGCAGTCGATCAAAACATCGACTTGCTCCGAAAGAAGTTTACAAAGTTCCCCAAGGGACATGTTGTTGTCAGTAGGATCTACACTGACAACCCCCAGGGAACTAGCAACTACCCTAAGTCTATCTATATCGTCCCTAACAACAGACGCACTATTGTCCCTAATCAAGTCAGAGAGTTCTCGCTGTTGCTGAGCGAAGTCCCTCTCTCGACGGTAATGGTGCGCCTCTTCTCGGGATCGATCAAGACATTCTGCTAAACGCAGAATCTTTGAGGCCATCTCCTCGGTCTTCTTCTCCAGGGCATTCTTCTCTTCCAGAAGGGTCTGTCCGGAAGGAAGAGATGGAGCAGCAGAAGGCTGATCGCTGGGGCCTCCTACCTCCTACATTTTTGCAAAAGTTAGTCATACTAACTAAAATTATCAGCAAAAAAGGGAGAAGAATTGTTACCTGTCCCGGTGCATAACCCGTTGATACACCCATCTTGGGAGGAAGATCATCATATGGTGGAAGAGCAACCTCCCCAGAAGAATATTGCTTCGCCAACCCAATATGGCAATCATCAGATCGAGGGATAGTCACCGCTTGCCGACCAGGATGTTGATCACCCAAAAGGATGGGGGAATTGGATGTGAAAGGATCTTTTCCTAAGGATAAAGGCCTAACTTGCCGAGAGGCATGAACGGGGAGGGTCAAAGGAACTGAAGGAAGAAAGAAACTCGCTACGTTCTTTACCTTTGTTCCACTGGAAGATCCTTCGTCAACCTTGGGTTTCTTCCTTAAGGGAGACAGGACTTCATTCGTTTGAGACCCTTGTTCGACAGTTTCCCCTTCATCGCTCTCAATCTCGATGATTTCATGATCTGCCATTGGGAGGGGTATGTGAAAAGGAAGGAGGCAGGATAACAAGAAAAAGACTTAGACGTGAGAGGGAAATTGTAGATCTTTACATATCCAGGGGTCTGGTATTTATAGCCGCCTGGGTGACGGTTTGCATTCCAGACGCCTCGGGTTTTGCTAAAACATTTACAATTTTACTTCGAGATAAAAACAATTTTACGGCGCTATCATTGCCCATCACGTAATGTCAGAACTCGTCTTGAAAAACCAACCGTTTTCACTTAGTGCGCCACTAAGTGGAGAAGTTAAAGGGCCGGGTTAAAAATCCCATGCACGGTTTTTAAATTCGAAATAAACACGTCTCTTCGTTTTCTTCGAATTTGGGGGCTAGCTGACGAGGATTGACACCCGGGTCATTTCTAATAAACTTTTGGTTCAAGACAAGTTCGAACCAGACATATACCTGGTGATGTGAACTCAAGCTATTCTGAGGAGCATCACCATGAGGTCGCAAGCTTTACGCGATCAGGTCGCAGCTTTACGCGGTCAGACCATAAGCCTTGCGCGGTCAGAAGTCCGTTAGCCTTCCGCGGTCAGAAGTTCGTAAGCTATACGCGAACTACACATTTGGGATATTGCGCGGTCAGCCAATATCCCGCGGTCAGAACATCTGTCGATCAGGATACTTGGGATCTATCTATTTCGGTTGCCTGTACAACAGGATATTCTAAGTATCCCGAAGATTCCTACACGTGGAAAATCAACCGTCAGAAGGTTAACACATACAGTTATCCATGAATAACACGTGTTTAACCTGCGTGGAGGTTAAGAGCAGTTCCAAAAAACCGCATCTAACCGTCCATGCAACCGTTTGATGCAGTTTCCTCTACATGGCACCCTTTCAAACAATATAAAAGGATGGCATGGAGCATCAAGCAAAAAGAGGGGGAAAAGAGGGAGAAAATCATCCAAGTTAGCCAAGTCTACGGCACACCTCATATAGCATTTTAATAAGCCTTCTTTGGCTTATCTTTGTACACTCTTACAGGAAAAATCCTCGCCTGTGAGGACTTTTTCCTCCATTTGTAAACCTTTTACCACACTTAGTGAAATCTCAACAGGACATAGGGCTTTTACTCCCACCATCGAGGGCCCGAACCTGTCTAAACTCTCTGTGCTCCTGTTCACTGTTGTTCAGCATACCTTCCCGAAGGGTCATCTTGAAAGGTCTCACCGTTATAAATTCTGCATAAGTTCGGCTGAGGACTCCGAGTCCGAATCGTCGACAAGAATATTGTCCTTTCGCGGGACGTATTGGACTTCGAAGTGACTGAAGTGTTTTTCCAATCTCCTCACTTCCCCCAGGTAATGAGCTATTGTCTCATCGGAGGTGCTGTACTCCTTGTTTACCTGGTTTACGACTAGCTGTGAGTCCCCCCTCACCACTAATCGACGGACTCCGAGGAATTTTGCTACCCGGAGCCCTGCAAGAAGACCTTCATACTCTGCTGCATTGTTGGTGGCAACAAAGTGTAGTTGAATAACATACTTAAGCTGTTCGCCCTGAGGCGTAACTAAGACCACTCCAGCCCCCGAGTGTTGAAAACTACGGGAGCCGTCAAAATACATTGTCCAATAATCGGGGCACTCCAGTTCCTTTGCCAACTACACGGGTGGCTCAGGGTTGGTCCATTCGACCACAAAGTCGGCCAAAACCTGAGACTTAACCGCCGTGCGAGGGGTGAAATGGATCTCGAAGGCACCGAATTCGACCGCCCATTTGGCGATTCGACCAGATTTTTCTGGATTTCGGACAATATCCCCTAAAGGAAAAGAGGAGGGTACTGTGATCTTGTGTGCTTGAAAGAAATGTCGTAGCTTACGGGAAGCCATCAGTAGCGCGTAAAGTATCTTCTGGACCTCAGGGTAGCGCTCCTTAGGACCATGAAGTACTTCGCTCACATAGTAGACAGGTCTGTGTACTCCTTCCCTTTCCGCGATCAGAACTGCGCTGACCGCGTGTGGGGTGGCCACCAAATACAAAAGTAATGGTTCTTCCTTTTCAGGAGACACCAATACTGGCGGACTGGAAAGATATGTTTTTACCTCCTGAAACGCTTTTTCGGCCTCATCGGACCACGTGAAGTTATGATGTTTCCGCAAGGCTTTAAAGAAAGGTAGTCCCCTTTCGCCTAATCGCGATATAAAGCGACTTAAAGCCGCCATGCGACCAGCCAGGCGTTGAACATCCTTCATGGTCAAGGGAGACCTCATTTGTTCAATAGCTCTGATTTTCTCAGGATTAACCTCAATGCCCCTGGAACACACAAGGAAACCAAGAAGCTTCCCTGAAGAAACCCCGAAAGAACATTTCTCCGGGTTCAATTTTATTCCAAAGCGATTCAAGTTACAGAAGGTTTCAGCAAGATCGTCCAAATGAGATAATCTTTTGGTGCTCTTTACAACCAAGTCGTCTACATATGCTTCGAGATTACGCCCTATCTGGGAAAGAAAGGTCTTTTGCATCAAGCGCTGGTACGTGGAACCAGCTTTCTTGAGACCGAACGGCATTCTGACGTAGCAGTATGTGCCGAACGGGGTGATGAAGGCAGTTTTCTCTTCATCGTCTTCTGCCATGCTAATTTGATGATATCCTGAGTAGGCATCCAAAAAACTCATCAGTTCGCAACCCGCAGTGGAGTCAACCAGCTGGTCGATGCGGGGAAGGGGAAAGTCATCCTTCGGACAGGCACTGTTGAGGCTAGTATAGTCGACGCACATGCGCCACTTACCATTTGACTTGCGGACCATGACCGGATTGGCGAGCCAGTCCGGGTGATTCACTTCGCGTATAAACCCGGCTTGTAAGAGTTTGTCTAACTCTTCTCGGATGGCTTCCTGTCGGTCGGTGGCAAAACGCCTGAGCTTTTTCTTTATTGGTCGTTGTCCAGGTCGAATTGCTAACCTGTGCTCAATTACTTCCCTTGGGACACCGGGCATGTCGGACGGTTTCCACGCAAACACGTCTGCGTTAGCCCGGAGGAAAGCAACGAGGTTGAGTTCCTATTTGTCATCCCGGGCTGACCCAACCCGAATTGTCTTGGATGGGTCATCTGGGTACAAGGGAACTTGTTTGAGTTTCTCATCTGGTCGAGGAGCAGCCCTGATCGCATCGGTGGCGACGGTGGCGACCTGAGCGTCCCGGAGGGGAAGTTGATCGACCATCTCCAAAGATAGCCGGTCGCACGTGAGCGCCACGTTGCGACTTCCTCGGACCGAAATGACACCTTTGGGGCCAGGCAATTTCCCACACTGATAAGCATAGTGCGTTGCCATCAGGAACTTAGCAAGAGTCAGCCTGCCAAAGATTGCATTATAAGCTCAATCACAATCGATTACATCGAAAGTAACAAATTCTGTTCGGAAATTATCTGGTTCTCCCAGAGTGACCGGGAGGACCACTTGTCCCAATGGCATCATGGAGGGGCCTGGGATTATCCCATAAAACGGATGGATTATGGGCTTGATCTTCGAACGAGGAATTTACATCTCGTCGAGTGTCTTGACCAATAAAAGATCAAGGGAACTTCCCCCATCAATCAGGACCCTTTCGACTCTCGCGTTACTGATGATTGGGGTAATAACCAGAGGTAGCCTCAATGGTCGAGTTAGCCCCACAGGACAGTCAGTGCGATCGAACGTCAAAGGCATATCCGACCAACGGGGATATTGAGGTTCGCCAAGGGATGTCTCCGTTTGGTTAACCTCTCGGCAAAAGGTTTTAAACTGCCTTTTGGAAACGAAAGAGGAGGAACCTCCGAAAATGACATTAACATGATTTTGAGGTACTTGGTAAGCCATTTCTTCGTCTGCATCGACGTCTCTAACCCCGCACGCCTGCTCTTTAGGCGGTAAGGTTGGCATTGGCCCAGCTCCTTGGTAGAAATCATCCAGCTGTTTCAACCAACTCCTGCAGTTTTTGAGGTCGTGGCCTGCGGAGTTGTGGAGTGGACACCACCTCTTGCCCTCCTGCAGATTAGTTGATTTTTCTGGCTGGTCGGAATCCCGGCGGCCAGAAACAGTTTTACTTTTAAAAGAAGACTTATTACCTTTGGTCGAAGGTGGTTTCTCCGCGACTGCGACCTCACGGTACTGTCCAGAGCGGTTCCTCTTCGACTTTTTTGACTTCCCACCCGGTGAAGACTCCGGCTTTTTGCTTGAATCTTCTTTCTTGGTGGCCTTGAAGCCTGGTTGGGGCGGTAGGTCCCCCTTATCAACCATTCGGTTCCATTCGACTGCCTCGGCTGCATCGGAGTATCGATCAGCCATATCGAACAGATCGGCCACTGATCGAGGAGGGTGGATAAGCAAGTCTTCAGTGAATCTCCGGTATCGAACGGCATGCTTAAATGCCCTGATTACGGAGCCATCAGATATGTTCGGGATGGTATTACTTACCCCGACAAACCTCTTGACAAACTGCCGAAGCGTTTCGGTCGAAGTTTGCCGCAGTCTACGCAAGTCGTCCTCCTTACCCGGCTTTTGGTAACAGTTTTGGAAATTGCTGAGGATGGCATCGCATAGCATTTCCCAATTATAGATAGAACCCTCAGGCTGATTGAACAACCAGGTTCTAGCCGGTCCTGCGAGGACTGTTGGCAGGTAGTTGGCCATGACCTTGTCATCGCCTCCTGCTGCTTGGATGGCAGTAATATAGATCTGAAGGAACTCAGATGGGTTTTGGGTTCCATCAAACCTCTCAATGGCCCCTGGTCGAAACTTATTGGGCCAAACGACTGCTCGTAGGCCAGGTGAGAAAGCTTTGCAACCAACGTAAGGACCGTGAACCGTCCTGCGACTTTCGGTCGGGTTTCGAGCAAACTCACTTAATGGCGAGGTTACTCGGGGTCCCAAACGAGAGTGAACGGGAACTCGATCCCTACTACGAGAGTCCTGCATTCGCCGATATTTGTCCTGTCGGGACGGTAGAGGTGGCGGGTAACTCCGTCGGCCAAAGCCAAAATGAGGACCATCTCGTTCACGGGGATGTGTCACTGAGCGGGAAGAGGCTGTTGGGGTCGCCTCGGATGCGACCTCGTCCAGTCTTTCCGCCAGGATCCTGAAAAAGGCCGGTCTCTGCGCATCCGTGACCGTAGGAGGAAAATTACGCATGACCTCCGCGATAGATCGCAGTCGACCATGGGTACTTCTCCTAGGGGCACCAGGTGTTACTGTTTCTTCGTCCACTGGGAAATGCTCCGGTGGTAAGGAAGGAGTCTGGTCACGTCTACGACCACGCGACCGTCGAGAAGAACTCGGGGCAGCATCGTAACGAGCCTGCGCATCTTGAAGAGCCTCCAGGGCAGTTCTGCGTAGTTCGTTGTTCTGTTGCTCGAGATCTTGCTCCTCCTTCTGTTTGCGATCTTGTTCTTCCCTCTGTTTGCGATCTTGTTCTTCCCTGGCAGCCTGTTGATCGGGAGTTTCCTCCGACAACGCAGCAAACTGCCTAGGGAGAGAGGTCGCCGATGGGGAGAACATCTCGGTTTGTTCCGAGTCAGACTCGAAATCAAAGAGACGGTGGAGGTTATTAGGGTCGAACATTCGTGGGCTAACTTCAGGGTCACCATCATATTTTCCCTCAGCGGGATCGTATGACGGGCCGGATTCATCACCTAGCACATTAAGAACCTCTGCGGGTTCTGACCTTGTGCCAGTTACCTCCTGGTCGATTAACATGACTTGGGGAGATGATTCAACCTGTGGAAGATTCTGGCCTTCGACCTCTTCCATCGGAACAAGATCGCTTGGAGAAGGCATGGGTATATGGGCATAATCCTCAAGATCGAAATCGTTCTCGGAATCATATGCTCCAGCCATGTTTCGGCGAACCTCCGAATTTCAATTAGGACGCCTTGAGAAAGGCCCCACGGTGGGCGCCAGCTGTCGACGATTCGGACTCGGAGTCCTCAGCCGAACTTATGCAGAATTTGTAATTGTGAGACCTTTCAAGATGACCCTTCGGGAAGGTATGCTGAACAATAGTGAACAGGAGCACAGAGAGTTTAGACAGGTTCGGGCCCTCGATGGTGGGAGTAAAAGCCCTACGTCCTGTTGAGATTTCACTAAGTGTGGTAAAAGGTTTACAAAAGGGGGGAAAAGTCCTCAGAGGCGAGGATTTGTCCCTGTAAGAGTTTACAAGGATAAGCCAAAGAAGGCTTACTAAAATGCTATATGAGGTGTGCCGTAGACTTGGCTAACTTGGATGATTTTTGGGTTTCTTGATCTTCCGATCTCTCGGTTGATGTTTCTGATGATCCCCCCCTCATTGATGCTCCATGCCATCCTTTTGTACTGTTTGAAAGGGTGCCATGTAGAGGAAACTGCATCAAACGGTTGCACGGACGGTTGGATGCGGTTTTTTGGAACTGCTCTTAACCTCCACGCAGGTTAAACACGTGTTATTCACGGATAACTGTATGTGTTAACCTTCTGACGGTTGATTCTCCACGTGTAGGAATCTTCGGGATACTTAGAATATCCTGTTGTACGGGCAACCGAAATAGATAGATCCCAAGTATCCTGATCGGCAGATGTTCTGACCGCGGGATATTGGCTGACCGCGCAATATCCCGAATGTATAGTTCGCGTATAGCCTACGAACTTCTGACCGCGCAAGGCTTACGGTCTGACCGCGTAAAGCTGCGACCTGATCGCGTAAAGCTTGCGACCTGATCGCGTAAAGCTTGCGACCTCATGGTGATGCCCCTCAGAATAGCTTGAGTTCGCATCACCAGATACATGTCTGGTTCGAACTTGTCTTGAACCAAAAGTTTATTAGAAATGACCCGGGTGTCAATCCTCGTCAACTGTGAAGGTTTTGGTTCGGGAATTTGGGCCTATTTGTAATTCTGAAGATCTGAAGGGCTGATTTGAATTCTGACTTTGGAGCTAAGTGCTACAAAATGTCTTAGACTCATCCAGAAGGAAAAATGGTAAAATCCGATAAGATCTGGTAGTTTTGGCAAAAATCGAAAACAGGGTAATTAGTGTAAACAGGGTAATTAGGGTTTGAAACTTTCGTCGAGGCTGAAACTGGGGTTTCGGTCGAGATTCTGGAATTCTTCCAGAAGGGAAAAATGTTCAGAAAAATGAAAGAAAGGTGATCACTTGATCAGATCTGGATTTGGAGATGATCTGAGACTTTTAACCTTTTTGGGTTTTCTGAAACTTCTGAAAAGGACTAAATTGAAACACTTTTGGGCTAAAATGTGAAAATGATCTGGGGAATGAAGTCTAGCAGCCAACTTTTTAGGTTAAGGTAGTGGCATACCTAAGATCAAGATTGGGTTGAGACAACGGGGATTCCAAAGAATATATGCTGACTTGTAAGCAGAAAAGATAACCAAAAATAGGGATGTTACACGAGCGCACCCGGGCGGCGGCCCGGGAAGACGCAATGCCTCCTCCCACGAAGGGCCCCGTCGAGGCCCGGGGGAAGGAGCAGGCCATTGGCGGGACGGGGTCCGATTCGGCGAACTACGCCCCGTCGCCACTCTCGGTGGCGGTCCTCCAGGCCCTCCCGGCATCCTTGGAGCCGGAGAGGCTGGAGGTGATATTCATGGAGGCCTCGCCTCCGCGGGTTTGGCCGGTGGACGAGGGGGGGAGCCCCTCAGTCTACGAGGTTCCCCCGGAGGAGGAGATCCCGAGGACCTTCCGGCCCGGGGCGGGGAAAGGCCCGATGATTCCCCCCCGGGCGGGGACTCCCGCCGAGAGCTCCTCGACCGTGTCTTCAGGGGGCCCTTCCTCGGCGACGAAGACGCCGGTGACGTCGACCGCGTTACCGGACTTCGAGGTCCGGGGACCCCCCACCGGCCGCGCTGGCGACGCCAGGCGGGAGACCCCTCTGCTTCCCGCGGGGGAGGTCACCCGCTACTCGGAGGGCCTGCACACCCAGAAGGTGCAGGCCTTCGTCGCGGAAGGGACGCTCCATGAGCGTTTCGAGGGGCTTCACTCCCTCGGGGCCCAGGTAACCCGAGTCAATGACGTCTTCATGTATTTCCTGCACTTGAGATTTTTCTAACTATATATTTTGTAGGTGGCAACTGTTACCTGGGGCCTTGAGCAGCGAGTCGCCCGGCTGCTTAAGGAAGCGGAGGGCTGGGCCGCGGCCTCCGTAGGGCAGCGTGAGGAGGCCCTCCGTGAACGCGATGAAGCCCTCGCGGAACTGACCCAGGTCCGAGCCCAGGTTCATATTTCCGAGGCTGTCAACGGCCGCCTCCGGGAGGAGGCCAAGGCGAGTGAGGAGGCGCTCCGGGAGCTCGAGGGCTCGAGCGTCCGGGCGATGGAGGACGCGGGCCACTCCGTCCGTTCGGCCCTCGAGAGCCTTGGTGTAAGCCTAGGCTCCAGGAGCAAGGAGGTGCCGCCGGCGACCCTCGCGGAGGCTACCGACGCACGGGCACGGGGCCGGCCAATCCCCATCATCGCGGCCGCTGCCGGGCTCATCGAGTTCCGGGGGGTCGGCGCCCGGGCGATCGGGGGCCGCATCCCCCGAAGCTTCCCGGACTCCTTCAAGCCCTCGCGCCGGGAGGTCGAGCAGCTTGCCAGAGGATTCGACGACCGGATCATCCGGGCGAGATTCCCGGCTCCGGCGCCTCCGGCGGGGGACGCCCCAGCCCCGGCTTCGGAGGAAACCCCCCGGGGGGAGGACGCCAATGAAAGAGTATGAGCCTCCCTCCCGGGTCTTTAGATAGGACCCTTTACTTTCTTAGGACTTTTGATCCCGGTAGCTTCTTAGAAGAAGCCCCGGACACTTGTAAAAAAGATATTTTGAATGCAATGGAATTAGAATTTTTTCTAAGTCTTTGAATTGAATGTACTGTTACCAGGGTTCCCGGGAGGTTGCTCCCGGGCGAAGGTCCGGGAGGGGCTCCCCGGGGGACGCCCAAGCGGCTTTAATCTTGCTAAGCCTTGTCTCCGGGAATCGCTGCGGGGACAGCGTCCAGGAGCCGATCCGGTTGAGGTGGGGTCCGGAGTGGCACTTGGACAACTTTGACAATCATTGCGCCGAATTGTCCCCTCCGCGACCGGGGTTCCGGATGATACCTCCCCTCCGGATTCTTCCACCGGCGGGATACGAGTTCTAGCCCGAAGATGTGCTCCGGGACGCTCGGCGCTGCATGCGAGCATTGTATCGGGACTTGACCCGGGAGCTAGCGGAGAGCCTCCGAGAGTATTAGGCGTAGGAGCCTTAGGGCGTAGAGAATCCCCCGGGTTAGAACCCGGGTTGTATCGTTTCCGAAGCCCACCGGAGGGGGAAGATGTCCTCCGGGTTTGACAATCAATAAAGCTGTGTTGTTGCTTCTTCTTTCATTGTCTTTTTATTTTTTCTTCTTGGATGGTCTGGACGACTCCCTTTCACAAGAATGAGCTAAGTTTGCTCGTGGGCGGTGCGGTCGACACCCGGGGGTTCCTTATCTCCCCCCCCCCCCCCCGCCCACAGCGGGCCGGAGGGTAGCTCCGGGCGCTGTGGGGGTAACAAGGCCCCCGAGGTGAAAGCAACCTGTAGCATAGGAATTTTTATGTCAGAAAATTTTAATACGGGGTTTCCAAGGAAAAGACCTTCCGGGAGACAAGCGTCCGGTCGCCGTGAGAACAGGGAGCCGGGAATAAGGCCCCTTGTGGAAGAAACATCCAAGAAGAACCCGATGAGATTTCCGGAGTCGAGCTTCCTAGGAGACAATCGTCCGGTCGCAGTGAGAATGGGGAGCCGGGAATAGGGGCTCCGGGAAGAAAATGTCCGAGAAATCCGTGACTTCTCCGGGAGACAATCGTCCGGTCACCGTGAGAACGGGGAGCCAGGAATAGGGTCTCCAGGAGGCATTCATCCGGTCGACTCCCGGAGGAGGAAGATAGATCCAATCAGGCCGCAGGGGGCCGATCATCCGGTCGCCGTGAGAACGGGGAGCCGGGAATAGCGTCGACTTCCGGACGAGGAAGATAGATCCAATCAGGCCGCAAGGGGCCGATCATCCGGTCGCCGTGAGAACGGGGAGCCGGGAATAGCGTCGACTCCCGGAGGAGGAAGTGCCCGGAGACGGGTCTTGAGTGTTTGGGCAAGGGACTAGTCTCCCAAAGTGACTCGTTACCGCGGCCACTGTGACCGGGTTGCCGCTTACACCCTCAGTCCACGATGGCTGATCGTAAGCCGCCCTACAGGAGGGACTTGCTGGGCCTGGCCCACTTCCCCACGGGGAGGGCTTCCTTGCGGGGAGGGCATCCTCGCCGGGAGGGCGTCCTCGCGGGGAGGGGCGTCCTCGCGGGGAGGGCATCGCCGCTAGGGGCGGTAATGAGAAAGACCTGCAATGAGACAGTTTGAAAAGCAAGACCTATGTATTGCTAATAAAATGAAGTACAGGGCCTCCCCCTGCGAAGTCGCGAAAGGGGAGGAAAATACAGTGTCCTTCCTCCCCCTCCGGCGTGAACGCTCTGCGGGAGGGGACAGGCCCGTAAGGCTAAACATAGAACTTGCGAAGTAAACGCAAGTTCCACGTGTGCTTCAGCTCCTGCTCTTGAAGGTTGGAGAGCTTATAAGCCCCCGAGTCCAGGACCGCGGAGATCCTGTAGGGGCCCTCCCACTTGGGGGAGAGCTTCCCCTGGGCTTGGGGTCTGTGACGCGTTTGAGGACAAGGTCTACAAGGCGGAAAGCTCTCTCGCGCACGCGCTGGTTGTACGCGCGCGCCATCTCTTGCTAGTAGATGGCGTGGCGGAGGAGCGCTCGGTCGCGTTCCTCCTCCACGAGGTCGATCTCCAGGCGCTGGTTGGCCTCGTTGGCCTGGTACGCTGCTGACGTGGCTCCCTCCAGGAGCTCGACCTGCAGCGACCGGAGGCTGATCTCCGATGGGAGGACTGCCTCCGCCCCGTAGACCAGGGAGAAGGGAGTACGCCCCGTCGCCCGGGACGGGGTCGTACGCATGGAGCAGAGGATGCTAGGGAGCTCCTCTGCCCATGCACCCCGCTTAGAAGCGGTTTGCTCGAGTCTCCGGCGCAACCCCTGTAGGATCACGCCGTTGACCCTCTCGACAGCCCCATTGCTCCGGGGATGGGCCACTGAGGCGAAGTGGATGACGAGCCCCAGGCCTTCGCAGAATTCCCGGAAATAAGCCGAGTCGAATTGGGTCCCGTTGTCCACGGTGATTTCTCGGGGGACACCAAAACGACATACGACATTTTTCCAGAAAAACCTCTGGACGGCCCGGGACGTGATGCTGGCCAAAGGCTCCGCCTCAACCCACTTTGTAAAATAGTCGACTGCGACTACCGCATACTTGTATCGTCCGGGCGCTGGGGGGAAGGGCCCTAAGAGGACCATCCCCCAGCGCATGAAGGGCCAAGCGATGGGGATTGTCTGCAGCGCTATAGGGGGGAGGTTCGAGCCCTTGGCCATCTTCTGGCATGCCTCGCACGCGGAGACAAGGTCTCGCGTGTCGCGCATGACCGTGGGCCAGTAGAAGCCCTGCCGGAGGGCCTTGGCCGCAATGGCGCGCGGGGCTAGGTGGGAACCACAGCTCCCTGCGTGGATGTCTTCGAGAAGTTGAAGTCCTTCCGGCTGGGGGAGGCAGCGCAGGAGGGAAGCCCCCCGCTTGTAGAGCCTCCCCTCCAGCTGGAGATATGCCCGAGCTTTAGCCCAGAGGCGTTTAGCCTCTGTCTCACTAGGAGGGTCCCCCTCCCCCTTGATGAAGGAGATGAGGGGGTCCATCCAAGACGGAGTCCGGGTGATCTCGGCGACCTCCGGGACATGAGGCTCGTCGCCCGTGTCCGGGAAGGCCCCCGAGGGTTTCGTGATGATTTCCAAGAAAGCCCCCTTGGGGAGCGATTCCCGGGCGCTTGCCGCCCGGGCCAGGGCGTCGGCCCGATCATTGTCCCTCCGCGGGATATGCCGAGCATCGAGGCCGTCGAAATGCCTCTCCATCTCCCGCACTTCCTGCAAATAAAGACTTAAGTTTGCGTCATGGCACAGGTAAGACTTGTCCATTTGGCAAACTACGAGCTGAGAATCTCCCTTGACTAGGAGGCGCCGGATCCCTAGGGAGCGCGCGAGGCGCATCCCAAGGAGCAAAGCCTCGTATTCGGCGACGTTGTTGGTTGCGGGGAACTCGAGCCGCGCGGTGTGCTCGAGTTCCTTCCCATCGGGGCTCCGGAGGACTACTCCCGCACCAGCCCCAGCAAGACACAGCGACCTGTCGAACATGAGGGTCCAATGATCACTGCATCGGGGCAGCACAGGGAGATCTTCGTCCCTGGGACCAGAGGTGGGAGTCCACTCTGTGACGAAGTCGGCGAGGACCTGCGACTTGATGGCGGAGCGGCCGGTAGGGACAGGGAGAAGGGGGCGAGCTCGGCCCCCCACTTTCCGATCCGGCCGGTGGCTTCCTTGTTCCACAGTACCTCCCCGAGGGGGAGGGACGACGGGACGGTGATGGGGTGTCCCAAGAAGTAATGCCGAAGCTTCCGGGACGCCATGAGGAGGGCGTAGCAAATTTTCTCCATCTCCATGTACCGAGTTTTGGCCCCTTGGACGGCCTCGCTCACGTAGTACACGGGACGCTGCTGCCCCCCTTGCTCCTTCACCAAGACCGCGCTGACGGTGACGGGGGTCGCGGCGAGATAGAGGAGCAAGGGCTCTTCTGGAGACGGACTCACGAGCATTGGAGGGCTCGTGAGGTACTTCTTGAGGTTGTCGAACGCCTCCTGGGCCTCAGGGGTCCAGCGGAACCCCTCGAGCCCTCGGAGGATCTTGATGAACTGGAGGCCCCGCTCCCCCGACCGGGAGACGAAGCGGCGGGGGCATATCTAGGAAAGCCCGGATCTTCTCTGGGTTTGCCTCAATGCCCCGCTGGGACACGAGGAATTCTAGGAGCTTCCCCCCGCGCACCCCGAAGGCGCACTTCTCCGGGTTGAGTTTGAGCCCGAACACGCAGAGGTTGCGGAAGGTTTCAACCAGGTCGTCGACGTGGGAGGCTGTGCAGGGACTCTTGACGACCGCGTCCTCTACATAGACTTCGACGTTGCGGCCGACTTGATCTTTGAAAACCAGCGTCATGAGGCGCTGGAAGGTCGCCCCCGCGTTTTTGAGCCTGAAGGGCATATGAACGTAGCAGAAGGTTTCGAGGGGAGTTAGGAAACTCGTCTTTTCCTCGTCCCCCTCCGCCATCCGGACTTGATGGTAGCCCGAGTAGGCATCTAGGAAGCTCATGAGCTCGCACCCCACAGTGGAGTCGACGAGCTGATCAATCCGCGGGAGCGGGAAGTTGTCTTTGGGGCAGACGCGGTTAAGGTCGGTGAAGTCCACGCACATCCACCACCGGCCGGTTGACTTCTTGATGAGGACGGGGTTCGCGAGCCACTCGGGGTGCAGGACCTCCCGAATGAACCCCGCCTCTTGGAGCCAGGTGATCTCCACCTTGATTGCTTCTTGGCGCTCGAGGGAGAGTTTCCGCAGCTTCTGTTTGACCGGAGGGTGACCGGGGGCCACTGCAAGCTTGTGCTCACTGACCTCCCGGGCGACGCCCCGCATGTCTGAAGGCTTCCACGCGAAAACATCGGAGTTTTCACGCAGAAAGGCCGCAAGTTGCGCTGCATGCTCCTTAGGGAGCTCCGCCTCGATCCGGACGGTTTTGTCTTCGTCGCCCGGGGACAGTAGGACCTTCCGGAGGCCCCCTTCTGGACGCGGCTTGAGGAGGGGCCTCCCGGGCGGTGCTGCAGTGGCGTCTAGTTCCGGGGGAGAAGCCTCCCCCCCGGGCGTCTTTATGAGGTTGACGCTTCCGATTGTGGCCGCGGCGCGCTCGTATAGAGCACGGGCTATGTCTTGGTCTCCCCGGACGTTGATCACACCATGCGGCCCGGGGATCTTCATGCAGAGATAGTTTTGATGGGTGGCAGCCCCCAGCCGGTTGATTGTCGTCCTCCCCATAATCGCGTTGTAGGAGGAGGGGAGGTCCACTACGTCGAAGCGGACCAGCTCGGTCCGGTAGTTCTCCGGGGTGCCGAAGGTCATTGGAAGATCTACCTTGCCTACGGGGTGGATCGCCTTTCCCGGGACAAACCCTTACAGGGGCCCTGCCGCTGGCTGTAGGAGCTTCTCATCCACCTGCATTTCTTCGAAGGCCTTGAAGAATAGGACGTCGGCGGAGCTCCCGCCGTCCACGAGAATGCGGGCCAGGTGGCAGTTGTAGATTGTCGCGGAGACAATGAGCGCGTCGTCGTGGGGGAAGCGAACCCCTCGTGCATCTTCCGCCGTAAAGGTGAGGGGGACGTCCGACCACTTGGGTTGCGGGGACGCGCGTAGCACCCCCACAACCTTAACTTCACGCGTGTACTCCTTACGCTGGCGCTTAGAGTCCCGCCCGGAGGCAGACCCTCCCACGATGACGTTGATGCGGCGCTGAGAGGTCTGGAAGGGGAGAGCTTCTGAAGGTTCCCCCTCCTGCGTCTGCTGCCCCCCCGCAGGAGCGGGAAGGGCTGTAACAACTGGCCGAGGGGGCAAGGCGGCCAGAGTCCCCCCCCCCTGCCCACGCTGGTCGAGGAAGTCCGCGAAGTGCTGCAGCAGCAGGCTACAGTCTTGGGTAGCGTGGGTACTGGACCGGTGGAAACTGCACCACGGTCCTTCCCGCCTTCTCCCCGCGGGGCCCTCCCGGCCGCGCGAAGACTGTCCTCCCCCATGGCCCTTTGGTTTGGGGAAGGGGCGGTTGCCCCTCGGGGGGTCGCGCGAGCCGCCTTCGCCCTCGAGGACAAAGGTGTCCCGAGGCCGTGGCTCGTTACGCCCCCCCTGCCTAGGGCGCTTGAGGGGATCCCTGGCCCCCCGGTCGGCGGGGGCGGGAGCCCCCTGGGTCTTCTTCCAGATGTCGTCTTCTTCCGCCCGGGCGTACTTTTCGAGTACATTGAAGAGCTCGTCGACGGAAGAGGGGCAGCTCTGGGAGAGCCTTCGGTGGAGCTCCCCTGGAAGGATGCCGCTTTTGCAGGCTTCGATGACCGTAGAGTCGGGGACGTGGGCCACTTTGCTCTTCACCTGAGCAAAGTGCTTGAAGAAGCTTCTGATGGTTTCCCCAGTCCTCTGCCGGATAGTGTACAGCTGCGAGGAGTCCAGGGGACGCACGTAGTTCCCCTGGAAGTTGGAACAGAACTCCTGCTTGAGCTGCGAGAAAGACTTGATGGAGCCCGCCTTCAGGTTGTAGAACCAGGAGCGGGCAATGCCGGAGAGATAGAGGGGGAAGACGTTGCACTGTACCATCTCATCCACCCCGGCCGCGGAGATGGCTGTGGAGTAGACCTGCACAAACTCGTAAGGGTCTGCCTCACCGTTATAGTGCTCGATGTGCGGAGGGCGGTAGGGCCGCGGCCACCGGATGCTGCGAAGTCTTTGGCACAGGGGTTGGTTAGCCCCCTGCACCTCCCGGGGAGAGTCCCGGTCGCTGTCTTCCTTCACGGGACCTTCGTTGTCTGAGTCTGGAAGCGGTCCGAGAGGTCCGCCAGGGTGGCGGTGGCGACGCTTTTCCTCCGGACCGAGACTGAGTTCCAGGACGGCCGAGTTCTCCTCCGGAGAGGTTGGCTCTTCAGCGGGTCGCTTCCCCCGACCGGTGTGGGAGCGAGGGTCCCCGCGCCTGCCGCCGGGGAGAAATTCTTCCCCACGCTCAGGTGAATACATTCGCTCGACCTCCCCCCTGGCGAAACAGACCTGTTCGGCCGAGGGAGGGAGCTTATGCACTGTAGCTGCAGGCCCGGAGGCTTCAGGGGCTGGCTGGGGGGAACCCCCTGCGAAGACCCCCGGGACCGGAAAGGGGGAAGCCCCTGTGTTGTCCGGATCCGGGGAGGGGGCGCCCACGGCGACGCTTGGAACCGAAGTAGAGGGGGCCCCAGTGGCCACGACCGGAACCGGAAAGGGGGGAGCCCCTGTAACATCCGGAACCGGTGAGGGGGGAGGCCCCGCGGCGACGTCCGGAACCGAGGAGCCCATGCGGGGGGAAGTCCGCTGCGACACGGGAGTTGCTCTGTCAACCGCCCCCGGTGCGGTAAACGCGACGCGGGGGGCGGGACTGGCTCCCGGCGTAGGGAAAACCCCCGGCATGAAGTGGGCTCCCGGCCCCAGGAATAGGCCAGGGACGGGGTACCCCCCGGGTGCCACGAAGGGCCCCGGCATGAAGTAACCTCCCGGTACCGGGACGGGACCGGGTGCCAGGAAGGGTCCGGACGTATATCCCGCAGGGGGAGGGAACCCCCCGGCAGGATCAAACGGGGCGGACAGACCCCCGGAGGCCGGAGGGGCCGCCGGGTAACCCATAAACGGGGGTATAGTCCCCGGATATGGGTGCGACGCAAATGTGGGGGCCGGAGGCCGCGCCAACAAGCTGAGCAGCTCATCCATAGAGCGCTGGGCGTGGAGCTGGCCCTCCACGAGAGCCTCGAGCAGGGCGTCCCGGGGAGCCGGGGGAGCCGTCGGGGGGAGACTGGTCCCGGCCGAGGTCCCCGCGGTCACCGGGAATGACCAGGAGGTGGAAGCACCTAAGTTAAGAGGAAGGGAAGGAGGCGGTACCTGGGCCAGGCCGCCTCTGGGCGGAAGCGCCGGGACAGCAGTGTCCCGGACGGGCGGCGCCGGGTCTCTGAGACCCGGGTCACCGAGAAGGGTGCGAGCCCTTGTTCTTGGGGGAGCCATGGCGTCTTGTCACGAGTCCCCACGGACGGCGCCAACTGTCGTGGTATTGCGAATACCCCGGCAGGTTTTGAGAACGATCCTAGAGAAGATTACGCGGCGCGGGCTGACCGGGCGACCGGTCCTCCCCCGCCGGACAAACACAAGAAAAGACACGAGGATTTATACAGGTTCGGATCCCGGTGGGGGCCCTAGTCCTGTCGACGTGCTCCCGACCGGAGTCGACTGGGGAGGCTCTCTCCGGGGGAGAGGCTTCCTGAGCACGCCTGTGAGTTTAGTTATTCCAATAAAAGTGATTCGATCCTTTACAACAGAGGGGTACGAGGGATATTTATAGCCCCAAAAAGAGGCAAAAAGCCTAAACTACCCCGGAAGCCACCGTCGGATTGAAGCGTAGGACCGTCCCTCTCTCGGTCAAACGCCTTGGATGCTTGACAGGTGGTCGCTGATTCCCGAGGCGCTCCTCGCGTGACCTGCACATGACAAACAACTCGAGACTTTACCTTTAGAAGGGTGACGAGGCCCGGGACGACGCCGGAGGCCAAGTCCTGGGAGCCAAAAGGCGGCGCCCGGGGAGGGGCCGGAGGCCACGTCCCCGGGCAAATGGCTGCGCCCGGGACGGCGCCGGAGGCCAGGTCCCGGGGGCCAAAAGGTGGCGCCCGGGGAGCGGCCGGAGGCCACGTCCCCGGGCAAATGGCGGCGCCCGGGACGGCGCCGGAGGCTAGGTCCCGGGGGCCAAATGGCGGCGCCCGGTGAGCGGCCGGAGACCACGTCCCCGGGCAAATGGCGGCGCCCGGGACGGCGCCGGAGGCCAGGTCCCGGGGGCCAAATTGCGGCGCCCAGGGAGACCCCGGAGGCTAGGTCCCCGGGCGACTGGCGGCGCCTGGGACGGCGCCGGAGGCCAAGTCCCGGGAGCCAAAAGGCGGCGCTCGGGGAGACCCCAGTGGCCAGGTCCCCGGGCGACTGGCGGCGCCCGGGACGGCGCCGGAGGCCAAGTCCCGGGAGCCAAAAGGCGGCGCCCGGGGAGGGACCGGAGGCCAAGTCCCCGGGCAAACGTGACGCAACTCACCTGGACTTAGTCCCGCGGAGATTTCCCCCGACAAATCTCAATGATGTTCTTGGAGTCCTGAGTTGCCATTGTGGTGGAAACAGAAGAAAAGGAAAGATAGCTTTGGAAAAGACTTAGCCGAGAAAAAACTTGTGAAGTTTTAGGGCTAAGTGGCTTCGGTATTTATAGAACCCAATGGTGACGGTTCGTTTTTTTATCTCTGGTTAAAAAAATAAGTCAGCAGCGCTATCATTACTTGTCAAAAACAACCCAGAACCTCTCTCGGGAAATAAAACGTCGCACCTAGTGGGCCACTAAGTGTAGAAGTTGAAGCGTCGGGTCACTTATTTTATGCAGGATTAAAATTTCAAGTAAATATGTCTCTTCATTTTCTTCAAATTTGGGGGCTAGCTGACGAGGATTGTTACCCAAGCTAGTTTGAAGTAATGCACATTTGGTTCAAGATGGATTCGAACAAGATAAGTGTTTGAAGGTCCGCTATTATGATCTCAGACGACCTAAGAAGCACGGACACAAGAATAACTTATGGTCGCAGGCTTTGCATGGTCATGTGATCGCATACGTTACGCGGTCAGGAGGCCGCAGACAAATGCACGGTCAGATGGACGTTGACTATCCTCGACCAGGGTAACTCGGCATTGCTTAGCTCTGCAACAGGCATATCCTTAGGATCATGATGATTCCTCCACGTATGAAGACAACTGCCAGGAGGTTAACATGTGCGGTTATCCCTTGATTGCACGTGTTAAGCCTACGTGGGAGTTAAGTGCGGTTACCAACACTGCACTTCTACAACCGTTCACAACCGTTGTGCATTGGTACCCTTTTGACCGGTATAAAAGGGTGAGCAAATGTACAAGATGAAGATACACACAAGAAGACGACGACAAAAGGGAGACAAGCTTTCATAAGTTAGTTTAGTCAATTTTTAGACAATCACACAGAAAAGATCTTTGCCTGTGATGATCTTTTCTCCAACTCTGTAAACCTTTTTCCATACATAGTGAAATCACAACAGGATGTAGGGCTATTACTCCCACCATCGAGGGTCGGAACCTGTATAAATCTCTGTGTGCCCCGACTGACATTGCTCATCATCCCTTTCCGGAGGGACACTTTGGAAGGCCTCACAACTCACAAATTCTGCATAAGATCGACTAAGCACCCCAAGTCCGAATCATCGACACATGGATTGGTTAAATTGGCATTCATGGCCATAATGGCCTTGTACGACGCATAGTTCACATATAGGTGTAATTCAGATGAAGTAGCAGTTGATCCAAGAATAGCAAGTTTTTCAGTTAGAAGTGTTACTTGTTCGGCTAATTGTGACATTACACTTACATCCATGATGTTGGTCGGATTTTGTTGAGCAGCTCAATCGGTTCCCCATTGAGTGTAGTTTTGAGTGATACCTTTGAACAGGTCGTATTCTTCGTCTACACTTTTGTTAATTAGTGTGCTGCCAGTTGCGGCGTCTACAGTCATCCATGCATTGTAGTTCAATCCGCTCTAAAACGTTTGAACTACAAGCCACTTCTCTAGTACGTGATGCGGATATTTCATCAACAAGTCCTTGTACCGCTCCCAAGTGTCGTAATGTGATTCACCTACTTGCTGAGAAAAGATGCAATCTGGTTGCGAATATAAACAGTTTTAGCAGGAGGGCAAAACTTACCAAGAAAAGCTCGTGAGAGTTCGTCCCAAGTAGTGATCGACACAGGAGGAAGAGTATATAGCCATGCCCTCGCCTTCTCGCGAAGCGAGAAAGGAAAGAGCCTCAAGCAAACTACACCCTGTGTTACTCCATGAATCTTGAAAGTATCACAATGCTCAAGAAACATATGCAAATGTAATGAGTGATCTTCAGCAGGAAGACTGCTGAACTGGTTTTGTTGAACCACATTTAAAAGTGCAGGTTTTATCTCAAAATTATTTGATTCAATCAGTGGTCTAAGAATACCAGATTGCAATCCCATGCTTAGAGGGATTGCATAATCCTTGAGTCTCTTTCGTCCTCTATTATTGGTTGTTCTTTGATGTCTTCAAAAGTTTGCGAGTTTTCCTCCAATTTTACCTGCCTTGCCTCGTACCAAAGTTGGTGCACAGTTTTGACAGGTTTATCCAAGCTATCCAGCTTTACACTACTTCCCTGAAAGTTTAGCAGCACAAAGAAAACAAGAACAAGAAAAGTAGAAGCAAGATTGAGAAGTGAGACTGACTTATATCAGCGAAAATTAATCTAAAATGATGAATTACATTTGTTCCCCAGCAATGACGCAAAAAACTTGATCTCACCTGAGATGGTGTGATGTGTAGTAATAAACGCAAGTGGACAGTTGAACGTTGAGCACTTGAAGGTCGAATTCCACGAGGAACAAGCATATTTTGACATAATATTTGTCCTTAAGGGGAGCAATTGATGAACTACCACCTATTGCCTAAATTCATTTCAAATTGCATACAAGTCTTAATAAGAATTCAATCATCAAATATTTTTCTCTGCAACCAAGGCAAAGATGAATTCGCTGATTCAAGATATGCACAACACCATGTAAGCTCACTCATATTCTAGTTAAACATTGGTTTTTTCTTTAGTTTCTGTCTACCACTTTATCATTTGAATATCTTTTCCAACTCTCAAAGAGAACAACTATATTTCATTAATTCTATTTGAAAAAATGATAGTTGTGGCTTGGCATGAACCTAAATTCCTCCCCCATTCAGTTCCAGCATGAGCATGCACTCCATATGTATTCACAACCCTTCAGGTGTGCTGGTTGTGGAGTCATAAATACCATATTTAAATCACTAACTCTTTTTGGTACTATATTACTCGAAATAAATTA
This sequence comes from Pharus latifolius, assembly GCA_019359835.1. Lineage (NCBI taxonomy): Eukaryota > Viridiplantae > Streptophyta > Magnoliopsida > Poales > Poaceae > Pharus > Pharus latifolius. Next base: position 23,187,415 of record CM033326.1, read on the forward strand.
AAATCTTTGCACAATAGCCACTAGTTATCTCCTCCCTCTGAAAAGTTATCAACTGACATACTTTTCAAAGAATCAACAGCAACTAGTAGGCAAACTCCTAGTTCATATACAAATAGCACAACTTATACACATATACACATATTTGTAACACAATTTTCCAGCTTTTTTCGTGTGTGCTGCATTGCAAGTTGGAATGTAGGAAACAATTCTATGTTAAGGCATCACATGTATATGGCAGCATACTATTTTATAGACAGCTAGATTGTGCATGCAGTACAGCAGTACATGTATCAACAACTTTGTTGCCACTACTACTCTCTCCCTCCCCTTGTCAACCAACTCACCTACAGATGCGACTTGCAGCTTCCTAGCTGCTTGTTTATCAAAGACACAAGGTTATAATAATGCATGCATATATATGCAGAAACTTTATATAGGTCAACTAGTGATAACTTATTTAACTAACTTAAAAGCTTTATTGCTGATATGCACTGATATACCATACTTGTAACAATTGTTGACATCTTACTGGAGTATTGTCCATGAGAACTTGAATAGTCAAAGCAAGTTCAATTTCAATTTAAGAAACCGAATATGAGTTGAACCTATTGAGTCTTTTGGAAATTTGGTTGCTTCTCTCTGAAAACTGATTCAAGAGGATAACTGAACCTATTGAGAATTTGGTTGCTTCTCTCTGAAAACTGATTCGAGAGAATAAAAAACTACAAAAGTATCAAATATATTTGATGTTTGAGAATTTTTTTTCCTCTTCCTTTATCACTACAAAAGTCCTGACGAAGGTGAATTTTTTCTCTTCCCTTTTCATGTTTTCTAACAGTTGATGTTTGAGATGAAAAGTCCATTTGATGAGGAAAAGTCCATTTGATGTTTGAGATGAAATGTCATCTTTAGTTCTTTTATCATCTATTAGGCATTGAAGAAAATATAATGCAGACAGATTTCATTCAAACTTGATAGTTGTCAAACTTTTCAATTTCCTTCATATATGTATACAGCAAATATGAACTAGGGATAGGCGAGGAGAACTCTACAGTGTGAGTTGGTCGAAATGACTTACAGTTCATGGAGTGGCCAGCGGCGGTGGAGAACCGAAATCGTGGCGGCGACGGTGGTCCGGGAGCAAGAAAGTGGACGGTGGAGAGGCTAGGGTTTTGCCCCCGCGAGCAAAGATAATTGGAAATGTGTTTGGTTCGAAAGGAGGGAAAATTCCAGGGTTTATTTAGAGAGGACTTATTCTAACGGTTCAACACAACTAACCGCTAGTACAACAGAATTTCTTCTAGCGGTTAACATTAAGAAACTGTCAGAATAAAATACGTGGTTTTTACTAACAGTTCCATAGTAGTAACTGCTAAAAGAGAGTGGCATTCTATGAGGACACTTTTTCTAATAGTTTGACAATACAAACAGTTAGTAAAACACAATTTCTTCTCCTGGTTCGCTGGTATTAACAGATAGCACACAATGGTGATGTTCTATGTATTACCTGTAAAATGAACAGGCATATATAGGTACAAGCTAGAGCAGACATATATAAATATTTATTGCATGTGCTTGAGTGCATAACCACAGTAATCACAAGTTTCACACCATGATCAACATATATATTAATTTTTTCAATTAAAGCTCCAAGTAATATACGTCACTTACATTAATTGCAAAATAATCGAGAATGGCTGTCAACCCATAATCCTTCTTCATGATCGTCTCGTAGGTAACTTGTTTCATCAATATCTTCGGTTGGGACAAATTGAAGAATTCCATCTAAAAATGGAGGTAGTTCGTCAAACTGATTATACTCGTCTTCATCTACAACGTCTTCGACGCCAACAATACGTCTCTCACTGTGAAGGAAAATGTGCAACTTTCGATTGGCCGGGTCAACGATGTAGAATACCTGTGTGGCTTGCTTAGCAAGTATAAATAAGTCATCTTGGTGTGCGACTCTACTGAGATCTACGAGAGTTAACCCGTAATTGTCGACTTTAACACCTTGAGGGATTTCGACCCATTGGCATCGAAACAAAGAAATCTTAAATAATACCTAATCGAGCTCCCATATTTCTTCAATAACACCATAATATGAGTTGAGTGCCCTTACTGCCCTGGAATCCTCCGAAATAGCAAGTAGTATCACTCCACTACATTGCATAATACTCTTCTCGTCCTGAGTTCTTGTGTAAAATGAATAGCCATTGATGTCGTACCCCTGCCAAGTGCCTACAGCAAATCTTGGCCCTCTGGCCAAACATGTAACAACTTCACTTACGGAGCCCTCAGAAGCTCACAGTGCTCTATTTTTGATCCACCCAGGAAACTTCCTGTTATGTTTTCTGGTGACCCAAATCTCTAGCTTCCAAGGATTCTATTTCCGTAACATTACCTTGTGCTCGTGTATGTATGGCTCCACCTCCGTCATGTCTTGTAAGATCCAAAAATGTGCTTTTGCATATAGATCACTGGACGAGATGGCTGCTTTGAATCCAATTGTTCCAATGCCCCGAAGCCTGCCCTCGTGTCGGGACTTAGGAACACCAATTGGGTCAACCCCGGCCATATAGTTGGTGCAAAATTCAATCACCTCCTCGGCAGCATAACCTTCAATGATATTGCCCTCAGGCTGATGACGATTCCTTACATATCCCTCCAAGATACCCATAAATCTCTCAAATGGGTACATGTAGAGTAGGAACACAGGTGCACAAAACATAATTTTTCTGACAAGCTGAACAATTAGATGGACCATAACATCGAAACAAGATGGAGGGAAATACATCTGGAGCTGACAAAGAGTTGTAGTCACATCACGTTGCAAATCATCCAATCCATCCAGATCAATTACTTATAAGGACACAGTTGCAACAAATATTCAGATCAAAAAAATCTGGCAAGTTCCATGAATGGAGCTAATTAACTTAGTAGGATTACACACTTACCTTGCAAGATATTGCGTTAAAGAAATAACATAGCTTTCTAATTGTCTCTCTGACTTTGACTGGGAGAATGCCTCTAATAGGAATGGGAAGCATTTGTGATATTAGTATATGACAATCATGGGACTTCATACCAACCAGTTTCAAGTCCTTCATGGACACAAGTTTTTCAAGTTCGTAGAATACCTGCATGGAACTTTGACACCATACAGGAACTGACAGAGTTCTGTTTTTTGCCTTTTTGACAAAGTAGAGTAGGCCGGGGGGAGGTATGTACGCTTTCCATTCTCCAACGGTGCAAGCTCAGTCCTTATGCCCATTTCCAGCATGTCACGGCGAACTTTGATGCCATCTTTCATCTTTCCTGGAATGTTCAACAACAAACCAATCAAACTGCCACAAACATTTTTCTCTACATGCATGACATCGATGCAATGTCGAACGTATAAGTGCTCCTAGTATGGCAGATCCGAAAAAATCGATCTCTTCTTCCAAATATTTTATTCTGGAGGTTTCAAACATATACCAAACTCAACTTTGATGTTCTTCACACGCAAGTAAAGCTCCTTACCGATCACAAACACTTCGGCTAATCCTTTCTCAAGCTTCCCATTAAATGACTTCCTCTTCTTATAGTAGGCGTGATGCATCGGAAGAAACCTGCGGTGACCCATGTACATTATTTTTCTATAGTTCTATAACCACATGCTTTCAGTTTCATCCAGGAAAATAGGACAAGCCTTGCTTCCTTTTGTACTATACCCCGACAAATTTCCGTAGGCCTGGAAATCATTTATGGTGCAAAATATCATGGCTCGCAAGGAGAGAGATTGTAGATGCATAAAAGAATCGGCCAAGTGCTATGCCGAGTGCTCATATTTCTCTGTGGATTCATACCATCTGTACTCAGCCCAAACCATATATTCCTCACTTCACCGCCAAACTCACCAAATGTTCTGTTAATGTTTCTCCATTGAATAGAATTAGCTGGATGTCTTAGTTCTCCATCTTGTTTCTGGCCTACAACATGCCAACGCAAGTACTTCGCATCTTTTGGATTTGCAAACAACCGTTTCAATCTAGAAATCATAGGCAAATACCACACAGTTTTGGCCGGAGGCCCTTTCTTTATCTCGTCACATTCACTGTGATAAATTCGGTCCCTGCGCTTATACTGTGATGCACCGCAGCTAGGACAAACCTGCAAATCTTCATACTCTCTACATTATAGCACACAATCATTTGGGCATGCATGTATTCTTTCGATTTCCATTCCCAACGAACACAACAGTTTTTTGGCCTGGTAAACCGATCTTGGCAACTCATTTCCCTCTGGACGCATGCTCGCTAAAAGATCTAATAGCGCCATGAAGCTCTTATCGCTCCAACCGTTGCTTGCCTTCAAGTTATATAATCTCAACATAGAAGATAACTTTGTAAATTTTACACATACAGGGAACAAAGGCTTCTCAGAATCAACAATCAATTTCTAAACTTTACCAAAGTCATTTTTGCTGTAATCTTCTTCCACATCACGAAACATTTCATCTAAATTGTCATCATCTACATGCACATCCGAAAGAACATTTTCAAGGTTCTGATTGGTAGCGGTGCTCGTTTCCTCAAGATCTTCCCCATGCCATATCCAATGGGTATATCGTGCGTTAAAACCACGACGAATCAAATGGCTCTTAATCTGATCAGAGTTGCTAAATCTCTTTAAGTTCATACAATCTATACAAGGACAAAACATATCTTTCTCTCCCTTCTTCGCCTTTGCTTGCTTAGCAAATTTAATAAACCCATTCACACCCTCCAAATACTCAAGAGTAGTACGTTTTATTCCATACATCCAATATTCTCGGTCCATCTACAATTAATTCACAAAATTGACAAATTGAAAAAAATAATTAATGACTCAGGGCATGCATGCATGAAACAAGGTCAATTAGGCTATATGTATACAGCTAGTTACATTAATGGATATATGTAACCCTAACTTGATGCATTAATTGTAAGAGCCAGCTAGCTAGATTGTTAACTTCAACCATAAATCATTCCTAACTTAATTCAGGAAGCTATAGCTAGCTATCAAACCTCCTAGCTTGGACCTACAGCTAGTTTAATTTGAAGTAGACAGAGAGAGGGAGAGAGTGAGAGAGTGATAGAGAGAGAGAGAAGTGATGACAAGTTTACATTACTGAGAGGGATCGAATTAACTTCCTTCCAGCTTGTTGTTTCTAGGCCCTTAATCTTGATTTTGATGATAAATGACATCAAGTGTGTTAGACTAATCTATTTGCCTTAAGTATAATCAATAAGATTAGGGGAAAAGAAGGAATGTCAAATGGGAGTCACAAGGTTGCGGTGTCGCCCAAGGTCGCGAGCCACGATCACAAGGCGCAAGGTCGCGGGGTCGCCAAAGGTTGCCCGAGATCATAGTGTCGCCCAAGGTCGCCCGAGATCCCAAATCAGGGTCACAAGCACAAGGTCGCCAAGAAGGAAGCAGCAAAGACCTAAGGTAAGTGCTTGTTTATTGTACCGGTCATGGAGTTTTAAGTTTGACCGGTTTTATAAGAAATTCTTTTTTAGTTTACCCGTACTATTAAGAGGGGTTGCAAAATCTCTTTTAGTTCGGACAAAAACTGAGAAACTCTTAGGTTATATGTTACATTCGCATTCATTCACAATCTTGGTCAAGAATCTCAAAGAGGAACTGAAACTGATCTTTTGAGTACTGTTCATTCGACAAGAGGTTCCAATTGCTATTTACTAGCTGTTAGAGGTCGACGCTAGCGGTTAGCTGGCCTGCTTTCTTTCCTTATGGACCACAATGGCTAGCTAAGAGGCTGGCTATAAATAGAGATGCTTTGAGCAGTATTCTCACACATTCAAAAACACATCTCAAGCTACATTCTCATACACATTTTTGAGCAGTCTCTATACACATCTTTGAGCAACTTTTCTATTGTTTTGAGCAGTTTTTTTGAAGAAGTTTTGACAAGTTTCTGTTCATTTTTTGAGTAGTTTTTAAACAGTTTTTGAACAGATTTTTGATCAATTTTTACAAACCTTTTTGAACATATTTTTGATCAGTTTTTAGAAACATTTTTTAATTGTTTTATAAACAGTTGTTTAGCAGCTTTTTGACCAGTTTTTGTTCACATTTTTTAGCAGTTTTTTGAGCAGTTTTTGTTCACATTTTTAGCAGTTTTTTGAGCAGATTTCTCTACTGTTGTGATCAGTTTTATAAACACTTTCCGAACAGATTTTTGATCAGTTTTATAAACAATTTTGGAACTAATTCTTGATCAGTTTCACAAACACTTTTGAGCTGATCTTTGAGCAGTGTTTGAGCATATTTTTGAGAAGCTTCTATTCACATTTTTGATCAGTTTCATAAACACTTTTGGGCAGATTTTGATCAGTGTTTATAAACATTTTTTGGGATATTTTTCTAAAGAACAAAGAGATATATTTTTTGATATACACTTGAGCCCAAGTGCTAAAATCTTTATCTTTTGATCAAATATCATTTATTATGATAGGGAGAGATCTTCTAAGAGCATTCATTTGCATCATTTGCATCCTTAGAAGTTTCTCGGTATTTGTTGGGGTCAAGAGAAGATATTGCAACTTGTTATTCTTAGTGAACGCCATTAGCTAGACTGTTTGGAGGTGTGGCTGTTGACCTCTCCATTAACTGAGATTGTCGGAGAGGCTAGGCATATTTTGTGAAAGGCATCGGTGCTCGCCTATCCGGAGTGGAGAAGGAGCAACCTTAGTGAAAAATATCTTTCGTGCATATTGAAGCAAGACTCATTCATTTGAGTGCTTCAACGAGGAGTAGGGGAGACCGGGCGAGTCTCCGAGACCTCGGGATAGATCATTGTGTTTGTTTTTCTTACTCTTTCTTAGTGCAAAATATTATTAAATTATTTCAATTTATTTGCTCTTAGTCTTTTCTTTGCAAAAATTATTTTTAGTTGAAAATTTTTAAACCCTCGTATTCACCCCCCTCTAGTCGGCATCCTCGATCCTACGCATGGTATCAGAGCGTGGTCTCTCTTTTTAGTAGGCTTCACCGCCTAGAGAGAGTATGGCTTCAAATGAGGGTTTTCAACTTGGTCACACCGAGCGCGCACCTATCTTTGACGGGGCTAACTATCCGTATTGGAATGTGTGCATGACGGTTTTTCTAGAGGCCATGGGGCTTGATGTTTGTGATATTGTTAAGATTGAGTTTACTCCTCCGGTTGATCCAGCATATCACTCCGATGATGATAGGAGAAAACTCCACTTAAATGCCTGTGCTAAAAATGCTCTCTTTGCCGGCTTGTCCCTAAATGAGTTCAACCGTGTGAGCAACCCTACCACCACTCAAAAAGTTTGGACCACCCTCGAGCAGATATATGAGGGCACCACTAGGGTCAAGGAGGCAAAATTGCTAATAGTTAGGCAAAGATTTGAGATATTCACCATGTCACCAACTGAGTCCGTGGATTCCATGTTCACTCGATTGAACAACATTGTGAGTGAGCTCAAAAGACTCGGAGTTTTTTTTACTAACATTGAGATTGTCAGAAATACGCTTAGGGCTCTTCCGGAGAGTTTTGACACTCTTATGACGGTCCTCACCAACTCCGACTTATCATCCTCACACCTACCGATCTCTATGGGAACCTCACCACCCATGAGATGCATTGGAAGGAGAAGAAGAAGGCGACCGAATCATCAGAGACAAAAAAGAAGAACTTGGCATTCAAAGCCAACTCCAAAGGTGATTCAAACGATGGCTCCTCCTATTGCATCTAGCCTGTTATGCCTGACCTAATTTTGATGATTAATGAAAACAAAGTGTTTTTGGACAAATCATGTTTGTGAGGTACTCGATACAGCGACTCGTTGGAATGATGTACAAGAAGATCAAGATGACCCCAACATATAAAGCACAAGTTGTAAGATGAGACGCAAATCGCAAATGTGAAGTTGCGAAGGACCTGAGGTAAGAATTGAGTCTCTATTTTTACCGATCTCGGTGTCTGGAGATTGATCGGTTTAGGAAAAATTTGTTTTTAGATTTAACCGTACTATAAAGAGGGGTTGCAAAGTCCTCTCTACATTTTCAGCATAAATCGAGAAACCTAGGTCACTGCATTGCATCTGTTTCGGATGGATTTGTTTTTGAAATATTTGGATTTTCAGTTGTGTTTTTGATAGAAGAGGAGTTTTTTCATTTTATAGAAAGATCTCGGCAGATCTGGTTTTTTGTTCTGTTGAAAAAAATGTAGCCCTTTAAATTATCTTTCAAACGTGCAATTAAAATCTCAATTTGGATTTTTGGATTTAGAGTTATGGCTGTTTTTATTCATGTTGACTGTCAGTTTGAATGTCAATTTGTGTTAACTGACAGTTGTCCAGAGAGGTTATTTTTTGAGCTGAAATTTTTTAAACTAAACTGACTGTCAGTATGACCATGCTGACTGTTAGTTTGCATTTCGACCTCAAGCCATTTTATTTGAGTTTCTGTTTCAACTAGTCGATGTTTTAGTCGAACTGACTGTCAGTTTGGGGTTTTAGTTTCCATATACGACTACCAACGGCTAGCAATTTTTTATCCTTAATTTTTGTCGGTCGTTGTGTTTATAACTGACTGTCAATATGGTAAACTGACTGTCAGTTTGAGCTGCTGATTTTCAGCTCAAGCTCTAACGGCTAATTTGATCCTTGAGGCTATAACTAGAGCCTTTGAGCATTTGTTTTAAATATCCAGCAGCCTTGCATTCTTATACACTCTTGAGCTTTAGTCTTTTACACAAAATCTTGATCTTTTGATCAAATTAAGTGTTTCCCAGATCCACCGAGTTTTTCAATTCATAGCATTTGCATAATCATAGTTTCTCGGTGCGTGTTTGGAGGTCTAGAGAAGACCTTGCTGCTCGTTACTCTGGGTGAACGCCCTCACCTAGACGGTTTGGTGGCGCGGCCGTTGATCTCTCCAGTTCGGAGTTTGTCGGAGAGACTCGGCGTATTGTAAAAGGCATCGGTGCTCACCTTTCCGGAGTGGACAAGGAGCAACCACTAGTGAGAAATATCCTTCGTGGATATTGAAGCAAGACTCAATTCACTTGAGTGCTTCAATGAGGATTAGGGGAGATTTGGTGAGTCTCCGAGACCTCAGGATAAATCGTTTGTTCGTTCTCTCTAACTTATCTTTTAATATATTAATCGCTTTTGGTTCTTCTCTTTGAAAAAGTTGTTCTTTTATTGAAAAGATTTTTAGCCTCCTATTCACCCACCCTCTAGTCAGCATCCTCGATCCTAGACGTGGTATCAGAGCCAGGACTCTCGATTAATTAGGCTTTACCGCCTAGAGAGAGGATGACGTCTAATGAGGGCTTTTCTCTCGGTCATACCGGTCGTGCGCCTATCTTTGATGGGACTAACTATCCCTACTAGAAAGTGCGCATGTCGGTATTCCTAGAGGCCATGGGGCTTGATGTATGGGACATTTTTAAACTTGGTTTTACTCCTCTGAATGATCTGGCAAGTCACTATGATGACAACAGGAGAAAACTACATTTAAATGCCCGTGCAAAAAATGCACTCTTTGCCGGTTTGTCTTTAAATGAGTTCAACCTTGTGAGTAATCTTAGGACTGCTCACAAGGTTTGGACCACCCTCGAAGAAATATATGAGGGTACCACGAAAGTCAAAGAGGCAAAGTTGCTTATGGTGAGGCAACGATATGAGACATTCACCATGTCGTCAACCGAGTCCGTGGATTCCATATTCACTCGGTTGAACAATATTGTGAATGAACACAAGGGGCTAGGATTTGTTTTTACTGACCTTGATATTGTGAGAAAGATGCTCAGGGCGCTTCCAGAAAGCTTCGCCACTCTGGTCACGGTACTCACCAACTCCGATCTGTCGACCACCACGCCTACTGATCTCTATGGGAACCTCATGACCCATGAGATGCATCGAAAAGAGAAGAAGGAAGCAACCAAACCTTTGGAGACAAAGAAGAAGGCATTGGCGTTCAAAGCCAGCTCCAAGAACGACTCAAGCGATGGTTCCTCTGATGAAGATCTAGCCCTAATGGTAAAGAACACTCAAAAACTACTTCGCTGGTTACACAAGAAGGGTGTCAACATCGACACTCGACCAAAGGGACAAAAGTAAACAAACTTCAAGGACATTATATGCTACAGATGTCACCAAAAAGGACACATAGCATCAAGATGTCCGAACAAGAACAAAACTTGAACAAGAAGAAGAAGTTCTTCAAGAAGAACAATGACGCAACCAAGGAAGTATGCTTCGGAGAATGGATGTCCGGAGGTGAGAACTCCGATTCCGACTCCGACGATGAAGGAGGTTGCTCCAAGAAGCTAGCCGGACTAGCTCTCGGCAACATTTCGATTGGTTCATCCCTTTGTCTTATGGCTAAGGGTGATGAAAGGGTACATCCTAATGATCCTTCATATGATGAACTTGTTGAAATGATTACTGAGTTGAATGAAGTTTTTGGACTCACTAAAAAGAAGTATAGAGCGCTTAAAGAAGAACATTCTTCTTTACGCACTCAATACTCAGAACTAAAAGATTCATATGAAAGCTTTCTTATCAAAGATATTACTAATGCTCCATCTAAGGTAGATGTAGGCATTTCATGTGATCTAGATGACAATTCTTCTCATGCTATTCCTATTAATTCTCTTGATATGCCATATGCTTCAAATGAAACAATTTTGAATGAAACTAATGAACTTAAGGCACAAGTTGAAAAACTTGGAAAAGGTTTAGAAAACTGCTACAAAGGAAAAGTATCTCTAGATCTTATTCTTAGCAAACAAAAATGTTCGTTTAGAAAGGAAGGACTTGGATACTTTCCGAAGAAAGGAAAGAAACCAAATACAAAAACTGTTTTCGTAAAAGCATGCAACTCATTTTGTTTTAAATGCCATGAAAGTGGTCATTCGCATGAAGCATGTCCTCTAATGACTCCAAACTACTTTGATAATTGCTACATGCTTCAACGGACGAAAAAAGGATATGCTATAGCAAAGTATGTTGGCGCACCCATGCTAAATAAAAGAAAGAAATCAATTTGGGTGCCCAAAGCTTTGATTGCTAACATCGAAGGACCCAAAAAGGTTTGGATACCTAAAAAGACTTGATTCTTTTGTTTATGCAGCTGAACTACAAGACCGGCGGAAAACATTGGGTGCTTGACAGCGGATGCTCCGAGCACATGACTGGCAACAAGAAGTTGTTCACCTCACTAGAAGACAACTCAAGCGACAACCAAAAGATCACCTTTGGCGACAATCGTCAAGGAAGTGTGGTAGGCTTGGGTAAAATTGCAATTTCCAATGATCTTTCTATTTCAAATGTTTTACTTGTTGAATCTCTAAATTTTAATTTGCTTTCTGTTGCACAAATTTACGATCTTGGATTTCGTTGCACATTTTATCCCAAAAAAGTTTTAGTTGAAAGTTTGAATGACAATTCATTAATTTTCAAAGGCTTTCATTTTGGAAATCTTTATCTTGTTGATTTTCACTCGAAAGATGCATCTCTTTCAACATGTCTTGTCTCTCAAACCTTAAAAGGTTGGCTATGGCATAGAAGGCTTGGATATGTTGGTATGCATCAATTGAAAAAGCTTTTAAAACGTGATTTGGTTGTTGGCTTAAAAGATGTTAATTTTTAAAAAGATAAACCCTGTAGCGCTTGTCAAGCTAGCAAGCAAGTAGTTCTTTCAACTTGCGAACAAGTTTTGTTATTGTTGATGATTTTACTCGCTATACTTCGGTTTTCTTTATTTCTCAAAAATCTGAAACCCCCGATGTTTTCAAAAGTTTTGCTATATGTGTTTCAACTGAATTCAAACTTTCCATGAAGAAAATCCGTAGTGATCATGGTGGAAAATTCGTTAATTCAACCTTATTTGATTTTTTGTGACTCATTTGGAATTAAACACGAATTTTCTACCTCTTACACTCCACAGCAAAATAGAGTTGTGGAAAGGAAAAATCGTACACTAATAGAAATGGCAAGAACAATGCTAAGTGAGTATGATACTCCTACTCGCTTTTGGGCTAAAGTCGTGCATACTGCTTGCTATTCTATTAATCAGCTTTATTTGCATCCTCTTCTGAACTTAACTCCTTATGAACTTCTTATTGGGCGTAAGCCAAACATTTATTATTTTTGAGTTTTTGGGTGTAAATGTTACATTTTTAAGAAAAGAAATTTTGGTGGAAAATTTCAAAGAATAGTAGATGAAGGCTTTCTAGTCGGATACTCCACAACTAGCAAAGCCTATCGAGTTTTTAATAAAAATACTAGCTGTATTGAAGAATCTTGTGACACAGAATTCGATGAAACTAATGGCTCGCAAAAGGAGCAAGTCTCTTATGAAGTTTCAGGTGAAGATCTTCAAGAAGCAGTGAAGGACATTACCATAGGAGACATCAAGCCAAGGGAAGATGATGAAAATATTGAGAATAATGATCAACATGTATCATCACCTCACATTGATCCACTAGAACAAAGTCAAGAAGATGCTGCACAAGAAGAAGCTCCACGGCCACATCACACCATCACCAAGGATCACCCTATAGATCAAATATTCGGTGATGTCAGTAAGGGTGTTCAAACTCGCTCTCTCATCGCTTCATTTTGTGAACATCATTCTTTCGTATCATCTCTAGAACCTAAACATGTAGATGAAGCACTTAATTATCCTGATTGGGTTAATGCTATGCATGAGGAACTTAATAACTTTTCTAGAAATGAAGTTTGGACTTTAGTTGAAAGACCCAAGGATCGTAAGGTAATTGGAACAAAATGGGTTTTCAGAAATAAGCAAGATGAAAATGGTGTAGTTGTTAGAAACAAAGCTCGTCTTGTTACACAAGGTTTTACTCAAGTCAAAGGTTTAGACTTTGGTGAAACTTTTGCACTTGTGGCAAGACTTGAAGCTATTCGTATACTTCTTGCTTATGCATCTAGCTTTAATATTAAGTTATTTCAAATGGATGTAAAAAGTGCATTTTTAAATGGTGAGATATCTGAACTTGTCTTTGTTGAACAACCTCCTGGTTTCGAAGATTCTAAATTTCCAAACCATGTGTTTAAATTGTCTAAAGCTCTCTATGGTCTCAAGCAAGCTCCTCGAGCTTGGTATGAGCGACTTAGAGACTTTCTTTTATCAAAAGGTTTTAAAATTGGGAAGGTTCATTCAACATTGTTTACAAAGAAAATTAAAAAAGATTTGTTCATTTGTCACATATATGTTGATGATATTATCTTCAGATCTACTAATGAACTTTTCTGTCATGAGTTTGGAGAAATGATGTCTAGGGAATTCGAGATGTCAATGATCGGAGAGCTAAGCTTCTTCCTTGGACTTCAAATCAAGCAACTCAATAACGGTACGTTCGTGAGTCAAACGAAGTACGTGAAGGACCTGCCCAAACGCTTTGGGATGGAAGATGCTAAGGCTATCAAAACCCCCATGGGAACAAATGGACACCTCAACTTGGACAATAATGGAAAATTGGTTGATTCTAAACTGTATAGGTCTATGATTGGTAGCTTGTTATATCTTACTGCATCTAGGCCTGATATCATGTTTAGTGTGTGCTTATGTGCTAGATTTCAGTCAGATCCTAACGAATTTCATTTAATTGCTATTAAAAGAATCCTTAGGTATTAGAAATGCTATCCAACCCTAGGTCTTTGGTATCCGAAAGATGCAAATTTTGAATTAATTGGATATTCGGATTCTGATTATGCTTTGTGTAAGATTCATAGAAAAAGCACATATGGTAGCTGTCATCTGTTGGGGAGATCTTTAGTATCATGGTCATCTAGGAAACAGACTTCTGTAGCTCTCTCCACCGCTGAAGCGGAATATGTGTCCGCAGGAAGTTGTTATGCTCAAATCTTGTGGATGAAGCAGACATTTCTGGATTATGGAATTAAATTTGATAAAGTGCCACTCTTGTGTGATAATGAAAGTGCCATTAAAATTACAAATAATCCTGTTCAACACTCTAGAACTAAGCATATTGAAATACGGCACCATTTTATAATAGATCATGTGGCAAAAGGAGATATTGATGTGAGTTATATTAGAACAGACATGCAACTAGCAGATATTTTCACCAAACCCCTAGATGGAACTAGGTTTCCCCATCTCCTCATCTCCTCATCTCGCCGACACTGTGTTTTCGCCGCGGCACCACATCCTCTCGCCGTTTTGAGCCGCACCGTGCTGCGCCACCACCTCACCGCACTTCTCCGTCATCTTGCCGGTGCCGCGCCGCCAACTAATCACTGTGCCTCTGTCTCGCCGTGCCGCCAGTTTGCCTCACTGCGCCACTGTGCAGCACTGCACCGTGCCTCGCCGTGGATCGCCTCCTTGTTGTTGAGCCGCACATCACCAGTGTCACCTCACTCTCGGCCGTCTCTTCTTCGCTGTCGTCGTTTTCTCGGCTCCTCTGTTTGTATCTCTGCTTTTTTCCCTTCCTCTGCTTTATTCCATCATGTTTGATCAGCCATCCTCGTCTCGACGTGTGGCCCGTTGAAAGAACGCTGCAAACAGCAGTCGTTCAACGGGTCAGACGACTGAGACCGACCTTCGCCTCCGCCCGAGCGTGTCCTGTGGATTATTCCCGGTGGCACGCGAGTCACCTCCGCACCCTCTGCGCCGCAAACCCTTATCTGTCCCCGCATCCCATTGGTCGCGATGCCTGCAGTGTCCTTTCTTTCTACACAAACCTGCAGCTGGATCTTTTCACTAGCATGTACAGCCATGTTCCCATTTTCGCCCATCGCTCTCTGTCCTGGCAGACGATTGCCTCTCGCACAGGCATCGTCTCCCTGGCAGATTCTTTCGCCTCTGTTGGGATCCGTGATCTAGTCGCTGATTCCTCCCTCCACTGGGCTGATGAGCCCATTCGTCAGTTCTACTCCACCGTCTTTATCTCTCCTCCAGGTTCACACTGTCACGAAGGAGCAGATTGAGACTGCGCTTGGACTAGTTCGTCCTACTTCTGGGCTCCAGCTCCATACCCTACCTGACCTCGAGCATCGGGAGGTGGCCGTGCTCTATTCTGGCCCCTTCCAACTTCGTCACATTGCTGGCTTGTGCCGCGATGTCGACCTGGCCCTTAGGATCCTTCGTCTCACTTTGGTCCCTATGACCGGAGACAAGGCCAGAGTCACTTATCTTGCCCTCCATGTTCTTATCTCCATCTTCCAGGAGGAGCCCTTCGACGTTGCTGATCCCATTATCAGTGAGATTCAGCACGTCCTTCTAGCTCCGCGTCGCCAGCTGGTGTATGTTGCATACATCATGGCGGTGCTTTTGCATATTCGGGCCGTCGATTCTGAGCTCTCGCGGCCCCACCATCCTCTCCAGTTCTACCCTCCTGGTCAGGCTGATCACCTTCTCGGTGCCCGGCCTGCGGCTACTGCTGGCCCTGATTCTCCCGCATCTGATGATGATGCTGCGGGGCAGTCCAAGGATGAGGCTCCATTTCAGGAGTCTGATCCAGCACCTGCTGACGAGGATTGACACCCGAGTTAGTTCAAATAAATGCACTGTTGGCTCAAGACAGATTCGAGTCAAACACGTGCCCGGCGGTGTGAACTCAAGTCATTCTGAGAAGCATCAGCCTAAGGTCGCAGGCTTTGCGCGATCAGGTCGCAAGCCTCGTGCGATCAGACCACAGGCTTTGCGCGGTCAGAAGTTCGTATGTTATACGCGAATAGAATGTTGAAGATGTTGCGTGGTCAGCCAACACCCCGCGGTCAGAACATTCTCGACCAAGGTATTTGGAATTTATCTGACCGGTTATCCCTATAGTGGGAATATTCCAAGTATCCCGAAGATTCCTCCACGTAGAAGACTAACCGCCAAGAGGTTAATACAAGCAGTTATTTCACGAATAACACGTGCTTAACCTACTTGGAAGTTAAGAGCGGTTCAATAAACCGCATCCAACCGTCCAAACAACTATTTGATGCAGTTACGACATGGCATCCTTTCGACCAGTATAAAAGGGTGGCGAAATACATCAAACAGGGGGATCCGATCCATTTGGAAGAACAAGACTTCTGATACAAGTGAGACACAACGTATCTCAACCACTAAAAACAGCCAAGTCTACGGCCTAAATTAGATAGTGCATACAAGCCTTCCTGGCTTTATTCTGTACATTTACATAGGAAAAACCTTTCACTTGTAAAGGGGTTTTTCCGCCATTTTGTAACCTTTTATCACCTATAGTGAAATCCTAACAGGACGTAGGGCTATTACTCCCACCATCGAGGGCCCGAACCTGTATAAATCTCTCTGTGCTCCTGTTCACCATTGTTCTACATACCTTCCCGGAGGGTCATCTTGGAAGGTCTCACTATTACAAATTTTGCATAAGTTCGGCTGAGGACTCCGAGTCCGAATCGTCGACAGTTGGCGCCCACCGTGGGGCCTTTCTCAAGGCGTCCTAGTTTAAATCTGGAGGTTCGCTGAAACATGGCTGGAGCATATGATTCCGAGAACGATTTCGATCTCGAGGATTATGCCCATATCCCGATGCCTTCTCCAAGCGATCCTTTCCCGATGGAGGAGGTCGAAGGCCAGAATCTTCCACAGGTTGAATCGTCTCTCCAGGTCATGTCAATCGACCAGGGAGCAACTAGCGCAAGGTCAGAACCCACAGAGGTTCTTAATGCGCTAGGTGATGAATCCGGCCCGTCATACGACCCCGCTGAGGGGAAGGATGATGACGACCCGGAAATTAGCCCCGGAAGGTTCGACCCTGATAGCCTTCACCGTCTCTTTGATTTCGAGTCTGACTCGGAACAAACTGAGATGTTTTCCCCATCGGCAACCTCTCTCCCTAGGCAGTTTGCTGCGTTGTCGGAAGAAACTCCCGATCAACAGGCTGCTAGGGAAGAGCAAGATCGCAGACAGAAGGAGGATCAAGATCTCGAGAAACAAAACAACGAACTACGCAGAACTACCCTAGAGGCTCTTCAAGAGGCGCAGGCTCGTTACAATGCTGCTCCGGGTTCTTCTCGACGGTCGCGTGGTCGCAAACGTGACCAGACCCCTTCTTTACCACCGGAGCGTTTCCCGGTGGACGAAGAAATGATAACACCTGGTGCCCCTAGGAGAAGTACCCATGGTTGACTGCGATCTATCGCGGAAGTCATGCGTAACTTTCCTCCTACGGTCACGGATGAACAGAAACCGGCCTTTTTTAGGATCCTGGCGGAGAGACTAGATGAGGTCGCGTCCGAGGTGACTCCAACGGCCTCTTCCCGATCAGTAACACGTTCCCGCAAACGAGATTGTCCTCATTTTGGTTCCGACCGACGAAGTTACCCGCCGCCCGTACCGTTCCGACAGGACAGATACCGGCGAGTGCAGGATTCTCGTAGTCGGGATCGAGTTCCTGTTCACTCTCGTTTGGGACCACGAGTAACTTCGCCATTGCGTGAGGTCGCCCGAGACCCAGCCGAGAGTCACAGGGCGATTCACGGTCCTTACGTTGGTTGTAAAGCCTTTTCGCCTAGCCTGCGAGCAGTCGTTTGGCCCGATAAGTTTCGACCAGGGGCCATTGAGAGGTTTGACGGAACTCAGAACCCATCCGAGTTCCTTCAAATCTATATCACTGCCATCCAAGCGGCGGAAGGCGATGACAAGGTCATGGCCAACTACCTGCCTACAGTCCTCATAGGACCAGCTAGAACCTAGCTGTTTAATCAGCCCGAGGGTTCCATTTACAATTAGGAAATGCTATGCGATGCTATCCTCAGCAATTTTCAAAATTGTTACCAAAAGCCGGGTAAGGAGGACGAGCTTCATCGGCTGCGGCAAACTTCAACCGAAACACTTCGGCAGTTTTTCAAGAGGTTTGTTGGGGTGAGGAATACCATCCCGAACATATCTGATGGCTCCGTAATCAGGGCATTTAAGCATGCTGTCCGATACCGGAGATTTACCGAGGACTTGCTTATCCATCCTCCTCGATCAGTGGCTGATCTGTTCGACATGGCCGATAGGTATTCTGATGCAGCCGAAGCAGTCGAATGGAATTGAATGGTCGATAAGGGGGACCTACCACCTCAACCAGGCTTCAAGGATGCCAGGAAAGAGGATTCAAGCAAGAAGCCGGAATCTTCATCGGGTGGGAAGTCAAAAAAGTCGAAGAGGAACCGCTCTGGACAGTACCGTGAGGTCACAGTCGCAGAGAAGCCACCTTCGACCAAAGGTAATAAGTCTTCATTCAAAAATAAAACTGCCTCTGGTGGTCAAAATGTCGACCAGCCAGAAAAGTCAACTAATCCGCTGGAGGGCAAGAAGTGGTGTCCACTCCACAACTCCGCAGGCCACGACCTCAAGAATTACAGGAGTTGGTTGAAGCAATTGGATGACTTCTACCAGGGAGTTGGGCCAATGCCAACCTTACCACCTAAAGAACAGGCGTGCGAGCTTAGAGACGCCGACGGAGATGAAGAAATGTCCTACCAGGTACCTCAAAATCATGTTAACATTATTTTTGGAGGTTCTTCTTCTTTCGTTTTCAAAAGGCAGTTTAAGGCCTTTTACCGAGAGGTTAACCAAACGGAGACATCCCTTGGCGAACCTCAATACCCCCGTTGGTCGGATACACCTTTAACATTTGATCGCACTGATTGGCCGGCGGGGTTAACACGACCATTGAGGCTCCCTCTGGTCATTACCCCAATCATCAGCAACGCGAGAGTTGAAAGGGTCCTGATCGACGGAGGAAGCTCCCTTGACATCTTGTTGGTCAAAGCACTCGACGAGATGCAAATTCCTCGTTCGAAGATTAAGCCCATAATCCATCCGTTTTATGGGATAATCCCAGTCCCCTCCATGATGCCATTGGGACAAGTGGTCCTCCCGGTCACACTGGGAGAGCCAGATAACTTCCGAACAGAATTGGTTACTTTTGACGTAATCGATTGTGATTCGGCTTATAATGCAATCTTTGGCAGGCCAACTCTCTCTAAGTTCATGTTGGCAACGCACTATGCTTATCAGTGCGGGAAATTGCCTAGCCCCAAAGGTGTCATCTCGGTCCGAGGCAGTCGCAACGTGGCACTCACGTGCGATCGGCTATCTTTGGAGATGGTCGATCAACTTCCCCTCCGGGACGCTCAGGTCGCCACTGTTGCCACCGACACGATCAAGGCTGCTCCTCGACCAGATGAGAAACTCAAATTGGTTCCCTTGTACCCAGATGATCCATCCAAGACAATTCGGGTCGGATCAGCTCTGGATGACAAATAGGAACTCGATCTTGTTGCTTTCCTCCGGGCTAACGCAGATGTGTTTGCGTGGAAACCGTCCGACATGCCCGGTGTCCCAAGGGAAGTAATTGAGCACAGGTTAGCAATTCGACCTGGACAACGACCAATAAAGCAAAAGCTCAGGCGTTTTGCTGCTGACCGACAGGAAGCCATCCGAGAGGAGTTGGACAAACTCCTACAGGCCGGGTTTATCCGTGAAGTGGATCACCCGGAATGGCTCGCCAATCCGGTCATGGTCCGCAAGTCAAATGGCAAGTGGCGCATGTGCGTCGACTACACTAGCCTCAACGCTGCCTGTCCGAAGGATGACTTTCCCCTTCCCCGCATCGACCAGCTGGTCGACTCAACTGCGGGTTGCGAACTGATGAGTTTTCTGGATGCTTACTCAGGATATCATCAAATTAGCATGGCAGAAGACGATGAAGAGAAAACTGCCTTCATCACCCCGTTCGGCACATACTGCTACGTCAGAATGCTGTTCGGTCTCAAGAACGCGGGTTCCACGTACCAGCGCTTGATGCAAAAGACCTTTCTTTCCCAGATAGGGCGTAATCTCGAAGCATATGTGGACGACTTGGTTGTAAAAGGTACCGAGAGATTGTCTCATTTGAACGATCTCGCTGAAACCTTCTGTAATTTGAATCACTTTGGAATAAAATTAAACCCGGAGAAATGTTCTTTCGGGGTTTCTTCAGGAAAACTCCTTGGTTTCCTTGTGTGTTCCAGGGGCATTGAAGTTAATCCTGTGAAAATCAAGGCCATTGAACAAATGAGATCGCCGTCGACCATGAAGGATGTTCAACGCCTGGCTGGTCGCATGGCGGCTTTAAGTCGTTTCATCTCGTGACTAGGCGAAAGGGGATTGCCTTTCTTCTAAGCCTTGCGGAAGCATCATAATTTTACATGGTCGGATGAGGCCGAAAAAGCATTTCAGGAGGTAAAGACATATCTATCCAGTCCGCCAGTATTGGTGTCTCCCGACAAAGGAGAACCATTGCTTCTTTATCTGGCGGCCACACCGCACGCGGTCAGCGGCGTTCTGATCGCGGATAGGGAAGGAATACATAGACCCGTCTACTATATGAGCGAGGTACTTCATGGTCCTAATGAGCGCTACCCTGAGGTCCAGAAGATACTTTACGCGCTACTGTGGCTTCCCGTAAGCTACGACATAACTTTCAAGCGCACAAGATCACAGTACCCTCCTCTTTTCCTTTGGGGGATATTGTCCTAAACCCAGAGAAATCTGGTCGAATCGCCAAATGGGCGGTCGAACTCGGTGCCTTCGAGATTCATTTCACGCCCCGCACGGCGGTTAGGTCTCAGGTTTTGGCCGACTATGTAGTCGAATGGACCAACCCTGAGCCACCCGTGCAGTTGGCAGAGGAACTGGAGTGCCCCGATTACTGGACAATGTACTTTGACGGCTCCCGTAGTTTTCAACACTCGGGGGCTGGAGTAGTCTTAGTTACGCCCCAGGGCGAACAGTTTAAGTATATCATCCAACTACACTTTGTTGCGACTAACAATGCAGCAGAGTATGAAGGTCTTCTTGCAGGGCTTCGGGCAGCAAAATTCCTCGGAGTCTGTCGATTAGCGGTGAGGGGAGACTCACAGCTGGTCGTAAACCAGGTAAACAAGGAGTACAGCACCTCCGATGAGACAATGGCTCATTACCTGGGGGAAGTGAGGAGATTGAAAAAACACTTCAGTCATTTCGAAGTCCAATACATCCCGTGAAAGGACAACATTCTCGCAGACCAATTATCCAAAATTGGGTCCTCACACACATCCGCTCCGGCAGGAGTGTTCATTGAACACTTGGACCGTCCTTCAATCATGACTTCGGTTGAGGATGATCCGGTAATAGCCTTCGTTACCAACCTCGGTCAGGAACAGGATTGGACTCATCCATTGAGAGTCTATCTTGAACATGGGACCCTACCCGAGGACGAAACCGAAAGCAATCGGTTAATTCGAAAAGCGCGACTGTACAAACTCATAGATGGGGTTTTGTACAGAAAGGGTACTCAAGGAGTATTCATGCGTTGCGTATCTCAGGAGGAAGGAAAATCCCTCTTGAAAGAAATACATGACGGTGTATGTGGTGCACACGCGTCATATCGAACACTGGTCGGAAAAGCTTTTCGACAAGGATTCTACTGGCCTTCGGCACTCGATGATGCCAAGCATATGGTCAAGATGTGTCCTCAGTGTCAGTTTCACGCCAGACAGGTTCATCAACCTGCCTATGCGTTACAAACCATTCCCCTCACATGGCCTTTCGCGGTCTGGGGAATGGATATTGTAGGTCCTATGCCACAAGCGGTCAATGGGTACAAGTTTCTGTTCGTAGCCATTGACACGTTTACAAACTGGATCGAGGCCGAACCGGTACGCAATATTACCGCATCAGCAGCACAAAATTTCTTTCATAAGAACATTATTGCTCAATTTGGTGTTCCAAACCGCCTTATCACCGATAACGGTTCTCAGTTCGCTAGTGGTCACTTCCTAGACTACTGCGACCAGATTGGAACTAAGGTGTGCTTTGCTTCTGTGGCGCATTCACAAAGCAATGGCACTGTAGAACGGGCCAATGGGCAGATACTACAAGGCATTAAAAAACGTGTTTTTGATCGCCTTAAGACTCGCTCGGGGGCTTGGGCAGACGAGCTTTATACTGTTTTATGGGCACTATGAACTACTTGTAGTCGAGCCACCGGTGAGATGCCCTTCCATCTGGTCTATGGGGCCGAGGCTGTATTGCCTATCGAAGTTAGTATTGGGTCTATTCGGAAAAAACAATTCGAACAGATTAATCAGTCCGAACAGCGGTCACAAGATCTTATCCTCTTAGAAGAAAGGCGTGATCGCGCTTTGGTCAAGTCCGCGGCATACTTGCAAGCTTTGCGCAAGTATCACAGTAAAAGGGTGCGACCACGTAGTCTTCACGTGGGCGACCTGGTCTTACGAAAAATCCAAGATCAGTCTAATCGCAACATATTCTCCCCGAAGTGGGAAGGCCCTTACACTGTGGTCTCGGTGCCGCGACCAGGATCCGCGCGGTTAGCCATGGGGGATGGTCGAATTTTGTCCAGCACTTGGAATGTCGATCAACTTCGCAAGTTCTACGTGTAAGTACTCAACCCCATTTTTCCTGTTCAATTAGCATTTTTTCATAAAATTAAAAATGTTTTGCGTTTATATGAGGAATATTTCCCTTTATGACCATCCACTGTGAATTCGGCTCGGGGGCTGGTCGCACGCGGTTCGATCATTATAACATCCTAGTCGGATTCGCTGGCCGATGTCATAACCACTTTCAGATAAGTCACTCCTAAATAAGCCGTTTCTCAACGCACACGGGGCTTTCTGCAAGTCCTTGGTTATCCGAGTGGCTGCTGGTTAGCAAACAAGGCTAGGTGTTATAATTGTTGATTTGATCATACACCCCTGGTAGTTATATTCTTTTTTCCCCTGCGTTTGTAATACTAAGCTTTCAGTATCTACAATCACAGGAGGGGGCTAGGGGGATAAGTTTATAAAACAAAAATATATTCATTTTCAAAATTGAATTTTCAGGTGCATTGCATCGTTTACAACTGTTTCTGTACAGGTATAAGGATCATTCGATCCCGAGCTCAGTCAGAAGCTTATCTACAAGGGGACTAATCTCCTCCATGACGGCCTCTAGTTGCTCTTCACTCTCGATCTCAACCGGTCCCGCTAGTGGATTCAGATTTGCATCAGGGCCATAGTGAAGGCGAACCCGGCTGAGGATAGCGGAAGCGGCTGACCGAACTCTGGTTCTGATCACCTCTTCTTGTCGTTGTGTATCCTCAGGGAGATACTCGACAAGTGACTCTGCTTGAGCCATAACTAGGGCAGCCCAGTGTCGCGCCCCGCACAGGGTACCACGACTACTCTCGTGGAGACCTAGCTCGCTGCAGCTGGCCTCATACATACATACCACTGACTTCCCAGGATAAGTCAAGCACAGGAGTTCATTGCAGCAGAGTAACTTTCAAAATATCAATGATAAACAGTATGGCCTGCTCGCCTGATACAACAAGAGCAATACAATGCCTTCACGGCACAAATAGTCTAATTAAAACAAAAGACAACTACTCGGCGGAAACTAGGCGAAACCCCCACAGTCGTAAGAAGTTGACGGCAGAACAGCACACTTCAGGGTTCTGGCAGAACTGGCTCTCTTCCTTCTGGATCCACGAAATCTTCCAAGCCTTCGTCTTGGTATTGTAGCACTCCATCTATTGTTGATAAGTTGCAAGGGTGAGCACTTACGTACTCAGCAAGTCATAGGTAAGAGTAGAGATACGTATAGTAGAGATGACATGATCCTATGCTATTGAGGGAAAAGAGGTGAGAGCGTTTTTCCATAAATACTTTTCTTCCAAGCTTTTCAAATCTCATGCTCATGGCAGCATTTCATATACTTAGGGCACAATCCACATGCCTCTTAGATATCACATGATCACTAAATTATGGTACTACCGCGACACGTCAACACATGACAGCCCACGGCAGCACCCCTTATCATGACAACACATGTCATTTGGGTAATCTTGACTTAACAAATTTTAATTTATAAAACAATACTTGTGTCACACCCCGTGGATTTAATCCACCGCGGCATACTCCTAAAACTCGGGAGCACGAAGTATTCGAATACATTTTTAACTCTGCAGAGGGGTACCAATTTACCCGCAAGATATATCCACTTTCATGCCCTTCCTATCACAAGGCTTGGACCCCTGACTCACTTCATACTGTGAGTGGCAAGGTGGAGATAACAAGAACTTTTGCCATGTTTCACACACAATTCGCCCCAGACCCCGTGGTTTTCTTCACGCAAACCACAGTTGTGGCAGGGTTTCACAACCCCCACTAATTGGCGTCTTCCCCTCAGGGTCAGCGTGCATGATCACATCCTGTGATATGTGTTGGAGCGCACCCCGTGTTAATCGTGAGTTTGTCATATAGGGGTTTCATGTGTGATCCACATACTACTTGTTCAGGCCTGTCCCATACCAGGCTTGCGGTCGGCACGTTAATCATGCCACTAGACGCACAACACAAGGTTCTAGGTCCTTGTATGCCAGTGACCAGATCATACCACAATCCATGCACCTTCAGTGCCCGCACAACCAGTGCAGCCAAGCACCTCCAGTTCTACCACCATTCCATACCAAAATACTGGTCACGGCTAGGGGTTTTATTTCATGAATATAGATTTATATACATATATTTATCAATTCATGGCTCATTGCTAAACAGTTTATCTTTCCACAGGCAATCAGCCTGATGCTGCCATTTCATCTCTTTTCTCAATTCATGCAATACTATTTTATAATCAAGGTATATTCTAGCATTTCATAAAATATAGGTTCAAGATGTTCAAGAATATGACTTGCCTTCCGCGTCGTAAGAAACAGCAGTTGATGTCGGGTCCGCGACGAAGTCTTCGAACTCAGACTCTTGCTTTGAACAAGGATCAAACAAGCAAACAGGCATTACAATCAATCCTACTCTTACTATTCCACTATATGCGATAATGCAAGGAGAAACACTTAGGCGATACAAGATTTGGAAGCGATTAGGGTTAAACTATGGAAACCAAGGTTAAGATTAGTCGTCAAAGGTTTACAAGGTTCCAAAGGTTCCAAAATATCAGAATGATATCAAGGCTGGGGCTGGTTCGCTCAAAAACAGCGAACGTCTTTAGGTCGACATTCGGTTCAAGGCATCGACATAGGGTCGATGGATGATAGAGGGCTCAACTCAAGTTGTGGCAGTAGAATAAAATATAGATCACAACATTAGAAGTCTAAGGGACAAAGTTATGTTTAGTTTGCATACCCAGAAGGGGTCGAACTGGCCCAATGCCATTGGCTGACATAGGCTGACAATGCCCAAGAATGGCATTGACATGGTTGAACAGTTCCCAGTGGCCAAAATGGGTTTTGATTCAAGCATATGGTGCACAAGGTAGTGAGGCAACTATTTGACAAAGTATTTTCTGTTTTTCATGACCAGAGGTGGGTGAACAGGGCTAATGCCACTGACTGGCATAGTTTGACATAGAGTTGACATGGCCAGAAACTAGGGTTTGCCATAACTTTTGATCTAGGGCTCCAAATGATGCACCACTTTGTCTGGTAGTTAGACATTTGTAACAGGAACAAATGTCTCAACAGGATCTAGGGCAGGAGATGGCCGGAAAGTGATGAAAACCGGCAAAGAAGTTGACTGGCCTGGAGCACATGCAACATAAACAGTGCAGTAACTAGGTCATGGCTATATCTCACAATCTAGGCCGAATTAGAAGTCGTGATAGAAGACAAAGTTGCTCAGAATGGTCCAAAACATCTAAATGGCAAAGTGGTTTGAGCTGGAGTGGCTGGATTTGGAAGATACTGGCTGGAGAATAGATGAACTCAAATCTGATTTGGGCATTTCTGATTTAAAGTGATTGAACTCAATTCCTAGCTTGTCCATGATCTCTAGGGCATTAGAAACATACTGGTGAAGTTTGATTGGCTAGAGATGCACCAGAAAAGCTTAAACAGTAAGCTCAGTTCACAAGCAAAGTTCCAATTTGGGGTTTTCCAGATTTTAGCAAAATTGATGATTCTGGTTGCTTAGGGATGATAAGAATGATCTATTGAGCATGTTTGATCACTGTCTCGAGAGCTAATTCGATTTAGTTAGAGTTTAATTGCTCACCGGAGTTCTAGATGAAACACGGCGATTGTCGGTGACAGAAAGCATTTAAACTAAATTCCAAGCTCGAGAAGCATGAGGGAGATGAGGGAAGCTCACTGGGGGTGCGGGATCGAAGAAGGAAGCAGTGGAGAAGCTTGGCACCGAAGCTCCCTTTGCTGCTCACCGGAGAAGAAGAAGAAGACGGCGAGTTTGAGAACTGAGGTGTTTCTGGTGGGTGTGTGGTGTTTCACTGAGACCAGGGACTATTTATAGAGGATTCGGAGGTGTTGCAACGGCTAGAAGTGCTCGGGGAGTTGTAGCCGGCAAGGAAAAGACTGGATTGCGACTTCACGGCGAGCTGGCGTCGAGGTGACTTGGTTCAGTGGCCGTGAACGCTTTACAGGTGATGTGAGGGCAAGTTGATGGCTGGCCGCGGCGAGTTCTCCACGTGGCGCAAAGCTCCTGCGTCGACCGTTGCTGGTGGCGTGCAAACGGGAGGAAATCAGCTGGCTGTGAGTCGCGCCGGGGAAGATCCACAGTGGCCAACAGTACTCGCACACATGGCACTGTTCAGCTGGTGAAGATGGCGACCACGGGCTGGCTTCAACGACTACGGCTACTGTAGCAGCTGGCGAGGTCGAAGTCGATGGGAGCTGCAGTAGTGCACGTGGTCGCATGCGAGCTGTGGCCGTGATCGTGCACTGGGACAAGGTCGTGGTCGAAGCAAACACAGCAGCGCGAGGTCGAAAACAGCAGCTGGTCGGTTTCACTGCTCTGGTCGAAGTCGAAATAGCCCATTTGGTCGAACCAGGGGTATAAGTGTAAGAGTTTCTGTTGAAAAGTGGACTGATTTGTAATTCTGGTCTTAGAGAGGTTTAATCTAGAAATTGATCTCATGAATGAGTATAATATTTCTATTAATACTCATTTAGCTCAAATCTGGAGAAAATTTGATAAGGTTTGAGGGATTTCACCTATTTTCGAAAATAGGGTAAAATCAGGGTAAAATAGATCTAGATTTTGTCGATCTTGAATTCTGGTGATTGGGGAGAGATTTTGAAGTTTAAACAGAAGGGAAATATGTATCAAATAGCATTTGAGAGGTGTTCCCTGAAGAAATTCTGAGGTTGGAGTTGATTTGTGAATTTTAGCCTTTTCAGGCTTCCAGGTAAACAGAAAAGGACTTATTCGCAGTAAAATTTGGACTAAATTGCGAAAAGTGTTTAGATGAAACAATCTGGTTCCCAACTTTTTCGAGTAAGTTGAGGGTATACCTAGGAACATATTCCAAAAGTTACTTGAGTCTGGATAGGGTTAGATCATGATAACTCAATTATCTGGAAACTGGGGTACTTAGGGTAAATCTGAATTTCCTGTTTTCGAAAACAGAAAGAGATTTATATACTGAGGGTTAGGGTTAGAATTCAATTTGGTTCCTGAAGACTTTTATCTTCAGAATAACTGGTAGGTTAAATCTGGATGGTCAGATCTTGATCTGGATCTAGAGAATAGATTTGGAGATTTTTAGGGTTTGGGAGAGACTAGGGTTCAGCTAATCTGGCTACTGCTACAGGGATACATGCATGCAGGATTTTATGCAAAAACTTTTCACCCCCAAAACCAGGGTGTTACAATCCTACCCTCCTTAAAGAATTCTCGCCCCGAGATTTACCTAGGGAAGAGAAAAGATGGGGATAGGTCTGAAGCAAATCTTCCTCTTTTCCCATTGGACTTGCACAGCTTGATCTTCTTTCCTTGAAGTTGACGCTCATCTCTGGCTACAATCCGGAGTGGTTGCTCAAGGTAGGTGAGGTTCTTCTGCAACGAAATACCAAGAGTTTCTACCCGGTCCGCGGGTTCTTCCAGCCATTTCCGAAGTTGAGGGACATGGAATACATCATGTACTCCCCCAAGTTCTGATGGTAGTTCCAGTTTATAGGACACTTCCTCCTCTTTCTCTTGAGTATCTTGAATGGTCCGATACGTTCCTTCCTCCTGACTCGTTCCAATGTGATGGGGTTCTGCACTTATGTCCATATAAAGCTTCAAATGGTGCTAGCCTGATAACTGTGGTTATAGGTAAATTCTGCAAACGGTAAGCATTTTTCCTATGAAGTCCCATTATTCAAAATGCAAGCTCTTAGCGATTCTTCCAGGATCTGATTGACTCTCTCAGTTTGCCCACCTGACTGTGGATGATATGCAGTGCTGAACTGCATCTAGGTTCCCAAGGTTTCATGAAGTTGGTCCCAAAACTTTGATGTAAACTGACTTCCACGATCTGATATTATCTTCTGAGGGTCGGCCTTGATCCTATGGCGCGTGTCACCTCTTATAATGTATGCCGCAATTTCTTTCTTCATATCGACCTACCAAAATCGAGTTTTCAAGTCCTGATACATCTTGATGTTACCAGGGTGTATTGAGTATGAAGTTTGATGAGCTTTATGCAGAATCAGCTCTTTGTGGTCTGCGCTTTGAGGTACATAGATCCTTCCTTGGTACCATACAATTCCTTGTTCGTCCTCAGAAAAATCCTGAGCCTTTCCCAATCTAATTCGGCTCTTGATCTTGCAGATCTCTTTATCTTCCTTTTGAGCACTCTCTATTTGTTCCTTGAGTCAGGATATTACTGTGAGAGTGGCTAACCTCCCTGACGGTACCACTTCTATCTCTAGTCCTTGCAATTCTTGCTGTAAGTGTGGGTTATTCAACACAACTTCTTGTAAAGTGTAGGCCTTTCTACTCAAAGCGTCTGCTACCACATTGGCTTTTCTTGGGTGGTAGAGAATGCTGAGGTCATAGTCCTTGATTAGCTCTAGCCAACGATGTGGGCACATGTTGAGTTTTGCCTGGGTG
This sequence comes from Pharus latifolius, assembly GCA_019359835.1. Classification (NCBI taxonomy): domain Eukaryota; kingdom Viridiplantae; phylum Streptophyta; class Magnoliopsida; order Poales; family Poaceae; genus Pharus; species Pharus latifolius. The sequence continues at coordinate 23,216,325 of CM033326.1, forward strand.
AAAATATACTTGCGATTCTTATGATCCGTGTAGATTTCACACTTATTCCCAAGCAAGTAACGTTGCCATATCCTCAAGGCATGTACTACCACTGCTAACTCCAAGTTATGAATAGGGTAGTTTTCCTTATGCAGCTTTAGCTGTCGTGAAGCATAAGCTACCACTTGGCCTTTTTGTATCAACACACAGCCTATGCTTAGTCTTCAAAGCATCACAGAACACTTCGAAGTCATCCTTACTATCTGGCAATGTGAGGACTGGTGTGGTTGTTAACTTTTCCTTAAGTTTCTGGAAACTTTCCTCGCACTTGGCGGTCCATTCGAATGTGACTTCCTTCCTAAACCGATTGGTAAGGGATTTAGCAATCTGACAAGATCCTCCAATAAATCTCTGATAGTAACCTGCTAATCCCAAAAAGCTTCTGATCTCTGACACGCTGGTAGGTTGCTTCCATTCCTTGATCACAGCGATCTTGGCCGAGTCCACTAAAATTCCTTTTTCTGTCAAAACGTGGCCGAGAAATGCAATCTTCGTCATCCAAAATTCGCACTTGTCGGATTTGGCATAGAACTTGCACTCTCTTGGTCTTCTCAAGTCTTTGTGCAAGTGCCGCTTATGTTCCTCTGGACTTCTGGAGTAGATGAGGGTGTCGTCTATGAGCACAATGACAACTTATCGAGATGATCCATGAATGTGCTGTTCAAGATGTTCATGAAGGCTGCAGTAACTCGTAAACCCGTATCTTGTAGTGAAAGCAGTCTTGGTTATGTCCTTCTTCCTGATTTCCAGTTGGTGATAGCCGGGCTTTTGGGCTATCTTGGAGAATATTCTGGCTCCTCGAAGTTGATTGAATAGTTCATCATTCCTTGGCAGTGGATTCTTGTCCTTAATGGTCACCTCATTCAGCGCTTGGTAATCCACGCACATCCTTAGAGTTCCATCTTTCTTCAACAGCATTGGGGCTCCCCAAGGTAAAGCACTAGGTCAGTAAATCCTTTACTCTCTAGTTCCTCTAACTGACTTTTCAACTCTTCTAAGTCTGCTACCGGCATCCTATATGGTCTCTTAACTATAGGTGCCGCTCCTGGTTTAAGCTCAATGGTAAACTTTATCTCCCTATCAGGTGGCATCCCTGGGAGTTCTTTTTGGGAATACGTCCGAGTATTCCTGTACTATGGGCAATTGATCCAAGCATATCTTCTAAAGTGCTTGAATAGACCCTTGTGGTTTCTCGACTGACGACTTGTCCAGATGAAACAAGACTTTCTTCCCTTGGTTACTAACAAGGCTCAGAGTTTTCCTCTCACAATCCACTAGACTTTTATGTTGGGATAACCAATCCATTCCCAATATAATATCTAGGCCTTGCAATTCTAGGACTAATAGGCTAGCCATAATTTCTTCCCCTTCTACTCTGAAGGTTATATATGATGGCAAGCTGAATATACAGGCAACTTAGCTCCTGGGGTCTGTATAACCATAGAGTACTCTAGAGGTACCATATTTATTCCCACTTTAAATGCAAAATCTTTTGATATGAATGAATTTGTAACTCCAGGATCAACAGTATTAAAGCATATGCAGACTGGATCAAGAATCTACCTAGGAGAATGTTGGTGGCGTTGTTTTCTTCTTGAAGAGAGGTGAAGTTTAATCGGCCTCCTCGGCTTCCCATCTGTCCTCTTCCTCTTCCTCGTTCTCGGCCTGCTATGGTTCCTCCTCTGTTGGGCGAACTTCCTCTGGGGCTCTGCAATGGTGGTGAAGCTGTGGTTCTGGATGTCATCATCGGTGTTCCAGCTTGCGATCTTGCTATTGACGTTGGGAGCTGAATCCAAGGACAGCTGTCTTTGCGGTGTCCATACTGCCCACAGTGAAAACACTGAGTTCTAGCATGAGGGCAGTCCCTTTGGTAGTGAGCTCCTTTGCAGCTTGGACATGACGGTGTTGCTGGTGATCTTGGTGCTTGGCAGACTGGTCGGAAATTGGGAGATGTTGGGACTCTTCCCCTGGTTGGGTTGGCTGGCGGCCGTGCTTGCTGTAGCATCTTTCTTTTTCGACTTTCTTCTCCTATGCTCCTCTTTTCTTCCACCTTGAATACCCGATTGACTAAGGTTTGGAACTCTGAAAATTCGTGGGAGGCAATCTGGTACTGCAGATAGTGCTGAAGTCCTTCGGTGAAGCGCTCAATCTTTTTGTCCTCCGTGTCGATGTCTCCTGGCGCATAGCGAGCTAGATGGCTGAATTGGTGCAGATATTCCGTAACGGTCTGGCTCCCTTGTACCAAGTTTCGGAACTCTCGGCGTGTGGCGGCTATGACACCGATGGGTACATGAAATTTCCGGAATTGTTCTTTAAATTCTGTCCAGGATATGTTATCCTTGTCAGGGTGAGCCTCTTGATAGTTTATCCACCATGCGGCTGCTGCTCCTGTGAGTTGGTGTGATCCGAATAAAACTTTCTCTCGGTCGTTACAACGAACTGTATCCAACTTCCTCTCGATGTCCCTGAGCCAATCATCGGCGATGATGGAATCAGTCGCACTAGCAAACGTTGGTGGCCGGGTCTTCTGAAAATCTGATAGTCGGGTTCCAACAGCAGTTCCTTCAGATGTCCCTCCTGGCATCTTTTGAATGATCTGGGCCAACAACTGGGTGTGGGCAGCTTGTGCCTCTTGCCTGCTCTTTTCCATGGAGAGAAGAATTTCTTGGAGGGTTGGCTGATCTTCCTGAGAAAGGTTTGATTCCTGGGGTCTCTGTTGAGATGAAGGTCCTCCCCTTGCAGGGTCTTCCCTGGGCGAAGCTTGCTCCCTGTCCTCTTGACTACCTTGCGATCTTCTCTTCGTGTACACCATACTGATTCTTCTGAAGAAAGAGTAGGTAGGTCTAACTAACTAAGAGAGAACTAGGGCACTAATGCGGAAATTAATGCAACTATTTAATGCACAAAACACTTAGGCTTCTAGCCATAGTAAACAAATTAACCATTGCGAAAGCAACGGCGGAGCACAAAAGCTAGCAAGAGCATCCACCTGCTCAATCTATACTACCCTTTCCCCGGCTAATCCTCCACGACGGTCGACTAACTACTCAACCAGGGTTCCACCAAAAGAACTAGGCTATGTGCCGTAGCAACGTAGCCCAACTCCTGAGGCACTCTATAAAAGCAGAACGCTCTCTCGACATCTTGCCGAATTTTTAGAAAAGCCAAGTAAGACTTTTGAAATCCAAAACTTTTAGAAGCTACAAGGCTCCTGTTTTCAAAAATAGTGTTTCTAGAAAATAGATTTTTAAATAAACTACGCCTTCCTGGCGAGCCAATTCCTAAAGGTGTCGTCCTACAGTCAAGTTCTCATGCTGCTCTGATACCACTTTTCTCTGTCACGCCCCGCACAGGGTACCACGACTACTCCCGTGGAGACCTAGCTCGCTGCAGCTGGCCTCATACATACATACCACTGACTTCCCAGGATAAGTCAAGCACAGGAGTTCATTGCAGCAGAGTAACTTTCAAAATATCATTGATAAACAGTATGGCCTGCTGGCCTGATACAACAAGAGTAATACAATGCCTTCACGGCACAAATGGTCTAATTAAAACAAAAGACAACTACTCGGCGGAAGCTAGGCGAAACCCCCACAGTCGTAAGAAGTTGACGGCAGAACAGCACACTTCAGGGTTCTGGCAGAACTGGCTCTCTTCCTTCTGGATCCACGAAATCTTCCAAGCCTTCGTCTTGGTATTGTAGCACTCCATCTATTGTTGATAAGTTGCAAGGGTGAGCACTTACGTACTCAGCAAGTCATAGGTAAGAGTAGAGATACGTATAGTAGAGATGACATGATCCTATGCTATTGAGGGAAAAGAGGTGAGAGCGTTTTTCCATAAATACTTTTCTTCCAAGCTTTTCAAATCTCATGCTCATGGCAGCATTTCATATACTTAGGGCACAATCCACATGCCTCTTAGATATCACATGATCACTAAATTATGGTACTACCGCGACACGTCAACACATGACAGCCCACGGCAGCACCCCTTATCATGACAACACATGTCATTTGGGTAATCTTGACTTAACAAATTTTAATTTATAAAACAATACTTGTGTCACACCCCGTGGATTTAATCCACCGCGGCATACTCCTAAAACTCGGGAGCACGAAGTATTCGAATACATTTTTAACTCTGCAGAGGGGTACCAATTTACCCGCAAGATATATCCACTTTCATGCCCTTCCTATCACAAGGATTGGACCCCTGACTCACTTCATACTGTGAGTGGCAAGGTGGAGATAACAAGAACTTTTGCCATGTTTCACACACAATTCGCCCCAGACCCCGTGGTGGCGAACCACAGTTGTGGCAGGGTTTCACAACCCCCACTAATTGGCGTCTTCCCCTCAGGGTCAGCGTGCATGATCACATCCTGTGATATGTGTTGGAGCGCACCCCGTGTTAATCGTGAGTTTGTCATATAGGGGTTTCATGTGTGATCCACATACTACTTGTTCAGGCCTGTCCCATACCAGGCTTGCGGTCGGCACGTTAATCATGCCACTAGACGCACAACACAAGGTTCTAGGTCCTTGTATGCCAGTGACAAGATCATACCACAATCCATGTACCTTCAGTGCCCGCACAACTAGTGCAGCCAAGCACCTCCAGTTCTACCACCATTCTATACCAAAATACTGGTCACGGCTAGGGGTTTTATTTCATGAATATAGATTTATATACATATATTTAACAATTCATGGCTCATTGCTAAACAGTTTATCTTTCCACAGGCAATCAGCCTGATGCTCCCATTTCATCTCTTTTCTCAATTCATGCAATACTATTTTATAATCAAGGTATATTCTAGCATTTCATAAAATATAGGTTCAAGATGTTCAAGAATATGACTTGCCTTCCGCGTCGTAAGAAACAACAGTTGATGTTGGGTCTGCGACGAAGTCTTCGAACTCGGACTCTTGCTTTGAACAAGGATCAAACAAGCAAACAGGCATTACAATCAATCCTACTCTTACTATTCCACTATATGCGATAATGCAAGGAGAAACACTAGGCGATACAAGATTTGGAAGCGATTAGGGTTAAACTATGGAAACCAAGGTTAAGATTAGTCGTCAAAGGTTTACAAGGTTCCAAAGGTTCCAAAATATCAGAATGATATCAAGGCTGCGGCTGGTTCGCTCAAAAACAGCGAACGTCTTTAGGTCGACATTCGGTTCAAGGCATCGACATAGGGTCGATGGATGATAGAGGGCTCAACTCAAGTTGTGGCAGTAGAATAAAATGTAGATCACAACATCAGAAGTCTAAGGGACAAAGTTATGTTTAGTTTGCATACCCAGAAGGGGTTGAACTGGCCCAATGCCATTGGCTGACATAGGCTGACAGTGCCCAAGAATGGCATTGACATGGTTGAACAGTTCCCAGTGGCCAAAATGGGTTTTGATTCAAGCATATGGTGCACAAGGTAGTGAGGCAACTATTTGACAAAGTATTTTCTATTTTTCATGACCAGAGGTGGGTGAACAGGGCTAATGCCACTGACTGGCATAGTTTGACATAGAGTTGACATGGCCAGAAACTAGGGTTTGCCATAACTTTTGATCTAGGGCTCTAAATGATGCACCACTTTGTCTGGTAGTTAGACATTTGTAACAGGAACAAATGTCTCAACAGGATCTAGGGCAGGAGATGGCCGGAAAGTGATGAAAACCGGCAAAGAAGTTGACTGGCCTGGAGCACATGCAACATAAACAGTGCAGTAACTAGGGCATGGCTATATCTCACAATCTAGGCCGAATTAGAAGTCGTGATAGAAGACAAAGTTGCTCAGAATGGTCCAAAACATCTAAATGGGAAAGTGGTTTGAGCTGGAGTGGCTGGATTTGGAAGATACTGGCTGGAGAAAAGATGAACTCAAATCTGATTTGGGCACTTCTGATTTAACGTGATTGAACTCAATTCCTTGCTTGTACATGATCTCTAGGGCATTAGAAACATACTGGTGAAGTTAGATTGGCTAGAGATGCACCAGAAAAGCTTAAACAGTAAGCTCAGTTCACAAGCAAAGTTCCAATTTGCGGTTTTCCAGATTTTAGCAAAATTGATGATTCTGGTTGCTTAGGGATGATAAGAATGATCTATTGAGCATGTTTGATCACTGTCTCGAGAGCTAATTCGATTTAGTTAGAGTTTAATTGCTCATCGGAGTTCTAGATGAAACACGGCGATTGTCAGTGACAGAAAGCATTTAAACTAAATTCCAAGCTCGAGAAGCATGAGGGAGATGAGGGAAGCTCACTGGGGGTGTGGGATCGAAGAAGGAAGCAGTGGAGAAGCTTGGCACCGAAGCTCCCTTTGCTGCTCACCGGAGAAGAAGAAGACGGCGAGTTTGAGAACTGAGGTATTTCTGGTGGGTGTGTGGTGTTTCACTGAGACCAGGGACTATTTATAGAGGATTCGGAGGTGTTGCAACGGCTAGAAGTGCTCGGGGAGTTGTAGCCGGCAAGGAAAAGACTGGATTGCGACTTCACGGCGAGCTGGCATCGAGGTGACTCGGTTCAGTGGCTGTGAACGCTTTACAGGTGATGTGAGGGCAAGTTGATGGCTGGCCGCGGCGAGTTCTCCACGTGGCGCAAAGCTCCTGCGTCGACCGTTGCTGGTGGCGTGCAAACGGGAGGAAATTAGCTGGCTGTGAGTCGCGCCGGGGAGGATCCACAGTGCCCAACAGTACTCGCACACATGGCACTGTTCAGCTGGTGAAGATGGCGACCACGGGCTGGCTTCAACGACTACGGCTACTGTAGCAGCTGGCGAGGTCGAAGTCGATGGGAGCTGCAGTGGTGCACATGGTCGCATGCGAGCTGTGGCCGTGATCGTGCACTGGGACAGGGTCGTGGTCGAAGCAAACACAGCAGCGCGAGGTCGAAAACAGCAGCTGGTCGGTTGCACTGCTCTGGTCGAAGTCAAAATAGCCCATTTGGTCGAACCAGGGGTATAAGTGTAAGAGTTTCTGTTGAAAAGTGGACTGAGTTGTCATTCTGGTCTTAGAGAGGTTTAATCTGGAAATTGATCTCATGAATGAGTATAATATTTCTATTAATACTCATTTAGCTCAAATCTGGAGAAAATTTGATAAGGTTTGAGGGATTTCACCTATTTTCGAAAATAGGGTAAAATTAGGGTAAAATAGATCTGGATTTTGTCGATCTTGAATTCTGGTGATTGGGAAGAGATTTTGAAGTTTAAACAGAAGGGAAATATGTATCAAATAGCATTTGGGAGGTGTTCCCTGAAGAAATTCTGAGGTTGGAGTTGATTTGTGAATTTTAGCCTTTTCAGGCTTCCAGGTAAACAGAAAAGGACTTATTCGCAGTAAAATTTGGACTAAACTACGAAAAGTGTTTAGATGAAACAATCTGGTTCCCAAATTTTTGGAGTAAGTTGAGGGTATACCTAGGAACATATTCCAAAAGTTACTTGAGTCTGGATAGGGTTAGATCATGATAACCAATTATCTAGAAACTGGGGTACTTAGGGTAAATCTGAATTTCCTGTTTTCGAAAACAGAAAGAGATTTTGATACTGAGGGTTAGGGTTAGAATTCAATTTGGTTCCTGAAGACTTTTATCTTCAGAATAACTGGTAGGTTAAATCTAGATGGTCAGATCTTGATCTGGATCTAGAGAATAGATTTGGAGATTTTTAGGGTTTGGGAGAGACTAGGGTTCAGCTAATCTGGCTACTGCTACAGGGATACATGCATGCAGGATTTTATGCAAAAACTTTTCACCCCCAAAACCAGGGTGTTACACCCAGTCCTCTTGGCTGAGATTGTCTCGTGTGGTTTCGACCACATCAGCCTTCAGAAGATGAGCCACTGCCTTCAGTTTTTCGAAGACTGAACGGCTCAGATTTCCAATCGCCCTTGTGGAGGCTTCGATAGAATCCTGGAGGGTTTTATTGTCCCGACTGAGTCGCATTATTTGACCAGCTTGCGCTGCAAAGAGAGAAAAACATGACTCACAGATTATGAGGACAAGTATTCCTAATCAGGAATCAACTTACCGGCAAGTTGTGACCGCAGTTTATTGTTTTCAATCTCTTGGTTCCTAGCTACTGAGATCGAATGAAGCTTGACTGTGGCCATTTCTTTGTCCAACGATGCCACTTTCCTGTAATAAAATAGAAGGAGTGGCCATAGTTAACTTGTACCCTTACAAGTTGAAAGGTAATGATCCTTACCTGCGCAAGCCGTCTCGCTCTCTTTGTATGGCCACCATGCTCGCCGCCGTAGCACGCGATTGGGCCATCATCCGGGATAGTTCCTGTGATTCAAAAAAGAGTCAAAAGTCTCCTATGCACAATTCAGGACACCCAGAGAGGGATTCAACATACCTTCATGAACTTCTGCAGAGAGGCATCTTCCGAACTAATGGGAAGATTTGTCGAAGGCCCAAAAGTGCCTACAGTAGGGGCAGTTGGAGGAAGTGCCTGCTGGGTATTGCTTCCAGTCGCTGGTGACTGCGACTGGGTCCTCGTGTCTGCTTCTCCCTCCACGGCCCGGACAACTTCCTGGGACGAGTGGGCGGAGCGCTCCTCACTGGAGGCTCCTGCACCAGCAGTGACTTCAACCCTTCCCAAAGCGGTTGGGGGACTGGGCGCTATTTCTTTTCGTTTGATAAAGGAAAAGAAAAATCAAATGGTAACGATTCGTGACCATCATTTCTAATACAACCAGGATAAAGGTTCTTACCTTAATTGAAATCCCATCAACTTTTGGGATTTCAAAGAAGGTTCTCCTTGAGCATGGGGACAATCATCGTCCGCCCTGATTTTCCTCTTGGAAAACAAGGGCCCTCTTCCCTGTATGTGTTCCCCTATGAACATTTTTTCAAGGGAAAGATAAAGGCTAACAAGAAGGATCTTTACCTGGGCAGTCGATCCCATTGGCGACGTCCCATCCGAGGACCTCGCTGTCTCCTGGGTTTCTGTGGCCGACACCTCGCGTGCAATCGCCACAGGATCTTGCACAACCACCTCCGCTCCTGTCTGCGGAGGAGAAGTATTTTCCTCCCTGGGGCTAGCAGGAGTCACAGGGGGAAGCTCTTCTCCCTGCATAAGCATTAGCTCATCAAGTACACAGGGGGAATTGAAGAAAACGGACTGTGGGAAAATCTTACCACGGTCGTCCCTTCGACCGGGAAGGTAGAGGCAACTGGCTCTGAAGCCTCGGGAGCTTTAGGGGCTAGGGGATCATCCGCGACCACAAGGCTTTCAGTGGTCGTGGAGACTGCTACAGCTGCCTCTGCAGTAACAGTTATCCCTGCGGAATGGGTTGGAGTGTCACCGGATGGAGAGCCCGCGATCTTCCTCCTCCGGTGAACTAGAGGGACATCATCATCCTCCTCCTCCTCGCTCCCCTCTCCCTGTACGACGAAGAAGTAATTCGAGTTCGCGCCTGGAAAGAGCGATGGGATCCGATATCTTACCGCAGTTCTTCGGGCCGTAGGAGGAGTTCTTCGGGCCGTAGGAGGAGTGCTTCGCGAAGACCCTTCCCCAAGATTTAGCCTGACTTTCTTGGCGGTGGGATTCCTCGTCCTGGGTCTCGAGGAAATCTTCTTCATGTTTTTGGTCGTCGGCTTTCCCAGGGAACCGATGTTCTCGCTGGGAAACATCACCTCAGCAAACCTCCCAAGAAGCTATTCACTTGGGATTAGTACTGGACAGACATAAAACCTGCAAAACAGAGGCCAAGTGGAGAATGTACCCTTCGGCGCTCTTGCCTGAGGTCGTCACCGGCATGAATTAAGCTCTGGGGGCGAGGCGACCCCTTAACACCCTCTACCTCGGCGTTGTACGCCCGAAGGAGGTGGTTAGTCCGCCTCTCAATTTCAACAGAGGACAGGACTGTTACCGAATGCAAGTTAAAATGAACGTATTTCAAGAAAAACATGAAGGTTTTCGGTGTCAGAAACAAATACCTTCATTATAGTCCAGGGTGCCGTCCGCCATGGACTTAATCTGCCAAGCCGGATGAGCCCTTTCACACAGGGGGCTCACCCGGTTCTTCACAAAGTCTCGGATGATGTCCCGAGCCGTCAACCCTTCTTCGACCAAGTGAAGAATTACCTCGGCGTGTTTCATGAACTCCGAGTTCATTGCCGGGAGAGTGTCTAACTCGCTTGGCTTCTCTGGCCGCGAGTTTTCAAACCACAACCCACTCTCCTTCGGCGGGGTATAGTAGAACCACTTCTGATGCCACCCATGCACTGAGTCTCGCAGGGGTGGAAAGGGATACTCCTTTTTATCCCTCAACCGGAAGTAAATACATCCGGCGGCGTTAGCGCTCTTCGACCATGCCGAGAAGTAGAATCGTCGGAAGAGGTCCACACTGGGGTACACTCCGACGAACGCCTCGCATAGGTGTTGAAAAACCGCCAATATCAACACTGCATTTGAGTGGAGGTTGATCAACTCCAACCCATAATGCTCGAGGACATCCTTGAGGAACCGACTCTCAGGGAATCAGAACCCGCAGCGCAAGTACTCTTCAAAGACCACCAACTCGCCGCCCTCTTGGACGGTTGGGGTTTCTTGATCTTTTTCCGCGGGCCGCCAGTTGATCAAAAGACGCGGAGGAAGGATTTCCTCCTTCTCCAGCAACATCAAACTCTCCTCGGAATGGTGAATGGATCGGCTCCAGGATGCCATTTTTCGGTGGAAAGTCAAAGGAAAAGTTGGTGATTTTTGGGGAAGACGGAAGCTAAGAAGAATGAGGGTTTTGTGCGGCGGAAACGATGAGGGTTTTTGGCTGTGTGGCTTCTTTGAGAAGACATATGCTCTTTTATAGACCCAAGGCGGCGCATTAATGTGAGTAACGTTTCGTTCAAAACGTTCCACTGAGTGTTTTATTCATTTCCCATAATGGATACTGTCTCTGACGGACCTGTTAAAGTGTTCAGGCATCGGATCTGAAACAAAAAGATTTCTTTGTTTCAGGAAACTGAAAGTGCAAAAGGACTGAAAAATTTTCAATACTTTTCAGAAGACGTTTTTCCTTTATATGCTTTGAACATTTTTTACGAAAAAGTCATGCGACTCAATTTTTGGACGTATGGATGTATTTTGACCGGGTTACGGTACGATCGAGACCATGGTTTTTGATTAAGTTCCGATTCTAATCGAAGTGATAGTCTGGTCGAACCTCAATCCTGGTCGCAATATGTTTCAGTTCTAATCGCGGCTTTAAGTCTAATCGCGATATTAGGGCTGGTCGTGGTGCTTTTTTGAAAGTGTGATTCTGATCGCAGAACTGAAATTTCCCTGTGCATGAATGGTCGCGAAAACATTGCTCATGGCCATATATTCACACAGAAGATGTAAAGGGTAACTATTTGAAGAAAGAAATTTTTATTTCTTGCATTCTTTACATACAAAAGGGATACAGTCGACCAAAGCGTCAACTTAATCCGAAAGGAGTTTACAAAGTCCCCCAAGGGACATGTTGTTGTCAGTAGGATCTACACTGACAACCCCCAGGGAACTAGCAACTAACCTAAGTCTATCTACATCATCCCTAACAAGAGACGCACTATTGTCCCTAATCAAGTCAGAGAGTTCTCGCTGTCGCTGAGCGTGATCCCTCTCTCGACGGAACTGGCGCACCTCTTCACGGGATCGTTCAAAACATTCTGCTAAATACAGAATCTTCAAAGACATCTCTTCGGTCTTCTTCTCCTCCAGAAGAATCTCTCTGGAAGGAAAATATGGAGCAGCAGAAGGCTGATCGCTGGAGCCTCCAACCTCCTACATTTGCAAAAATTAGTTGTACTGACTATAACTATCAGCAAAAGGAGAGAAGAATTATTACCTTTCCCAGCTCATGGCATGTTGATATAGCCATCCTGGGAAGAGGATCATCAGATGGTGGAAGTGCAACTTTCCCACCATATGATTGCTTCGCCAACACAATATGGGAATCATCTGGTCGAGGGATAGTCACCGCTTGCCGACCAGAATATTGATCACCCAAATAAAGGTTGGAGGTATTGGGATGAAATGGAGAAAGGTTTCTCTCCAAAGTCAAAGGCCAAACTTGCCGAGATGCATGAACAGGAAGAGTTATAGGAACTGAAGGAAGAAAGAGACTTGCTACATTCTTCACCTTCGTTCGGCTGGAAGATCCCTCGTCAACCTTGGGTTTCTTCCTTGAAGGAGACAAGTCTTCATGCATCTGAGGCCCCTGTTCGACAACTTTCTCTTCATCACTCTCAATCTCGATGATGTTGTGATCTGCCATCAGAAAGTGTATGAAGAGAAGAATCAAGGTTGTCTAGGAAGGGACTTAGCCGTGGGAAGAAATTGTGAAGCTTTACAGAACCAAGGACCCGGTATTTATAGCCGCCAAGGTGACTGTTCGCATTCCAGGTGCCTCGGGTTTCTACAAAGCATTTACAATTTTACCTCGGGGTAAAAAACATTTCAACAGCGCCATCATTGCCTGTCACATAATACCCAGAGCCTGTCTCGGGGAACCAACCGACATATTTAGTGCGCCACTAAGTGAGGGATTTGAAGAGTCGGGTTAATAATCCGATGCATTTCTTTAAATTTAAAGTGAACACGTCCCTTCGTTTTCTTTAAATTTGGGGGCTAGCTGACGAGGATCGACACCCGAGTCAGTTCAAATAAATCCACTGTTGGCTCAAGACAGATTCGAGTCAAACACGTGCCCGACGGTGTGAACTCAAGTCATTCTGAGAAGCATCAGCCTAAGGTCGCAGGCTTTGCACGATCAGGTCGCAAGCCTCGTGCGATCAGACCACAGGCTTTGCGCGGTCAGAAGTTCGTATGTTATACGCGAACAGAATGTTGAAGATGTTGCGCGGTAGGAACATTCTCGACCAAGGTATTTGGAATTTATCTGACCGGTTATCCCTATAGTGGGAATATTCCAAGTATCCCGAAGATTCCTCCACGTAGAAGACTAACCGCCAAGAGGTTAATACAAGTAGTTATTTCACGAATAACACGTGCTTAACCTACTTGGAAGTTAAGAGCGGTTCAATAAACCGCATCCAACCGTCCAAACAACTGTTTGATGCAGTTACGACATGGCATCCTTTCGACCAGTATAAAAGGGTGGCGAAATACATCAAACAGGGGGATCCGATCCATTTGGAAGAACAAGACTTCTGATACAAGTGAGACACAACGCATCTCAACCACTAAAAACAGCCAAGTCTACGGCCTAAATTAGATAGTGCATACAAGCTTTCCTGGCTTTATTCTGTACATTTACATAGGAAAAACCTTTCGCTTGTGAAGGGGTTTTTCTGCCATTTTGTAACCTTTTATCACCTATAGTGAAATCCTAACAGGACGTAGGGTTATTACTCCCACCATCGAGGGCCCGAACCTGTATAAATCTCTCTGTGCTCCTGTTCACCATTGTTCTACATACCTTCCCGGAGGGTCATCTCGAAAGGTCTCACTATTACAAATTTTGCATAAGTTCGGCTGAGGACTCCGAGTCTGAATCGTCGACACCTTCTACAGAGACAGGCACCGGATCCTCCTCTGCACCTCAGCTCGATCAGGTAATCCAGGTGCAGCAGTAGATTCTATGCACCCGGGCAGAGCACCATCAGATCCTGCTCCGGTTGCTTGCCCGCAGGAGGAGATCTTGAGTCGCCTGCCTCCTTCGCAAGAGGGCCCGTTCAGCTGCATCTTCACTGAGCTCAGCCTCAGGTCCTGCTGCTCTAGCGCCTGCGGCCCTAGTGCCTCCAGCTCCGGCTGCTACTCCTCCGGTGTCTCCAGTCGTCGACGCGACTGGATCCCCCACTGGCTCTGGAGATACAGCAGTCCTCGGCTTCTCTGATGATGATGAGCCTTAGGCTCTATTTATTGTATTATCTCCCTTTTTGTGGTTGATGCCAAAGGGGGAGAATATTTTATGACTTTATGATTTGTGGATGCTTATGTTGGATGATTTTGTTATATGGATTATGACCTTTTATATATGATGTCTGGATGATGATTATTTTGAGATCTCTTATGTGGATATGATATTTATATTTATATATGTGTGATGTTCTGATATCTGTCTATGCTCTGATATTTGTCTTGGTTGTGATATATATGTATGATGTTTTGGCTTTTGATGTATGCTCTGAATTTATGCTCTGGACTTATGTCTGTAATTATACATATCATATGTGATGCATACACTCAGGGGGAGTTATTCATTTTTTTTGTATCGAACACTTGTTGTCATCAATCATCAAAAAAGGGGAGATTGTTGCATCTAGGCTGTTATGCCAGACCTAATTCTGATGATTAATGAAAATAAAGTGTTTTTGGACTAATCATGTTTGTGAGATACTCGATACAGCGACTCGTTGGAATGATGTACAAGACGATCAAGATGACCCCAACGTATAAAGCACAAGTTGTAAGATGAGACGCCAATCTCAAAAGTGAAGTTGCGAAAGACCTGAGGTAAGAATTGAGTTTCTATTTTTACCGATCTCGGTGTCTGGAGTTTGATCGGTTTAGGAAAAAAAATTTTTTAGATTTAACCGTACTATAAAGAGGGGTTGCAAAGTCCTCTCTACATCTCCAACATAAACCGAGAAACCTAGGTCACTGCATTGCATCTGTTTCGGATGGATTTGTTTTTGAAATATTTGGATTTTCAGTTGCGTTTTTGACAGAAGAAGAGTTTTTTCATTATCTAGAAAGATTTAGGCAGATCTGATTTTTGCTTCTGTTGAAAACAATATAGCCCTTGAAATTATCTTTCAAAAGAGCTATTAAACTCTCAATTCAGATTTTTGGATTTAAAGTTATGGCTGTTTTTATTCACGCTGACTATCAGTTTGCTATGCTGACTGTCAATTTGAATGTCAGTTTGTGTTAACTGACAGTTGTCCAGAGAGGTTGTTTTTTGAGCTGAAATTTTTTGAACTAAACTGACTATCAGTATGACCATGCTGACTGTCAGTTTGCATTTCGACCTGAAACCGTTTTATTTGAGTTTCTGTTTCAACTGGTCGATGTTTTGGTCTAACTGACTATCAGTTTGGGGTTTCAGTTTCCATATACGACCACAAAAGGCAAGCAATTTTTTATCCGTAATTTTTGTCGGCCGTTGTGTTTGTAACTGACTGTTAGTATGGTAAGCTGACTATCAGTTTGAGCTGCTGATTTTCAGCTCGAGCTCAAACGGCTAATTTGATCCTTGAGGCTATAAATAGAGCCTTTGAGCATTTGTTTTTAATATCCAGCAGCCTTGCATTCTTATACACTCTTGAGCTTTAGCCTTTTACACAAAACCTTGATCTTTTTATCAAATTGAGTGTTTCTCAGATCCACCGAGTTTTTCAATTCATAGCATTTGCATAATCATAGTTTCTCGGTGCGTGTTTGGAGGTCTAGAGAAGACATTGCTGCTCGTTACTCTGGGTGAACGCCCTCACCTAGACTGTTTGGTGGCGCGGCCGTTGATCTCTCCAGTTTGGAGTTTGTCGGAGAGACTCAGCGTATTGTAAAAGGCATCGGTGCTCACCTTTCCGGAGTGGACAAGGAGCAATCACTAGTGAGAAATATCCTTTGTGGATATTGAAGCAAGACTCAATTCACTTGAGTGCTTCAAAGAGGATTAGGGGAGACTGGGCGAGTCTCTGAGTTGTTCCTCGGGATAAAGCGTTTGTTCGTTCTCTCTAACTTATCTTTTAATATATTAATCGCTTTTGGTTCTTCTCTTTGAAAAAGTTGTTCTTTTATTGAAAAGATTTTTAGCCTCCTATTCACCCCCCTCTAGTCGGCATCCTCGATCCTACACCTCCGATGAGGATTTAGCCCTTCTTGCAAAGAACACCAAAAAGCTTCTTCGCAAGTTGCACAAGAAGAGAGGCAACATTGACACAGGACCAAAGGGGTCAATGCAAGCAAACTTCAAGGATATCATATGCTATGAATGTCATGAAAAGGGACATATAGCTTCAAGATGCCCAAATAAGAATAAGCCTTGGGATAAGAAGAAAAATCCTAAGAAGAACAAATTCTTCGAAAACAATGGCAGAAACCAAGAAGCATGCTTTGGAGAATGGATGTCCGGAGAAGAGAGCTCCGATTCTGACTCCAATGATGAAGAGGGTTGTTCCAAGAAGCTAGCCAGATTAGCTCTTGGCAACAACAACACATCGACAAGTTCATCCTTTTGCCTTATGGCTAAAGGTGATGAGAAGGTACATTCTTTTGAACCTTCATATGATGATCTAGTTGAAATGATTAGTGAATTAAATGATGCTTTTGGAATCACAAAGAAGAAGTATAGAGCACTTAAAGAAGAGCACTCTTCTTTACTTGCTCTTTACTCCGATTTAAAAGAATCTTATGAAGGTCTTCTCAACAAGGATCTCACTAACTAACCAACTAAGGTAGCTGTAGCTGTTTCTTGTGACTTAGGTAATGATATACCAAATGTAGTCTCTAGAATTGATATGTCAACTAGTTACAATGATTTAGTCGATATGCCATACTCATCTAGCTCTACTAATAAATATTTGCAATGCCATGAAATAATCTTAAATGAAAACAATGAACTAAAGGCTGAAATCAAGAAACTTAGTAAAGGTTTAGAAAATTGTTACAAAGGGAAAGCATCTCTTGATCTTCTTCTTAGTGAGCAAAAATGCTCATTTAGAAAAGAAAGACTTGGATACTTTCCAAAGAAAGAAAATAAACCAAACACAAAACTATTTTTGTAAAAGCATGCAACAAATTTTGTTATAGATGTCATGAAATTGGTCATTCATATGATGCTTGTCCTTTAATGACTTCAGCTCATTTTGATGCATGCAACATGCTTAAGAGGTCAAAGAAAGGATATGTGATAGCAAAGTTTGTTGGAGCACCCATGCTAAGTAAAAGGAAGAAATCTATTTGGGTGCCCAAAACTTTAATTCCTAGCATCGAAGGACCCAAAACGGTTTGGGTACCTAAAAAGACTTGATTCTTTTGTGTTTGGAGGTGAACTACAAGACCGGTGGAAAACATTGGGTGCTAGATAGTGGATACTCCGAACACATGACCGGTAACAAAAAGTTGTTCACCTCATTGGAAGATAACTCAAGTGAAAACCAAAAGATCACATTTGGCGACAATCGTCAAGGAAATGTGGTAGACTTGGGTAAAATTGATATATCTCATGATCTTTCAATTTCAAATGTTTTAGTTGTTGAATAATTGAATTTTAATTTGTTATCTATTGCACAAATTTGTGATCTTGGTTTTCATTGGATATTATCTCCTAAAAATGTTTTAGTTGAAAGTTTAAAAAACAACTGTTTGATCATCAAAGGTTTCATTTTGGAAATCTCTATCTTGTTGATTTCAACTCAAAAGATGCATCTCTTTCAACATGTCTCATTTCCCAAACTTCGAAGGGTTGGCTTTGGCATAGGAGACTTGCACATGTTGGAATGCATCAACTAAAAAACTTTTAAAATGTGATTTGGTAGTTGGTTTGAAGGATGTGAATTTTGAAAAGGACAAATCAAGTAGCTGCTTCACATCCAACCAAGCGCATTCTTTCAACCTGCAAACCATTGGAACTTTTGCATATGGATTTGTTGGACCCTGCTGAACATCAAAGTATTGGAGGAAATAGTTTTTGCTATGTTATTGTTTATGAGTTCTCCAGATTACTTGGGTGTTTTTCTGAGCTCACAAATCTGAAACTTCCTCTTGTTTTAAAAGATTTGCAAAAAGAGCTGAAAAGGAATTTGAACTCTCCCTCAAGAAAATCCATAGTGATCATGGTGAAGAATTTCAAAATTCTGATTTTATTGATTTTTGTGATGAGTCTGGAATCAAACATGAATTCTCTGTGCCCTACACATCTCAACAAAATGGTGTTGTAGAACGGAAGAATCGTACATTGATTGAAATGGCCAGAACAATGCTCGATGAGTACAAGAGGCCTACCCAGTTTTGGGCAGAGGCAGTTTACACAGCATGTTATGCCATCAATCATCTTTATACCCATCCGCTTTTGAACAAAGCTCCTTATGAACTGATTATAGGGAGAAAACCAAACATTTCATATTTTCAAGTCTTTGGTTGAAAATGTTATATTCTTAAAAAGCGCATACATCTTAGAAATTTTAAAGACATGTTGACGAGGGTTTTCTAGTTGGCTATTCTTCCACTAGTAAAGCTTATTGAGTTTTTAACACTACAACATAATGCATTGAAGAATCATGCAATGTACAATTTGATGAATCTAACAGCTCTGAAGGAGAGCATGAGGATTTTGATGATGTAGGAAACAGTGGCTTGAGGGAAGCTATGAAGGAGATGACTATTGGTGATACCAAACCCAGAAATGAAGAACAAAAGTCACCTGGTCGAAAGGATAAATCACCCACGACTACTCAGGCTGATGTCGAACATGGACCTACGACCACAAATACTGATGTTGCTCAACCTGCGACCACCCACAACAATGCTGGTCGAGAAGACCTTGAACCAGAGACTGAAGAGAATGATGATCAAGCATCATAGAACCCGCGACTTCATCAAACGTTCGCCAAAGATCACCCCCTGAATCAAATTTTGGGTGATGTTATTAAGGGTGTTCAAACTCGGTCTCGTATTGCTTCTTTTTGTGAACATTATTCTTTTGTTTCTTCCTTAGAACCTAAACTTGTAGATGAAGCACTTAGTGATCCGGATTGGGTAAATGCCATGCATTAAGAACTAAATAATTTCACTAGAAACAAAGTCTGGACACTAGTAGAAAGACCTATGGATCATAATGTGATTGGAACAAAATGGGTTTTTAGAAATAAACAAGATGAGAATGGAGTAGTAGTACGAAACAAAGCTCGTCTTGTTGCACCAGGATATTCTCAAGTTGAAGGTTTGGATTTTGGTGAAACTTTTGCACTTGTAGCAAGATTAGAAGCTATTTGCATTCTTCTTGCATTTGCATCAAATTTTAAAATCAAATTATTTCAAATGGATATGAAAAGTGTATTTTTGAATGGGGAAATATCCGAATTAGTGTTTGTGGAACAACCTCCTGATTTTGAAGATTCAAATTTTCCAAATCATGTATACAAGCTCTCTAAGGCTCTTTATGGACTTAAACAAGCTCCACGAGCTTGGTATGAATGTCTTAGAGACTTTCTTATTCCAAAAGGTTTTAAAATTGGGAAGGTAGACACAACCTTATTTACAAAAGTGGTTGAGAAAGATCTTTTTATATGTCAAATATACGTTGATGATATCATATTTGGGTCTACTAATGAATCCTTTTGTCATGAGTTTGGAGAAATGATGTCTAGGGAATTTGAGATGTCGATGATTGGAGAGCTAAGCTTCATCCTTGGACTTCAAATCATGCAACTGAAGAATGGAACGTTCGTGAGTCAAACCAAGTATGTGAAGGACTTGCTCAAGTGCTGTGGGATGGAAGATGCTAAAGCCATCAAAACTCCCATGACCACTAATGGACATCTCGATATGGACAACGATGGAAAAGCGGTTGATTCTAAACTTTATCAATCTATGATTGGTAGCTTACTCTATCATACCGCATCTAGGCCCGACATCATGTTTAGTGTTTGCCTATGTGCTAGATTTCAATTATCTGCTAAGGAATGTCATTTGATTGCTATTAAAAGAATTCTTAGGTACTTGAAATGCTATCCCAATATAGGACTTTGGTACCCTAAAGATGCAAACTTTGAATTTTTAATTGGTTACTCTGATTCAGATTATGCGGGGTGAGAAATTGATAAAAAAAGCACATCTGGTAGTTGTCAACTTTTGGGGAGATCACTAGTCTTTTGGTCATCTAAGAAACAAAATTCCGTAGCTCTCTCCACCGCCGAAGCAGAATATGTTTCAGCGGGTAGTTGTTGTGCTCAAATTTTGTGGATAAGCAAACCCTTTTGGATTATGTAATTTCTTTTGACAAAGTGCCACTCTTGCGTGATAATGAAAGTTCCATAAAGATTGCAAACAATCCGGTTCAACATTCTACAACAAAGCATATTGATAGTAGGCACCATTTTATAAGAGATCATGTGGCAAAAGGGGACATAGATGCGAATTATATAAGAACTGACTTGGAGCTAGTAGACATCTTCACCAAACCTTTAGATGAGGCTAGATTTTGCTTTCTTAGAAGTGAATTGAATATTATTGATATATCAAATGCAAGTTCAATGTCTGCTTTGCTGTCCTCTCGCCTTTTTGTGCTTGATGTCAAAGGGGGAGGGATTAGGGAGAGATTATGGAGAGATTGGGAAGAGATTCTTATATGACATTATTGATAGTTTATGTGCTCATTGTTTATGCATTGTGGACTCTCAAATGACTCATATGTGCATTATATATGCAAGCATTCAGGGGGAGTTCTTGTATATCTAATTTATGTGCACATTGTTTATTCATTGTGGACTTTCAAATGACTCAGATGTGTATTTATATATGCATGCATTCAGGGAGAGTTCTTGCATATCTAATGCCTATGCATACACCAAGGGGGAGTCATTATTAAATTTTATTCATTTAAACACTTGTTGTCATCAATTATCAAAAAGGGGGAGATTGTTGTTTCTAGGCCATTAATCTTGATTTTGATGATAAATGACAACAAGTGTCTTAGACTAATCTATTTTCTTTGAGTATAATCAATAAGATTAGGTGAAAAGAAGAAATGTCAAATGGTAGTCGCAAGGTCGCGGTGTCGCCCAAGGTCGCAAGCCACGGTCGCAAGGCGCAACTTCACGGTGTCGCCCAAGGTTGCCCGAGGTCACAGTGTCTCCCAAGGTCACCCAAGATCGCGAACCAAGGTCGCAAGCGCAAGATCACCACGAAGGAAGCAGCAAAGATCTAAGGTAAGTGCTTGTTTATTGTACTGGTCTTGGAGTTTGGAGTTTGACCGGTTTCATAAGAAATTCTTTTTTAGTTTAACCATTATGTTCAGAGGGGTTCCAAAATCTTTTTTAGTTCCGGCAAAAACTAAGAAACTCTTAGGTCATATGTTGCATTCGTATTCATTCACAATTTTGGTCAAGAATCTCAAAGAGGAACTGAAACTGGTCTTTTGAGTACTATTGATTCAACTAGACACTGTTCATTCGACCAGTGACACTGTTCATTTGACCAGAGGTCACAAGGACACTATTCATTTTGACAAGACACTGTTCATTTGATCAAGTACTATTCATACGACCAGTAACACTGTTCATTCGACCAGATGTTCCAATGGCTATTTACTAGCCATTACAGGTCAAAGCTGGCTATTCGCTGGCCTGCTTTCTTTCCTTGTGGACCACAACGTCTAGCTGAGAGGTTGGGCTATAAATAGAGGTGCTTTGAGCAGTATTCTCACACATTCAAAAACACATCTCAAGCTACATTCTCATACACATTTTTGAGCAATCTCTGTACACACCTTTGAGCATCGTTTCTATTGTTTTGAGCAATTTTTTTGAAGAAGTTTTGAGTAGTTTTTAGAAGTTTTTGAGCAGGTTCTGTTCATTTTTTGAGTAATTTTTAAAAAAATTTTGATCAGTTTTTACAAACCTTTTTGAACAGATTTTTGATCAGTTTTTACAAACATTTTCAAACAGTTTTATCAACAGTTTTTGAGCAGGTTTTTGAGCAGTTTCTGTTCACATTTTCGAGCAGTTTTCTAAGCAGATTTCTCTACTGTTGTGATCAGTTTTATAAACACTTTTCGAGCAGATTTTTGATCAGTTTTATAAACAATTTTGGAACAGATTTTTGATCAGTTATGCACACACTTTTGGGCAGATCTTGGGCAGTGTTGGAGCAGATTTTTGAGAAGCTTCTATTCACATTTTGGATCAGTTTTATAAACACTTTTTGGTAGATTTTGATTAGTGTTTATAAACATTTTTTGAGCTATTTTTCTTAAAAAACAAAGAGATATATTTTTTGATATACACTTGAACCCAAGTGCTAAAATCTTGATCTTTTGATCAAGTATCATTTATTGTGATTGAGAGATATCTTCTGAGAGCATTCATTTATATTATTTGCATCCTTAGAAGTTTCTCAGTAATTTTTGGGGGTCAAGAGAAGATCTTGCAACTTGTTACTCTTGATGAATGCCCTCACCTAAACTGTTTAGGGCGTGGCCGTTGAGCTCTCCATTAACGGAGATTGTTAGAGAGGCTCAGCATATTTTGTGAAAGGCATCAGTGCTCGCCTATCTGGAGTGGAGAAGGAGCAACCTTAGTGAAAAATATCTTTCGTGGATATTGAAGCAAGACTCATTCATTTGAGTGCTTCAACGAGGAGTAGGGGAGACCAAGCAAGTCTCCGAGACGTCGGGATAAATCACTGTGTTTATTTTTCTTACATTTCTTAGTGCAAAATATTATTAAATTGTTTCAGTTTATTCGCTCTTAGTCTTTTCTTTGCAAAAATTGTTTTTAGTTGAAAAGTTTTAAAGCCTCCTATTCATCCCCCCTCTAGTCGGCATCCTCGATCATACACAGCTAGCTTGCCCTGATCACTCTAACTTGGAGCGTGGAACGGTAGAAACTTAACAGAGAGATTGAGGATGTAGGGCAAGGGTCGAGTGGGTTAATTAATTTGCGGAACTTTTACTAACGGTTCAAAAACACAACAGTTAGTAAACTTTCGTTTCTTCTAATGGTTCGTACAGTAATAACCGTTAGAATCAATCACATGGATTTACTAACGGTTACAGAAAATAAACCGTCAGTACAATTTACTCTCTTCTAACGGTTCATACAGTAACAAACGTTAGAATAAATAACGTGGTTTTACTAACGGTTACAGAAAACAAACCGTTAGTACAATTTTCTCTCTTCTAACGGTTCATACAGTAATAACCGTTTGAATATATAACGTCGTTTTACAAACGGTTACAGAAAGCAAATCGTTAGTACAATTTTCTCTCTTCTAACGGTTCATACTATTATAACCGTTAGAATAAATAATGTGATTTTCACTAGCGGTTGCCTAGAACTTAACCGTTAGTAAGAAAAGTGCTTCTCCACTGCAGACCTTGTACATTAACGGTTTTCTTTCAGATTTCGTATAACCGTAATAAGATAGGGGTTAGTGGACTGCATTTCTGTAGTAGTGTCTCCCTCTGTGGGTTCAGCTCCACGGGAAGTCGACGGACTTTCCGAGGAGACCCCA
Source organism: Pharus latifolius (assembly GCA_019359835.1). Taxonomy (NCBI): domain Eukaryota; kingdom Viridiplantae; phylum Streptophyta; class Magnoliopsida; order Poales; family Poaceae; genus Pharus; species Pharus latifolius. The sequence goes on from CM033326.1 coordinate 23,239,563, forward strand.
GAGAAAAAACTTGCTCTGGAACAAGAGGATCACAAAGAGGCAAGAATATGAAGCTCACTTGCGGCGAGAGGAAGAAGTTCACAAGACCACAGAGGAAACATTGCACATCGCACAACTTCGCCATGACACCGCAAACCTTGGCCGAGGAACTTCCTGCCAACGACCTCCTGGTGGTCGTAGGCACCACCAATCACTGCTTACAGATCTGGAGCATTCCTTGATGGCTGAGGCGATAATGGCTAAGACTCCACTAGCTCCCAGAAGAAGCACACAGGAGCTCATTTGTGTGATCGCAGAAGCGCTCTGTAACCCTCCTGCTGGTTTTACAAGTGACGATGGGGTGACATTTGCAATAGTTCTTGCAGAAAATCTCAGTGGAGTTGCATTAGATATAACTCCAACTGCCTCGTCGCGATCAATAACCAATTCCCAGGAAGGAGATAGTGCTTACTATAGCCAGAGAAGACGCAACCATGCTCGAGCCACACCGTCCCGTCGTAGTCACGACAAGATCCGAAGAATTGACCGTCCCCGCGATCGCGACTATTAGCCGATACACTCATGCTTGGGACTACGCCGTGATGTTCCACATGCCAACCTTTCCCGCGACTAACCATGGGATAGTCGCGATGATTGACAACCGCATATTATATATCACTACTACAGAAATGCAGTCTACTAAACCCTATCTTCTAATGGTTTTACACAATCTGGTAGAAAACCATTAGTATACGTGATGCGTAGTGGAGAAGGGCATTTGTACTAATAGCTGGATTGATCTGATTACGGACTAGACCAGGTTTCAATCTAGACTCGACCAGATGCTGCTTTGCTCTGATTGCAGTATAGTCGGGGGCTTCGTCGATACTAGATTAAATGCTAATATGTGGAATAACAGGATCTTACTCAGAATTATCGAAACCCAACTTGATCGAAAACACAGTTCAAAAGATAGCACGCTCTTTACTTCAAAGAGGGATCTTGTACATTTTGAACATTAGGACGCACTTGCCTACATCGATAAACTATGTGTCTAAGACTTAAATAAGTTCAATGACTCTTCGATGATCGTATGAAAATGTATCAAACTCAACAACCTAAACGTATTAGACTCTGACACTAACTAAACCTATCAGATAAGACTTAGTTATGTGTATATGAATAGGAATACAATCCTGACAAGAGATCAGATCCTTGTCGCGAACCCTTTCCAAGGTCTCAAACCCTTCCGAGGTTGCAAAGCTTTTCTGAACTCGAATAGGTCTAGGTCACAGAGCCTTTGCGAACTCGACCAGAAAGAACCTAAGATCCTCCCGGATCATGCCTCCCTTGATGAGAAGGAGTCAACCCCCGTTGGCGACCATGTGATCAGAATTGGATATATGGAAATTAAACTTCACCATCTTCTGGGGTGTACCACTTTGCTGCACGTGCTCTTTGAACTTTCCGTCTCATTCAAAATGACTCTCATGTGCCGCTGCAGGTGGTTGTCACCTTCTTCTCCAAGATCACGTCTTTAGGTAGAGGTTGTTCTCGTTGATAGACCAAGTTTTCAACAGATGGTACTATGGTATCAGGATCATCATCCAGCATAGAAGGCTCAAAGAGTTTGAGGTGTTCAACATTGACAACCAAGTAAATATCCATGTACGAACGTAACTCAAGCTGACAAGCATTAGTAGCAATCTTTTGCAAAATCCGAAAAGGACCATACCGGATTGGTTTAAGCTTTTTACCTTCACCTTTAAGTCTCTCCTTACTTAGATGTAACCAAACCATATCACCCTCTTGAAATTGAGCATCAACTTCGTGTCGATCATGTTGCACTTTGTACTTGAGTTGAGCTTTTAGCAAGTTCTATTCAACGTCACTATGGAGCCGTTGAATACCTTCCAAGAACTTTTGTGCTCGATCCTGATCAGATGCTTCCTTACTGTTCTGTGTGGAGGTAGGGATCACAAACGCCATGTCGAATGGACTCTATGGTAAAAATCCCAAACAGACCTCAAAGGGTGACTTTACAGTCAAACCATGCACTACTCAATTAAAAGCAAACTTCAGGTACGGTATGCTTTCATCCTAGGTCTTTGGATGCTTACAATTAAAACCCCTTAAGAGATGAACGACTGTTCGATTTACCACCTCGGTTTGACCATCCATTTGAGGATGAAAAACAGTACTCCTCTTTAGCTTTGTATCCATCATTGTCCAGAGTGATCGCCAAAAGTGACTAAGGAACTGGGTATCACGATCAGACACAATAGAAGTCGGCAGTCCGAAATGTGTCCAAACGTACCGAAAGAATACACGAGTCTCTTCTTCTCCCGTGATAGTCTATCAACATGGTATTAGAATTATCATTTTGGCGAACCGATCAACGACCACAAAGAGATAGTCGTTGCCACGTCGGGTCTTAGGCAATCCTCCCAGGAAATCCATGGATGTGCTTTCCCATGGTCGTGATGGAACTGGCAAAGGAGTGTACAAACCTAATTTTTGGTTAGCCAGTTTTGAGATGCTGCAAAGACCACAGCCTCGAACGTATCTAGCCACGTCCTGCTGCATTCACGGCCAGAACACATGTCGATGAAAATTTGGCAAAGTCTTCATAACCCCAAAGTGACTAGCGACCTTCGATGTATGCGCTTCTCATAGCCATTGCATTTGAGGTGCTCCACGAGGTATACAAATTAAATTGCCCTTATACAAGAGTCCTTCTTGCTGAACAAACTCTGTAGTTTTGCCTAACTTGAGCTCAGCTAGTGCTGATTGAAAGTCAAGATCTTCACTATACATTGTGGCATAGTCATCATGACATAAAGGCTCGATTTGCATGAACGCTGATAAGCAAAGGGTCATAACTGGTAGTCGCGACAACATGTCAGCTAGTTTGTTGTGTACGCCCTTCTTGTACTTAATCACCAGATTAAACTACTGTAGATACGACATCCACTTCATATGTAGAGCTTGCTGTAGCTCCGATTGAGTTTGCAAATATTACAAAGGTTGGTGGTCGGTGTGGACAACCGTCTCTTTACATAAAAGGTCAAATGGCCAATGTTTGATGGCCTGATGTAGTGCACACAAATCCTTGTCGTAAGTCAGGGAGTTCTTCTGAGCTCCCTGGAATAACTCAAAGTGATAAGTTACTGGTCGACCTTCTTGGATGAGCGCAGCACCCATTGCATAACCTGAGGCATCAGTTTCTAGCTCCAATGGCTTCTGTAGATTCGGCAAAGCTAACATAGGAGCTTCATTGATCTTGTTTTTCAGCAAGAGAAACTTGTCCTCATGTTTCCCTATCCAATCAAACTTATGGTCGATCCTGGTTAATGCATGCAACGGAGAAGCCACAATCGAGATGTGTCGTATGAACTTCTGAAGGTATTGGCATGCTCCCACAAAACTACACACATGCGTAACTGTTCGCAGTAGCGGCACTTGCAAATCACTTTTACCTTATGCGGGTCGATTTGCAATGTACTGTTGCCGACCACAAATCCTAGGTACAGTAGAGTTTGCTAGCCAAACTCGTACTTCTTACGGTTGAGGCGAAGTTGACGTTGCTGAAGCTGTTCGAATACCTTTTTGACATGAATGAGATGCTTGTCCCACGAACGACTGTAGACCATATGTTATCGAGGTAAACGATCACAAAGTCATTGATGAACTATCGTAATATGTCATTCATAGGATGCGTGAAAGTAGCCAGGGCATTGCAGAGGGCAAACGGCATGACCAACCATTTGAACAGGCCTTGTCGTGTTTTGAACGCGATTTTCCAAGTATCCTCCTCTCAGATGTTGACTTGATGATATCCTGATTTAAGATTCAATTTTGAGAAGACAGTAGGATGCTTCAATTGGTCTAGAAGGTCATCAATATGAGGATGGGGGTACCGATTCTTGATGGTGATCTTGTTCAGTGCTCAGTAGTCAATGCACATACGCCAAGTCCCAACTTTCTTTGGCACTAACACCACAGGAGATCCACAAGGTGAACTACTTGGTTGGATGAAACCATCATTTAGCAACTCACCAAGTTGTCTTTTGATCTCTTCATTCTCTAATATCGAGTTGTGATACATACTCAGATTGGGAAGTGTCGCATCGGACACAAGCTGAATTTCATGCTTGACTAGACATTTTGGTGGGCAACCCTGGGTACTCCCAAACAAATCACTGTATTTCTCCAACAATCCTGACAAACGCCCAGAATATTCTTGGCATGTCAGCAATAACACTGCTCGAGTACTATCACTTTGACCAACTGGTCGAATCGTAACAAGCACGTATTTATGACATGCATTCACGATTTTTTGGCCTGGTTTGCGGTAATCAAGTTTGAAGTGTTGATGTGGCTCTCTTCTGATCACGAACTTAATTCTGCCTTTAGTGAGCTCTTACTCTTGTGCTCGTAAATGGAAGTGAACGTCTCAATCATACAGATACGGACTCCCAAGGATCACCTGACAAATATTGATAGAAACAACGTTGCATTGAACCTCGTCGATATATCGAGCAGAGATCACAAATTTCAACACACACTGACTTGTAATTTGTTGGTTTACGTCGGATGTAAACCAACCCAGTGGATACAGTCACGAGTGTGTGGTTGTCTTCAAACCAAGTTGTTGAACCAGTCCAGTAGAAACCAAATTCTTCTAACTTCCGGGATCGAATACTGCTATGATCACTTTGTGCTTCACCTGGATGTTGATAGTGAACAAGTCCTCCATTGAGCATTGCCATCAGAGACAAAGTTGTGTCCGCCTCATCAACCGAATTCACTCGGACAACTCCTTCTTCAGGCGGAGCTGTAGTAGCTGTAACTATTCTTTTTCCTGGTCTGTTTCTCCTAGGTCGAAACTCTGGATGGAGCTTATAGCACTTATCCTTTGTATGCCCAGCAACATGACAATGATCACAAGAGATACTCATACTGGACTTCAAAGTGCTCTTCTTTGGACTCAACTTTCTTTTTGACGAGATCAAATTCTCTTTCTTGTCATTGCGGAATTTATTTTTCTTCTTGATCGTCATAGCAGTCGTGCTCGCAGTCGTGATATCTTGGACGACGAACAGGCTTAGCTCAGCACTGATAGATTTCTGAAGTCTAGATATGTATTTTTGGAACACTAGAGGATCAGAGAGCGAGATGCCAATGACCATTGCATGTCTCCAAAATTCCGTCGTAAAATCCTACACGGATCAGTCGCGACGCTGATATAATCTATGCCAACGATCTCATCTCTCCTCGAGATAACCCATCGGGTAGAATTCTTGTCGTAGGAGTCGGTTGAATTGACCCCACGCAAGGTCGTCAGCTTCACCAGTGGCGACAAGGGCCTTCCACCATGTCTTGGCGTGGTCCTTCATCTTCAAAGGTGTGAATTTCATCTTTTGAGTGCTACTGAATTCTCACAGGTCAAAGTAGGTCTCAAGCTGGTCAATCCAAGAATATAACTTCTCAGCATTGATCACCCCATCATATATGGGTATATCAACCTTAGCTTCGACCTTGGAAGACCGACAACTAAGGAGGTGATGGTGAGGTCATCGGCCTTATGGTCGTCTTTGTCTTCATCTTCGTCTGTCCTACGTAGGTCTTCACTAATTTTCACATCCTTAACCTTGCCTTTTGAAGCATCAACTTCAGAAGGTATAGTCATGGCTTGCTTCTTAAAGCAAGCAAGCATGGTATCCATGTCGGAGAGCTTAGCCACTTGTTCAGCTAGGTTAGCTTGAATGGAGGTATCATCAGACATCTTCAGAGACGCGACTGTAGGAACCATCAAATTATCGCCTGGAGTTTCATCGGAGGTTTGGTAACCCTGGCGAGTCTTCACCATCCACAAGACAGGATAGTTGCTTTGATACCAACTTGATCTGATTAAGGGCTAGATCGGGTTTTGATCTAGCTTCGACCAGATGCTGCTTTGCTCTGATTGTAGTATAGACGGGCTTTGTCGACACTCGATCAGATGATAATATGTGGAATAACGGGATCTTACTCATAATTACTGAAACCCAAGTTGATTGAAAAAAATTTTCAAAAGATGGCATGCTCTTTATTTCAAAGAGGGATCTTGTACACGTCGAACGTTAAGATGCACTCACCTACATCGATGAACTAGTGTCTAAGACATAAATAAGTTCAATGACTCTTCGATGATCTAAACTAATACTATTACAAAGTATTTATAGTCTAACAGTATGAATACGTATCAGAATCAATAACCTAAACATATTAAACTTCGACACTAACTAAACCTAACAGATAAGACTTAGTTATATGTATATGAATCGGAATATAATCCCAACCAGAGATCGGATCCTTGTCACAAACCCTTTCCAAGGTCGCAAACCCTTCCAAGGTGAAGCTTTTCCAAACACGAATAGGTCTAGGTCGTGAAGCCTTTGCGAACTCAACCTGAAAGATCCGAAGATCCTCCCGGATCATGGATTGTTAGAAATCATTAGTAGAAACAACATGATTTTTTATAATAGTTCCGAATATATTAACCATTAGAAGAAATATATATGTACTAACGGTTGTATTTTGGGAATCATTAGAATAGATTTGATTTTATTCTAACAGTTTTTAATAAATAACCATTAGAAGAAATATACTTATAGTTATGCATCTTATTTGGGACCCGTTAGAGTAGATTTTTTTTCTTCTAACAGATAGATTTACAAAACTGTTAGAAAAATTGTGCTATCTTCTAACTGTTTTAGTGATGCAAACAGTTAGTAAATGTTCAACTAAAAGTCAAACCCACTCGACCATTGTGGCTTCGTTCTGTTCCACGCTCTCTTTCTCTCTCTCTCTCTCTCTCTCTCTCTCTCTCTCTCTGTTTCCTTCTGTTCCACGCTCCAAGGCCCAAGCTAGCATGATCAAGGAATTAAGCTGGAAGGAAGTTTGATCCCTCTCTCTAATGAAAGCTTCTCATCACCTCTCCCTCTCTCCCTCTCCCTCTCTCTCTCTACTTGCAAGCTAGCTGTAGCTCCAAACTAGGAAGCTTGCTAGGTAGCTAGCTCTTACAAATGCATCATGATTTATGAGCTCACTAGCTTGTATTGTGTAGTTAGGTTAGTACTTCATCAAGTTAGGGTTTCATATATCAGTTGTAAGTAGCTGTATATATATATATCTTAATTGGCCAAGTTAATGTCATGCATGCCTAATCCATATTAGTTTTTGCAATTTATCTATTTTGTGGATTGTAGATGGACCGGGAATATTGGATGTATGAAATAAAACATACTACTCTTGAGTATTTGGAGGGTGTTAATGGGTTTATTAAATTTGCTGAGCAAGAAAAGGCAAAAAAGGGAGAAAAATATATGCATTGTCTTTGTAAAGATTGTATGAACTTAAAGATGTTTAGCAACTCTAATCGGATTAAGAGCCATTTGATTCATTGTGGGTTTAATGCACAAGATACCCGTTGGATATGGCACGCTAAAGATCTTGAGGAAACAAGGACCAGTACCAATCAGCAGGCATGCCCTAGTGTGGATTGCAGTAATGATGATTATTAGAGTTTTGATAATGACCATTCTGATGTTACGTGATGTAGAAGAAGAGTACAGTGAAAAAGACTTTGGTAAATTTGAGAAATTGATTGCTGATTCTAAGAAGCCTCTATTCCCTGGATGTGCAAAATTTAACAAGCTATCTTCTGTGCTGAGATTATATAACTTGAAGGCAAGGAACGGTTAGAGCGATAAGAGTTTCACGATACTATTAGATCTTCTAGCGGACATGCTTCCATAGGGAAATGAGTTTCCAAGATTAGTTTACCAAGCCAAAAAATTGTTGTGTCCATCGGGAATGGAAATCGAAAGAATACACGCATGCCCGAATGATTGTGTTGTACCATAATGAGTATGAGGATTTGCATGTTTGTCCAAGATGCAGTTCATCGCAGTACAAGCGTAGGGACCGAATTGATAGTGAATGTGACGAGGTAAAGGAAGGACCTCCGGCCAAAACTGTGTGGTACTTGCTTGTGATCTCTAGATTGAAATGGCTATTTGCAAATCCGCAAGGTGCGAAGTACTTGCGTTGGCATGCTGAAGGCTGGAAACAAGACAGAAATCTGAGACACCCAGCTGATTCTATTCAATGGAGAAACATTAGCAGAGCATTTGATGAGTTTGGTGGCGAAGTTAGGAACATAAGGTTCGGGTTGAGTACAGATGGTATGAATCCACACAGATATATGAGCAGTCGGCATAGCACTTGGCCGGTTCTTTTATCCATCTACAATCTTCCTCCTTGGATATGTATGAAGCGCAAGTACATCATGATGTCATTACTAATCTCAGGACCCAAACAGCCTGGAAATGAGATTGATGTGTTTCTAGCACCATTAATCGAGGATTTATAGAAATTGGGGGGCGAAGGGGTGCAGGTGTGGGATGCATATAAGCAAGAGAATTTCATCTTGCGGGCTTTGATATTTTGAACCATAAATGAGTTCCCAGCCTACGGAAATTGGTCGTGCTATAATATGAAAGGAGGCAAGGCTTGCCCTATTTGCCTAGATGAAAATAAGAGCATGTGGTTACGGAACTACAAAAAAGCAGTGTACATGGGTCACCGCAGGTTTCTTCCGATGCATCACGCCTCCCGTAAGAAGAAGAAATCATTTAACAGGAAGTGTGAGAAAGGATCATCCCCAGTGTTTTTGACCGGTAAGGAGCTTTACTTGCACGTGAAGGATATCAAAGTTGAGTTCGGTAAATGTTCAAAACCTTCAAAAAAATGTTTGGGAGAAGAGATCGATTCTTTGGTATCTATCATACTGGGAGCACTTAATAGTTCAACATTGCATGGATGTCATGCATGTAAAGAAAAATGTTTGTGATAGTTTGGTTGGTTTGTTGTTGAACACTCTAGGAATGACAAAAGATGGTATCAAAGTTCACCGTGACATGGTGGAAATGGGGATAAGGATTGAGCTTGCACCATTGAAGAGGGGAAAGCATACATATCTCCCCACGGCCTGCTATACTTTGTCAAAAAGTGAAAAAAATAACTCTGTCAGTGCCTGTACGGTGTTAAAGTTCCATGTGGGAATTCTAAAAACTTGTGACCATGAAGGACTTCAAACTGGTTGGTATGAAGTCCCATGATTGTCATGTGCTGATGTCACAAATACTTCCCATTTCGATCAGAGGTATTCTCCTAGTTAAGGTTAGAGAGACAATCATAGAGCTATGTTATTTCTTCAATGCAATATCTTGTAAGGTAAGTGTAGTCCTACTAAGTTAATTAGCTCCATTCATGGAACTTAATTGCCAAATTTCTCTGATATGAATATTTTCTGCAACTGTGACTTTGCAGGTAATTGATTCGGATGGACTTGACAATTTGCAACGTGGTGTGACTACAACTCACTAGTACAGAAATGCAGTCTTCTATCGGTAAAAAAAACCCTTCTACTATCGGTTTTTATACCGATAGAGATAGACACGATAGAACAAGACTGGACATTTTCTATCGGTAAATAACCGACAGAAGAAGTTCACTATTCTATCGGCATATTATGAATCTACCGATAGAAAACCCGTCGTATTCTTACGTCCAGCAGTTCGAAAAGTACCACTATTCTAACGGTTAACTACAAGATTACCGACAGAAAAAAGCTTAGTACTCTATCGGCATATTAGGAGTGTACCGATAGAAAACTCGTTGCTAGCGGATTGAAAAGTACCACTATTCTAACGGTTAACTACAAGATTACTGACAGAAAAAAGCTTAGTACTCTATCGGCATATTAGGAGTATACCGATAGAAAACTCGTCGCTAGCGGATTGAAAAGTACCACTATTCTAACGGCTAATTATAAGTTTACCGACAGGAAAACTCATACTATTCTATCGGCATCTTACAAGTTTACCGATAGAAAACTCGTCAATAGCGATTGAAAAGTACCACTATTCTAACGGTTAACTACAAGATTACCGACAGAAAAAAGCTTAGTACTCTATCGGATATGTATGAGTTCACCTGCAGGAAAGGTCAAACTCTTCTAACGGTTAATTTTGATTGTACCGATAGAAAAAAGGACAGTAGTCTCTCGGTTGTTGATGAATTTACCGATAGAGCAATCACATATACAGTACTTTATTTGCATCACAATACAGTACATTCACATATACAGTACAGATGCAATACAGTATAGATTGGATACACAATACAGTACAGATGCAAGGTAAATTCACAGAACAAATTCACACATTAGGCAGTTATTCACATTTATTCACATATATATGGACAAATACAGATTGCAATCCAATGTGGACATTTATTCACATATATATATTTATTCACATGTATATGAACAGTCTATGCAGAGTACACCAAAAGGAGAAAATTGTCATGCTGGATGGTTGGGTGCTACTTCCTCCATGACATATTGTGCCCAGATTTGTCGAAGATATATAATCTTTGCATTTTCATATTGGTCTTTCGACATGGCGATCTGCAAGCATGTGTGCATACTGAGTAACTAACTTCGATCCTAATTTAGAATGTGACACCCATTTTTGAAATTTGAGTTAGCTATCGATGCTTACCTGGGGGAATCGGGAAAAGTTTGTCTGCACTAGGTCGTACATGTAGCGCAGCACATAAAACCCGCATTCCCACGATTGCGGCTGCTGATGGCACTGAGATAATTGCATATGCGAATACATGTTAGCTATATATTGTTTCCATAAACTAATTAAGCATAAACAAAAAGTCTCGTGAGTACCTCATATTCTTTCCAAGCTAGTAGGGAGCCCTGCGGTGCGGCATGCCTCCCTCCAGCGGACACATATTTATCAAAAGCCCTGCATTTCAGTTAGTATTGCCGGTTAATGTATTATCATTAGCTAGTGAGGTCAAAATTTAAATCAAACATATAAGTTACTTACGCCCCCATATTCCCCTTGAGCACATATTCCATCGATAATCTGTCACGCATCGAATCGAGGTAGTACACCTCGTTCCTCGGCGGACAGATCACGATGAGGATCCAGTGGCCCCTGCATTGTACGTAAAAGAGGACCGCTAGCTCAAAGTACATCTCAGGTGTAACATACAAGATTGAGTTAAATTAGTACGAAATGCACTAACCTTTGGTGGTACGGCACCAGAATGAAGTCCCTGTCCTGCTGCGCCATCAGCGCGCTGGATATGTACTGCTCAGCGTGCGCGGCGTCCTGCTCTAGCATCGTGAGGCTTATTTTCTCTGGGTCGAGGAAACCCACCTTGTCACACGCAGCCTCCGATGCTAGCCTGTACATGCACCTGCATGCGAAGGACGAGATTAATATTAATTTCACAGAAAGTTACTCAGTATTCAAATGAACTGCAACATTAATGCAGAGTTAGCAAACAGAGTTAGAAAACAGCAATACATAGCATCAGCAAACTCACAGGACTCTAGTCCGTATGATGGACATATCGAGCTCCCGCCAGTTGTAGAGGTCGAACAGATCCTCGTGTGCCACGGATATAGTCCCGGGCTCACGGTGGAACTGCCCAGGCCTGTAGGGAACTAAGAAGTTCAGGCTGCGCCGAGCTCGATGTAGGTACCAGTCGTGGAGGTCTCTGGTTGATCGATCCAATTTCCGCAAAGATGCCTCCGACAGGAGTGGGAGCGCGTTCGTGAACGTCCGCGGCAGTCCCTGTCGCCCTTTGCCCTTGCCTTTGCCGCCCTTGCCTTTTGCCGGGGACTGAGCGCGTACCTTCGAAGGCAAGGGCGAGGTGATGGCGGCTTTCTTCCGAGGTGGAGGCGTGGAATGCGCTGGGTGGGGTCGAGGCCGTCTTTGATGTGTCCAGGTTCGCACGAGATCGGCCCTCATGCCCCGAGCTGGGGGCGCAGTCCCCTGGTAGCCCCGCGGCAGGCCACTTCAATTAATGAGCACGTATGTTAGATTATGCAAGTTGAGTGTACTGAGTAGGATGTAATCTAAAATGTGTAGGATTTACCGGTTGTATTACAAGACACTTCTTGGGCCACTGTACGTAGGAGCCCACTGCCTCGGCAAGTGTCTGCAGTTCCTCTGTTGGGACTGGCAACGGAGAATCGTTGTAGCCCGGCATGGCCATGTCCACCTGTACCTTTGCGAAACCCAACCGCAGAGGTACACAGTGGACCCGGACATCCGGCCCAGACGGATATACGAAGCCGTGTCCAACCACTTCCTGCCCGGCGCCTACGTGATTCTGTAGGATGCAGCCCTCCGGCCCCTGCAAATTTGTAACAATTAAAATAGGTTAGCGAAATAACTCTAACAGAATGGGAGTGGCATCAACTTAAGTGCACAGATGAAGGCTTGCAGTACCTCAAGTAGATCCACTGGATCCGCGAGTACCTTCGAAGCGCAACTGCTTATCCGACCCCGCGGGGTACCGTCGTCCTGGGGATCCGCATCTAAACTCTTGGCCAGCAATGTTTCTCTCAACCGTGCAAACTCTTCCCTCATTTGTGCGACCTCGGTCTGCACCTCAGACTGTACCTCAGCCCGTATCTCAGCCCGCATCTCCGCCCGTATCTCCTCCCGTACCTCAGCCCGTATCTTATCGGAGAGGTCAGCTTCCTTTTCCTTCCAGGTGCGGGCCTTCTTCCTCGGTGGAGCCGGATCTACGAAACCGGCCTTCCACGACACAATGGCTCCCACGGCCCGTGTCCGCCCGGGATGCTCCTTATTTCCTAGAGCTCGGGTGAGGATGTCGTTCTCCCTCTGCGGGGTAAACAATCCCTCCGCTGCGTCCTTCTCAAAAGAGATCTGTTACATTTGAAGGTACCTTGTGAGACAAATTGCCTTATATACACTTGTGCGCACACAGTTTACGAGGTTAGCCAACTTACAATTCGCCTCACAACGTCGGCGTCCCCAGGGGTTGCGAACTGCACAGACCCCGTGGACGACACGGACCCCCTCCCCCTCCACCATCGCTTGCACCTCTCATCCCTGATCTCGGAGAGCGGCAACTCAGGGGTGTCCATGACAGGATTTTGTTCGTCTTCCTTCTTCCACTGTTCCTCCTTCCCCGCATAGCCCCGGGATCCGAGCCGATGCGGGTGGTCGTTCCTCTTCTGGATCGCCCTATTCTTCTCGCTAAGGGCCTTGAACTCCTCAGTCCCCTTCTGCTTGGTGAATTCCTCCCATACCTCCTCCGATATGAAGGGGTACTTCTCGCAAGGAGATTTCCCCGCAGCTAGGAAGTTACTGACGAGCCAGCTCTTAAAGGTTTTCCATGTTCCGTTCATGTCCTTCAAGCAGGCAGTCCTAGGTGTATCGTCGGGGATGTTCCACTTAGCCTGTTTCCGAAAAATGCATACAATTAATCACGAGTTAGTTAAACTTTAGTATAAGCCAAGAGAACGTGATTACGAAAGAGTTCGGCGATTTCAGTTCATTTAACCTTCACTTCCGCCCACAACCTATCCCTCTCGTCCGCCGTCACGTCCTTCCAGCTCTGGACGGTGATCTTCACCCTTTCTTTCGCCAACAGCCCAACGTAGGCCGCGTACCTCCCAGCATTCTTTCCAATCGGCCTCCCAAATTGGTTGAACTCACAAGAAAGATCAGTGCGTTTGGCCAAACGCCCCAACGTCGTCGCGCCTCGCCCCACCCTCTTGCGCTGGGATGTAACAGCCCCATCTTCAGTAGTTACGATGGGGTTGGCCCTAGTCGAACCACTAGTACCATCCGATGAAGACGACGACATGTCTTCCCCTACAAAACCTTCAACAAACCATATATATGGCAATTAATTCGCCTTGGACTTCCATAACTCAGCCCAGGACTGGAGACTAACTAGGGCGGCAAAAGGGAAAATAATACAAAAAGAAAGACATGCATAAATTACTTACTGAACTCTTCAGAAATATTTTCTATCGGTAAACACATGAGCTGCCGATAGACCATAACAATTACCTCCACACAAGACAATTTTTCTATCGGCAAACACGTGAGATACCGATAGAACATAACAATGTTCTCTACATATGGAATTTTGTTGACAAGCCACCATTCACTGTCATCACATAACATTCTCGATGATTTGCTACACTAATATTCATGGGCCAGCATTATTATTTCACACGTAAATATGCACACAAGCATCTAAGTGCTACTGTGCATAATCTTTAGCCTAGCCTGTATGTGAGTCATCAGGACTTCACAGCTATTAGGTTGGGAAAAGTCATGTATATAGGCATTTGAAACATATACATCGAAGACCCATTCACATTGCCATATATTCATACGAAGTGAGTAAAAATTCCCAACCAAACTAGTACATTGCATGGCTCATGTCCTTCCAGATCCAAATTAAGTTTTACTACTTGTGCAGAAAATTTTCTATCGGAAAACACATGAGCTGCCGATAGAATATGTGTAAGAACACCTCCAACATATAATCTGCATTACATGGCAGTTGGATACAATTGATCACACATACAGCAGTATAGAGAAGTTAAAATCTCAAAACAGGTTCATTACAGCACTGGAACATATTATGTAAACCCTAATTAAAATCAACATTGCCTGCGGAATGTACATAAGCCAACACAATAGGGAACCCTAGTGTAATTGCAAAACTCCAAGAATTAGTACGTGCAAAACACTAGGATCAAATAAAGAAGATGCTGGAAATAGAACGACGAATTAGGGTATTTACGGCGGCGATCAGTTCTGGTGATGCAGAGGCGGTGTAGAACGCAGCAGCGGCGGGCGAAGGACGAAAATAAGAACCGGTGGCAGTGACGAACCAGTGTCCAGCCGGCGATCGTCGTGTGGGAGAGAGGAAGTGAGTGCTCACGGCGGAGGTTGGGGTTTTCTTCGCTCTCGAAGAGACGCAGTGCTCTAAGGTGGAACTGTTCTAGTGGAGGGAAACTAAAGGGCCGTGTACGAGAAATAAAGTAGCGGAGGAACTTTTCTATCGGTATAACAAAATGATACCGATAGACTTATGTAATTTTCTATCGAAACAACAAAATAATACCGATAGAAAAAGTAAATTTCCCGGAAAAATATTCGAATTAGTGATTGCATTTTTCTATCGGTATAAACAATAAAATCCCGTGAGACCAATTTTCCACAGAAAATTTTTTTAAAGTGCTTGAGATTGGGTGCCATTTTTCTATCGGTAAAAACAACTAAATACCGTGAGAGTAATGAAAAGGTACCCTTTTCTATCGGTATAAACAAAAAAATCCCGTGAGCCCAATTTTCCCCAGAAAATTTTTTTGATTAAGTGCTTGAGATTTGTGTGCACTTTTTCTATCGGTAAAAACAACAAAATACCGTCAGAGTTATGAAAAGGTACACAATTTAACATCAAACAGACCGTGGTTGAAAGCTGCAGAATGTTAAAGAAAGAGGGAAGATAGCCGGAAAATTGGAAAATTGACATAAAAAGAAATTGTTCATTCATTGTTGTTTTATCACTTACATAAAAAATAAAACCCAAAATGCTAGGTCAAGGGGTGGTCTTAGCCCTGGCTGCATGTAGAATAGAGTCAGTTAGACTTGCAGCCAGGACGCAGGACTCCTCTAGCGACAAGTTGTCCCTAGGATCAACTACTACCGCGTCAAGAAGGCCTGCGACCTCCGTCAGCTTCGCTATGGTATCCTTCATAGTCAAACCGCAGCCAGCGATGGTCATATCCGCGGCTTTCTTCTCCTCGCGAAGACGCCTCGTCCTCGCCCTAGCATTGTCACCATCCGTCTTCATGCGCTTAATGCGCTGGAAGAGATCGTCAAGGTCAAGCCGTAGCTGAGTGTGCTTGTCTGTAAGGAGCTTGTGCTCCTCCTGGAGGGCCCTCAGGTCAGCCTTCACTTTGGCAGTGTCTTCCACGGCTACCATTCCCTGTGCAAATCAACAGGTCAAGAATGAACTGAACATGGATTAACAATACAGGGGTAAACCGAGGAGATTTAGAGTTCTTACCGGGGAGGCCGTGGATGGCGATCCCATGGAGGTTGCCATTGTGAAAGAGAAGATGAGGAGTCCAACCGTTCGAGAATTAGAAAAACAACAAAATACCGCGACGCATGGCGAGGTACTTATAGAGTTTCCAAGGCGACGCATGGCGACACGGTTGAGAATTCGAAGCGGCAGAGTATTCTTCTATCGGTAAAAGCAGGAAAAAACCGTCAGACAACAAATACCGTGAGACAAATGAATTTATTCTAACGGTAAAATAGAACAATACCGATAGAAAACGTTTTGAAGTGCCTGAGAGAAGATGTCCTTCTCTATCGGTATAAATAACAAAATACCGTCAGAAAAAAGGGATTTTTGAAGAGGCTGCGATGAGATTTTTGCAAGTGCTATTTGAAGGGAAGAATTAAATATTTACAGGATAAAGGTACTGTACATGTTAGAACTCATGCTGTGGAGTAAAATTGAGATGTATTAATGCTGTGAACTAGCTTATCATTAAATTCTAAAGAAAAATGTACTGCCTGATGTATTAATGATAAGTTCCTCACCTTGCTGCAGAACTTGTGGGCTGTTTGCTTGGCATTTATCCCTGAAATAGAAATTAATCATCAATGGTTCTCAACCCATAATCCTTCTTCGTGGTCATCTCGCAGATACGTTGTTTCGTCGATATCTTCAGTACGGATAGATTGAATGTCCTCTAAAAATGGAGGTATTTCATCGAATTGGTTATACTCCTCTTCGTCGACAACATCTTCGACCCCAACAATACGTCTCCTGCTGTGGAGGACAACATGCAAGTTTGGATTGGCCGGGTCAACGATGTAGAATACCTGTGTGGCTTGCTTTGCAAGTATGAATGGATCGTCTTGGTGTCCGACTCTACCAAGATTGACGAGAGTAAACCCGTAACTGTCAACTTGAACACCTCGAGGGATTTCGACCCATTGGCATCGAAACAGGGGAATCTTAAGTAATCCGTAATCGAGCTCCCATATTTCGTCAATAACACCGTAATATGAGTTCAGCGCCCTTACTGACCTGGCATCCTCGGAAATAGCAAACAGTGTCACTCCGCTACATTGCGTGCTACTCTTGGCGTCTTGAGCTCTTGTGTAAAATGAATACCCATTGATGTCGTACCCCTGCCAAGTCCCTACAGTGAATCTTGGGCCTCTAGCCAACCATGTCACAGTTTCACTTACGGAGCCCTCGGCAGCTCGCGTGACTCTTTCTTGGATCCACTCAGCAAATTTCCTGTTATGTTCTCTGCTTACCCAAACGTCTGACTTCGAAGGATTCTGTGACCGTAACATTACCTTGTGCTCGTGTATGTATGGCTCGACCTCCGTCATGTGTTGTAAGACCCAAAAATGTGATTTTGCGTACACATCACGAGCGGGGACGATAGCTTTGAATCCAATCGTTCCAATTCCCTCAAGCCTACCCTCGTGTCGGGACCTAGGAACACCAATTGGGTCAACCCCGGCCATATAATCTGTGCAAAATTCAATCACCTCCTCGGCGGCATAACCTTCCATGATACTCCCCTCGGGTCGACGACGAGTCCTTATGTATCCCTTCAATACACCCATAAATCTCTCAAATGGATACATGTAGCGCAGGCACACAGGTCCACAAAACTTAATTTCTCTGATAAGGTGAACAATCAGACGGACCATAACATCAAAAAAGGATGGAGGGAAATACATCTCGAGCTGACAAAGAGTTGTAACCACGTCGCGTTGCAAAGCGTCCAGTCCATCGGGATCAATTACCTACGAGGACACAGTTGCGCCAAATATTTATATCAGAAAAATCTTCTCATTAAGCTCCACAAATGGAGGTAGTGAACTTATAGTACGAGTGCACGTACTTACCTTGGAAGATATTGCGTTGAAGAAATAACATAGGTTTGTGATTGTCTCTCTGACTTTAACTGGGAGAATGCCTCTGATAGCAATGGGAAGCATCTGTGACATCAAGACATGACAGTCGTGGGACTTCATGCCAACCAGTCTTAGGTCCTTCATAGACACAAGTTTTTTCAAGTTCGCGGAGTACCCACATGGAACTTTAACACCGTGCAGGCACCGACAGAGTTCTATTTTTTCGCTCTTGGACAACGTGTAGCAGGCCGGGGGGAGGTATGTACGCTTTCCATTCTCTAAAGGTGCAAGCTCAGTCCTTATCCCCATTTCCACCATGTCACGACGAGCTTTCACACCATCCTTTGTCTTTCCCGGAATGTTCAACAACAAACCAATCAAACTATCACAGACATTTTTCTCTACATGCATGACGTCAATGCAATGTCGAACTTGTAAGTGCTCCCAGTACGGTAGATCCCAGAGAATCGATCTCTTCTTCCAAACATTTTTTTCTCGAGGTTTAGAATGCTTACCGAACTCAACTTTGATGTCGTTCACGCGTGAGTAAATCTCCTTACCGGTCAGAAACACTGGAGCTGATCCCTTCTCAGGCTTCCCGTTAAATGATTTCCTCTTCTTACGGTACGTGTGATGCACCGGAAGAAACCTGCGGTGACCCATGTACACTGTTTTCCGGCAGTTTCGCAGCCAGATGCTCTCAGTTTCATCTAGGCAAATAGGGCAAGCCTTGGCTCCTTTCGTACTATACCCCGACAAATTGCCGTAGGCAGGAAAATCATTTATGGTGCAAAATATCAGGGCCTGCAAGATGAAATTCTCTTTCTTGTATGCATCCCACACCTGCACACCCTCGCTCCACAATTTCTGTAAGTCCTCGATTAAAGGTGCTAGAAACACGTCAATATCATTTCCGGGTTGTCTGGGTCCTGAGATTAGTAACGCCATCATGATGTACTTGCGCTTCATGCATAACCAAGGAGGAAGATTGTAGATGCATAAAAGAACCGGCCAAGTGCTGTGCCGGCTGCTCATATTACCATGTGGGTTCATACCATCTGTACTCAGCCCGAACCTTACATTCCTAAGTTCGCCGCCGAACTCAGCAAATGTTCTGTTGATGTTTCTCCATTGAATAGAATCAGCTGGGTGTCTCAGTTTTCCGTCTTGTTTCCGGGCTTCAGCATGCCAACGCAAGTGCTTCGCGACTTTCGGATTTGCAAACAGCCGCTTCAATCTAGGTATCACAGGCAAGTACCACACAGTTTTTGCCGGGGGCCCTTTCCTTACCTCGTGACGTTCACTGTCAATCCGGTCCCTACGCGTATACCTCGATGCGCTGCATCTTGGACAAACATGCAAACTGGAGTACTCGTTACAGTACAACACACAATCATTTGGGCATGCGTGTATTCTTTCGATTTCCATTCCCAACGGACACAGCAGTTTTTTGGCTTGGTAAGTAGATCTTGGCAACTCATTTCCCTCTGAAAGCATGTCCGCTAGAAGATCTAATAGTGCCGTGAAACTCTTATCACTCCAACCGTTTCCTGCCTTCAAGTTATATAATCTCAGCACAGAAGACAGTTTTGTAAATGTTGCACATCCAGGGAACAGAGGCTTCTCAGAGTCAGCAATCAGTTTCTCAAATTCACAGAAGTCATTTTCGTTGTAATCTTCCTCTACATCACGTAACATCTCATCTAGATTGTCATCATCATCATCTACGTGCACATCGGAATTAACATTACCAAAATTGGGATGATCATCGATATTATTGCAATCCACATCCGAGTCGTGCTGATTGGTAGTAGTGGTGCTTGTTTCCTCAAGATCTTCGCCATTCCATATCCAACGGGTGTATCACGCGTTAAAACCACGACGAATCAAATGACTCTTAATTTGATCAGAGTTGCTAAACCTCTTCAAGTTCATACAATCTGTACAAGGACAGAGCATATTTTTCTCTCCCTTCCTCTCCTTTTGTTGCTCAGCAAATTTAATAAACTCATTCACACCATCCAAATATTCAAGAGTAGTACGTTTTATTCCATACATTCAATATTTCCTGTCCATCTACAATTAACAAAATTTAACGAGTAAGCCATGCATGAAACCTGCCCGATTAAGTTATGTATATGTACATGTACAGCCTCTTACAACAGATACATGTGTTGAACCCTAGCCTGACGAAATTAACGCTAATTAACCTAGCTAACTACACAATACAAGCTAGTTAGCTCCTAAAACATGACGCATTTCCAGCTACCAAGCTCCCAAGCTTAGAGCTACAAACTTGGAACTACACAATACAGCTAGCTTGCAAGTAGAGAGGAAGGGAGATCTAGAGGGAGAGAGAGATAGGTGTCGACGATTAAGCATACCTTAAAGAGAGGGGCGCAATCAACTTCCCTCCAGCCTGCGCTGATCACCCTAGCAGTGTAGCTGGAACTTTCGTCACAAACAGAGGGACACAGAGTGCAACAGAACAAATTAAAGAGCAGCTCAGCAATGGTCGACTGGGGTTTTCCTTATAATGGACATTTTTCTAATGGTAAATACATGAAATAACCGTCAGACTAACTTAGGTAATTTGCCGCTCACATATTCTATCGGTAAAAACACACACATACCGTTAGAGAATATACATTACTGAGCAAATATATGTATTTTTCTATCGGTAAATATGTGCATTTACCGTTAGAATATGCATGACTAAACAAATATATGTGCTTCCTATCGGTAAATATGTGTATTTACCGTTAGAATATGCATGACTGAACAAATATATGTATTTTTCTATCGGTAAATATGTACATTTACCGTTAGAATATGCATGACTAAACAAATATATGTGTTTCCTATCGGTAAATATGTGTATTTACCGTTAGAATATGCATGACTGAACAAATATATGTATTTTTCTATCGGTAAATATGTGCATTTCCGTTAGAATATGCGTGACTGAACAAATATATGTGCTTCCTATCGGTAAATATGTGTATTTACCGTTAGAATATGCATGACTGAACAAATATATATGTTTTCCTATCGGTAAATATGTGTACTTACCGTTAGAGGAGGTACTGTTACCAAACTGGGACAAACATGCACATGCCATTTCTCACATTCAAGGAATCATATCAATGTAACATCAAACAGATCTTACATCAAACGGATCTTAACTAGAAGATAAAGCAATATATTTCAAGAAATGCTAATTTGTGGATTAACTAGGAGACACAAAAATACTTTTCGTAGGTAGTTGGGACTTCATCTTGCCAAAGAAATTACACATGCCAGTTCACAAATTCAGGTACAAACATACACATGCCAGTTCACCAATACAAATTCAGGTACAAACATACACATGCCAGTTCACAAATTGAAGTGCATGTCTGAAACAGCAGTACAAATACACACCTACCTACCAATACAATTAAATACACAAATGCTCCCTGCACATTCAAGTTCATGTCCCAATTAGCAATACATGATACACAAATATACAACAATATACAAATACAACAATTCACACATTCGATGTATATTACAAAAGCCACGTCTGAAATTAACAACAGATCACGACGAGGACCCAGTGGCCCATACATGCATTTTACATAAAAGGGAACCTTTGCAGGTTGCCACAATGCAACTACCGACTACAAGTTAGACCTGATACATCACAAATCCATTCATCCAAAACAGCAAATGTCTGAACCACATTGGACTTAACCATAGGAGTTCAGTTCGAAGACGCCCGAGGAGCTGGAACTGCCGTCGACATACATTTGTACGTAATGGTGATTTCCTCGGACTCAAACTCGATCAACTCAACTCAACTCAACTCAACTCCATTAACAAAAAGAACCTACCTTCCAAGATGTTGTTCTGTGTAGTGATGGTGTAGAATGGCTGTGCAAATAACAACAATTCTTCTTCTCCAAGCAGGTAAGCATCTGGCCACAAGCTGGTGCATGCAAAAACATGTAAGATGCTTTCTATAGGTCCTGATTTGAGAAACACGCCGGGCTTAAGCATCTTCTCGACCGAGCCAACCAAGATCTCGCCCTTCACGTCCTTCCAGCTCTCGACGGTGATCTTCACCTTTTCTTTCGCCAACAAGCCAACGTAGGCAGCGTACTGCGATGAAGAACCGTGAAATACGTTGCCCCTCACGACCATCATCCAAGGACCTGAACAGATCATAATCATATTGAAAAGAAGACACATCAAAATGAAGGATACAAAAAAAGCAGAATTATTGCCATAATCGGATTAGAATAATCTAACAATATTGCAGAAATTTTACGTACCTTCCTTGGGATGCCGACGTCTAGAGGGCGTCGATGGAGGTGCGGAGGTGCAGCGGTCCCCTGTAGAGGTGCGCCGGCCGTCCATGGAGCTTACGGGTTAGGACTACGAGCCCAGATGAACTGTGAGAATGAAAGAGACATACCCGTGTATTTATACAATTATATATTTTCTATCGGTAAGAAAACAGAATACCGTTAGTAATAAAAACATCTGTAGAAGCCGAATGGTTCTATCGGCACAACAAATATTACCGATAGGAATTTTTGTACATACTCTATCGGTCTGTACGTACACTACCGATAGAATATTACTAGTGTAGAAGGCCAACAGTTCTAAGATATTTTGTGCAATATTCTACCGGTATAAACATGCATTACCGATAGAATAAAACTATTAGAAGACGAACAGTTCTAAGCAAATTTCTATATATTCTAACGGTAAAAGAATCCATTACCGATAGAATAAAAATATTTGTAGAAGGTCAACTATTCTATCGGCGAACTACATATTGCCGATAGGAACTTTTAATATATTCTGTCGGTATATTCATACAGTAGCGATAGGATAAGTCTAGTTGTTGAAGTCGACCAGTCCTATCGGCGCACAACATTCTTCCGTCAGTACTTATGCATCTCTTCTAACGGCAAATATGTTCATCACCGCTAGAGTAAATCATACTATTTATTCTATCGGTAAGTTTCTTAGAAACCGATAGGGAAAATACATCCGTTGGGCTTTTTTGCCCGCGAGGCACATTTTCTATCGGTTTTGTGCTGTTTCGCTAATAACCGATAGAAGATAGGGGTTAGTAGACTGCATTTCTGTACTAGTGTCAGTAGGTTCCTTCAAACATTTCCAGAGCTGAGAGACATGAAACACATCATGCACTCCTGCTAATCCCACAGGTAATTCCAATTTATATGATACTTCTCCCTTTCTCTTGATTATCTTAAATGGTCCAATGTATCTTGGGGATAACTTTCCTTTCACTTGGAATCTTTGTAATCTTTTGAATGGTGTAACCTTGAGATACACAAAATCTCCTGGTTCAAAAGATAATTCTCTTCGTCGTTTATCTGCATAGCTCTTTTGTCGTGATTGTGCTGTTTTCAGCCTTTCTCGGATGAGTCTGACATGAGCTTCTGCTTCTTCTACTATCTCTGGTCCTATGACCTTTCGTTCTCCTGGCTCATTCCAATGTAATGGTGTTCTGCATTTACGTCCATATAAAGCTTCAAATGGTGCCATCTGTATACTAGCTTGATAACTGTTATTATATGTAAATTCTGCAAATGTTAAACATTTGTCCCATGATGTTCCATAATCTAGTATACAAGCTCTTAGAAGATCCTCTAGGATTTGGTTGACTCTTTCTGTCTGTCCTCCCGTTTGTGGATGATATGCAGTACTGAAGTCCAACTGGGTTCCTAGGGTTTCATGCAGTCTATTCCAAAATTTGGAGGTAAACTGTGTTCCACGATCTGAGACTATCTTCTTAGGAATACCATGCAATGCCACTATTCTTTGCATGTATAACTCTGCTAATTTACTGCCATCATAAATCTTTTTGACTGGTATGAAATGAGCTACTTTAGTAAGTCTGTCCACAATAACCCATATGGAATCATATCCTCCAAGAGTTTTAGGTAATCCTGTAATGAAATCCATACCAATTTCTTCCCATTTCCATAATGGTATTGGTAGAGGTTGTAGCTTTCCTACTATTTTCTGGTGTTCTGCTTTAACTCGTCGACATGTATCACAGTTTGCAATATACTCTGCAATATCTCTCTTCATATTATCCCACCAGAATCTAGTCTTCAAATCTTGATACATCTTTGTGTTACCAGGGTGTATTGAGTATGGAGTTTTATGTGCTTCATGGAGAATTATTTCCTTAAGATCTGCGTTTTGAGGTACACAGATTCTTTCTCGATACCATACAATCCCTTGGTTATTTTCAGTAAAGCCTTGAGCCTTTCCTAACTTGATTCGACTCTTGATTTTACAAATTTCTTCATCTTCCTTCTGGGCATTTCCTATCTGTTCTTCAAGTTGAGATTTTATTGTTAAAGTAGCTACCGTTCCCTGCGGTACTATTTCCACTTGATGATTCTGCAACTCTTGTTGTAGATAAGGGTTCTTCAACATAACCATTCCTTGTAGGTTGTAAACTTTTCTGCTTAGGGCATCAGCCACTACATTAGCTTTCCCTGGATGGTACTGAATACTAAGATCATAATCTTTGATCAATTCCAGCCATCGGCGTTGACGCATGTTGAGCTCCGTCTGTGTGAAAATATACTTGAGGCTTTTATGATCTGTAAAGATCTCACACTTACGCCCAATGAGGTAATGCCGCCATATCTTTAAAGCATGCACTACTGCTGCTAACTCCAAATCATGGGTTGGATAATTTTCCTCATGTGGTCTCCATTGACGTGAAGCATAAGCCACTACTTTACCTTGCTGCATTAACACACAGCCTATTCCTTGCTTTGAAGCATCACAGTAAACTACAAAATCTTCTTTGCTGTCTGGTAGGGTGAGGACTGGTGTTGTTGTCAATTTCTGCTTCAGCTTCTGAAAACTCTCCTCGCACTTGGTGGTCCATTCAAATGCAACATCCTTCTTTAGCAGGTTTGTAAGAGGTTTGGCAATTTGGGAAAATCCTTCGATGAATCTCCTATAATAACCTGCTAATCCCAAGAAACTTCTAATCTCTGAAACTGAGGTAGGTTGTTTCCACTCCTTGATTGCAGACATTTTAGCTGAATCCACTGAGATTCCTTCTGCTGTCAACACATGTCCAAGAAATGAAATTCTTGACATCCAAAATTCACATTTGTCAAACTTGGCATAAAATTGCCTTTCTCGTAGCCTTTCCAAGACTAAGTGTAAATGTTGTTCATGTTCTTCCGTACTCTTGGAATATATCAGAATGTCATCTATGAATACTATGACAAACTTGTCAAGAAAATCCATAAATGTACTGTTCATGACATTCATGAATGCTGCTGGAGCATTGGTCAAGCCAAAAGGTACTACTGTAAACTCATATAAACCATATCTGGTAGTGAAAGCAGTCTTCGGTATATCTTCCTTCTTGATCTTCAATTGATGATATCCAGATTTCAAATCTATCTTGGAAAATACTTTGGCTCCTCGAAGCTGATCGAACAAGTCATCAATTCTTGGTAATGGATACTTGTTTTTAATAGTGACTTCATTCAAAGCTCGGTAGTCTACACACATTCGTAGAGTTCCGTCTTTCTTTCTCACAAACAAAACTGGGGCTCCCCATGGCGAAGCACTGGGTTTGATAAATCCTTTGTTTTCCAAGTCTTCGAGTTGATTCTTGAGCTCCTCCAAATCTGTAACTGGCATCCTATAGGGACGTTTTGCTATAGGTGCTGCTCCTGGTTTAAGTTCAATACTGAATTCTATTTCTCTGTCAGGTGGCATTCCTGGAAGTTCTTCTGGAAATACATCAGAATATTGTTGTACTACAGGCACTTGTTCCAGGCATAACTTTTGCAATGCTTGAACAGATCTTAGCGGTCTCTTGACTGCTGATCTTTCTGCATGAAATAGAACTCTCTCCCCTTGGCTACTGACAAGACTAAGGGTTTTCTCTTCACAATCTACTAGACCTTTATGTTGGGACAACCAATCCATTCCCAAAATAATGTCTAGACCTTGTAGTTCTAGAACTAGTAGATTTGCCTCAAATTCTACCCCTTCTATAATGAAAGTTACATTTGGGCAGATCGAGTAAACAGATAATTTAGCCCCTGGAGTTTGTATAACCATAGAGTACTCCAGTGGTACTTGGTCTATATGCATTTCAACTTCGGATGCAAATGCTTTTGACATGAATGAATTTGTAGCACCAGGATCAAACAATATTAAGGCAGATGCAGATTGAATCAGAAATCTACCTAGAAGAATGTCGGTGGCGTTGCCTGCTTCTTGAATTGAAGTATAGTTTAACCTTCCTCCTTGGGTTGTAGCTGGTGCTCTACCTCTTCCTCTTCCTCGATTAGCCATATTTCCTCCTCTTCCTGCTGAATTCCCTCTAAAATTCTGTGATGGTGATGCTCTGGTTACTACTAGCTGTGTTCCTGCTTGAGATCTGGCAATGGACATCGGAAGTTGTATCCAAGGACAGAATTCTTTACGGTGCCCACGCTGTCCACAATGATAACACTCAACACGAGGATGAGGGCAATCCTTCTGAGAATGATTTCCTCTGCAGTTGGGGCACAATGTCGTTGCTGGTCTGGGATTCTGATAAAATGGTCGGAAATTGGGAGTGAGAGGAACTCTTCCTCTGATTGGATTTGGCTGTGGTCGTGTTTGCTGGAACATCCTCCTCTTTCGGCTTTCTTCTCCCATATTCTTCTTCTCTTCCACCTTTAAAGCTCTGTTCACTAGGGTTTGAAATTCCGTCAATTCATGAGAAGCAATTTGATACTGTAAATAGTGTTGAAGTCCTTCTGTGAAGCTCTCTATCTTCTTCTCTTCAGTATCCACATCTCCAGGTGCGTATCGAGCCAAATGAGTAAATTGGTGTAGATACTCAGTAACTGACTTACTTCCTTGAGTTAAATTCCGAAATTCCCGACGCTTAGCTGCCATAACACCAGTAGGTATATGGAATTTCCGAAATTGATCCTTAAATTCCCTCCAAGAAATATTATCTTTATCAGGATGAGCTTCCTGGTAATTCATCCACCATGCGGCTGCAGCTCCTGATAACTGATGAGATCCAAACAAAACTTTCTCTCGTTCGCTGCATCGGACCGTGTCCAGTTTCCTCTCGATATCCCGTAACCAATCATCGGCAACCATGGGATCAGTCGCACTAGAGAATGTTGGTGGACGGGTCTTTTGGAAATCTGTTAATCTCGCTCCTACAGCAGAAGTAGTTCCTTCTGTTGTTCCAGTAGGCAGTTTTTGAACTATCTGAGCTAACAACTGGGTATGAGCTATCTGAGCTTCCTGTCGACTTTTCTCCATTGACAACAAAATTTCCTGAAGACTGGGTTGTTCATTCTGAGGTGGATTAGAACTCTGAGATCCTTGCTGAAACAAAGGGTCTCTTGTCATAGTTTCTTCTTCTTGCGGAGTCTGACCTATATCTTCTCTTCCACTTTGAGATCTCCTTCTGGTGTCAACCATGGTGGCTCTGAAAAAATTTAGATGGATCTAACTAACTAAGGCCAACTAAGACGGCAATGCAGAAATTAATGCAACTACTTTAATGCATAAAATTACTTAGGCTTTTAGCCATAATACACAAATTAACCATTGCAAAAGCAACAGCGATTCACAAAGCTATCAAGAGCATCCACTAGCTCTGTCTACACCAACCTCTAAGACACTCTGAAACAACAGAACGCACTCTCACAATCTTACCGAATTTTTAGAAAATCCAAATAAAATTTTGAAATGAAGGTTTTCAAGAGCTACAAAGCTCATTATTTTTACCAAAATAAAATTTCCACAAATAGTTTCTAAATAAATTACGTCTTCCTGGCACGGCCAATTTCCTAAAGGTGTCGTCCTACAGTCAAGTTCTCATGTTGCTATGATACCAACTTTTCTTTGTCGCGCCCCGAAACTGGGACAACGACTACTCCTGTAGAGACCTAGCTCGCTGCAGCTAGTCCCAAACCACAAACCTTTGACTTCCCAGGATAAGTCAAACACAGGAGTATATTACATTGCAACAGAGTACTCACAAAATATTTAGCAGTGTGGCCTGCTGGCCTTAATATTACATAAAGAGGATTACAATGCCTACAAGGCATTCAGGGTTTAGCAAAATATTTAACTACGCAGCAGAAGATAGGTGACCCTCCCACAAAAGAAGTTGACGGCAGAACAACACACTTCAGGGTTCTGGCGGAACCGATTCTCCTCCTTCTGGATCCACGTAGTACTCCGTGCCATCATCTTGATCAAAGTAGGCTCCATCTATTGAGTTGAATGTTGCAAGGGTGAGCACTTACGTACTCAGCAAGTCATAGGTAAGAGTAGATAAATATAGTAGTGATGATATGAACCTAGACTAGTCAAGAATTATGGATATTTGTAAAATAATCTTTTCCTTTCTCATCTCATCTTATGGCAGCACTTTTCATAATATAACATCATCATTCATGTTCACTAGATTATAGCACTACCGCGACACGTCGACACACGACAGCCCACGGCAGCACTCCTTATCATGACAACACATGTCATTTGGGTAATCTTGAATAAACATATTTTATTTAGAAAATAGTACTTGTGTCACACCTCGTGGATTTAATCCACCGTAGCAGACTCCTATAAACCCCGGGAGCTCGGAGTATTCGAATACGTTTTTAACTCTGCAGAGAGGTACCAATTTACCCGCAAGATATTCCACTTTCAAACCTTTCCTATCATAACAAAATGATTGGACCCCTGACTCACTTCATACTGTGAGCGGCAAGGTGGAAATAACAAGAACTTTTGTTATGTTTTACTCACAATTCACCCCCGACCCTGTGGCTCTCAGCGAGGCACAGTTGTGGCAGGTTGTATCCAAACCTCCACCCCTTTGCTTATTCCCATTACTGGGTCAGCGTGCTTGATCACCTTCAGTGATATGTGTGGGAGCCGCGCTCCGTGTTTCTCGTGCATCACTACACATCTCATGCAGGGGTTTCATGTGCGATCCACATAATTACTTGTTCAGGCCTGTCCCATACCAGGCTTGCGGTTAGCACGTTGTTCATGCCACTAGACGCACAACACAAGGTTCTAGTCCTTATATGCCAGTGACCAGACCATCCACAACCCTGCACCTTCAGTGCCTGCATTCCTTTGCAGTCTAGCACCTCCAGTGCTACAGCCATCCATACCATTTTTCTGGTCACGGCTAGGGTTTTATTTCATGAATATAAGTATACAGATACATATAATAATTCATGGCTCAAAACTTGTTTATTTCACATTTCACAGATAACCAGTCTAGTACTGCCAATTCATAAATTAATCATTCTCAATCTTTCACATGCAATATTGCCTATATTCAAGGTTATATTATAGCAACATTTAAAATATAGGTTCAAGATGACCAAGGATATGACTTGCCTTCCGCGTCGTAAAATACAGCAGTCGACGTCGGATCCGCAGTGAAGTCCTCGAACTCGGGTTCTTGATCTGCTCTCCAATCAAACAAACAACCAATAATCATAATCTTTTCCATACATTATTATACTATATGCAATGATGCAAAGATGAAGTCTTGATGATTCTGAAATGATTGGGTTTAGAGGCTGATTAGGGTTAAGTTAAGGAAACCAATGTTAAGATTAGCTGTCAAAGGTTTACAAGGTTCCCAATGTCTCAAAATATCAGAATGATATCAAGGTTGCGACTGGTTCGCTCAAAAACAGCGAACGTCTTTAGGTCGACATTTGGTTCAAAGCATCGACATAGGGTCGATGAATGTTAGAGGGGTCATCTCAACTTGTGGTAGTAGAATAAAATGTAGATCACAACTCTACAAATTCAGTGGACAAAGTGGATTTCAAATTGTATAACCAGAAGTGGGTAAATAAGGTCAATGCCATTGGCTGGCACATACTGAGAAAATGTCAAAAATTAGGGTTTAGCAACAAATATAATTCAAGGGCTCAAATCAAGTTGTGATAGAAGAAGAAATTGTAGATCACAACTTCTGGAATCTAAGGGACAAAGTTATGCTCAAGATGCACATCTGGAAGGCAGTGAAAAGGGCTAATGCCACTGACTGACATAGCCTGGCATTAATCTTGACATGGCCAGAAACTAGGGCTCCAAATGATGCACCACTTTGTCTGGGAGGTAGGCTTGAGTAACAGGAACAATTAAGTCAACAGGATCTAGGGCAAGAAATGGCTGGAAAGCAAGAAATTTGGTGATGAACAGAGATGAACTGGCTGCACTGGAGCAATTCTGGACAAGATCTTGGCATGGCTGTAACTTCTAATCTAGGCCGATCTAGGTGTCGGGCTAGAAGACAAAAGTGTTCAGGAGATCAAAGCACACATACTAGACAAAGTTTCGAGGGCTGAAATGGCCGGAACAAACTTTCCCGGTCATCGGCGCCGGAGAAGAATCACTGGATTTGGGCATTTTTGCTACAGACCGAGAGAACTTAATTCCTTGCTTGGAGAGCATCTAGGAGGTACAAGAAAGCTTCTGGTAACATCAAATTGACCGGAGGATCACCGGAGAAGCCTGGCGACGATCGCCGGTTTCTGGTGAAGCTCGGTTTAGGAAAAAGCTTCGAATGATGTTTAATTGGGGATTCTAATCTTACAGGCTTGCTTGAAATAACCCACTGATCTATTTTGTTTACAGGATCGAGGGCTAATTCGAGGTAGATTGGCCAGCATTGCCGGAACAGGGCATCTTCGACTTTCAGCCATTTCCGGCGATCATCGGCGTTAGAGTCCACCGGAGAACAATTAAATGATATCACACAGAAAGGATGAGTATGGGAACTCACTGATGTTGTTAATTTGGCAGGAAATTAAGTGTAGAGCGCTGGCACCGTGAGCCTCCTTTACGGCTCGCCGGAGAAAATGACTGGATCAGGAATTTCTGGGACTTGGCTGATTTCCAGTGAGGTGTGAGGGAGTTGCTGAGCACAGTGGGGTTTAAATAGACCAGGCGAAGCTTGCAAGGAGGAGACAACGCAGTAATTGGCAGCCGGTGACTTGACTGATTGCGTGCTGGAGCAACAGCGGTGAAGACACAGCGAAGAACGGTGATGCGACGGCGACAAGCTTGCAGTTGATCACAGTGTCGCCTCATCGGGACCTGGCAAAGTTGCAGCAAGCGGTGGCGACAACACTGGCGCGGCAAAGCGACGTGGCGAGGAGTTGCTGACAAAAAGCCGTTGATCGCGCGCGGGAGCAGCGCTGGTCGTCGACGTAGCAGCGGCCTTGCCACGGCACTAGCTGGAGTGGGGACACGTGCACACCGGCATGCACGGTCACGAGCGCGGGCGAAGCCTCATCGGCGATGAGCAACCACGGCGAACAAGCATGGCGGTTCCTGGTCGTGCGCATAGTAGCTAGCCTGGTCGAATCTGGGTTCATTTGTAATTTCCAATTCTTGATTTGGACTGATCTGTAAATCTAATGATTTGGAAGGTTTGTTCTGAATTTGATTCTGCTATTTTGGCAATCCTTATTCCACAGATGATTTGGCAAGGATTGAAAATAGAACTTGGCACATTTGGATAGTTTTCGATACAAACTGAAAATAGGGTAATTTAGGGTAAAACAAGATTTAAGTTTTGTCGATTTCGAATTCTGGCACTTAGGATGAGATTTTGGAATTTGAACAGAAGAGAAACTTGTGGCAAATAGCATTTTGAGAAGGTTTGCCAAAGAAATTCTGAATTTGGAGTTAATCTGGAGATTTTAGCCTTTTTTGGATTTTCAGATAACAGATAAGGACTATTTTGCGATAATTCTTGGACTAATTTGTGAAAAGGGTCTAGATAGCAGAATCTGGCTGTCAACTTTTTATATTAAGGTATTGACATACCCATGATCATATTCCAGGAATAATCTGGTCTGAACTTGGTCAAGATTTTGATTAAATCTGTATTTCTGAAACTTAGGGTATTTGGGTAATATAAGGTATTTCTGTTTTCGAAAACAGAAGGAGTTGATAATTCTGGGAGTTAGAGATATAATTGGATCTAGGTTCTGAAGACTTTTCGATTCAGGATAACTGATAGATCACATCTGAACAATATGATCTTGATTTGAGGTCACAGGATAGATTTTGGAGATTTTAGGGCTTGAGATAGATACTGATCTGGCTATTACTACAGATACATGCATGCTTGCTATTGATGAAAAAGGAAATTTTCACCCCTAACCCTGGGCGTTACAGTTCATCGCTGGGAGAGTGTCTAACTTGCTTGGCTTCTCTGGCCGCGAGTTTTCAAACCACAGCCCGCTCTCCTTCGGCGGGGTGCAGTAGAACCACTTCTGATGCCACCCATGCACTGAGTCTCGCAGGGGTGGAAAGGGATATTCCTTTTTATCCCTCAGCCAGAAGTAAATACATCCGGCGGCGTTAGCGCTCTTCGACCACGCCGAGAAATAGAATCGTCGGAAGAGGTCCACACTGGGGTACACTCCGACGAACGCCTCGCATAGGTGTTGAAAAACCGCCAATATCAACATTGCATTTGGGTGGAGGTTGATCAACTCCAACCCATAATGCTCGAGGACATCCTTAAGGAACCGACTCTCGGGGAATCGGAACCCGCAGCGCAAATACTCTTCAATGACCACCAACTCACCCTCCTGGACGGTTGGGGTTTCTTGATCTTTCTCCGCAGGCCGCCAGTTGATCAACAGCCGTGGAGGAAGGATCTCCTCCTCCAACAACATCAAACTATCCTCGGAATGGTGGATGGATCGGCTCCAGGACGCCATTGTTAAGTGGAGAGTCAAAGGAAAAGTTGGTGATTTTTGGGGAAGACGAAAGCTGAGAAGAATGAGGGTTTTGTGCGGCGGAAACGATGAGGGTTTTTGGCTGTGTGGCTTCTTTGAGAAGACATATGCTCCTTTTATAGACCCGAGGAGGCGCATTAATGTGAGTAACGTTTTGTTCAAACGTTCCACTGAGTATTTTATTCATTTCCCATAATGGATACTGTCTCTGGCAAACCCGTTAAAGTGTTCCAGGCATCGGATCTGAAGCAAAAAGACTTCTTTGTTTCAGAAACTGAAAGTGCAAAAGCCTGAAAATTTTTTCAGAGTTTTCAGGGGACGTTTTTTCCTTTATGTACCCTGAAAACTTTTACGAAAATATCCTGTGACTTTATTTTTGGACGTATGGATATTTTTTGACCGGGTTGTGGTATGATCGAGACCATGCTTTCGATTAAGCTCCAATTCTGACCGCAGTGATGGTCTGGTCGAGTTTCAAGTCTAGTCGCGATAAGTTTTCACTTCTAACCGCAACTCTAAGTCTGATCGCGGTATCAGATGGTCGCGGTGCCTCTGTAAAAGGTGTGATCCTAATCGCAGAGTTGAATTTTACCTGTGTATGAGTGATCGTAAAGGCATTGCTTATGGTCATATTTTCACACAGAAGATGTAAAAAGTATGTATAGGAAGAAAGGAAATTTTATTTCTTGCATTCTTTGCATACAAAAGGGATACCGGCGACCAGAGCGTCGACCTGATCCGAAAGAAGTTTACAAAGTTCTCCTAGGGACATGTTGTTGTCAGTAGGATCTACACTGACAACCCCCAGGGAACTAGCAACTAATCTAAGCCTATCTACATCATCCCTAACAAGAGGTACACTACTGTTCCTAATTAAGTCAGAGAGTTCCCGCTGCTGCTGAGCATGGTCCCTCTCTCGACGGAACTGGAGCGCCTCTTCACGGGATCGTTCAAAGCAATTTGCCAGATGCAGAATTGCCGAAGACATCTCTTCGGTCTTCT
Source organism: Pharus latifolius (assembly GCA_019359835.1). Classification (NCBI taxonomy): domain Eukaryota; kingdom Viridiplantae; phylum Streptophyta; class Magnoliopsida; order Poales; family Poaceae; genus Pharus; species Pharus latifolius. The sequence goes on from CM033326.1 coordinate 23,273,236, forward strand.
TCTCCAGGGCATTCTTCTTCTCCAGAAGAGTCCGTCTAAGGGGAAGAAGTGGAGCAGTAGAAGGCTGACCACTAGGGCGTCCAATATCCTACATTTGGAAGGATTAGTTATACTAACCATAAACTATCAGCAAAAAGGAGATGTGGATTGTTACCTGTCCCTGTTCATGACACGTTGATATATCCATCTTGGAAAGATGGACGCCAGGTGGCGGAAGTACAGCCTTCCCACCAGAAGATTGATTCCCCAACACAAGTTGAGGATCTTTTGGCCGAATAGTCACTACTTGCTGGCTAGAAAATTGATCACCCAAACAAAAGCAAGGGGTGCTAGGGAAGAAAGCTGCAGGAAGAAAAGATGATGGTTCATCTTCTACTTTTGCTCTGCTGGAGGATCCTTCGTCAACCTTGGACTTCTTCTTTGAAGGAGATGGATCTTCAGGTACTGGAGGTTCCTGCTTAAGAACTTCCTCTTCATCGCTCTCAATCTCGATGATGTTCTTATCTGCCATCAGGAGGTGTATGAAGAGAGGAATGAATGTGAGTTTAGAAATGACTTAACCGTGGGAAGAGATTGTGGAGCTTTGCAAAACAAAAGATCCAGTATTTATAGCCGCCAAGGTGACGGTTCATATTCTGAACCGCCTCGGGTTTTAAAAAGCATTTACAATTTTACCTTGGGTTAAAAAACATTTCAATAGCGCCATCATTGACTGTCACATAATACCCAGAGCCTGTCTCGGGGAACCAACCGACCTATTTAGTGCGCCACTAAGTGGGGGATTTGAAGAGTCGGGTTAATAATCCGATGCATTTCTTTAAATTTAAAGTGAACACGTCCCTTCGTTTTCTTTAAATTTGGGGGCTAGCTGACGAGGATTGACACCCGGGTCAGTTCAAATAAATGCACTGTTGGTTCAAGACAGATTCGAGTCAGACACGTGCCCGGCGGTGTGAACCCAAGTCATTTTGAGAAGCATCAGCCTAAGGTCGCAGGCTTTGCGCGATCAGGTCACAGGCTTTGCGCGATCAGGTCGCAGGCCTCGTGCGATCAGACCGCAGGCTTTGCACGGTCAGAAGTTCGTATGCTATACGCGAACAGAATATTGGAGATGTTGCGCGGTCAGCCAACATCCCGCGGTCAGAACATTCTCGACCAAGGTACTTGGAATTTATCTGTCCGGTTATCCCTATAGTGGGAATATTCCAAGTATCCCGAAGATTCCTCCACGTAGAAGACTAACTGCCAGGAGGTTGATACATGCAGTTATTCACGAATAACACGTGCTTAACCTACATGGAAGTTAAGAGCGGTTCAATAAACCGCATCCAACCGTCCATACAAATGTTTGATGCAGTTGCGACATGGCACCCTTTCGACCAGTATAAATGGGTGGCGAAGTACATCAAACAGGAGGATCTGATCCATTTGGAAGAACAAGACTTCTGATACAAGGTATCTCAACCACTAAAAACAGCCAAGTCTACGGCTTAGATTAGACAACATTCGCAAGTCTCCTAAGATTTCTTTTCGAACACTTACATAGGAAAAACCTTCGCCTGTGAAGGTTTCTTCCCGTTAGTTTGTAAACTTTTATCACCTATAGTGAAATCCTAATAGGACGTAGGGCTATTACTCCCACCATCGAGGGCCCGAACCTGTATAAACCTCTCTGTGCTCCTGTTCTCCATCGTTCTACATACCTTCCCGGAGGGTCATCTTGAAAGGTCTCACTTTTATAAATTTTGCATAAATTCGGCTGAGGACTCCGAGTCCAAATCGTCGACAGGTTTCTTCAACCAACCCGTACATTCGCGCTTTTCTAACTAACAAATCATTCTCAGTTTCGCCCTCGAGCATAGGACCATGTGCGAGATAATTCCTCAATGGCTGTATCCAATCTGCACAATGCTCGAGGGTAATGATGTTAGTTATCGCCGTTGGTGCCTCTGCGGTGGTCACGATTGAGGGCTTTTTTAAGTGTTCGACGAACATTCCTACCTGGGTGGATGTACGTGAGGAACAAGTTTCTAAAGTATTTGTCCAATTTTCTCACTTCGTCCAGGTATAGAGCCATCGTCTCATCGACACATTGGTATTCCTTGTTCACCTGGTTTACGACTAGCAATGAACACCCGTCACTACTAATCGATGGACTCGAAGGGATTTGGTTACTCGAAGCCCAGCTAGAGGACCTTCATACTCTGCTCTGTTATTTGTTGCAACAAAGTGTAATTTTATGACATACTATTGATGGTCACCCTAGGGTGTAATTAAGGCCGCTCCAGCCCCCAAGTTTTTGAAACTCCGAGAGCCAACAAAATACAACGTCCAATAGTTGGTATTTTCTGAATCTGCACATTCCTGCACAAGTGGTTCAGGATTAGTCCATTCGACCACAAAATCTGCAAGAATTTGGGATTGTATTACTACTCGGGCTATGAAATAGAGATCAAATGCTTCAAATTCTACTGCCCATTTTGCAGCTCGACCCATTACTTCCAAATTATGGAGAATGTCCGCTAAGGGAAAGGACGAGGGCACAATAATGTTCTGCACTTGAAAGTAATGTCGTAGCTTCCTGGAAGCCATTAAGAGAGTGTAAAGTAACTTTTGTTCCTCGAGATACCTCTCCTTTGGTCCATTTATCACTTCGCTTACATAATAAACTGGTCATTGCACTCCTTCCCTCTTTGCGACCAGAATTGTGCTGACCGCTTCAAGGGCAGCAGCCAACTAGATGAGTAATGATTCTCCAAAAGTTGGGGAAACCAATACTGGAGCACTAGCTAAATATGCTTTCAATTCAAGAAAGGCTTTTTCGACTTCGTCCGACCACTGGAAACCATTATGCTTATTCAGAACCATAAAGAAAGGCAATCCACGTTCACCCAACCTCAAAATAAAATGGCTTAAAGCCGTCATTTGACCAGTTAGGTTTTGTACCTCCTTCGTGGTCGAAGGAGATCACTTTTTCTCAATGGCCCAAATTTTTTCAGGATTAGCCTTAATGCCTCGTGAACAAACCAGGAAACCCAAAAGTTTTCTAGAAGAAACTCCAAAGGAGCACTTTTCTAGGTTCAATTTTATTCCATGTTTATTTGGGTTACAAATAGTTTTAGCCAAATCATCTACATGACTAGAGCTTTTAACGCTCTTTACAACTAGATCGTCAACATAAGCTTCTAACACTAGTACAGAAATGCAGTCTACTAACCCCTATCTTCTATTGATTATTAGCGATTTAGTTGAAAACTGATAGAAAATGTGCCTCGAGGTCATAAAAGGCCATCGGGTGTATTTTTCCTATCGGTTTGTAAGAAACTTCCCGATAGAAGAAGCAGTATAATTTACTCTAGCGGTGATGAACATATTTGCCGTTAGAAGAGATGCATAAGTACTGATGGGAGAATGTTGTGCGCCAATAGGACTGGTCGACTTCTACAGCTAGACTTATTCTATCGGTACTGTATGAATATACCGACAGAGTATATTCAAAATTCCTATCGGCAATATGTAGTGCGCCGATAGAACCGTTGGCCTTCTACAAATATTTTTATTCTATCGGTAATGGATTCTTGTACCGTTAGAATATATAGAAAATTGCTTAGAACTGTTCGTCTCAAATAGTTTTATTCTATCGGTAATGAATGTTTATACCATTAGAACATAGCAAAAACATCTTAGAACTGTTGGCCTTCTACAACTAGTAATATTCTATCGGCAATGTACGTACACACTGATAGAGTATGTACAAAAATTCCTATCGGTAATATGTATTGTGCCGATAGAACCATTCGCCTTCTACAGATGTTTTTATTACTAACGGTATGCTGTTTTTGTACCGATAGAAAATATATAGTTGTATAAATACACGGGTATGTCTCTTTCATTCTCACAGTTCATCTGGGGCTCGTAGTCCTAACCCGTAAGCTCCATGGACGCCCGGCGCATCTCTACAGGGGACCGCTGCACCTCCGCACCTCCATCGACGCCCTCTAGACTTCCGCATCCCAAGATAGGTACGTAAATCATTCTAATCCCATTATGGCAATTATTCTGTTTTTTTTGTATCCTTCATTTTGATGTGTCTTCTTTTCAATATGATTATGATCTGTTCAGGTCCTTGGATGATGCTCATGAGGGGCAACGTATTTCACGGTTCTTCATCGCAGTACGCTGCCTACGTTGGCTTGTTGGTGAAAGAAATGGTGAAGATCACCGTCGAGAGCTGGAAGGACATGAAGGGCGAGATCTTGGTTGGCTCTGTCGAGAAGATCCTTAAGCCCGGCGTGTTTCTCAAATCAGGACCTATAGAAAGCATCTTACATTTTTTTGTATGCACCAGCTTGTGGCCAGATGCTTACCTGCTTGGAGAAGAAGAATTGTTGTTATTTGCACAGCCATTCTACACCATCACTACACAGAACAACATCTTGGAAGGTAGGTTCTTTTTGTTAATGGAGTTGAGTTGAGTTGAGTTGAGTTGAGTTGATCGAGTTTGAGTCCGAGGAAATCACCAATACGTACAAATGTATGTCAACGGCAGTTCCAGCTCCTCGGGTGTCTTCGCACTGAACTCCTATGGTTAAGTCCAATGTGGTTCAGACATTTGTTATTTTTGATGAATGGATTTATGATGTATCAGGTCTAACTTGTAGTCGGTAGTTGCATTGTGGCAACCTACAAAGGTTCTCTTTTATGTAAAATGTATGGGCCACTGGGTCCTCGTCGTGATCTATTGTTAATTTCAGACGTGGCTTTTCTAATATACATCGAATGTGTGAATTGTTGTATTTGTATATTGTTGTATATTTGTGTATCATGTATTGCTAATTGGGACATGAACTTGAATGTGCAGGGAGTATTTGTGTATTTAATTGTATTGGTAGGTAGTTGTGTATTTGTACTGCTGTTTCAGACATGCACTTCAATTTGTGAACTGGCATGTGTATGTTTGTACCTGAATTTGTATTGGTGAACTGGCAAGTGTATGTTTGTACCTGAATTTGTGAACTGGCATGTGTAATTTCTTTGGCAAAATGAAGTCCCAAGTACCTAAGAAAAGTATTTTTGTGTCTCCTAGTTAATCCACAAATTAGCATTTCTTGAAATATTGCTTTATCTTCTAGTTAAGATCCGTTTGATGTAAGATCTGTTTGATGTAAGATCTGTTTGTCCCAGTTTGGTACCAGTACCTCCTCTAACGGTAAGTACACATATTTACCGATAGGAAAACACATATATATTTGCTCAGTCATGCATATTCTATCGGTAAATACACATATTTACTGATAGAAAAACTCTTGCTCGTGTGTCATGCATCATCTAACGGTTCGTACACATATCTACCGATAGAAAAACTCATGTACGTGCTATGTCATGCATGATCTAACGGTCAATACACATATTTACCGAAAGAAGAAGTCCTGTACTTGCTCGGTAATGTACATTCTCTAACGGTATGTGTGTGTTTTTACCGATAGACTATGTGAGCGGCAAATTACCTAAGTTAGTCTAACGGTTATTTCATGTATTTACCGTTAGAAAAATGTCCATTATAAGGAAAACCCCACTCGACCATTGCTGAGCTGCTCTTTAATTTGTTCTGTTGCACTCTGTGTCCCTCTGTTTGTGACGAAAGTTCCACGCCCGCAGCTACACTGCTAGGGTGATCAGCGCAGGCTGGAGGGAAGTTGATTGCGCCCCTCTCTTTAAGGTACGCTTAATTGTCGACACTTATCTCTCTCTCCCTCTAGATCTCCCTTCCTCTCTACTTGCAAGCTAGCTGTATTGTGTAGTTCCAAGTTTGTAGCTCTAAGCTTGGGAGCTTGGTAGCTGGAAATGCGTCATGTTTTAGGAGCTAAGTAGCTTGTATTGTGTAGTTAGCTAGGTTAATTAGTGTTAATTTCGTCAGGCTAGGGTTCAACACATCTGTTGTAAGAGGTTGTACATGTACATATACATAACTTAATCGGGCAGGTTTCATCCATACCTTACTCGTTAAATTTTGTTAATTGTAGATGGACAGGAAATATTGGATGTATAGAATAAAACGTACTACTCTTGAATATTTGGATGGTGTGATGAGTTTATTAAATTTGCTGAGCAACAAAAGGAGAGGAAGGGAGAGAAAAATATGCTCTGTCCTTGTACAGATTGTATGAACTTGAAGAGGTTTAGCAACTCTGATCAAATTAAGAGTCATTTGATTCGTCGTGGTTTTAACGCGCGATACACCCGTTGGATATGGCATGGCAAAGATCTTGAGGAAACAAGCACCACTACTACCAATCAGCACGACTCGGATGTGGATTACAATAATATTGATGATCATCCCAATTTTGGTAATGTTCATTCCGATGTGCACGTAGATGATGATGATGACAATCTAGATGAGATGTTACGTGATGTAGAGGAAGATTACAACGAAAATGACTTCTGTGAATTTGAGAAACTGATTGCTCACTCTGAGAAGCCTCTGTTCCCTGGATGTGCAACATTTACAAAACTGTCTTCTGTGCTGAGATTATATAACTTGAAGGCAGGAAACGGTGGGAGTAATAAGAGTTTCACGGCACTATTAGATCTTCTAGCGGACATGCTTCCAGAGGGAAATGAGTTGCCAAGATCTACTTACCAAGCCAAAAAACTGTTGTGTCCGTTGGGAATGGAAATCGAAAGAATACACGCATGCCCAAATGATTGTGTGTTGTACCGTAACGAGTACTCCAGTTTGCATGTTTGTCCAAGATGCGGCGCATCGAGGTATACGCGTAGGGACCGGATTGACAGTGAACGTCACGAGGTAAGGAAAGGACCCCCGGCAAAAACTGTGTGGTACTTGCCTGTGATACCTAGATTGAAGCGGCTGTTTGCAAATCCGAAAGTCGCGAAGCACTTGTGTTGGCATGCTGAAGCCCGGAAACAAGACGCAAAACTGAGACACCCAACTGATTCTATTCAATGGAGAAACATCAACAGAACATTTGCTGAGTTCGGCGGCGAACTTAGGAATGTAAGGTTCGGGCTGAGTACAGATGGTATGAACCCACATGGTAATATGAGCAGCCGACACAGCACTTGGCCGGTTCTTTTATGCATCTACAATCTTCCTCCTTGGTTATGCATGAAGCGCAAGTACATCATGATGGCGTTACTAATCTCAGGACCCAGACAACCCGGAAATGATATTGACGTGTTTCTAGCTCCTTTAATCGAGGTCTTACAGAAATTGTGGGATGCATACAAGAAAGAGAATTTCATCTTGCGGGCCCTGATATTTTGCACCATAAATGATTTTTCGGCCTACGGCAATTTGTCGGGGTATAGTACGAAAGGAGCCAAGGCTTGCCCTATTTGCCTAGATGAAACTGAGAGCATGTGGCTGCGAAACTGCCAGAAAACAGTGTCCATGGGTCACCACAGGTTTCTTCCGATGCATCACACGTACCGTAAGAAGAGGAAATCATTTAACGGGAAGCCTGAGAAGGGATCAGCTCCAGTGTTTCTGACCGGTAAGGAGATTTACTCGCACGTGAACGACATCAAAGTTGAGTTCGGTAAGCATTCTAAACCTCGAGAAAAAAATGTTTGGAAGAAGAGATCGATTCTCTGGGATCTACCGTACTGGGAGCACTTACAAGTTCGACATTGCATTGACGTCATGCATGTAGATAAAAATGTCTATGACAGTTTGATTGGTTTGTTGTTGAACATTCCAGGAAAGACAAAGGATGGTGTGAAAGCTCGTCGTGACATGGTGGAAATGGGGATAAGGACTGAGCTTGCACCTTTAGAGAATGGAAAGCGTACATACCTCCCCCCGGTGTAACACCCCAGTTTTTGACTATCTTTTCTGCTTACGAGTCAGCATATATTCTTTGGAATCCCTGTTGTCTCAACCCTATCTTGATGTTAGGTGTGCCACTACCTTAACCTAAAAAGTTGGCTGCTAAACTTCATCCCAGATCATTTTCACATTTCAGTCCAAAAGTGTTTCAATTTAGTCCTTTTCAGAAGTTTCGGAAAACCCAAAAAGGCTAAAAGTCCCAGATCATCTCCAAATCCAAATCTGATCAAGTGATAACCTTTCTTTCATTTTTCTGAACATTTTTCCCTTCTGGAAGAATTCCAGAATCTCGACCAAAACCCTAGTTTCAGCCTCGACAAAAGTTCAAACCCTAATTACCCTGTTTACCCTAATTACCCTGTTTTCGATTTTTGTCAAAACCACCAGATCTTATCAGATTTTATCATTTTTCCTGGTAGATGAGTCCAAGACATTTAGTAGCACTCATCTGCAAAACCAGAACTCAGATCAGCCCTTTGGATCTCCATATTTGCAAATAGGCCCAAGTACCCGAGTTAAAATCCTTACAGATCAGTCTAAATCGTCGCAATTCAGTCCAAAGTTCGCAACCAGGTCCCTGTGAAGTTTTCAACCAGTGCCCGCCCTTTTGCCGCGCCGTTGAACTCGCCGCCGGCGAAGTGCCTCGCGCTACCACCTTCACGGCCACGTAGCCACCAACCATGCACAGTTGTACCGCCACCGTGGAACGCCTCAACCGCACCATGCCATGTTCTTCCCCGCGCGCGCGCGCGTGCCTGCTGCTGCTGCCAGAAGCCTCACGCCACATGGCCGCCATCCCGGAGATCGTCGCCACAGCACCCTGACGGAATCCTGATTTCCCGCGATTCATCGTCTCTGGCAGAGCCCCGCCGTGTCCCGAAATACCTCGATGACCGCCCCAGCGCCAGAAGAAAATCCCTCCGGCGATTGCTGCTGCTCCCGAGAGCTTCACCCGCGGCTATATAAGCCCCCCCTTGCCCAGCGTTTCTTCACACACCATTCCACAACTTCAAACCGTAGCTTCCTTCACCAGAGAGTAGTCCAGTTCTTCAGCGCCGCCGCGAAGGTCTTCTTCCCCGGCGAGCAACCTTTGAAGCTTACGGCACCAGCTTCGCCCGAAGCTTTCCCCTCCAAACCAACGTCACCAGTAAGCTCCTTTCTTCCCCCTGTGTGTTTCATAGCCATTGATTGGTCCCCGGCGCACCTCAACACCGGCAATCACCGGAAAACCGAAATCCCCTGTTCCCGTAATGCCGAATGATTTAGTCCGAATTAATCCTCGTGCCAGTGATAAGAATTGACCAGTGCACCCAATTGAGCAAGCCTGCAGACTTAGATTTCAAAATTGAGCAGCGATCATAGCCTTTCCGAAGTTTGCGCGCCACCAGTGAACTGGCCCTCGTCGCCAAGCTTCTCCGGCTATTCTCCGGCCGAATTAACCCTGCAATTAGACCCCTCACCTCACCCTCTCACTCCCGGAGCAGTGAATCGACCTCAAACCTTTTAAATCAGAAACGCCCAATTCAGGAGTCGTCTTCTCCAGCGCCGGTCGCCGGAATTTTTCCCCGGCCGATCTAGCCCCATACACCTTGTCCTTTAGATAGATCTCAATCCCCTGAGCAGTTTACTCTACTAGCCCGACTTCTGAATCGACCTGAATCAAAAGTTATGGTCATGCCAAGGTTGCTGTCCAGTGGCTCAGTTCATGTCCAGGCCACCGTGTTTGCTCACCGGATTTGGCCACCCTCCGGCCACTTTCAGCCTTTGAGCCTGTTGAGAATTTTGTAGCTGTTACCAATGCCTAAACCCCAGACAAAGTTGTGCATCAATTGGAGTCCTGAGTCAAAAGTTATACAATGCCCTAGTTTCTGGCCATGTCTAGCACTATGTCAGTGCATGACCACCAGTGGCATTGGATGATTTAGAATTGTTTCATTTGAGCAATTGAAATGCCACTTTGTCCAGTAAGTCCTTTGAGCCATGATCTACAACATTCCCTACTACCATATCTCCAGAAAACAGACCTAGAACCGATTTAGAGCAATGTCAAGCCATGAGTCGAATGTCAGCCCTTCGACATTCAAGCCCTTTGAGCCCATCTCTTCAACCTATGTCAAGTGACCTTGTCCAAACCCTTACCCCTGCAAGCATGATGTATTTACGTATTATTTTCTACTACTTGTATGCTTATATAGTGTGTATGTGTTGTTTGTATTCGCCGTGGAACCAGAAGTTGAAGTAACCAAGGAGATCTTCGAGGATTCATCTGAGCAGCTAGACCCATCACTGCAAGGCAAGTCTCAAACCCTTGATCATGTCTAGCCTATTATTTTGAAATGAAGTATGTTATCTGTTTTCAAGTATATGCATGCCTTAGATTCAAATAAGAACTATGTTTCAATAAAATGATTAGATATGACCTAAATGATTGTAAAGCCCCTTTTGACATTGAATACCCCTGCACCCTTGTTACCCTAGAATATTATGCTTAGGCTATGCTATGCTTAAAAATTACATGATAAATGTTGAATGGTCACATATGAGAAAAGCATGTTCAAAACCCTTTTGTGAAAGAAAATATGATTGGAATCGATAGTGAGGATGGTTTGATAGGATGGTGCTGTGTGCGCACTGGGAATGTGAAAGACTCCTCACTAGAGATTCATAAGGACTAGAACCTTGTGCTTTGCTTCTATGCGGCATGAAAAATGTACCAACCACTTGCCTGTTTATGGGACGGGCGCAACTTAGTAGCTTTCTTTAGTATTAGCTTTTCCCTGCAATGGTTGTCGATCCAGTGTCTTGCGAGAACTGGTGGGCCGCAGAAGGCCATGAGTGATGTGAGCTCAGAAAAATCATGAGAGGAAAAGGTGGAAAGAAGGAAGACGCCCTATGCCAGATTAAGTCGTGTGCGACTGTAATCAAGAGAGGCTATGTGTCTTGCGAGAACATAGACCCAGGCTAGGAAGTAAGGCAGTGGGGAGGACCCACAACGGTACTTGAGACTTAACTGTCTATTTACCGGGCAGGGAAATAGTTAATGCTAGGACTATAAATTGTTGTGTCATCTCGGCCTTGTCACATGCGTAAGAGTCGCATGGAGAGGTACCGACTTGAAAGCCGAATGATCGGTGGATTAAGGTGGTACACCTTTGCAAAGTTTAAAAAGTATCGGATACTCTGAGCTCCCAGGTTATGGAGTCTGCGCGCTGTGGATTCTATTCACGTCGATGCAGCACAAGTAGCTTTTGGAAAGTTTTCACAAAATCAGGATAAAGTGGTGACTCATGAAAGACCGCCACACACAACATTTTCTGAGAATTTAGCTTAGGGTTTTAAAAGCACTACTTTTGAAAATAAAAGTCTTTTCTCCAAAGACTAAGTGTGAAAATCTATTCTATATACATATATGAAGCCAAGGAGCTATTCTTTGAGAAATTTCCCTCATCTATATATACACTTGCATTCTTATTTGGGACTTGTTGAGCACCATGTGGACAATGTGCTCACCCTTGCTTTTACAAACGAATTTAGAAGAAGGATTCGTCGACCCCGAATCTTATGGTCTTGAACCCAATGTGGAACAAGAAGAAGAAACTGAAGACCCATCTGGTTAAAGGGTTATGCACTAAGGTGGAGTTCGATGTGGAGAAGGCCCGTGCAACACCGCTGCTGCTGAAAAAGAAGACCGAAGAAGTCCTTTTGTTTATCGTTACTGCTTTATTTTGTGTCGACCCTCGTGTCGAAAACTCCTTAATTTGTATCAACATTTAAATGCGTCATTTTGGCACTAAGTTATTGTAATGTTGGTCCTTGTGATCAGCACTTGTTTTTAATTACTCGCATTTTTATATAATGCATCTTGTTATTGTGAGCTGCAATGTGCCTTTTCTGAGTGCAATCCACCTGGGCGATTGCCACTGGAATCCTCAAATGAGGGTCCTACACCCGGCCTGCTATACGTTGTCCAAGAGAGAAAAAACAGAACTCTGTCGGTGCCTGCACGGTGTTAAAGTTCCATGTGGGTACTCCGCGAACTTGAAAAAACTTGTGTCTTTGAAGGACCTAAGACTGGTTGGCATGAAGTCCCCCGACTGTCATGTCTTGATGTCACAGATTCTTCCCATTGCTATCAGAGGCATTCTCCCAGTTAAAGTCAGAGAGACAATCACAAACTTATGTTATTTCTTCAACGCAATATCTTGCAAGGTAAGTACGTGCACTCCTACTATAAGTTCATTACCTCCATTTCTGGAGCTTAATTAGAAGATTTTCCTGATATGAATATTTGGTGCAACTGTGTCCTCGTAGGTAATTGATCCGGATGGACTGGATGCTTTGCAACGCGATGCGGTTACAACTCTTTGTCAGCTCAAGATGTATTTCCCTCCATCCTTTTTTGATGTTATGGTCCATCTGATTGTTCACCTTATCAGAGAAATTAAGTTTTGTGGACCCGTGTGCCTGCGCTACATGTATCCATTTGAGAGATTTATGGGTGTATTGAAGGGATACGTAAGGACTCGTTGTCGACCTGAGGGGAGTATCATGGAAGGTTATGCCGCCGAGGAGGTGATTGAATTTTGCACAGATTAGATGGCCGGGGTTGACCCAATTGGCGTTCCTAGGTCCCGACACGAGGGTAGGCTTCAGGGCAACGGAACGATTGGATTCAAAGCTATCGTCCCCGCTCGTGATGTGTACGCAAAATCACATTTTTGGGTCTTACAACACATGACGGAGGTCGAGCCCTACATACACGAGCACAAGGTAATGTTACGGTCACAGAATCCTTCGAAGTCAGACGTTTGGGTCGCCAGAGAACATAACAGGAAATTTGCTGGGTGGATCCAAGAAAGAGTCACACGAGTTGCCGAGGGCTCCGTAAGTGAAACTGTGACATGGTTGGCTAGAGGCCCAAGATTCACTGTAGGGACTTGGCAGGGGTACGACATCAATGGGTATTCATTTTACACAAGAGCTCAAGACGCAAAGAGTAGCACGCAATGTAGCGGAGTGACACTGTTTGCTATTTCCGAGGATGCCAGGTCAGTAAGGGCGCTGAACTCATATTACGGTGCTATTGACGAAATATGGGAGCTCGATTACGGATTACTTAAAATTCCCCTATTTCGATGCCAATGGGTCGAAATCCCTCGAGGTGTTCAAGTTGACAGTTGCGGGTTTACTCTCGTCGATCTTGGTAGAGTCGGACACCAAGACGATCCATTCATACTTGCAAAGTAAGCCACACAGGTATTCTACATCGTTGACCCGGCCAATCCGAACTTGCATGTTGTCCTCCACAGCAAGAGACGTATTGTTGGGGTCGAAGACGTTGTCGACGAAGAGAAGTATAACCAATTCGATGAAATACCTCCATTTTTAGAGGACATTCAATCTATCCCTACTGAAGATATCGACGAAACAACGTATCTGCGAGATGATCACGAAGAAGGATTCTGGGTTGAGAACCATTGATGATTATTTTCTATTTCAGGGATAAATGCCAAGCAAACAGCCCACAAGTTCTGCAGCAAGGTGAGGAACTTATCATTAATACATCAGGCAGTACATTTTTCCTTAGAACTTAATGATAAGCTAGTTCACAGCATTAATATATCTCAATTAAATAATTTTACTCCACAGCATGAGTTCTAACATGTACAGTACCTTTATCCTGTAAGTACTTAATTCTTCCCTTCAAATAGCACTTGCAAAAATCTCATTGCAGCCTCTTGCTTCTTCAAATTATGCTCTCCAAAAATCAATTTTTCTGACGGTATTTTGTTATTTCTACCGATAGAAAAGCACATCCACTACTTTAATGTCTGTCAGGCACTTCAAAAGTTTCGCTGCGAAATATTTACTTATTCTATCGTTATTATTATATTTTACCGTAAGAATAAATTCGTTACTTCATGGTATTTTGTTGTCTGACGGTTTTTGGTTGTTTGCACCGATAGAAAAATACTCTGGCGCTTTGAATTCTCAACGGTGTCGCCATGCGTCGCCTTGGAGATTCTATAAGTACCTCGCCATGCGTCGCAGTATTTTGTTGTTTTTCTAATTCTCGAACGCTTCGATTCCTTATCTTCTCTTTCACAATGGCATCCTCCATGGGATCGTCAGCCGCGCCCTCCCCGGTAAGAACTCTAAATCTCCTGGGTTTACCCCTGTATTGTTAATCCATGTTCAGTACATTCTTGACCTGTTGATTTGCACAGGGAATGGGAGCCGTGGAAGATACTGGGAACGTGAAGGCCGAACTGAGGGCCCTCCAGGAGGAGCACAGGCTCCTTACGGACAAGCACACTAAGCTACGGCTTGAACTGGACGATCTCCTCCGGCGCATTCAGCGCATGAAGACGGATGGTGACAATTCCAGGGCGAGGACGAGGCGTCTTCGCGAGGAGAAGCAAGCCGCAGATATTACCATCGCTGGCTGCGCTTCGACTATGAAGGATACCATAGCGAAGCTGAGGGAGGTCGCAGGCCTTCTCGACGCGGTAGTAGTTGATCCTAGGGACAACTTGTCGCTAGAGGAGTCCTGCGTCGTGGCTGCAAGTCAAACTGACTCTATTCTACATGCAGCCAGGGCTAAGACCACCCCTTGACCTAGCATTTTGGGTTTTATTTTTTTTTTATAAGTGATAAAACAACAATGAATGAACAATTTCTTTTTATGACAATTTTCCAATTTTTCGGCTATCTTCCTTTCTTTCTTTATCATCCTGCAGCTTTCAAGCACGGTGTGTTTGATGTTAAATGTGTGTTTCTTTTCATTTTCTGACGGTATTTTGTTGTTTTTACCGATAGAAAAATGCAAACCAATACTATAATCTCCGGCACTTAATTAAAAAATTTTTCTGGGGAAAATTGGTCTCACGGTATTTTATTGTTTATAACGATAGAAAAATGCATCCACTACTTCAAATAATTTTCCGGGAAATTTAGTTGTTCTATCGGTATTGTTTTGTTGTACCGATAGAAACGGAAATAATTCTATCAGTATTATTTGTTTGTACCGATAGAAAAGGCCATCCATTGCTTTATTACTCGTACATGGCCCTTGAGTTTCCCTCCAGTCGAACAGTTCCAACTTGGAGCAGTGCGTCTCTTCGAGAGCGAAGAAAACCACAACCTCCGCCGTGACCACTCAGTTCCCCTCTCCCACACGACGATCGCTGGCTGGATACTGGTTCGCCACTGCCACCGCTGCGTTCTACACCGCCTCTCCATCACCACAACTGATCGCCGTAAATACCCTAATTCGTCGTTCTATTTCCAGCATCTTCCTTATTTTATCCTAATGTTTTGTACGTACTAATTCTTCGAGTTTTGCAATTACACTAGGGTTCCCTATTGTGTTGGATTATGTACATTCCGCAGGCAATGTTGATTTAAATTAGGGTTTACATAATATGTTCCAGTGCTGTAATGAACCTGTTTTGAGATTTTAACTTATCTATACTGCTGTATGTGTGATCAATTGTATCCAACTGCCATGTAATGCACATTATATGTTGGAGGTGTTCTTACACATATTCTATCGGCAGCTCATGTGTTTACCGATAGAAAATATTTCTGCACAAGTAGTAAAAGTTAATTTGGATCTGGAAGGACATGAGCCATGCAATGTATGGCATGTGGATGGGTCTTCGATGTATATGTTTCAAATGCCTATACATGACTTTTCCCAACCTAATATATGTGAAGTCCTGATGACTTGCATACAGGCTAAAGATTATGCACAGTGGCTTGTCAACAAAATTCCATATGTAGAGAACATTGTTATGTTCTATCGGTATCTCACGGGTTTGCCGATAGAAAAATTGTCTTCTGTGGAGGTAATTGTTATGGTCTATCGGCAGCTCATGTGTTTACCGATAGAAAATATTTCTGAACAGTCTCAGGAAGTAATTTATGCATGTCTTGCTTTTTGTATTATTTTCCCTTTTGCCGCCCTAATTAGTCTCCAGTCCTGGGCTGAGTTATGGAATTCCAAGGCGAATTAATTGCCATATGGTTTGTTGATGGTTCTGTAGGGGAAGACATGTCGTCGTCTTCATCGGATGGTACTAGTGGTTCGACTAGGGCCAACCCCAACGTAACTGAAGATGCAGCTGTTACATCCCGGTGCAAGAGGGTGGGGTGAGGCGCGACGAAGTTGGGCCGTTTGGCCAAACGCACGGATCTTTCTTGTGAGTACAACTAATTTGGGACGCCGATTGGAAAGAATACTGGGAAGTACACGGCCTACGTTGGGCTGTTGGCGAAAGAAAGGGTGAAGATCACTGTGCAGAGCTGGAAGGACGTGACGGCGGACGAGAGGGATAGGTTGTGGGCGGAAGTGAAGGTTAAATTAACTGAAATCACTGAACTCTTTCGTAATCACGTTCTCTTGGCTTATACTAAAGTTTAAGTAACTCGTGATTAATTGTATGCATTTTTTGAAAACAGGCTAAGTGGAACATCCCCGACGATACACCTAGGATGGCCTGCTTGAAGGACATGAACGGAACATGGAAAACCTTTAAGAGCTGGCTCGTCAGTAACTTCCTTGCTGCGGGGAAATCTCCTTGCGAGAAGTACCCCTTCATATCGGAGGAGGTATGGGAGGAATTCACCAAGCAGAAGGGGACTGAGGAGTTCAAGGCCCTTAGCGAGAAGAATAGGGTGGATCCAGAAGAGGAACGACCACCCGCATCGGCTCGGATCTCGGGGCTATGCGGGGAAGGTGGAGCAATGGAAGAAGGAAGACGAGCAAAATCCTGTCCTCAACACCCCTGAGTTGCCGCTCTCTGAGATCCGGGATGAGAGGTGCAAGCGATGGTGGAGGGGGAGGGGGTCCGTGTCGTCCACGGGGTCTGTGCAGTTCGCAACCCCTGGGGACGCCGACGTTGTGAGGCGAATGGTAAGTTGGCTAACCTCGTAAACTGTGTGCGCACAAGTGTATATAAGGCAATTTGTCTCACAAGGTACCTTTAAATGTAACAGATCACTTTTGAGAAGGAGGCAGCAGAGGGATTGTTTACCCCGCACAGGGAGAACGACATCCTCACCCGGGCTCTAGGAAATAAGGAGCATCCCGGGCGGACACGGGCCGTGGGAGCCATTGTGTCGTGGAAGGCCGGTTTCGTAGATCCGGCTCCACCGAGGAAGAAGGGCCGCTCCTGGAAGGAAAAGGAAGCTGACCTCTCCGATAAGATACGGGCTGAGGTACGGGCGGAGATATGGGCGGAGATACGGGCTGAGGTGCAGTCTGAGGTCGCACAAATGAGGGAAGAGTTTCCACTGTTGAGAGAAGCATTGCTGGCCAAGAGTGCAGATGCGGATCCCCAGGGCGACGGTACTCCGCGGGGTCGGATAAGTAGTTGCGCTTAGAAGGTCCTCGCGGATCCAGTGGATCTACTTGAGGTACTGCAAGCCTTCATCGGTGCACTTAAGTTGATGCCACTCCCATTCTGTTAGAGTTGTTTCACTAACTTGTTTTAATTGTTACAAATTTGCAGAAGCCGGAGGGCTGCATCCTACAGAATCACGTAGGCGCCGGGCAGGAAGTGGTTGGACACGGCTTCGTATATCCGTCTGGGCCGGATGTCCGGGTCCACTCTGTACCTCTGCGGTTGGGGTTCGCAAAGGTACAGGTGGACATGGCCATGCCGGGCTACAACGATTCTCCGTTGCCAGTCCCAACAAAGGAACTGCAGACATATGCTGAGGCAGTGGGCTCCTACGTACAGTGGCCCAAGAAGTGTCTTCTAATACAACCGGTAAATCCTACACATTTTAGATTACATCCTACTCAGTACACTCAACTTGCAAAATCTAACATACGTGCTCATTAATTGAAGTGGCCTCCCGTCGGGCTACTAGGGGACTGCGCCCCCAGCTCGGGGCATGAGACCCGATCTCGTGCGAACCTGGACACATCAAAGACGGCCTCGACCCCACCTAGTGCATCCACGCCTTCACCTGCAAAGAAAGCCGCCATCACCTCGCCCTTGCCTTCGGAGGTAGGCGCTCAATCCCCGGCAAAAGGCAAGGGAAAAGGCAAGGGCAAAGGGCGACAGGTACAGCCAGAGATGTTCAAGAACGGGTTCCCACTCACGTCGGAGGCTGCTTTGCGCAAATTGGATCGATCAACCAGAGGCCTCCACGAGTGGTACCTAGATCGAGCTCGGTGCAACCTAAACTTCTTAGTTCCCTACAGGCCTGGGCAGTTCCACCATGAGCCCGGGAGTATATCCGTGGCACACGAGGATCTGTTCGACCTCTACAACTGGCGGGAGCTCGATATGTCCATCATACGGACTGGAGTCCTGTGAGTTTGCTGATGCTATGTATTGCTGTTTTCCAACTCTGTTTGCTAACTCTGCATTAATGTTGCAGTTCATTTGAAATGTAGTAACTTTCTGTGAAATACTAATGTCGTCCTTTGCTGCAGGTGCATGTACAGGCTAGCATTGGAGGCTGCGTGTGACAAGGTGGGTTTCCTCGACCCAGAGAAAATAAGGCTCACGATGCAAGAGCACGACGCCACGCACACTGAGCAGTACATATCCAGCGCGCTGATGGCGCAGCAGGACAGGGAGTTCATTCTGGTGCCGTACCACCAAAGGTTAGTGCATTTCGTACTAATTTAACTCAATCTTGTATGTTACACCTGAGATATACTTTCAGCTAGCGGTCCTCTTTTACGTACAATGCAGGGGCCACTGGATCCTCATCGTGATCTGTCCGCCGAGGAACGAGGTGTACTACCTCGATTCGATGCGTGACAGATTATCGATCGAATATGTGGTCAAGGGGAATATGGAGGCGTAAGTAACTTATATGTTTGATTTAAATTTTGACCTCACTAGCTAATGATAATACATTAACTGGCAATACTAACTGAAATGCAGGGCTTTTGATAAATATGTGTCCGCTGGAGGGAGGCATGCCGCACCGCAGGGCTCCCTACTAGCTTGGAAAGAATATGAGGTACTCACGAGACTTTTTGTTTATGCTTAATTAGTTTATGGAAACAATAGCTAACATGTCTTCGCATATGCAATTATCTCAGTGCCATCAGCAGCCGCAATCGTGGGAATGCGGGTTTTATGTGCTGTGCTACATGTACGACCTAGTGCGGACAAACTTTGCCCAATTCCCCCAGGTAAGTATCGATAGCTAACTCAAATTTCAAAAATGGGTGTCACGTTCTAAATTAGGAAGTTAGTTACTCAGTATTCACACATGCTTGCAGATCGCCATGTCGAAAGACCAATACGAAAATGCAAAGATTAGAGATCTTCGACAAATCTGGGCACAATATGTCATGGAGGAAGTTGCGCCCAACCATCCACCATGACAATTTTCTCTTTTTCGTGTACTCTGCATAGACTGTTTATATACATGTGAATAAATGTCCACATTGGATTGCAATTTGTATTTGTCCATATACATGTGAATAAATGTGAATAACTGTCTAATGTGTCAATCTGTTCTGTGAATTTACCTTGCATCTGTACTATATTGTGTATCCAATCTATACTGTATTGCATCTGTACTGTATATGTGAATGTACTGTATTGTGAATGTAAATAACGTACTGTATATGTGAATGTTCTATCGGTAAATTATCCACAACCCAGAGACTATTGTAGGTTTTTCTATCGGTAAAATCCAAATTAACTATTAGAAGAGTGTGACCTTTCCTGCCGGTGAACTCATACATATACGAGAGAGTACTATGCTTTTTTCTGTCAATAAACTTGTAATTAACCGTTAGAAAAGTCGTACATTTCCAACCGCTAACGACGAGTTTTCTATCGGTACACTCCTAATATGCCGATAGAATAGTATGCTTTTTTCTGTCGGTAATCTTGTAATTAACCGTTAGAAAAGTGGTACTTTTCCAACCGAAAAATGTCAGCCTACGACGGGTTTTCTATCGGTAGATTACTAAGATGCCGATAGAATAGTGAAGTTCTTCTATCGGTTATTTACCGATAGAAAATGTTCTGTCTTGTTCTATCGTGTCTATCTCTATCGGTACAAAAACCGATAGTAAAAGGGTGTTTTTTGCCGATAGAAGAAAGCTTTTCTGTACTAGTGTAAGTTACAATCGTAATTGAGATTGAAAGGTCTTCTGCATCAAGCGCTGGTACGTGGAACTAGTGTTCTTGAGCCCAAATGGCATTCTGACATAACAGTATGTGCCAAATGGTGTGATGAAGGCAGTTTTTGTTCATCTTCCTCTGCCATGCTAATTTGATGGTATTTTGAGTAGGCATCCAGGAAACTCATCAGTTCACAACCCGCTATTGAATCAACCAAATGGTTGATATGGAGAAGGGGAAAATCATCCTTCGGGTAGGCAGCATTAAGATTGGTGTAATCGACACACATGCACCACTTACCATTAACTTTCAGGACCATGACCGAGTTTGTGAGCCATTCAAAATGGTCAACTTCATGAATAAAGCCATCCTTCTAGAGTTTATCTTACTCTGAATGAATGGCTTCTCTTCGATTAGAGGCAAAGTGTCTGGGCTTTTGCTTTATTGGTCACTGTCTAGGCTGAATTGCTAGCCTGTACTCGATCACTTCTCTTGGGACTCCATGCATGTCGGATGGTTTCCACACAAACACATCTGCGTTAGCTTGGAGAAAAGCAATGAGCCCAAGTTCTTATTTGTCCTCCAGTTCTAACCCAATCCGAACAGTGCTAGTTGGGTTGTCTAATAATAAGGAAACTTGTCTAAGTTTTTGTCTGGTCGAGGGTTACCTTGAGCTGATCTGTCTCTTTATCCTTGGTCGCAGCCTTAACACCCCTCTAATTGACCAATTCTAAGGAAATGAGATCGCAAGTGAGAGCTGTATTCTGGCTGCCCCTGACCATGATTGCGCCTTTTGGTCCAGGCAGCTTGACACACTAATAAGCAAAATGTGTCACTGCCATAAACATGGTAAGTGAAGGCCTACCAACAATTGCTTTGTATGCTGAATCAAAATCGATTACATCAAAAGTAATCAATTCTTTTCAAAAAATCTCTGGTTCTTCAAGCGTTACCGGCAGCACAATCTGGCCGATAGGAGTGTACAAAGGACTTGGAATGATCCCAAAAAATGGGTGAACCATAGGTTTAATTATTGAATGAGGGATTTGCATCTCATCAAGTGCTTTTACAAAAAGCAAGTCAACAGAACTACCTCCATCAGCTAGGACATTGCCCACTTTTGCATTGCTAATCATGGGAGATATGACCAAAGGAACTCACCATGGTCTCGACAATCCCTTAGGGCTGTCTTCCCGACTAAAGGTCAAGGACGTCTCTGACCAACGGGGGTATTGAGGCTCTCCTGGGGAAGCTTTCAATATTATTAACCTCTCAGCGAACAGATTTGAAGTGACGCTTAGAGATATAGGACGAAGAACCACCTAAGACAACATTACTATGATTATTTAGTACCTGATATGACATGTCCTCATCTCCATCAGCGTCCTTATTCCGACTGGGTTGCCTTTCTTCTAGTATGTTAGGAATAGGTGCATTACCTTGGCAGAATTCCTCCATGTGCTTTAACCATATTCGACAATTCTTGAGATCGTGTCCCAGGACATCATGCAGCGGACACCACCTCTTGGGTTAGTGTGTTCTTTTGCGTGGTCATTGTTGTGTCCACCAGATCAAGGTTTATTATTCTTGCATGGAACTTTGTTACCTTTATCCTGTGGTTGCGTTTCCATGTTTGCGACCTCTAGGAGGTGGTTCGTTCCATCCCTTTTCATCTGTTTGATCTTCCCGCCCGTAGATGATCTAGACTTCTTGTTAGTACTTTCTTTTTGGAGTCTAGACTAGGCTGGGGTGGTATATCACCCTTACCAACCATTTTATTCCACTCCACTACTTCATCTATGTCGGAGTAGCGATGAGCCATGTCAAAGAGTTCTGACATTGATATTGACTAGTGAGATCTTGGCTAGTGAATGTTGAGGTCCTACGTGAATCTTCTGTATCGAACGCCATGTTTAAAGGTTCTGATTACCGAACTGTCATAGATGTTAGGGATAGTATTTCTTACCCCAACAAACCTCTTCACAAACTGCTGGAGGGTTTCGCTTGAAGTCTAGCATAATCGATGAAGATCATCTTCCTTTCTAGGTTGTTCATAGTAATTCTAAAAATTGCTGAGGATAGCATCATATAGCATTTACCAGTTATAAATCAATTCTTCTGGCTGGTAGAAGAGCCAGGTTCTTGCCGGACCTTCATGGACCATTGGCACATAATTGGCCATCACCTTTTCATTTCCACCTGCCACCTGGATAATAGTGACATAGATCTGGAGAAATTCGGATGGGTTTTGCATCAAATCTCTTGATCATGCCTGGCTTAAATTTGTCAGGCCATTGCACTGCTCGTAATCCTAGTGAAGAGGCCTTGCAACCAACATACACTACTACAGAAATGTTGAGTACTAACGGTTCGAACAGGTCTATACTAACGGCTCTCCAACCGCTAGTGATTGGCACGATAGAAGAAGCCTAGTACTACTCTAATGGTTCGCAATGGTTTGAATATTGTATTATATTCTAATGGTTCACTACTATGAACTGTTAAAATAGCTTTCTCTATTCTGACGATTATTATTAGTAAATCGTTAGAATAGTATGATATATTCTAATGGTTCTTAGTAGTGCACCGTTAGAATGGTGTAATATATGGTAACGGTTATTATTAGTAAACCATTAGAATAGAGTACTATATTCTAACAATTTTTGTAGTGCACCGTTAGAATAGCTTATTATATCCTAACGGTTGTTATTAGTAAACTATTAGAATAGATTCACATTGAACAGCACATTCACAAATTGATCAGATTAACTACTAGACTAGGTTTTAGGCTAGACTTGCTCTGATACCAACTTGATCCTAGTGAGATATAGATGGGCTTCGACTATACTCGACCAGATGCTAAATATGAGGAATATGGGATCTTACTCGGAATTACTGAAACCCAATTTGATCGAAAACACAGTTCAAAGAATAGTACAACTCTTTTGAAAAGAGAAACTTGTACACGTCAAACATTGATGGCACTCGATCTACGAGAATGAACTATGTGTCTAAGACTTAAATAAGTTCAATCTAGACTCGATGCTAAACTCGATCTATTACAAGGTATTTATAGTCCGATTGATTGAGATCGTATCAGACTCAACAACTAACTAGCCCTAAACGTATAGGACTCAGTTATATGTATTATATCTATATCGGACTAGAATCTGACCAATATCAGACTACTAATGACTAGACAGAGTTCAAATCTGAATCCGTGTTCGAATCCTGCTGAAGCGTTCGACCTACTGAGATTCTCATAATTGTTTGAACACCTTTTCCACATGATCTAGGTGCTCGTCTCACGAACGACTATAGAATAGTATGTCGTCGACGTAAACGTTCAGAAAGTCGTCGATAAACTGTCACAATACGTCATTCATGAGACACATGAATGTAGCTAGGATGTTGCAGAGCCCAAACGGCATGACCAACCATTCGAACATACCTTGTCGCATTTTGAATGCAGTTTTCCATGTATCTCCCTCACGGATGCTGACCTCATGATACCATGATTTTAGATCCAACTTTGAGAAGATAGCAGGGTGCTTCAATTAGTCTAATAGGTTGTTGATACGAGGAAGAGGGTACCTGTTCTTGATGGTGATCTTGTTTAGTGCTCAGTAGTCGATGCACATATGCCAAGTCCCATCTTTCTTTGATAGTAACACCATAGGAGATCCACAAGGCAAATTACTTGGTGGGATTACACTATCATTCAACAGTTCACCAAGTTGTCTTTTGATCTCTTCATTCTCCAAAACTGAGTTGCGATACATACTCAGATTGGGAAGTATCGCATTAGACACAACCTGAATATCGTGCTCGAATGGATGTTTCAGTAGATGGCCCTGGGTACTTTTGAACAATTGCTATATTTCTCCAGCAGTCTCGACAAATGACTAGAATCCTCTCAGCACGCTAATGACAACGCTGCTCGAGTACTGTCACCTGGACCAACTGGTGGAATCATAATGGGGACATAATTGTAACATGCGTTGATGATTCGCTTGGCCTGATTTGCGGTAATCAAGTTTGAAGTATTGACGTGGACGTCTCTACTGATCACCAATTTAACTCCATCTTTAGTGAGCTCATACTCTTTTGACCTTTGATGGAAATGAGCGTCCCGATCATACAAGAACCGACTCTCAAAGATCACCTGACAGATATCGATAGGAACAACGTCACATTGAACCTCATCGATATATCGAGCTGAAATTGCAAATGTCAACACACACTAACTCTTAATCTGTTGGTTCACATCGGATGTAAACCAATCCAAGGGATATGGTCATGGGTGTGTGGTCATCTTCAACCCAAGTTGACAAACCAGTCCAGCAGAAATCAAATTCTTTTGACTTTCAGGATCGAATATTGTTGTGACCACTTCGTGCCTCACCTGGATGTTGACAGTTAATAAGTCCTCCATTAAATGATCGTCGTTTGGTGAATCCGAACCTTTCTCCTTCGGCATTTCCATCAGAGACAAGGTCGTATCCGCCTCATTGACAAAATTCACTCGGACAACTCCTTCGGGTGTAGCAATTCCAGGTCTAGCTATTCTTTTCCTTGGTCCGTTTCTCCTTGGTTGAAGCTCAGGATGGAGCTTATAGAACTTATCCTTTGTGTGTCCAACAATGTGACAATGTTCACAAGAGATGCTCGGAGTACTTTTCTTCGGAATCAACTTTCCTACATGGTCAAATTATCCTTCTTTTTCTTGTCGTTGCAAGATTTCTTCTTCTTCTGGATCGCCATAGAAGTCGTGCTCACGGTCATGATGTCCTGGACGTCGAATAGGCTTAACTCAACACGGATCGATTTCTAAAGTCCAAATGTATATTTTCGGAAAACTTGAGGATTAGAGAGCGAGATGCCAATGACCATTGCTTGTCTCCAAAAATTCGTTGTATAATACTGGATAGACTGATTGCACTATTCATATAATCTATGCCAACGATCCCATCTCTCCTCGAGATAACCCATCATGTAGAACTCTTGTCGCAAGAGTCGCTTGAATTATCCCCACGTGATGTCGTCTACTTCTCCACTGGTGATCAGGGATTTCCACCATGCCTTGGTGTGGTCCTTCATCTTCAAAGGAGTGAACTTCACCTTTTGAGCGCTACTAAAACCTTGTAGGTCAAAGTAGGTCTCAAGCTAGTCGATCCAAGAATCCAGCTTCTCGGCATCTATCACCCCATCATATATGGGTATCTCAACCTTAGCTTCGACCTTGAAAGGTCCGACAACTAAGGAGGTGTTGGCAAGGTCGTCGGCCTTATGGTAATCTTTGTCTCCTTCTTCGTCTGGCCTGCGCAAGCCTTCCCCAATCTTCACACCCGTAACCTATCCTTTTGAAGCATCAACTTCAGAAGGCACAATCATGGCCTGCTGCTTAATCCAAGCAAACATGGTATCCGTGTCAGTGAAGAGTTTAGCCACTTGTTCGGCTAGGTTAGCTTGAACAGAGGTATCTTCAGACATGTTCAAAGAGATGACTGTAGGAACCATCAAATGTTCGCCTTCGGTTGAACAAGGTCCTTTCAGGATTTCGCTGGAAGTTTTGTAACCTTGGCAAGTTTTTACCATCCACAGGGCAGGATAGTTGCTCTGATACCAACTTGATCAGATTAAGTACTAGACTAGGTTTTAGGCTAGACTTGATCCGATTGAGATATAAACGGGTTTCAACTATACTCGACCAGATGCTAAATATGCGAAATATGGGATCTTACTCTGAATTACTGAAGCCCAAGTTGATCGAAAACATAGTTCAAAAGATTGCGCAACTCTTTATTGAAAAGAGAAACTTGTAAATGTCGAGCATTGATTGCACTCGATCTTCGTCGATGAACTATGTGTCTAAGACTTAAATAAGTTTGATCTAGACTCAATGCTAAACTCGATCTATTATAAGGTATTTATAGTCCGATCGATTGAGATCGTATTAGACTAGACAACTAACTAACCCAAAACGTATAGGACTCAGTTATATGTATTATATCTATATCAGAGTGCAATCTGACCAATATCAGACTACTGAAGACCAGAGAGAATTTGAATCTGAATCTGAGTTCGAATCCTGCTGACGCGTTTGACCTACTGAGATCCTCTCATATCACAAATACACATTCAACATTCAACAGATTGAATTTATTCACATTCAACAGATTGAATTTATTCACAGATTTATTCACACATTGAATTGATTCACATATAGAGCAATACAAATACAAAAACCACCAATTCACAAATACTAAATATATTAATAATTTAAAGCAGTACAGAGAGTAGAAGAATTCAAAGAAAAAAAGAAAAATTACAACAAGTCAAATAACCCAGTCAGGGCTATTTGTTGACAGCCACTTCTTCCATCACATATTGAGCTTAAATTTGTCGCAGCTCTCTAATCTTTGTATTCTCGTATTTGTCTTTGGACATGGAGCTCTGCATGCATATATGGAGAGTCAGTAATTAGCTTCCTAGTTTTGAACATCACATCCAATTTTCCTCACTAGGCCATACATAAACCGCATCAGATAAAATGATTATCTGAGGGAATTGGGCAAAGTTTTTCCTGACTACGTCATACATAAACCGCATCAGATAAAATGCTTACCTGAGGGAATTGGGCAAAGTTTGTCCTGACTAGGTCATACAAAAATTGCATCAGATAAAACCCACATTTCCACGATTTTGGCTGCTGATGGCACTGAGATAATTGCATATGAAAAGACATGTTAGATGTCCTTTCCATAAACTAATTATGCATAAACTAAAAGACTCATGAGTAGTTCGATCCTTATTAATTACCTCATATTCTTTCCAAGAAATTCGGTCGCCTTCCGATGCGTCAAGCCTCCCTCCAGTGGAATAATATTTTTGAAGGCCCTCCATTTAATTTATCATTGCCTATTAATATGTTATCATTAGCTAGTGAGATCAAAATTTAAATCAAACATGTCACTTACGCGTGCATATTCCACGGGATCACGTATTCATTCGGTAACCTGTCACGCGTCGAATCGAGGTAGTGCACCTCATTCCTCCATGGACAGATCATCATGACATAAAGGCTATGTTGTACATAAAAGAGAACCGCTTAAAGTATATGCTAGGTGTAACACACAAGAATGAGTTAAATTAGTAGGAAATGCACTAACCTTTGGTGGTTCGGTGCTAGAACGAGGTCCTGTCCTGCTGCGCCAGCAGTGCCCTTTATATGTCTTGCTTTGCTTGTCCTGGGTCCTGCTCTAGCATCATGAGGCTTATTTTCTCTGGGTCGAGGAAACCCACTTTGTCACATGCCCTCATCAATTCCAATCTATACATGCACTTGCATGCAAAGGATGACATTAGTATCGCATAGAAAGGGACTAGATTTATTAAATGAACTATAACAATATATAGGATCAATAAACTCATAGGACTCCAGTCCGTAGGATGGACATATCAAGTTCCCCCTAGTTAAAGAGGTCGAACAAATCCTCCTGCGCTAGGGATATGCTCCTGGCCTCACAGTGGAACTGTCCAGGCCTGAAGGGAACTAGGAAGTTCAAGTTGCGCCGAGACCGGGAAAGGTACCACTCCTGGAGGTCTCTAGTTGTGTGATCCAAGTTACATAAAATTGCCTTCGACACAAGTGGGAACCTATTCTTGAACGTATCGGGCTGTCCCTTTCTCCCTTTGCCTTTGCCCTTGCCTTTGCCCATGCCTTTTGCTGGATAGCGAGTGTGTACCTTCGAAGCTCATGGTGGGGTGCTGATGGCTTTCTTTGGTGGCGAAGGGGCTTTCCGAGGAGGTGTGGATCGTTTGGTTGGGGTCGAGGTCGTCTTTCGTGGATGGAGGGTCGGAGGAGATCCCTTAGGCCCTGTGCTGGGGTGGGGTCCTAAGGTGGTAGTACGCTGGCGTCCATCTTCCACTTCAATTTCTGAACATGTATGTTAGATTTTGCATGTTGAATATATTAAGTAAGTTGTGGACAAAAATGGGTAGGATTTACCTCCTGTACTATAACACACTTGTTGGGCCACTATACGTAGGACCCCAGTGCCTCAGCATTGTCTGCATTTCCTTTGTTGGGACGGGAAACAGAAAAGCGGTGTAGCCTCGGAGGGCCATGTCCACATGTACCTTGGTGAACCCCATCTTCAGAGGTACGCAGTGAATTTGGACATCCTGCCCAGACAGATATATGAACCCGTGTGCAACCACCATGAGGTCGTCGCCTAAGTAAACCATTAGGCTGCAGCTCTCCGACTTCTGCAAATTTGTAAAAATTAAAACAACTTAGCAAAACAATTCTAGTGGATCGGGAGTGGCTTCAACTTAAGTGCAATACGTCAAGCAGATCCAGCAGATCCACGTTGACGTTGGAAGAGCAACTGCTCCGGCGACCCCGCAAGGTAGACCCTGCAGGTATTGCACTTAAGTAAACCATTAGGCTGCAGCTCTCCGGCTTCTGCAAATTTCCAAAAATTAAAACAACTTAGCAAAACAATTCTAGTAGATCGGGAGTGGCATCAACTTAAGTGCAATACCTCAAGCAGATCCAGCAGATCCACATTGACGTTGGAAGAGCAACTGCTTGGGCGACCCTGCAGGGTAGCGTCAACCTCGAGAGCTGGATCTACAGCCTTGGATTGCACAATTCTGCTGAGCTGTCCTAACTGTAAATCCATTGACCCTTCATAAAAATTCTGAAAATGTGTATAAAATTCTGATTTAATGATAAGTTCCTCACCTCAGTGATGATAGGGAGCCGTCATTTTCTCCAATGCCATGCCCAGAAACCCTTCATGCAAGAACTTGTGGTTAGCCTGGGAATTGGTCTTCAATTACAAAATAGTCAAGAATGGTTGTCAAGTCATAATCCTTCTTCGTGATCATCTCGCAAGTAACTAGTTTGATCAATATCTTCAATAGGGATAGATCGAATGGCCTCTAGAAATGGAGATATTTTGTCGAACTCATTATACTCTTCTTTGTCGACAACGTCTTCGACCCCAACAATACGTCTCTTGCTGTGAAGGATAATGTGCAACTTTGAATTAGCCAGGTCAACGATATAGAATACCTGTATAGCTTACTCAGTAAGTATTCATGGATCGTCTTGGTGTGTGACTCCATTGAGATCAACGAGAGTAAATCCATAATTGTCAACTCTAACACCTCGAGGGATTTTGACCCATTGGCATCAAAACAAACGAATCTTAAATAATACGTAATCGAGCTCCCATATTTCTTGAATAACACCGTAATATGAGTTCAATGCCCTTACTGCCCTGGCATTCTCCGAAATAGCAAATAGTGTCACTCCAGTAGATTTCATAGTACTCTTCTAGTCCTGACTTCTTGTGTAAAATGAATACCCATTGATGTCATACCCCTGCCAAGTCCCTACAGTAAATCATGGGCCTCTAGCCAACCATGTAGTAGTTTCACTTAGGGAACCATCGATAGCTTGTAGGACTATTTTTGATCCACCCATCAAATTTCCTATTATGTTCTCTGGTGACCCAAATCTCTGGGTTTGAAGGATTATGTTTCTGTAACATTGGCTTGTGCTTGTGTATGTATGGCTCCATGTTCATCATGTGTTGTAAGACCCAAAAATGTGCCTTTACATATAGATCACAGGCGGGGACGACTACTTTGAATCCAATCGTTCCAATGCCCTGAAGCCTACCCTCGTGTCGGTACATAGGAACGCCAATTGGGTCAATCCAGACCATATAATTGGTGGAAAATTCAATTACCTCATCGGCGGCATAACCTTCAGTGATACTGCCCTCGGGTCGATGGTGATTGCTTACGTATCCCTTCAAGATACCCATGAATTTCTCAAATGCGCACATATTGCACAGGAACATGGGTTCACAACGCTTAATTTCTCTGATATGGTGAACAATTAGATGGACCATAACATCAAAAAAAGATGGAGGGACATACATGTCGAGCTAACAAAGAGTCACTAGTACAGAAATGCAGTCTACTAACCCCTATCTTCTATCGGTTATTAGCGAAACAGCACAAAACCGATAGAAAATGTGCCTCGCAGGCAAAAAAGCCCGACGGATGTATTTTCCCTATCGGTTTCTAAGAAACTTACCGATAGAATAAATAGTATGATTTACTCTAGCGGTGATGAACATATTTGCCGTTAGAAGAGATGCATAAGTACTGACGGAAGAATGTTGTGCGCCGATAGGACTGGTCGACTTCAACAACTAGACTTATTCTATCGCTACTGTATGAATATACCGACAGAATATATTAAAAGTTCCTATCGGCAATATGTAGTTCGCCGATAGAATAGTTGACCTTCTACAAATATTTTTATTCTATCGGTAATGGATTCTTTTACCGTTAGAATATATAGAAAATTGCTTAGAACTGTTCGTCTTCTAATAGTTTTATTCTATCGGTAATGCATGTTTATACCGGTAGAATATTGCACAAAATATCTTAGAACTGTTGGCCTTCTACACTAGTAATATTCTATCGGTAGTGTACATACAGACCGATAGAGTATGTACAAAAATTCCTATCGGTAATATTTGTTGTGCCGATAGAACCATTCGGCTTCTACAGATGTTTTTATTACTAACGGTATTCTGTTTTCTTACCGATAGAAAATATATAATTGTATAAATACACGGGTATGTCTCTTTCATTCTCACAGTTCATCTGGGCTCGTAGTCCTAACCCGTAAGCTCCATGGACGGCCGGCGCACCTCTACAGGGGACCGCTGCACCTCCGCACCTCCATCGACGCCCTCTAGACGTCGGCATCCCAAGGAAGGTACGTAAAATTTCTGCAATATTGTTAGATTATTCTAATCTGATTATGGCAATAATTCTGCTTTTTTTGTATCCTTCATTTTGATGTGTCTTCTTTTCAATATGATTATGATCTGTTCAGGTCCTTGGATGATGCTCGTGAGGGGCAACGTATTTCACGGTTCTTCATCGCAGTACGCTGCCTACGTTGGCTTGTTGGCGAAAGAAAAGGTGAAGATCACCGTCAAGAGCTGGAAGGACGTGAAGGGCGAGATCTTGGTTGGCTCGGTCGAGAAGATGCTTAAGCCCGGCGTGTTTCTCAAATCAGGACCTATAGAAAGCATCTTACATGTTTTTGCATGCACCAGCTTGTGGCCAGATGCTTACCTGCTTGGAGAAGAAGAATTGTTGTTATTTGCACAGCCATTCTACACCATCACTACACAGAACAACATCTTGGAAGGTAGGTTCTTTTTGTTAATGGAGTTGAGTTGAGTTGAGTTGAGTTGATCGAGTTTGAGTCCGAGGAAATCACCATTACGTACAAATGTATGTCGACGGCAGTTCCAGCTCCTCGGGCGTCTTCGAACTGAACTCCTATGGTTAAGTCCAATGTGGTTCAGACATTTGCTGTTTTGGATGAATGGATTTGTGATGTATCAGGTCTAACTTGTAGTCGGTAGTTGCATTGTGGCAACCTGCAAAGGTTCCCTTTTATGTAAAATGCATGTATGGGCCACTGGGTCCTCGTCGTGATCTGTTGTTAATTTCAGACGTGGCTTTTGTAATATACATCGAATGTGTGAATTGTTGTATTTGTATATTGTTGTATATTTGTGTATCATGTATTGCTAATTGGGACATGAACTTGAATGTGCAGGGAGCATTTGTGTATTTAATTGTATTGGTAGGTAGGTGTGTATTTGTACTGCTGTTTCGGACATGCACTTCAATTTGTGAACTGGCATGTGTATGTTTGTACCTGAATTTGTATTGGTGAACTGGCATGTGTATGTTTGTACCTGAATTTGTGAACTGGCATGTGTAATTTCTTTGGCAAGATGAAGTCCCAACTACCTACGAAAAGTATTTTTGTGTCTCCTAGTTAATCCACAAATTAGCATTTCTTGAAATATATTGCTTTATCTTCTAGTTAAGATCCGTTTGATGTAAGATCTGTTTGATGTTACATTGATATGATTCCTTGAATGTGAGAAATGGCATGTGCATGTTTGTCCCAGTTTGGTAACAGTACCTCCTCTAACGGTAAGTACACATATTTACCGATAGGAAAACATATATATTTGTTCAGTCATGCATATTCTAACGGTAAATACACATATTTACCGATAGGAAACACATATATTTGTTTAGTCATGCATATTCTAACGGTAAATGTACATATTTTTCTTTAGAATTTAATGATAAGCTAGTTCACAGCATTAATACATCTCAATTTTACTCCACAGCATGAGTTCTAACATGTACAGTACCTTTATCCTGTAAATATTTAATTCTTCCCTTCAAATAGCACTTGCAAAAATCTCATCGCAGCCTCTTCAAAAATCCCTTTTTTCTGACGGTATTTTGTTATTTATACCGATAGAGAAGGACATCTTCTCTCAGGCGCTTCAAAACGTTTTCTATCGGTATTGTTCTATTTTACCGTTAGAATAAATTCATTTGTCTCACGGTATTTGTTGTCTGACGGTTTTTTCCTGTTTTTACCGATAGAAGAATACTCTGCCGCTTCGAATTCTCAACCGTGTCGCCATGCGTCGCCTTGGAAACTCTATAAGTACCTCGCCATGCGTCGCGGTATTTTGTTGTTTTTCTAATTCTCAAACGGTTGGACTCCTCATCTTCTCTTTCACAATGGCAACCTCCATGGGATCGTCATCCACGGCCTCCCCGGTAAGAACTCTAAATCTCCTCGGTTTACCCCTGTATTGTTAATCCATGTTCAGTTCATTCTTGACCTGTTGATTTGCACAGGGAATGGTAGCCGTGGAAGACACTGCCAAAGTGAAGGCTGACCTGAGGGCCCTCCAGGAGGAGCACAAGCTCCTTACAGACAAGCACACTCAGCTACGGCTTGACCTTGATGATCTCTTCCAGCGCATTAAGCGCATGAAGACGGATGGTGACAATGCTAGGGCGAGGACGAGGCGTCTTCGCGAGGAGAAGAAAGCCGCGGATATGACCATCGCTGGCTGCGGTTTGACTATGAAGGATACCATAGCGAAGCTGACGGAGGTCGCAGGCCTTCTTGACGCGGTAGTAGTTGATCCTAGGGACAACTTGTCGCTAGAGGAGTCCTGCGTCCTGGCTGCAAGTCTAACTGACTCTATTCTACATGCAGCCAGGGCTAAGACCACCCCTTGACCTAGCATTTTGGGTTTTATTTTTTATGTAAGTGATAAAACAACAATGAATGAACAATTTCTTTTTATGTCAATTTTCCAATTTTCCGGCTATCTTCCCTCTTTCTTTAACATTCTGCAGCTTTCAACCACGGTCTGTTTGATGTTAAATTGTGTACCTTTTCATAACTCTGACGGTATTTTGTTGTTTTTACCGATAGAAAAAGGGCACACAAATCTCAAGCACTTAATCAAAAAAATTTTCTGGGGAAAATTGGGCTCACGGGATTTTTTTGTTTATACCGATAGAAAAGGGTACCTTTTCATTACTCTCACGGTATTTTGTTGTTTTTACCGATAGAAAAATGGCACCCAATCTCAAGCACTTTAAAAAAATTTTCTGTGGAAAATTGGTCTCACGGGATTTTATTGTTTATACCGATAGAAAAATGCAATCACTAATTCGAATATTTTTCCGGGAAATTTACTTTTTCTATCGGTATTATTTTGTTGTTTCGATAGAAAATTACATAAGTCTATCGGTATCATTTTGTTATACCGATAGAAAAGTTCCTCCGCTACTTTATTTCTCGTACACGGCCCTTTAGTTTCCCTCCACTCGAACAGTTCCACCTTAGAGCACTGCGTCTCTTCGAGAGCGAAGAAAACCCCAACCTCCGCCGTGAGCACTCACTTCCTCTCTCCCACACGACGATCGCCGGCTGGACACTGGTTCGTCACTGCCACCGGTTCTTATTTTCGTCCTTCGCCCGCCGCTGCTGCGTTCTACACCGCCTCTGCATCACCAGAACTGATCGCCGCCGTAAATACCCTAATTCGTCGTTCTATTTCCAGCATCTTCTTTATTTGATCCTAGTGTTTTGCACGTACTAATTCTTGGAGTTTTGCAATTACACTAGGGTTCCCTATTGTGTTGGCTTATGTACATTCCGCAGGCAATGTTGATTTTAATTAGGGTTTACATAATATGTTCCAGTGCTGTAATGAACCTGTTTTGAGATTTTAACTTCTCTATACTGCTGTATGTGTGATCAATTGTATCCAACTGCCATGTAATGCAGATTATATGTTGGAGGTGTTCTTACACATATTCTATCGGCAGCTCATGTGTTTACCGATAGAAAATTTTCTGCACAAGTAGTAAAACTTAATTTGGATCTGGAAGGACATGAGCCATGCAATGTACTAGTTTGGTTGGGAATTTTTACTCACTTCGTATGAATATATGGCAATGTGGATGGGTCTTCGATGTATATGTTTCAAATGCCTATATACATGACTTTTCCCAACCTAATAGCTGTGAAGTCCTGATGACTCACATACAGGCTAGGCTAAAGATTATGCACAGTAGCACTTAGATACTTGTGTGCATATTTACGTGTGAAATAATAATGCTGGCCCATGAATATTAGTGTAGCAAATCATTGAGAATGTTATGTGATGACAGTGAATGGTGGCTTGTCAACAAAATTCCATATGTAGAGAACATTGTTATGTTCTATCGGTATCTCACGTGTTTGCCGATAGAAAAATTGTCTTGTGTGGAGGTAATTGTTATGGTCTATCGGCAGCTCATGTGTTTACCGATAGAAAATATTTCTGAAGAGTTCAGTAAGTAATTTATGCATGTCTTTCTTTTTGTATTATTTTCCCTTTTGCCGCCCTAGTTAGTCTCCAGTCCTGGGCTGAGTTATGGAAGTCCAAGGCGAATTAATTGCCATATATATGGTTTGTTGAAGGTTTTGTAGGGGAAGACATGTCGTCGTCTTCATCGGATGGTACTAGTGGTTCGACTAGGGCCAACCCCATCGTAACTACTGAAGATGGGGCTGTTACATCCCAGCGCAAGAGGGTGGGGCGAGGCGCGACGACGTTGGGGCGTTTGGCCAAACGCACTGATCTTTCTTGTGAGTTCAACCAATTTGGGAGGCCGATTGGAAAGAATGCTGGGAGGTACGTGGCCTACGTTGGGCTGTTGGCGAAAGAAAGGGTGAAGATCACCGTCCAGAGCTGGAAGGACGTGACGGCGGACGAGAGGGATAGGTTGTGGGCGGAAGTGAAGGTTAAATGAACTGAAATCGCTGAACTCTTTCGTAATCACGTTCTCTTGGCTTATACTAAAGTTTAACTAACTCGTGATTAATTGTATGCATTTTTCGGAAACAGGCTAAGTGGAACATCCCCGACGATACATCTAGGACTGCCTGCTTGAAGGACATGAACGGAACATGGAAAACCTTTAAGAGCTGGCTCGTCAGTAACTTCCTAGCTGCGGGGAAATCTCCTTGCGAGAAGTACCCCTTCATATCGGAGGAGGTATGGGAGGAATTCACCAAGCAGAAGGGGACTGAGCAGTTCAAGGCCCTTAGCGAGAAGAATAGGGCGATCCAGAAGAGGAACGACCACCCGCATCGGCTCGGATCCCGGGGCTATGCGGGGAAGGAGGAACAGTGGAAGAAGGAAGACGAACAAAATCCTGTCATGGACACCCCTGAGTTGCCGCTCTCCGAGATCAGGGATGAGAGGTGCAAGCGATGGTGGAGGGGGAGGGGGTCCGTGTCGTCCACGGGGTCTGTGCAGTTCGCAACCCCTGGGGACGCCGACGTTGTGAGGCGAATGGTAAGTTGGCTAACCTCGTAAACTGTGTGCGCACAAGTGTATATAAGGCAATTTGTCTCACAAGGTACCTTCAAATGTAACAGATCTCTTTTGAGAAGGACGCAGCGGAGGGATTGTTTACCCCGCAGAGGGAGAACGACATACTCACCCGAGCTCTAGGAAATAAGGAGCATCCCGGGCGGACACGGGCCGTGGGAGCCATTGTGTCGTGGAAGGCCGGTTTCGTAGATCCGGCTCCACCGAGGAAGAAGGCCCGCACCTGGAAGGAAAAGGAAGCTGACCTCTCCGATAAGATACGGGCTGAGGTACGGGAGGAGATACGGGCGGAGATGCGGGCTGAGATACGGGCTGAGGTACAGTCTGAGGTGCAGACCGAGGTCGCACAAATGAGGGAAGAGTTTGCACGGTTGAGAGAAACATTGCTGGCCAAGAGTTTAGATGCGGATCCCCAGGACGACGGTACCCCGCGGGGTCGGATAAGCAGTTGCGCTTCGAAGGTACTCGCGGATCCAGTGGATCTACTTGAGGTACTGCAAGCCTTCATCTGTGCACTTAAGTTGATGCCACTCCCATTCTGTTAGAGTTGTTTCGCTAACCTATTTTAATTGTTACAAATTTGCAGGGGCCGGAGGGCTGCATCCTACAGAATCACGTAGGCGCCGGGCAGGAAGTGGTTGGACACGGCTTCGTATATCCGTCTGGGCCGGATGTCCGGGTCCACTGTGTACCTCTGCGGTTGGGTTTCGCAAAGGTACAGGTGGACATGGCCATGCTGGGCTACAACGATTCTCCGTTGCCAGTCCCAACAGAGGAACTGCAGACACTTGCCGAGGCAGTGGGCTCCTACGTACAGTGGCCCAAGA
Source organism: Pharus latifolius (assembly GCA_019359835.1). Lineage (NCBI taxonomy): Eukaryota > Viridiplantae > Streptophyta > Magnoliopsida > Poales > Poaceae > Pharus > Pharus latifolius. Next base: position 23,309,855 of record CM033326.1, read on the forward strand.
AGTGTCTTGTAATACAACCGGTAAATCCTACACATTTTAGATTACATCCTACTCAGTACACTCAACTTGCATAATCTAACATACGTGCTCATTAATTGAAGTGGCCTGCCGCGGGGCTACCAGGGGACTGCGCCCCCAGCTCGGGGCATGAGGGCCGATCTCGTGCGAACCTGGACACATCAAAGACGGCCTCGACCCCACCCAGCGCATCCACGCCTCCACCTCGGAAGAAAGCCGCCATCACCTCGCCCTTGCCTTCGAAGGTACGCGCTCAGTCCCCGGCAAAAGGCAAGGGCGGCAAAGGCAAGGGCAAAGGGCGACAGGGACTGCCGCGGACGTTCACGAACGCGCTCCCACTCCTGTCGGAGGCATCTTTGCGGAAATTGGATCGATCAACCAGAGACCTCCACGACTGGTACCTACATCGAGCTCGGCGCAGCCTGAACTTCTTAGTTCCCTACAGGCCTGGGCAGTTCCACCGTGAGCCCGGGACTATATACGTGGCACACGAGGATCTGTTCGACCTCTACAACTGGCGGGAGCTCGATATGTCCATCATACGGACTGGAGTCCTGTGAGTTTGCTGATGCTATGTATTGCTGTTTTCTAACTCTGTTTGCTAACTCTGCATTAATGTTGCAGTTCATTTGAATACTGAGTAACTTTCTGTGAAATTAATATTAATCTCGTCCTTCGCATGCAGGTGCATGTACAGGCTAGCATCGGAGGCTGTGTGTGACAAGATGGGTTTCCTCGACCCAGAGAAAATAAGCCTCACGATGCTAGAGCAGGACGCCGCGCACGCTGAGCAGTACATATCCAGCGCGCTGATGGCGCAGCAGGACAGGGACTTCATTCTGGTGCCGTACCACCAAAGGTTAGTGCATTTCGTACTAATTTAACTCAATCTTGTATGTTACACCTGAGATGTACTTTGAGCTAGCGGTCCTCTTTTACATACAATGCAGGGGCCACTGGATCCTCATCGTGATCTGTCCGCCGAGGAACGACGTGTACTACCTCGATTCGATGCGTGACAGATTATCGATGGAATATGTGCTCAAGGGGAATATGGGGGCGTAAGTAACTTATATGTTTGATTTAAATTTTGACCTCACTAGCTAATGATAATACATTAACCGGCAATACTAACTGAAATGCAGGGCTTTTGATAAATATGTGTCCGCTGGAGGGAGGCATGCCGCACCGCAGGGCTCCCTACTAGCTTGGAAAGAATATGAGGTACTCACGAGACTTTTTGTTTATGCTTAATTAGTTTATGGAAACAATATATAGCTAACATGTATTCGCATATGCAATTATCTCAGTGCCATCAGCAGCCGCAATCGTGGGAATGCGGGTTTTATGTGCTGCGCTACATGTACGACCTAGTGCAGACAAACTTTTCCCGATTCCCCCAGGTAAGCATCGATAGCTAACTCAAATTTCAAAAATGGGTGTCACGTTCTAAATTAGGATCGAAGTTAGTTACTCAGTATGCACACATGCTTGCAGATCGCCATGTCGAAAGACCAATATGAAAATGCAAAGATTATATATCTTCGACAAATCTGGGCACAATATGTCATGGAGGAAGTAGCACCCAACCATCCAGCATGACAATTTTCTCCTTTTGGTGTACTCTGCATAGACTGTTCATATACATGTGAATAAATATATATATGTGAATAAATGTCCACATTGGATTGCAATCTGTATTTGTCCATACATATGTGAATAAATGTGAATAACTGCCTAATGTGTGAATTTGTCCTATGAATTTACCTTGCATCTGTACTGTATTGTGTATCCAATCTATACTGTATTGCATCTGTACTGTATATGTGAATGTACTGTATTGTGATGCAAATAAAGTACTGTATATGTGATTGCTCTATCGGTAAATTCATCAACAACCGAGAGACTACTGTCCTTTTTTCTATCGGTACAATCAAAATTAACCGTTAGAAGAGTTTGACCTTTCCTGCCGGTGAACTCATACATATCCGATAGAGTACTAAGCTTTTTTCTGTCGGTAATCTTGTAGTTAACCGTTAGAATAGTGGTACTTTTCAATCGCTATTGACGAGTTTTCTATCGGTAAACTTGTAATATGCCGATAGAATAGTGTGAGTTTTCCTGTCGGTAAACTTATAATTAGCCGTTAGAATAGTGGTACTTTTCAATCCGCTAGCGACGAGTTTTCTATCGGTATACTCTTAATATGCCGATAGAGTACTAAGCTTTTTTCTGTCGGTAATCTTGTAGTTAACCGTTAGAATAGTGGTACTTTTCAATCCGCTAGCGACGAGTTTTCTATCGGTACACTCCTAATATGCCGATAGAGTACTAAGCTTTTTTCTGTCGGTAATCTTGTAGTTAACCGTTAGAATAGTGGTACTTTTCGAACTGCTGGACGTAAGAATACGACGGGTTTCTATCGGTAGATTCATAATATGCCGATAGAATAGTGAACTTCTTCTGTCGGTTATTTACCAATAGAAAATGTCCAGTCTTGTTCTATCGTGTCTATCTCTATCGGTACAAAAACCGATAGTAGAAGAGTTTTTTTTACCGATAGAACACTGCATTTATGTACTAGTGTGACCAGATAGATGTACAAGATGTGCCTTTACAGAAGAATCTCACTTATCTTGAGCACCCAATCAGAATCCTAGCCACTGATGAACGTCAGCTCCGAAGAAAGAAAATCAAATTGTGTAAAGTTCAATGGAAAAATCATTCAGAGCAAGAAGCTACTTGGGAGAAGGAAGAAGATCTTAAGCAAACCTATCCTTATCTTTTCCTGTCCTAGGTAAATCTCGGGGCGAGATTTCTTTAAGGAGGGTAGGTCTGTAACACCCTAAGTTAGGGGTGAAAATTTCCTTTTTCATCAATAGCAAGCATGCATGTATCTGTAGTAATAGCCAGATCAGTATCTATCTCAAGCCCTAAAATCTCCAAAATCTATCCTGTGACCTCAAATCAAGATCATATTGTTCAGATGTGATCTATCAGTTATCCTGAATCGAAAAGTCTTCAGAACCTAGATCCAATTATATCTCTAACTCCCAGAATTATCAACTCCTTCTGTTTTCGAAAACAGAAATACCTTATATTACCCAAATACCCTAAGTTTCAGAAATACAGATTTAATCAAAATCTTGACCAAGTTCAGACCAGATTATTCCTGGAATATGATCATGGGTATGTCAATACCTTAATATAAAAAGTTGACAGCCAGATTCTGCTATCTAGACCCTTTTCACAAATTAGTCCAAGAATTATCGCAAAATAGTCCTTATCTGTTATCTGAAAATCCAAAAAAGGCTAAAATCTCCAGATTAACTCCAAATTCAGAATTTCTTCGGCAAACCTTCTCAAAATGCTATTTGCCACAAGTTTCTCTTCTGTTCAAATTCCAAAATCTCATCCTAAGTGCCAGAATTCGAAATCGACAAAACTTAAATCTTGTTTTACCCTAAATTACCCTATTTTCAGTTTGTATCGAAAACTATCCAAATGTGCCAAGTTCTATTTTCAATCCTTGCCAAATCATCTGTGGAATAAGGATTGCCAAAATAGCAGAATCAAATTCAGAACAAACCTTCCAAATCATTAGATTTACAGATCAGTCCAAATCAAGAATTGGAAATTACAAATGAACCCAGATTCGACCAGGCTAGCTACTGTGCGCACGACCAGGAACCGCCGTGCTTGTGCGCCGTGGTTGCTCATCGCCGATGAGGCTTCGCCCGCGCTCGTGACTGTGCATGCCGGTGCGCACGTGTCCCCACTCCAGCTAGTGCCGTGGCAAGGCCGCTGCTACGTCGACGACCAGCGCTGCTCCCGCGCGCGATCAACGGCTTTTTGTCAGCAACTCCTCGCCACGTCGCTTTGCCGCGCCAGTGTTGTCGCCACCGCTTGCTACAACTTTGCCAGGTCCCGATGAGGCGACACTGTGATCAACTGCAAGCTTGTCGCCGTCGCATCACCGTTCTTTGCTGTGTCTTCGCCGCTGTTGCTCCAGCACGCAATCAGTCAAGTCACCGGCTGCCAATTACTTCGTTGTCTCCTCCTTGCAAGCTTCGCCTGGTCTATTTAAACCCCACTGTGCTCAGCAACTCCCTCACACCTCACTGGAAATCAGCCAAGTCCCAGAAATTCCTGTTCCAGTCATTTTCTCCGGCGAGCCGTCAAGGAGGCTCACGGTGCCAGCGCTCTACACTTAATTTCCTGCCAAATTAACAACATCAGTGAGTTCCCATACTCATCCTCTCTGTGTGATATCATTTAATTGTTCTCCGGTGGACTCTAACGCCGATGATCGCCGGAAATGGCTGAAAGTCGAAGATGCCCTGTTCCGGCAATGCTGGCCAATCTACCTCGAATTAGCCCTCGATCCTGTAAACAAAATTGATCAGTGGGTTATTTCAAGCAAGCCTGTAAGATTAGAATCCCCAATTAAACATCATTCGAAGCTTTTTCCTAAACCGAGCTTCACCAGAAACCGGTGATCGTCGCCAGGCTTCTCCGGTGATCCTTCGGTCAATTTGATGTTACCAGAAGCTTTCTTTTACCTCCTAGATGCTCTCCAAGCAAGGAATTAAGTTCTCTTGGCCTGTAGCAAAAATGCCCAAATCCAGTGATTCTTCTCCGGCGCCGATGACCGGGAAAGTTTGTTCCGGCCATTTCAGCCCTCGAAACTTTGTCTAGTATGTGTGCTTTGATCTCCTGAACACTTTTGTCTTCTAGCCCGACACCTAGATCGGCCTAGATTAGAAGTTACAGCCATGCCAAGATCTTGTCCAGAATTGCTCCAGTGCAGCCAGTTCATCTCTGTTCATCACCAAATTTCTTGCTTTCCAGCCATTTCTTGCCCTAGATCCTGTTGACTTAATTGTTCCTGTTACTCAAGCCTACCTCTCAGACAAAGTGGTGCATCATTTGGAGCCCTAGATCAAAAGTTATGCTAAGCCCTAGTTTCTAGCCATGTCAAGATTAATGCCAGGCTATGTCAGTCAGTGGCATTAGCCCTTTTCACTGCCTTCCAGATGTGCATCTTGAGCATAACTTTGTCCCTTAGATTCCAGAAGTTGTGATCTACAATTTCTTCTTCTATCACAACTTGATTTGAGCCCTTGAATTATATTTGTTGCTAAACCCTAATTTTTGACATTTTCTCAGTATGTGCCAGCCAATGGCATTGACCTTATTTACCCACTTCTGGTTATACAATTTGAAATCCACTTTGTCCACTGAATTTGTAGAGTTGTGATCTACATTTTATTCTACTACCACAAGTTGAGATGACCCCTCTAACATTCATCGACCCTATGTCGATGCTTTGAACCAAATGTCGACCTAAAGACGTTCGCTGTTTTTGAGCGAACCAGTCGCAACCTTGATATCATTCTGATATTTTGAGACATTGGGAACCTTGTAAACCTTTGACAGCTAATCTTAACATTGGTTTCCTTAACTTAACCCTAATCAGCCTCTAAACCCAATCATTTCAGAATCATCAAGACTTCATGTTTGCATCATTGCATATAGTATAATAATGTATGGAAAAGATTATGATTATTGGTTGTTTGTTTGATTGGAGAGCAGATCAAGAACCCGAGTTCGAGGACTTCACTGCGGATCCGACGTCGACTGCTGTATTTTACGACGCGGAAGGCAAGTCATATCCTTGGTCATCTTGAACCTATATTTTAAATGTTGCTATAATATAACCTTGAATATAGGCAATATTGCATGTGAAAGATTGAGAATGATTAATTTATGAATTGGCAGTACTAGACTGGTTATCTGTGAAATGTGAAATAAACAAGTTTTGAGCCATGAATTATTATATGTATCTGTATACTTATATTCATGAAATAAAACCCTAGCCGTGACCAGAAAAATGGTATGGATGGCTATAGCACTGGAGGTGCTAGACTGCAAAGGAATGCAGGCACTGAAGGTGCAGGGTTGTGGATGGTCTGGTCACTGGCATATAAGGACTAGAACCTTGTGTTGTGCGTCTAGTGGCATGAACAACGTGCTAACCGCAAGCCTGGTATGGGACAGGCCTGAACAAGTAATTATGTGGATCGCACATGAAACCCCTGCATGAGATGTGTAGTGATGCACGAGAAACACGGAGCGCGGCTCCCACACATATCACTGAAGGTGATCAAGCACGCTGACCCAGTAATGGGAATAAGCAAAGGGGTGGAGGTTTGGATACAACCTGCCACAACTGTGCCTCGCTGAGAGCCACAGGGTCGGGGGTGAATTGTGAGTAAAACATAACAAAAGTTCTTGTTATTTCCACCTTGCCGCTCACAGTATGAAGTGAGTCAGGGGTCCAATCATTTTGTTATGATAGGAAAGGTTTGAAAGTGGAATATCTTGCGGGTAAATTGGTACCTCTCTGCAGAGTTAAAAACGTATTCGAATACTCCGAGCTCCCGGGGTTTATAGGAGTCTGCTGCGGTGGATTAAATCCACGGGGTGTGACACAAGTACTATTTTCTAAATAAAATATGTTTATTCAAGATTACCCAAATGACATGTGTTGTCATGATAAGGAGTGCTGCCGTGGGCTGTCGTGTGTCGACGTGTCGCGGTAGTGCTATAATCTAGTGAACATGAATGATGATGTTATATTATGAAAAGTGCTGCCATAAGATGAGATGAGAAAGGAAAAGATTATTTTACAAATATCCATAATTCTTGACTAGTCTAGGTTCATATCATCACTACTATATTTATCTACTTTTACCTATGACTTGCTGAGTACGTAAGTGCTCACCCTTGCAACATTCAACTCAATAGATGGAGCCTACTTTGATCAAGATGATGGCACGGAGTACTACGTGGATCCAGAAGGAGGAGAATCGGTTCCGCCAGAACCCTGAAGTGTGTTGTTCTGCCGTCAACTTCTTTTGTGGGAGGGTCACCTATCTTCTGCTGCGTAGTTAAATATTTTGCTAAACCCTGAATGCCTTGTAGGCATTGTAATCCTCTTTATGTAATATTAAGGCCAGCAGGCCACACTGCTAAATATTTTGTGAGTACTCTGTTGCAATGTAATATACTCCTGTGTTTGAGTTATCCTGGGAAGTCAAAGGTTTGTGGTTTGGGACTAGCTGCAGCGAGCTAGGTCTCTACATGAGTAGTCGTTGTCCCAGTTTCGGGGCGCGACATGAACACGGAGTTCATGAAGCACGCCGAGGTAATTCTTCACTTAGTCGAAGAAGGGTTGACGGCTCGGGACGTCATCCGAGACTTTGTGAAGAACCGGGTGAGCCCCCTGCGTGAAAGGGCTCATCCGGCTTGGGAGATTAAGCCCATGGCGGACGGCACCCTGGACTATAACGAAGGTATTCGTTTCTAACACCGAAAACCTTCATGTTTCTTGAAATACATTCATTTTAACTTGTATTCGGTAACAGTCCTATCCTCTGCTGAAATTGAGAGGCGGACTAACCACCTCCTCCGGGCGTACAACGCCGAGGTAGAGGGTGCCAAGGGGTCACCTCACCCCCAGACCTTAATTCACGCCAGCGACGACCTCAGGCAAGAGCGCCGAAGGGTACATTCTCCACTTGGCCTCTGTTTTGCAGGTTTTATGTCTGTCCAATACTAATCCCATGTGAATAGCTTCTTGGGAGGTTTGCTGAGGCGACGTTTCCCAGCGAGAACGTCGGTTCCTTGGGAAAGCCGACGACCAAGAACGTGAAGAAGATTTCCTCGAGACCTAGGACGAGGAATCCCGCCCCCAAGAAAGTCAGGCTAAATCTTGGGGAAGGGTCTTCGCGAAGCACTCCTCCTACAACCCGAAGAACTGCGGTAAGATATCAGATCCCTCCGATCTTTCCAGGTGCAAACTGGAATTACTTCTTCGTCGTACAGGGGAAGGGGAGTGAGGAGGAGGAGGAGGATGATGATGTCCCTTTAGGTCTCCGGAGGAGGAAGATTGTGAGCTCTCCATCCGGCGACGCTCCAACTCCTTCCACAGGGACAACTGCTACCACAGAGGCGGCTGTAGCAGACCCCGCGACCACCGAAAGCCCTATGGTCGCGGATGATCCCCTGGCTCCTGAAGCCCCCGAGGCTTCAAGGCCGGTTGCCTCCACTTCCTTGGTCGAAGGGACAACCGTGGTAGGATCCTCTGAGTCTTGTTTTCTTCAATTCCCCCTGTGCATTTGATGAGCTAGTGCTTATGCTGGGAGAAGAGCTTCCCCCTGCGACTCCTACTAGCCCCAGGGAGGAAAATACTCCTCCGCAGACAGGAGCGGAGGTGGTTGTGCAAGATCCTGTGGCAATTGCACACGAGGTGCCAGTCCCGGAAACCCAGGAGACATCGAGGTCTTCGGGTGGGACGTCGCCAATGGGATCGACTGCCCAGGTAAAGATTCTTCTAGTTAGCCTTTATCTTTCCCTTGAAAAAATGTTCATAGGGGAACATACACAGGGAAGAGGGGCCTTGTTTTCCAACAGGAAGATCAGGGTGGACGATAATTGTCCCCATGCTCGAGGAGAACTTTCTCTGAAATCCCAAAAGCTAATGGGATTTCAAATAAGGTAAGAACGTTTATCCCGGTTGTATTAGAAATGATGGTCACGAATCGTTACCATTTGATTTTTCTTTTCCTTTATCAGACGAAAAGAAATAGCGCCCAGTCCTTCAACCACTTCGGGAAGGGTTGAGGTCACTGCTGGTGCAGAAGCCTCTAGTGAGGGGCGCTCCATCCCCTCGGTCCAAGAAGTTGTCCGGGCCATAGGGGGAGAAGCAGGCGCGAGGACCCAGTCGGAGTCAACGGCGACTGGAAGCAGTGCCCAGCAGGCACTTCCTCCAACTGCCCCTGCTGTAGGCACCTCTAGACCTTCAACAAATCTTCCCATCAGTCCGGAAGATGCCTCCGTAGAGAAGTTCATGAAGGTATGATAAATCCTTCTCTGGGTGTCCTGAATTGTTCATAGGACACCTTTAACTCCCTTTTTTTTTATCATAGGAACTATCCCGAATGATGGCCCAATCGCGCGCTACGGCGGCGAGCATGGTGGCCATACAAAGAGAACGGGACAGCTTGCGCAGGTAAGGATCATTACTGTCGCGCCCCGAAACTGGGACTACGACTACTCCTGTAGAGACCTAGCTCGCTGCAGCTAGTCCCATATATGCATAGCATACACATACCCTTGACTTCCCAGGATAAGTCAAGCACAGGAGTATATCACATTGCAACAGAGTAACTTACAAAATAGTTAAGCAGTGTAGCTTGTTGGCCTTGATATTACATAAAGAGATTACAATGCCTTCGCGGCATACATGGTTTAGCAAAATAACATCTACACAGCAGAAGGTAGGTGACCCACCCACAAAGAGAAGTGGACGGCAGAACAACACACATCAGGGCTCTGGCGGAACTGACGCTCCTCCTTCTGGATCCAAGAAGTCCTCCATGCCTTCGTCTTGGTTGTAGAACACTCCATCTACTGAATTGTAGGTTGCAAGAGTGAGTACTTACGTACTCAGCAAGTCATAGGTAAGAGTAGATACATATAGTAGTGATGACATGAACCTAGACTAGTCAAGAATTATGGATGTTTATAAAATAATCTTTTTCTTTCATACCTCATCTCATGGCAGCACTTTTCATAATATAACATCATCATTCATGTTCACTAGATTATAGCACTACCGCGACACGTCGACACACGACAGCCCACGGCAGCACTCCTTATCATGACAACACATGTCATTTGGGTAATCTTGATTAAACATATTTTATTTAGAAAATAGTACTTGTATCACACCCCGTGGATTTAATCCACCGCAGCAGACTCCTATAAACCCGGGAGCTCGGAGTATTCGAATACGTTTTTAACTCTGCAGAGAGGTACCAATTTACCCGCAAGATATTCCACTTTCAAGCCCATCCTATCATAACATAATGATTAGACCCTTCCTCACAACCATGTGTGAGTGGCAAGGTGGAGATAACAATAACTTTTGTTATGTATCACTTACAATTCACCCCTGACCCTGTGGCACTCTGCGAGACACAGTTGTGGCAGGTTGTATCCAAACCTCCATCCTTACTCATATTCCCATTGCTGGGTCAAATATCAGATCACCTTCAGTGATAGTGTGGGAACCGTCCCTTATGTCAATCATCACAACACAACTCATGCAGGGGTTTCATGTGCGATCCACATAAGTACTTGTTCAGGCCTGTCCCATACCAGGCTTGCGGTTAGAACGTTGTTCATGCCACTAGACGCACAACACAAGGTTCTAGTCCTTATATGCCAGTGACCAGACCATCCACAACCCTGCACCTTCAGTGCCTGCATTCCTTCGCAGTATAGCACCTCCAGTGCTACCACCATTCCATACCATTTTCTGGTCACGGCTAGGGGTTTTATTTCATGAATATGAATATATAAATACATATAATAGTTCATGGCTCAAAACTTGTTTATTTCACATTTCACAGATAACCAGTCTAGTACTGCCAATTCATAAATCAACCATTCTCAATCTTTCTCATGCAATATTATCTATATTCAAGGTTATGTTTTAGCAACATTTAAAATATAGGTTCAAGATGACCAAGGATATGACTTGCCTTCCGCGTCGTAAGAAACAGCAGTTGATGACAGGTCAACAGAGAAGTCCTCAAATTCAGCTTCTGAATCTGCTCGACGACAAACAAACAATACACACAAATATTACTTATATATTAAAATGATTTAGGATCTATATGCAGATATGCTTTACAAGAGTGACTGAACAATACTGGAGATAATTGAGATTGCAAGCTGAACTGAGTTGAGAGTTTAGGGTTTCAAAGAGTTGGCTAAGGATGGGTGTTAGATGCTCTTAGGATCTTGTCAGGGGAAATCTCCGCGGGACTAAGCCCAGGTAAGTTGTGTCACGATTGCCCGGGGACCTGGCCTCCGGCGCCGTCCCAGGCGCCGCCATTTGGCCCCCGGGACCTGGCCTCCGGCGCCGTCCCGGGCGCCGCCACGGGCGCCGCCATTTGCCCAGGGACGTGGCCTCCGGGGCCTCCCCGGGCGCCGCCATTTGGCCCTCGGGACCGGGCCTCCGGCGCCGTCCCAGGCGCTGCCATTTGGCCCCCGGGACCTGGCCTTCGGCGCCGTCCCGGGCGCCGCCATTTGCCCGGGGACGTGGCCTCCGGGGCCTCCCCGGGCGCCGCCATTTGGCCCTCAGGACCTGGCCTCCGGCGCCGTCCCGGGCGCCGCCATTTGGCCCCCGGGACCAGGCCTCCGGCGCCGTCCAGGGCGCCGCCATTTGGCCCTCGGGACCTGGCCTCCGGCGCCGTCCCGGGCGCCGCCATTTGGCCCCCGGGACCTGGCCTTCGGCGCCGTCCCGGGCGCCGCCATTAGCCCGGGGACGTGGCCTCCGGGGCCTCCCCGGGCGCCGCCTTTTGGCCCCCGGGACCTGGCCTCCGGCGCCGTCCCGGGCGCCGCCATTTGGCCCTCGGGACCTGGCCTCCGGCGCCGTCCCGGGCGCCGCCATTTGCCCGGGGATGTTGCCTCCGGCCCCTCCCCGGGCGCCGCCATTTGGCCCGCGGGACCTGGCCTCCGGCGCCGTCCCGGGCCTCATCGCCCTCCTAAAGGTAAAGTCTCGAATTGTTTGTCACGTGCAGGTCACGCGAGGAGCGCCTCGGGAACTAGCGACCACCTGTCAAGCATCCAAGGCGTTTGACCGGAAGAAGGACGGTCCTACCGTTCAATCCGACGGTGGCTTCCGGGCTAGTTTAGGTTTTTTGCTTCTTTTTAGGGGCTATAAATAGCCCTTATACCCCTCTGTTGTAAGGATCGGATCACTTTTATTGGAATAGCTAAACTCACAGACGTGCTCCGGAAGCCTCTCCCCCCGGAGAGAGCCTCCCCAGCCGACTCCGGTCGGGAGCGCGTCGACAGGACTAGGGCCCCCACCGGGACCCGAAGCTGTAGAAACCCTCGTGTCATTTCTTATGCTTGTCCGGCGGGGGAGGACCGGTCATCCGGTCAACCCGCGCCACGTAATCTTCGCTAGGATCATTCTCAAAACCTGCCGGGGTATTTGCAATACCACGACAGTTGGCGTCGTCCGTGGGGACTCGTGACAAGACGCCATGGCTCCCCCAAGAACAAGGGCTCGCACCCTTCCCGGTGACCCGGGTCTCGGAGACCCGGCGCCGTCCGCCCGGGACACTGCTGTCCCGGCGGTCCCTTCCGGAGGCGACCTAGCCCAGGTACCGCCTCCCTCTTTTCCTCTTAACTTAGGTGCTTCCACCTCCAGGTCGTTCCCGGTGACCACGGGGACCTCGGCCGGGACCAGTCTCCCCCCGATGGCTCCCCCGGCTCCCCGGGATGCCTTGCTCGAAGCTCTCGTGGAAGGCCAGCTCCGCGCTCAGCGCTCTATGGACGAACTCCTTAGCGTGTTGGCGCGGCCTCCGGCCCCCACATTTGCGTCACACCCGTATCCGGGGAACATGCCCCCGTTTATGGGTTACCCGGCGGCCCTTCCGCCCTCCGGGGGGTTGTCCGCCCCGTATGATCTTGCCGGGGGGTTCCCTACCCCTGCGGGATATACGTCCGGACCTTTCCCGGCACCCAGGCCCGTCCCGGTGCCGGGAGGTTACTTCATGTCGGGGCCCTTCGTGGCACCAGGGGGGTACCCTGTCCCTGGCCTATTCCCGGGGCCGGGAGCCCACTTCATGCCGGTGTTTTCCCTACGCCGGGAGCCAGTCCCGCCCCCCGCATCGCGTTTACCGCACCGGGGGCGGTTGGCAGAGCAGCTCCCGTGCCTCAGCGAACTTCCCCCCGCATGGGCTCCCCGGTCCCGGACGTCGCCGCGGGGGCTCCCCCCACGCCGGTTCCAGGTGTTACAGGGGCTCCCCCCTTCCCGGTTCCGGTCGCGGCCACTGGGGCCCCCTCCACTTCGATTCCGGCATCGCCATGGGCGCCCCCTCCCCGGTTCCGGATAATACAGGGGCTTCCCCCTTTCTGGTCCCGGGGGTCGTCGCAGGGGGCTCCCCCCAACCGGCTCCGGAAGCCTCCGGGCCGGCAGCTACAGCGCATGAGCTCCCTCCCTCAGCGGGACAGGTCCGTTTCGCACGGGGGGAGGTCGAGCGAATGCGTTCACCGGCCGGGGGAAGAGACCCGCTGAAGAGCCAACCTCTCCGGCGGAGAACCCGGACGTCCGGGAACTCAGTCCCGGTCCGGAGGAAAAGAGTCGCCACCGCCATTCTGGCGGACCTCTCAGACCGCTTCCAGACTCAGACAACGAAGGTCCCGTGAAAGAAGACAGCAACCGGGGCTCTCCTCGGGAAGTGCAGGGGGCCAACCAGCCCCTGTGCCGAAGACTTCGCTGCATCAGGTGGCCGCGGCCCTACCGCCCTCCGCACATCGAGCACTATAACGGTGAGGCAGACCATTACGAGTTTGTGCAGGTCTACTCCACAGCCATCTCCGCGGCCGGGGGGGGATGAGACGGTACAGTGCAACGTCTTCCCCCTCTACCTCTCCGGCATTGCCCGCTCCTGGTTCTACAACCTGAAGGCGGGCTCCATCAAGTCTTTCTCGCAGCTCAAGCGGGAGTTCTGTGCCAACTTCCAAGGGAACTACGTGCGTCCCCTGGACTCCTCGCAGCTGTACACTGTCCGGCAGAGCACTGGGGAAACCATCAGAAGCTTCTTCAAGCGCTTTGCTTAGGTGAAATGCAAAGTGGCCCATGTCCCCGACTCTACGGTCATCGAAGCCTGCAAAAGCGGCTTCCTCCCTGGGGAGCTCCACCGAAGGCTCTCCCGGAGCTGCCCCTCTTCTGCCGACGAGCTCTTCAACGTGCTCGAAAAGTACGCTCGGGCGGAGGAAGACGACATCTGGAAGAAGACCCAGGGGGCTCCCGCCCCCGTCGACCGGGGGGCCAGGGATCCCCCAAACGCCCCAGGCAGGGGGGGCGTAGTGAGCCACGGCCTCAGGACACCTTTGTCCTCGAGGGCGGAGGCGGCTCGCGAGACCCCCTGAGGGCCAACCGCCCCTTCCCCAAACCGAAGGGCCATGGGGGAGGACAGTCTTCGTGCGGCCGGGAAGGCCCCGCGGGGAGAAGGCGGGAAGGACCGTGGTGCAGCTTCCACAGGTCCAGTACCCACGCTACCCGAGATTGTAGCCAGCTGCTGCAGCACTTCGTGGACTTCCTCGACCAGCGCGGGCAGGGGGGGGGACTCCGGCCTCCTTGCCCCCTCGGCTAGCTGTTCCGGCCCTTCCCGCTCCCGCGGGGGGTTAGCAGACGCAGGAGGGGGAGCCTTCAGAAGCTCTCCCCTTTCAAACTTCACAGCGGTACATCAACGTCATCGTGGGAGGATCTGCCTCCGGGCAGGACTCTAAGCGCCAGCGTAAGGAGTATGCGACCGAGGTCAAGGTTGTGGGGGTGCTACACACGTCCCCGCCACCGAAGTGGTCGGACGTCCCCCTCACCTTCACGGCAGAAGACGCGCGGGGGGTTCGCTTCCCCCACGACGACGCGCTCATTGTCTCCTCGACTATCTACAACTGCCATCTGGCCCGTATCCTGGTGGACGGCGGGAGCTCCGCCGATGTCCTATTCCTGAAGGCCTTCAAAGAAATGCAAGTGGATGAGAAGCTCCTGCAGCCCGCTGCCGGGCCCCTGCAAGGTTTTGTCCCGGGGAAGGCAATCCACCCCGTGGGCAAAGTAGATCTTCCAATGACCTTCGGCACCCCGGAGAACTACCAGACCGAGCTGGTCTGCTTCGATGTAGTGGACCTCCCCTCCTCCTACAACGCGATTATGGGGAGGACGACAATCAACCGGCTGGGGGCTGCCACCCATCAAAACTATCTCTGCATGAAGATCCCCGGGCCGCATGGTGTGATCAACGTCCGGGGAGACCAAGACATGGCCCGTGCTCTATACGAGCGCGTTGCGGCCACAATCGGAAGCGTCAACCTCATAAAGACGCCTGGGGGGGAGGCTTCTCCCCCAGAACTAGATGCTGCTGCGCCACCGCCCGGGAGGCCCCTCCTCAAGCCGCGTCCGGAAGGGGGCCTCCGTAAGGTCCTGCTGTCCCCGGGCAACAAAGACAGAACCGTCCGGAATGGGGCGGAGCTCCCCGAGGAGCACGCAGCGCAACTTGTGGCTTTTCTGCGTGAAAACTCTGATGTTTTTGCATGGAAGCCTTAGGACATGCGGGGCGTCGCCCGGGAGGTCATTGAGCACAAGCTCGCAGTGGCCCCCGGTCACCCCCCGGTCAAACAGACGCTGTGAAAACTCTCCCTCGAGCGCCAAGAGGCAATCAAGGCGGAGATCACTCGGCTCCGAGAGGCGGGGTTCATTCGGGAGGTCCTGCACCCCGAGTGGCTCGCGAACCCCGTCCTCGTCAAGAAATCAACCGGCAGGTGGCGGATGTGCGTGGACTTCACCGACCTTAACCGCGCCTGCCCCAAAGACAACTTCCCGCTCCCACGGATAGATCAGCTCATCGACTCCACTGCGGGGTGCGAGCTCATGAGCTTCCTAGACGCCTACTCGGGCTACCATCAAGTCCGGATGGCAGAGGGGGACGAGGAAAAGACGAGTTTTATTACTCCCCTCGGAACCTTCTGCTACGTCCATATGCCCTTCGGGCTCAAGAACGCGGGGGCAACCTTCCAGCGCCTCATGACGCTGGTTTTCGGAAACCAAGTCGGCCGCAATGTCGAAGCTTACGTAGACGACGCGGTCGTCAAGAGTCCCCGCGCAACCTCCCACATCGACGACCTGGCTGAAACCTTCCGCAACCTCCGCGTGTTCGGGCTCAAACTCAACCCGGAGAAGTGCGCCTTCGGGGTGCGTGGGGGGAAGCTCCTAGGTTTCCTCGTGTCCCAGCGGGGCATTGAGGCAAACCCCGAGAAGATCCGGGCGTTCCAAGATATGCCCCCGCCGCGCTCCGTCAAGGATGTCCAGCGGCTCTCCGGCCGCCTAGCCACACTCAGCCGCTTTGTCTCCCGGTCAGGGGAGCGGGGCCTCCAGTTCTTCAAGATCCTCCGAGGGCTCGAGGGGTTCCGCTGGACCCCCGAGGCCCAGGAGGCGTTCGATGACCTCAAGAAGTACCTCACGAGCCCCCCAATGTTCGTGAGTCTGTCTCCGGAAGAGCCCTTGCTCCACTACCTCGCCGCGACACCTGTCGCCGTCAGCGCGGTCTTGGTGAAGGAGCAAGGGGGCAGCAACGTCCCGTGTACTACGTGAGTGAGGCCCTCCAACGGGCCAAAACTCGGTACACGGAGATGGAGAAAATCTGCTACGCCCTCCTCATGGCGTCCCGGAAGCTTCGGCATTACTTCCTGGGGCACCCCATCACCGTCCCGTCGTTCCTCCCCCTCGGGGAGGTACTGCGGAACAAGGAAGCCACCGGCCGGATCGGGAAGTGGGGGGCCGAGCTCGCCCCCTTCTCCCTGTCCCTTACCGGCCGCTCCGCCATCATGTCGCAGGTCCTCGCCGACTTCGTCGCAGAGTGGACTCCCGCCTCAGGGTCCGGGGACGAAGATCTCCCTGTGCCGCCCCGACGCAGTGATCATTGGACTCTCATGTTCGATGGGTCGCTGTGTCTCGCCGGGGCTGGTGCGGGAGTAGTCCTCCGGAGCCCCGAGGGGAAGGAACTCGAGTACGCCACGTGACTCGAGTTCCCGGCAACCAACAACGTCGCCGAATACGAGGCTTTGCTCCTCGGGATGCGCCTCGCGCGCTCCCTGGGGATCCGGTGCCTCCTAGTCAAGGGAGATTCTCAGCTCGTAGTTTGCCAAATGGACAAGTCTTACCTGTGCCATGACGCAAACATAAGTCATTATTTGCAGGAAGTGCGAAAGATGGAGAGGCATTTCGATGGCCTCGAGGCCCGGCATATCCCACGGAGGGACAATGACCGGGCCGACTCCTTGGCCCGGGCGGCAAGCGCCCGGGAATCGCTCCCCAAGGGGGCTTTCCTGGAGATCATCACGAAGCCCTCGGTGGCCTCCCCGGACCCGGGCGACGAGCCTCATGTCCCGGAGGTCGCCGAGATCATCCGGACTCCGTCTTGGATGGACCCCCTCATCTCCTCCATCAAGGGGGAGGGGGACCTTCCTAGTGAGACCGAGGCTAAACGTCTCCGGGCTAAAGCCCGGGCATATCTCCTGCTGGAGGGGAAGCTCTACAAGCGGGGGGCTTCTGCCCTCCTGCGCTGCCTCTCCCGGCCGGAGGGGCTTCAACTTCTCGAAGACATCCACGCGGGGAGCTGTGGTTCTCACCTAGCCCCGCGTGCCATCGTGACCAAGGCCCTCCGGCAGGGCTTCTACTGGCCCACGGTCATGCGCGACGCGCGAGACCTTGTCTCCGCGTGCGAGGCATGCCAGAAGATGGCCAAGGGCTCGAACCTCCCCCCTATAGCGCTGCAGACGATCCCCATTACTTGGCCCTTTGTGCGCTCGGGGATGGACCTCCTAGGGCCCTTCCCCCCAGCGCCCGGGGGATACAAGTATGCGGTAGTCGCAGTCGACTATTTTACAAAGTGGGTTGAGGCGGAGCCTTTGGCCGGCATAACGTCCCGGGCCGTTTAGCGGTTTTTCTGGAAGAACGTCGTATGTCGTTTTGGTGTCCCCCGGGAAATCACTGTGGACAACGGGACCCAATTCGACTCGGCTTATTTTCGGGAATTCTGCGAAGGCCTGGGGCTCGTCATCCACTTCGCCTCGGTGGCCCATCCCCGGAGCAATGGGCCTGTCGAGAGGGTCAACGTCGTGATCCTACAGGGGTTGCGCCGGAGACTCGAGCAAACCGCTTCTAAGCGGGGTGCATGGGCGGAGGAGCTCCCTAGCATCCTCTGCTCCATGCGCATGACCCCGTCCCAGGTGACGGGGCGTACTCCCTTCTCCCTGGTCTACGGGGCGGAGGCAGTCCTCCCCCCGGAGATCGGCTACCGGTCACTGTGGGTCGAGCTCCTGGAGGGAGCTACGCCCGCAGCGTACCAGGCCAATGAGGCCAGCCGACGTCTGGAGATCGACCTCGTGGAGGAGGAACGCGACCGAGCGCTCCTCCGCCACGCCATCTACGAGCAAGAAATGGCGCGCGTGTACAATCAGCGCGTGCGCGAGAGGGCTTTCCGCCTTGGGGACCTTGTCCTCAAGCGTGTGACGGATCCCCAGGCCCAGGGTAAGCTCTCCCCCAAGTGGGAGGGCCCCTACAGGATCTCCGCGGTCCTGGGCTCGGGGGCCTACAAGCTCTCCAACCTTCAAGAGCAAGAGCTGAAGCACACGTGGAACTTGCGTTTACTTCGCAAGTTCTATGTTTAGCCTTACGGGCCTGTCCCCTCCCCCGGAGCGTTCACGCCGGAGGGGGAGGAGGGACACTGTATTTTCCTCCCCTTTCGCGACTTCGCAGGGGGAGGCCCTGTACTTCATTTTATTAGCAATACATAGGTCTTGCTTTTCTGTCTCATTGCAGGTCTCTCTCATTACCGCCCCTACTGGCGATGCCCTCCCCGTGAGGATGCCCTCCTCGTGAGGATGCCCTCCCCGCGAGGAAGTGGGCCAGGCCCAACAAGTCCCTACAACGGGAGTCCCTCTCCCGTAGGGCGGCTTACGATCAGCCCTCGTGGACTGAGGGTGTAAGCGGCAACCCGGTCACAGTGGCCGCGGTAACGAGTCACTTTGGGAGACTAGTCCCCTGCCCAAACACTCAAGACCCGTCTTCGGGCACTTCCTCCTCCGGGAGTAGACGCTCTCCCCAGTGGGACGTCTAATGGCCTTCATGGATCTATCTTCCTCCTACGGGAGTCGACGTTATTCCCGGCTCCCCGTTTTCACGGCTACCGGATGATCGGCCCCTTGCGGCCTGATTGGATCTATCTTCCTCCTTCGGGAGTCGACGTTATTCCCGGCTCCCCGTTCTCACGGCGACCGGATGAATGCCTCTCGGAGACCCTATTCCCGGCTCCCCGTTCTCACGGTGACCGGACGATTGTCTCTCAGAGAAGTCACGGATTTCTCGAGCATTTTCTTCCCCGAAGACACTATTCCCGGCTCCCCGTTCTCACGGCGACCGGACGATTGTCTCCCGGAAGGTCTTCTCCTTGAAAACCTCGTTTTAAAATTTTCTAACTTAGAAAATTTCCTATGCTACAGGTGACTTCCATCCCGGGGGCATTGTTACCCCCACAGCGCGCGGAGCTATCCTCTGGCCCGCTGTGGGCGGGGGGGATAAGGAACCCCCGGGTGTCGACTGCACCGCCCACGAGCAAACTTAGCTCATCCTTGTTAAGATGAGTCGTCCGGACCATCCAAGAAGAAGAAAATAAAGAAACAATGAAAGAAGAAGCAACAACACAGCTTTATTGATTGGCAAACCCGGAGGACATCTTCCCCCTCCGGTGGGCTTCGGAAACTGTACAACCCGGGTTCTAACCCGGGGGATTCTCTACGCCCTAAGGCTCCTGCGCCTAATACTCCCGGAGGCTCTCCGCTAGCTCCCTGGTCAAGTCCCGGTATAATGCCCGTACGCGGCGCCGAGCGTCCCGGAGCACATCTTCAGGCCAGAACTCGTATCCCACCGGTGGAAGTATCCGGAGGGGAGGTATCATCCGGAACCCCGGTCGTGGAGGGGACAATTCGGCACGATGATTATCAAAATTGTCTAAGTGCCACTCCGGACGCCACCTCAATCGGATCGGTTCCCGGACACTATCCCCGCCGCGATTCCCGGAGACAAGGCTTAGCAAGATTAAAGCCGCTTGGGCGTCCCCCGGGGAGCCCCTCCCGGACCTTCGCTCGGGAGTAACCTCCCAAGAACCCTGGTAACAATATTCAATTCAAAGACTTAGAAAAAATTCTAACTTCATTGCATTCAAAATGTTTCTGTACAAGTGTCCGGGGGTTCTTCTAAGAAGCTACCAGAATCAAAAGTCCTAACAAAACAAAAAAGGCCCCTAGCTAAGGCCCGGGGGGAGGCTCATACATGTTCGTTGGCGTCCTCCCCCCGGGGGGCTTCTTCCAAGGCCAGGGCTGGGACGTCCCCCGCTGGAGGCGCCGGAGCCGGGAATCTCGCCCGGATGAGCCGGTCGTAGAATCCTCCGGCGAGCTGCTCGATCTCCCGGTGCGACGGCTCGAAGGAGTCCGAGAAGCTTCGGGGGATGCGGCCCCCGATCGCCCGGGCGCCGACCCCCCGAAACTCGATGAGCCCCGCAGCAGCGGCGACAACGGGGATCGCCCGGCCCCGCGCCCGAACGTGGCAGCCTCCGGGATGGCGGAGACCTGTGCGTAGAGAAAACGCACAGCCTCCACGAGGGTCGCCGGCGGCACCTCCCTGCTCCCGGAGCCTAGGCTTACGCCAAGGCTCTCGAGGGCCGACCGGACGGAGCGGCCCGCGTCTGCCACCGCCCGGACGCTCGAGCGCTCGAGCTCCCGGAGCGCCTCCTCCCTCGCCTTGGCCTCCTCCCAGAGGCGGCCGTTGACAGCCTCGGAGATATGGACCTGGGCCCGGACCCGGGTCAATTCGGTGAGGGCCTCATCGCGCTCCCGGAGGGCCTCCTCACGGGAAGCAGGGGGGCCTCTCGCCCGGCGCCGGCAGCTTTAGCCCGTAGGCCGCCGCTACCAAGTTCCGGGGAGGGCCCTCCCCCACGATGCGCACGACGCGCTCGTGCTCATCGGCGAAGTACCTCCCCAGGAGGTTCTCCGCCTTCTCCCACGCCGCCGGGTACGGCCGGACTGCAAGAGGTAAAGAGTTAGTTAAAATTTCGGAAATTCGTAAATACAATGCAGCAGGTTCCCGGAGCTTACGTCGCGTCACCGGCTTCACCGGGGGCCGCTGTTCCGGGCCCATGCCGACTCCCCTCTTCCCGCGCGAGAAGGGGGAGATCCGGAGGAGAGCTATCTCCTCGGCCGCGTCCCACATTGAGCGGGTCTTCTTGGAGAGGATCACCTTGCCGAGGAGCTCGAACTCCTCGTCCGTCCACACCGGAGGCTTCGGTGCGGACGACCGGCTGTAGGTGGGGGGCTCCGGGGCGTACACCACCGCCTCATCCCGGACCCGGAGGTAAAACCACCTCCGGACCCAGTCGCCCTAGTGGTCCCGGGAGGCCGCCGCCGGGTAGTCGATCACCCGGGATGGCAACATTTGGACCATCACCGAACTGAAGGGGGACTTGGGGCCCCCCTTCAACAGGTGGGAGGTCCGCGCCGCCGGTTTGTAGAAGTACAGGAAGGCGCGAAGGGTGGTCTCCCGCCTGGTCGCTGTCTCGTAGAGCCAGATGAAGAGGCCCGTCCGGACGAGCGCGTTCGGGGTGAGGTGGTTGAGTGCCACCCCGTACTCCTTCAAAAACTCCCGGAGCATGGGATGCACCGGGAGCCGGAGCCCCGCCTCCAGGAAGGCCTCGAAGGCCACGACCTCTCCGGGCCTGGGGCGGGGGGCTCCGTCCTTCTTCACGGGGACTCGGATGTCCCCGTCCGCGACGACGCATCTTTCGACCAAGCACTCGGCGTCCTCGGCCGTGAACTCCGACGCCCAGAGGAAATCCGGAGGGATTTCCTCCGGGGGCACTTCCGTGGTCTTCGCTCGACCCTTGGGTGCCATGAGGTTAGTCTTCTTTTTTCTCGGTGGCTAAGCTTGCAGGAGGCGACTACTAAAATTTCCGGACGTCTGCTACCGGGAGCTAACTACCGGAAAGAGTTACCGGGAGAGGGCTACCGGGAGAGCAAAAATCACTAAGGCTGAAAGTTTGGAATGAGCTTCCGGGCCCCCCAAGGCCCTATTTATAGGGGCGGGACGTGGTCTAGATGCACGCCACGTGGCACCCGCGGATCAATCTGGACCGTAGAAGTTCAAACCGTGCGCGGGAAACGAAGGGACGGGCGCGTGAATCAAGGCGCCGGTTTCAACCGCGCGCGCATTTATGGCGAAACGGCGCGGCCTTAAGCGCGGGGCACGAAAATCGAAGCGCCACAGTTCCGGTGACTTGGCCCGGAGATCTTCCCGGTGACGTGTGCCATACCCACCGGGGCCTCGAGCATCATCCCCGGAGTGCATGGGGGGCTGCTGTCGGGGGAAATCTCCGCGGGACTAACCCCAGGTAAGTTGCGTCACGATTGCCCGGGGACCTGGCCTCCGGCGCCGTCCCGGGCGCCGCCATTTGCCCGGGGACGTGGCCTCCGGGGCCTCCCCGGGCACCGCCATTTGGCCCTCGGGACCTGGCCTCCGGCGCCGTCGCGGGCGCCGCCATTTGGCCCCCGGGACCTGGCCTCCGGCGCCGTCCCGGGCGCCGCCATTTGCCCGGGGACGTGGCCTCCGGGGCCTCCCCGGGCGCCGCCATTTGGCCCCCGGGACCTGGCCTCCGGCGCCGTCCCGGGCTCCGCCATTTGGCCCCCGGGACCTGGCCTCCGGCGCCGTCCCGGGCGCCGCCATTTGCCCGGGGACATGGCCTCTGGCCCCTCCCCGGGAGCCGCCATTTGGCCCTCTGGACTTGGCCTCCGGCGCCGTCCCGGGCGCCGCCATTTGACCCCCGGGACCTGGCCTCCGGCGCCGTCCCGGGCGCCGCCATTTGCCTGAGGACGTGGCCTCCGGGGCCTCCCCGAGCACCGCCATTTGGCCCCCGGGACCTGGCCTCCGGTGTCGTCCCGGGCGCCGCCATTTGCCCGGGGACGTGGCCTCCGGCCCCTCCCCGGGCGCCGCCATTTGGCCCTTGGGACCTGGCCTCCGGTGCCGTCCCGGGCGCCGCCATTTGGCCCTCGGGACCTGGCCTCCGGCGCCGTCCCGGGTGCCGCCATTTGCCCGGGGACGTGGCCTCCGGCCCCTCCCCGGCGCCGCCATTTGGCCCCCGGGACCTGGCCTCCGGCGCAGTCCCGGGCGCCGCCATTTGGCCCCCGGGACTTGGCCTCCGGCGCCGTCCCGGGCCTCATCGCCGTCTTAAAGGTAAAGTCTCGAATTGTTTGTCACGTGCAGGTCACGCGAGGAGCGCCTCGGGAACTAGTGACCACCTGTTGACGAGGATTGATACCCGGGTCATTTCTAATAAACTTTTGGTTCAAGACAAGTTTGAACCAGACATGTATCTGGTGATGCGAACTCAAGCTATTCTGAGGGGCATCACCATGAGGTCGCAAGCTTTACGCGATCAGGTCGCAAGCTTTACGCGATCAGGTCGCAGCTTTACGCGGTCAGACCGTAAGCCTTGCGCGGTCAGAAGTTCGTAGGCTATACGCGAACTACACATTCGGGATATTGCGCGGTCAGCCAATATCCCGCGGTTACTTGGGATCTATCTATTTCGGTTGCCCGTACAACAGGATATTCTAAGTATCCCGAAGATTCCTACACATGGAGAATCAACCGTCAGAAGGTTAACACATACAGTTATCCATGAATAACACGTGTTTAACCTGCGTGGAGGTTAAGAGCAGTTCCAAAAAACTGCATCCAACTGTCCGTGCAACTGTTTGATGCAGTTTCCTCTACATGGCACCCTTTCAAACAGTACAAAAGGATGGCATGGAGCATCAATGAGGGGGGGATCATCAGAAACATCAACCGAGAGATCGGAAGATCAAGAAACCCAAAAATCATCCAAGTTAGCCAAGTCTACGGCACACCTCATATAGCATTTTAGTAAGCCTTCTTTGGCTTATCCTTGTAAACTCTTACAGGGAAAAATCCTCGCCTCTGAGGACTTTTCCCCCCTTTTGTAAACCTTTTACCACACTTAGTGAAATCTCAATAGGACGTAGGGCTTTTACTCCCACCATCGAGGGCCCGAACCTGTCCAAACTCACTGTGCTCCTGTTCACTATTGTTCAGCATACCTTCCCGAAGGGTCATCTTGAAAGGTCCCACAATTACAAAATTATGCATAAGTTCGGCTGAGGACTCCGAGTCCGAATCGTCGACAGCTGGCGCCCACCGTGGGGCCTTTCTCAAGGCGTCCAAATTGAAATTCGGAGGTTCGCCGAAACATGGCTGGAGCATATGATTCCGAGAACGATTTCGATCTCGAGGATTATGCCCATATACCCATGCCTTCTCCAAGCGATCCTGTTCCGATGGAAGAGGTCGAAGGCCAGAATCTTCCACAGGTTGAATCATCTCCCCAAGTCATGTTAATCGACCAGGAGGTAACTGGCACAAGGTCAGAACCCGCAGAGGTTCTTAATGTGCTAGGTGATGAATCCGGCCTGTCATACGATCCCGCTGAGGGAAAATATGATGGTGACCCTGAAGTTAGCCCAGGAAGGTTCGACCCTGATAACCTCCACCGTCTCTTTGATTTCGAGTCTGACTCGGAACAAACCGAGATGTTCTCCCCATCGGCGACCTCTCTCCCTAGGCAGTTTGTTGCGTTGTCGGAGGAAACTCCCGATCAACACGCTGCCAGGGAAGAACAAGATCGCAGACAGAGGGAAGAACAAGATCGCAAACAGAAGGAGGAGCAAGATCTCGAGCAACAGAACAACGAACTACGCAGAACTGCCCTAGAGGCTCTTCAAGATGCGCAGGCTCGTTACGATGCTGCCCCGAGTTCTTCTCGACGGTCGCGTGGTCGTAGACGTGACCAGACTCCTTCCTTACCACCGGAGCATTTCCCAGTGGACGAAGAAACAGTAACACCTGGTGCCCCTAGGAGAAGTACCCATGGTAGACTGCGATCTATCGCGGAGGTCATGCGTAATTTTCCTCCTACGCTCACGGATGCGCAGAGACCGGCCTTTTTCAGGATCCTGGCAGAAAGACTGGACGAGGTCGCATCCGAGGCGACCCCAACAGCCTCTTCCCGCTCAGTGACACATCCCCGTGAACGAGATGGTCCTCATTTTGGCTCTGGCCGACGGAGTTACCCGCCACCTCTACCGTCCCGACAGGACAAATATCGGCGAATGCAGGACTCTCGTAGTAGGGATCGAGTTCCCGTTCACTCTCGTTTGGGACCCCCAGTAACCTCGCCATTAAGTGAGTTTGCTCGAAACCCGACCGAAAGTCGCAGGACGGTTCACGGTCCTTACGTTGGTTGCAAAGCTTTCTCGCCTGGCCTACGAGCAGTCGTTTGGCCCGATAAGTTTCGACCAGGGGCCATTGAGAGGTTTGATGGAACTCAAAACCCATCTGAGTTCCTTCAGATCTATATTACTGCCATCCAAGCAGCAGGAGGTGATGACAAGGTCATGGCCAACTACCTGCCAACAGTCCTCGCAGGACCGGCTAGAACCTGGTTGTTCAATCAGCCTGAAGGTTCTATCTATAATTGGGAAATGCTATGCGATGCCATCCTCAGCAACTTCCAAAACTGTTACCAAAAGCCGGGTAAGGAGGACGACTTGCATAGACTGCGGCAAACTTCGACCGAAACGCTTCGGCAGTTTGTCAAGAGGTTTGTCGGGGTAAGAAATACCATCCCGAACATATCTGATGGCTCCGTAATCAGGGCATTTAAGCATGCCGTTCGATACCGGAGATTCACTGAAGACTTGCTTATCCACCCTCCTCGATCAGTGGCCGATCTGTTCGATATGGCTGATCGATACTCCGATGCAGCCGAGGCAGTCGAATGGAACCGAATGGTTGATAAGGGGGACCTACCGCCGCAACCAGGCTTCAAGGCCGCCAAGAAAGAAGATTCAAGCAAAAAGCCGGAGTCTTCACCGGGTGGGAAGTCAAAAAAGTCGAAGAGGAATCGCTCTGGACAGTACCATGAGGTCGCAGTGGCGGAGAAACCACCTTCGACCAAAGGTAATAAGTCTTCTTTTAAAAGTAAAACTGTTTCTGGCGGCCGGGATTCCGATCAGCCAGAAAAATCAACTAATCCGCAGGAGGGCAAGAGGTGGTGTCCACTCCACAACTCCGCAGGCCACGACCTTAAAAACTGCAGGAGTTGGTTGAAACAGCTGGATGATTTCTACCAAGGAGCTGGGCCAATGCCAACCTTACCGCCTAAAGAGCAGGCGTGCGGGGTTAGAGACGTCGATGGAGACGAAGAAATAGCTTACCAGGTACCTCAAAATCATGTTAATGTCATTTTCGGAGGTTCCTCCTCTTTCGTTTCCAAAAGGCAGTTTAAAACCTTTTGCCGAGAGGTTAACCAAACAGAGACATCCCTTGGCGAACCTCAATATCCCCGTTGGTCGGATATGCCTTTGACGTTCGATCGCACTGACTGTCCTGTGGGGCTAACTCGACCATTGAGGCTACCTCTGGTTATTACCCCAATCATCAGTAACGCGAGAGTCGAAAGGGTCCTGATTGATGGGGGAAGTTCCCTTGATCTTTTATTGGTCAAGACACTCGACGAGATGTAAATTCCTCGTTCGAAGATCAAGCCCATAATCCATCCGTTTTATGGGATAATCCCAGGCCCCTCCATGATGCCATTGGGACAAGTGGTCCTCCCGGTCACTCTGGGAGAACCAGATAATTTCCGAACAGAATTTGTTACTTTCGATGTAATCGATTGTGATTGAGCTTATAATGCAATCTTTGGCAGGCTGACTCTTGCTAAGTTCCTGATGGCAACGCACTATGCTTATCAGTGTGGGAAATTGCCTGGCCCCAAAGGTGTCATTTCGGTCCGAGGAAGTCGCAACGTGGCGCTCACGTGCGACCGGCTATCTTTGGAGATGGTCGATCAACTTCCCCTCCGGGACGCTCAGGTCGCCACCGTCGCCACCGATGCGATCAGGGCTGCTCCTCGACCAGATGAGAAACTCAAACAAGTTCCCTTGTACCCAGATGACCCATCCAAGACAATTCGGGTTGGGTCAGCCCTGGATGACAAATAGGAACTCGACCTCGTTGCTTTCCTCCGGGCTAACGCAGACGTGTTTGTGTGGAAACCGTCCGACATGCCCGGTGTCCCAAGGGAAGTAATTGAGCACAGGTTAGCAATTCGACCTGGACAACGACCAATAAAGCAAAAGCTCAGGCGTTTTGCCACCGACCGACAGGAAGCCATCCGAGAAGAGTTAGACAAACTCTTACAAGCCGGGTTTATACGCGAAGTGAATCACCCGGACTGGCTCGCCAATCCGGTCATGGTCCGCAAGTCAAATGGCAAGTGGCGCATGTGCGTCGACTATACTAGCCTCAACAGTGCCTATCCGAAGGATGACTTTCCCCTTCCCCGCATCGACCAGCTGGTTGACTCCACTGCGGGTTGCGAACTGATGAGTTTTTTGGATGCCTACTCAGGATGTCATCAAATTAGCATGGCAGAAGACGATGAAGAGAAAACTGCCTTCATCACCCCGTTCGGCACATACTGCTACGTCAGAATGCCGTTCGGTCTCAAGAACGCTGGTTCCACGTACCAGCGCTTGATGCAAAAGACCTTTCTTTCCCAGATAGGGCGTAATCTCGAAGCATATGTAGACGACTTGGTTGTAAAGAGCACCAAAAGATTATCTCATTTGGACGATCTTGCTGAAACCTTCTGTAACTTGAATCGCTTTGGAATAAAATTGAACCCGGAGAAATGTTCTTTCGGGGTTTCTTCAGGGAAGCTTCTTGGTTTCCTTGTGTGTTCCAGGGGCATTGAGGTTAATCCTGAGAAAATCAGAGCTATTGAACAAATGAGGTCGCCCTCGGCCATGAAGGATGTTCAACGCCTGGCTGGTCGCATGGCGGCTTTAAGTCGCTTTATATCGCGATTAGGCGAAAGGGGACTACCTTTCTTTAAAGCCTTGCGGAAACATCATAACTTCACATGGTCCGATGAGGCCGAAAAAGCGTTTCAGGAGGTAAAAACATATCTTTCCAGTCCGCCAGTATTGGTGTCTCCTGAAAAGGAAGAACCATTACTTTTGTATTTGGCGGCCACCCCACACGCGGTCAGCGTAGTTCTGATCGCGGAAAGGGAAGGAGTACACAGACCTGTCTACTATGTGAGCGAAGTACTTCATGGTCCTAAGGAGCGCTACCCTGAGGTCCAGAAGATACTTTACGCGCTACTGATGGCTTCCCGTAAGCTACGACATTACTTTCAAGCACACAAGATCACAGTACCCTCCTCTTTTCCTTTAGGGGATATTGTCCGAAATCTAGAAAAATCTGGTCGAATCGCCAAATGGGCGGTCGAATTCGGTGCCTTCGAGATCCATTTCACCCCTCGCACGGCGGTTAAGTCTCAGGTTTTGGCTGACTTTGTGGTCGAATGGACCAACCCTGAGCCACCCGTGCAGTTGGCAAAGGAACTGGAGTACCCCGATTATTGGACAATGTACTTTGACGGCTCCCGTAGTTTTCAACACTCGGGGGCTGGAGTGGTCTTAGTTACACCTCAGGGCGAACAGCTTAAGTGTGTTATTCAACTACACTTTGTTGCCACCAACAATGCAGCAGAGTATGAAGGTCTTCTTGCAGGGCTCCGGGCAGCAAAATTCCTCGGAGTCCGTCGATTAGTGGTGAGGGGGGACTCACAGCTAGTCGTAAACCAGGTAAACAAGGAGTACAGCACCTCCGATGAGACAATGGCTCATTACCTGGGGGAAGTGAGGAGATTGGAAAAACACTTCAGTCACTTCGAAGTCCAATACGTCCCGCGAAAGGACAATATTCTCACAGACCAATTATCCAAAATTGGATCCTCACGCTCATCCGCTCCGGCAGGAGTGTTCATTGAACACTTGGACCATCCTTCGATCATGACTTCGATCGAGGATGATCCGGTAATAGCCTTCGTTGCCAACCTCGGTCAGGAACAAGATTGGACTCATCCATTGAGGGTCTATCTTGAACATGGGACCCTACCCGAGGACGAAACCAAAAGCGATCGATTAATTCGAAAGGCGCGTCTGTACAAACTCATAGATGGGGTTATGTACAGAAAGGGTACTCAAGGAGTATTCATGCGCTGCATATCTCAGGAGGAAGGAAAATCCCTCTTGAAAGAAATACATGACGGTGTATGCGGTGCACACGCGTCATACCGAACACTGGTCGGAAAAATTTTTCGACAGGGATTCTACTGGCCTTCGGCACTCGATGATGCCAAGTTTATGGTCAAGATATGTCCACAGTGTCAGTTTCATGCAAGACAGGTTCATCAACCCGCTTATGCATTGCAAACTATTCCTCTCGCATGGCCCTTCGCGATCAGGGGAATGGACATCGTCGGCCCTACGCCACAAGCGGTCAATGGGTACAAGTTTCTGTTCGTAGCCATTGACACGTTCACAAGGTGGATTGAGGCCGAACCAGTACGAAATATTACTGCATCAGCTGCACAAAAGTTCTTTCACAAGAACATTGTGGCACGATTTGGTGTTCCAAACCGTCTCATCACAGACAACGGTTCTCAGTTCGCTAGCGGTCTCTTCCTAGACTACTGCGATCAGATTGGGACCAAGGTGTGCTTTGCTTCCATGGCACATCCACAAAGCAATGGTGCCGTAGAACGGGCCAATGGGCAAGTATTGCAAGGCATCAAAAAACGTGTTTTTGATCGCCTCAAGACCCGCTCGGGGGCTTGGGCAGACGAGCTCTATACTGTTCTATGGGCACTACGGACTACCTCTAGTCGAGCCACCGGTGAGACACCCTTCCATTTGGTCTATGGGGCCGAGGCTGTGTTGCCTATGGAAGTTAGTATTGGATCTGTTCGCACGAATCAATTCGAACAGGTCAATCAATCCGAACAGCGATCGCAAGATCTCATCCTCCTGGAAGAACGGCGTGATCGCGCCCTGATCAAGTCCGCGGTATACTTGCAGGCTCTACGCAAGTATCACAGTAAAAAGGTACGACCACGTGATCTCATCGTTGGCGACTTGGTTTTACGAAAAATTCAACACCAGTCTAACCGCAATAAATTCTCCCCAAAGTGGGAAGGGCCATACACTGTCGTCTCAATGCCGCGGCCAGGATCTGCGCGGTTAGCCATGGAGGATGGTCGGATTTTGTCCAATACTTGGAACATCGATCAACTTCGCAAGTTTTACGTGTAAGTATTCCAATCACTTTTTCCCTGTTCAATTAGCATCTTTTCATAAAAAGCATGTCTTGTTTTCATACAATGAGTGTTTTCTTTAAGCCCAAATTATACAAATTCGACCTGGGGCTGATCGCCGGCGGTTAGGTTACTACAGCATTTCTTAACCGGATTCGCTGGTCGATCTCATGATCACTTCCAGATAAGTCACTCCTAAATAAGCCGTTTCTCAACGCACACGGGACTATCTGGCTAGTCTTCGGTCATCTGGGTGGCTACCAGTTTGCAATAAGGTTAAAATGTTACTTTAATCTTGACCATCGGCTTGAAGCGCATATCCCTGGTCATCATACTTATGTTTTCCCCTCTGCTTAAAATACTAAGGCTCCAGTATTCACAAAACAGAGGCGGGGTCTAGAGGAATATACTTATAGTATGAAACTTATGATGTGAATATGCACTTTCTTTTGAAAAAAAATTTACATACATTGCATTGTAATTATAATTGTTTGGTTACAAAAATAAGGATCATTCGATCCCCAGCTCAGTCAGGAGTTTATCTACTAGGGGCTGGACTTCCTCTATGACTGCATCGAGCAGCTCTTCACTCTCGACCTCAACCGGACCCACCAATGCGTTCAGATCTGCATCTGGGCCATGGTGAAGTCGAACCCGGCTGAGTACGGCTGCTGCGGCTGATCGAACCCTGGTTCTGATCGCCTCTTCGCGTCGCCGTGTATCTCCAGGGAGATACTCAAGCAGTGAATCCGCCTGGGCAGTAAGCAGCGATGTCCAGTCATTTATACTGAGGTTGTCTTGCCTCAGTTCTACCACATCGGTCTTCAAAAGATCAGCCACGGCCTTTAGTTTTTCGAAGATCCGGAGGCTCAGTTCTTTGATTGCCCGATCGGTGCGGCGAATCGAGGATTCAAGAATCTCCTTGTCTCGACTGAGCTGCGTAATTCGACCTGCTTGCGCTGTACAGAGAGAGAAGATTATTCGCATATTATGGATTCAAGTCTTCCTAGTCAGGAATCGGCTTACCAGCATTCTCTGATCGAAGTCTGTTGAGTTCAGTTTCTTGTTTCTTAAGCATTGAGACTGAACCGGCCACCTCCTTCTTCAGGAATGCAACCTCTCTGCAACAAAATCAAGGCGGTCACAACCAAGATATACCCATGTTAACCAGAGGGTAATGGTACTCACCTGCGCAAGCTATCGCGTTCTTTTTGAATGGCTTCTGTACTAGCCATCACAACACGCGAATGGCTTGTTAGCCAGGACAATCCCTGTGGTGCCAAAGAAGAAGGTCAAAGGTGTCCTAAGTATAATTCAGGCACGGAAGCAGAGTCTTATCATACCTTCATAAGCTTTTGTAAAACGGCATCATTCAGTTCAGCGGGAATCCTCGCTAAAGCCTCCGACGTGCTCACTACAGGGATAGTTGGCGGGAGTGCCGGCTGGACGCCACCCCCAGAGGCTACTGGTTGTGACCCAATCCCTATACTTGTTTCACCTCCCGCGGTCCGGACGACTTCCTGAACCACAGGAGTAGAGCGCTCTTCATTAGAGGCTCCCTCATCAGCCCTAGTTTCATCCTCCCCAGAGGCGGTTGAAGGGTTAGGCGCTGTCTTCTTTTGCCTAACAGGAAGAATGGGTCAGGCAACTTTTATTTAAGATTACTGTCAAGTAAGAGTTCTTACCTTATTTGAAATCCCATTCGTTCCTGGGACTTCTGGGAAAATTCCCCTTGCGAAGGAGAGCCATCTCCGGTTCTCGCCTTCCTTATGGTAAACAAGGCAGCACCCCCCTGGAAATGTCATGTTATAGGCATATTCTTAGGGAACAGGTAAAAACACATAAAAAGATCTTTACCTGGGCCACCGGGCTAACTGGTGGGGCTGTATCTGAAGGCCTTGGCGATTCCAGAGTTGCTGGAACCATCATAGCTGGCCTTTGTTCATCCACCCCCTCCTCTGTCCGCAGAGGAGGAGGATTTTCCTCCCTGGTACCCCCAGTGGTCCCAGGGGGAAGCTCTCCTCCCTGTATATACATTAACTTGACAAATGTGCAGAAAGAGTCATAGAAGGAATGGCCGAAAAAGATTCCTTACCTTGGTCGTCCCTTCGACCAGGGAAGCAGAGATAATTGACCCTGAAACCTCGGGGGCTTCAGGAATTGGAGGGTTACCCGCGACCACAAGATTTTCGGTGGTCGCAGGATCTTCCACGACCACCTCCTCGGTAGTAGTGGTCTCTGCGGGGCAGCTTGGGGCATCGCTGGATGGAAGATCCGCGATCTTCCTCCTTCGAAGGATCAGAGGAACGTCATCCTCTTCCTCCTCGCTCCCCTCTCCCTGTACGACGAAGAAGTGATTCCATGTCGCGCCTGAAAAAGTAGCAGGAATGCGATATCTGACCGCAGTCTTTCTTGCGGGACGAGGAATGCTTCGTGAAGACCCCTCCCCAGGGTTTAGCTTGGTCTTCTTAGGGGCAGGACTCTTTGCCCTGGGTCTCTGAGAGACCTTCTTCACATTCTTCGCCGTCGGCTTCTTCGGAGAGCCGACATTTTCACTTGGGAACGTTGCATCCGCAAACTTCCCTAGGAGCTAGTTTGCAGTCCATTACAAGGGATTAGCACTGGACACACACAAGACCTGCAGAGCCAAAGCTGGACAAGGAAATTACCTTTCGGCGCTCCTGTCTGAGGTCATCACCAGCGTGAATCAAGCTCTGCGGGCGAGGTGATCCCTTAGGGCCCTCTACATCGGAATTGTAGGTCCTAAGGAGGGAGTTGGTCCGCCTTTCAATCTCGGATGAAGGCAGGACTGTTCCCAAACTCAAGTCAGAATTTGTACAATTCAAAAAGGAGAAAGTTCAGCACCAAAGAAATAAATACCTTGATTGTAGTCCAGGGTGCTATCACCCATGGATCTAATCTCCCACGCCGGATGAGCCCTTTCACGCAGAGGACTCACCCGGTTCTTCACGAAGTCTCGAATGATATCTCGAGCCGTCAATCCTTCATTGACCAAGTGAAGAATCACCTCGGCATGCTTCGAAAGCTCCGAGTTCATCGCCGGAGGAATGTCTAACTCACTCGACTTCTCCGGTCGCGAGTTTTCAAACCATAAACTGCTTTCGGATGGTGGAGAGCAGTAAAACAACCTTTGGTGCCACCCATGCACGGAATCTCGTAGGGGTGGGGAGGGATACTCCTTTTTATCCCTCAGCCGGAAGTAGATGCATCCGGCGGCGTTGGTACTCTTCGACCACGCCGAAAAGTAAAATCGTCGGAAAAGATCCACGCTGGGATATATTCCGACGAAGGCTTCACAAAGGTGCTGGAATACTGCAAGGATCAGCATCGCGTTGGGGTGGAGGTTGATCAGTTCCCACCCATAATGTTCAAGGACATCCTTAAGGAACCGACTCTCAGGGAATCGGAACCCGCAACGCAAATACTCCTCAAAAACCACCAACTCGTCTTCTTGGACAGTTGGGGTTTCTTGGTCCTTCTCCGCAGGTCGCCAGTTAATGAGCAGCCGCGGAGAAAGGATCTCCTCCTTCTCTAATGCAATCAGGCTCTCCTCAGAATGGTGAATGGATCTGCTCCAGGACGCCATCTTTGGTGTAGAATCAAAGGGGGAGCTGGCGATTTGGGGAAGATGAAGGCTGAAGAAAATGAGGGTTTTGAGCGGCGGGAATAATAAGGGTTTTTAGCTGTGTGGCTTCTTTGAGAAGACATCTGCTCTTTTTATAGACCCAAGGCGACGCATTAATGAGTAAACGGCTCATTTCAAACGTTCCATTGAATGCTTTATTCATTTCCCATAATGGATACTGTCTCTGATGGACCCGATAAAGTACTCAGGCGTCGGATCTGAAACAAAAAGACTTCTTTGTTTTGGAAACTGAAAGCGTAAAAGGACTGAAAAATTTTCAGTACTTTTCAGAAGACGTTTTTCCTTTTTATACTTTGAACATTTTATTCGAAAAAATCATGTAACCCAATTTTTAACGTACTGGAGTGTTTCTAATTGGGTTATGGTTTTATCGAAATCGTGTTTTAGGCTAAAACTTCGATTCTAATCGAAGTGACATCCTGACCGAGTCCCAACTCTGGTCGAACCTTAGTTCTGACCGCGGCTTTGAAACTGATCGCGGAATCAGGGCAGGTCGCGGTACTTTTTTCTTAAAAGTGATTTTGATCACAGAACTAAAATTTCCTGTGTATGAATGGTCACGAACGTAAAGTTCATGGCTATATTTTCGCACAGAAGATGTGGAGAACATTTCATGAGAAATAAAGAACTTTTATTTCTTACATTCTTTACATACAAAAGGGATGCAGTCGATCAAAACATCGACTTGCTCCGAAAGAAGTTTACAAAGTTCCCCAAGGGACATATTGTTGTCAGTAGGGTCTACACTGACAACCCCCAGGGAACTAGCAACTACCCTAAGTCTATCTATATCGTCCCTAACAACAGACGCACTATTGTCCCTAATCAAGTCAGAGAGTTCTCGCTATTGCTGAGCGAAGTCCCTCTCTCGACGGAAATGGTGCGCCTCTTCTCGGGATCGATCAAAACATTCTGCTAAACGCAGAATCTTTGAGGCCATCTCCTCGGTCTTCTTCTCCAGGGCATTCTTCTCTTCCAGAAGGGTCTGTCCGGAAGGAAGAGATGGAGCAGCAGAAGGCTGATCACTGGGGCCTCCTACCTCCTACATTTTTGCAAAAGTTAGTCATACTAACTAAAATTATCAGCAAAAAGGGAGAAGAATTGTTACCTGTCCCGGTGCATAACCCGTTGATACACCCATCTTGGGAGGAAGATCATCATATGGTGGAAGAGCAACCTTCCCAGAAGAAGATTGCTTCGCCAACCCAATACGGCAATCATCTGGTCGAGGGATAGTCACCGCTTGCCGACCAGGATGTTGATCACCCAAAAGGATGGGAGAATTGGATGTGAAGGGATCTTTTCCTAAGGATAAAGGCCTAACTTGCCGAGAGGCATGAACGGGGAGGGTCAAAGGAACTGAAGGAAGAAAGAAACTCGCTACGTTCTTTACCTTTGTTCCACTGGAAGATCCTTCGTCAACCTTGGGTTTCTTCTTTAAGGGAGACAGGACTTCATTCGTTTGAGACCCTTGTTCGACAATTTCCCCTTGATCGCTCTCAATCTCGATGATTTCATGATCTGCCATTGGGAGGGGTATGTGAAAAAGAAGGAGGCAGGATAACAAGAAAAAGACTTAGACGTGAGAGGGAAATTGTAGATCTTTACATGTCCAGGGGTCTGGTATTTATAGCTGCCTGGGTGACGGTTTGCATCCCGGACGCCTCGGGTTTTGCTAAAACATTTACAATTTTACCTCGAGATAAAAACAATTCTACGGCGCTATCATTGCCCGTCACGTAATGTCAGAACTCGTCTTGAAAAACCAACCGTTTTCACTTAGTGCGCCACTAAGTGGAGAAGTTAAAGGGCCGGGTTAAAAATCCAATACACGGTTTTTAAATTCGAAATAAACACGTCTCTTCGTTTTCTTCGAATTTGGGGGCTAGCTGACGAGGATTGACACCCGGGTCATTTCTAATAAACTTTTGGTTCAAGACAAGTTCGAACCAGACATGTATCTGGTGATGCGAACTCAAGCTATTCTGAGGGGCATCACCATGAGGTCGCAAGCTTTACGCGATCAGGTCGCAGCTTTACGCGGTCAGACCGTAAGCCTTGCGCGGTCAGAAGTTTGTAGGCTATACGCGAACGACACATTCGGGATATTG
The DNA here is from genome assembly GCA_019359835.1 of Pharus latifolius. Lineage (NCBI taxonomy): Eukaryota > Viridiplantae > Streptophyta > Magnoliopsida > Poales > Poaceae > Pharus > Pharus latifolius. The sequence goes on from CM033326.1 coordinate 23,345,593, forward strand.
CGCGGTCAGCCAATATCCCGCGGTCAGAACAACTGCCGATCAGGATACTTGGGATCTATCTATTTCGGTTGCCCGTACAACAGGATATTCTAAGTATCCCGAAGATTCCTACACGTGGAGAATCAACCGTCAGAAGGTTAACACATACAGTTATCCGTGAATAACACGTGTTTAACCTGCGTGGAGGTTAAGAGCAGTTCCAAAAAACCGCATCCAACCGTCCGTGCAACCGTTTGATGCAGTTTCCTCTACATGGCACCCTTTCAAACAGTACAAATGGATGGCATGGAGCATCAATGAGGGGGGGATCATCAGAAACATCAACCGAGAGATCGGAAGATCAAGAAACCCAAAAATCATCCAAGTTAGCCAAGTCTACGGCACACCTCATATAGCATTTTAGTAAGCCTTCTTTGGCTTATCCTTGTAAACTCTTACAGGGAAAAATCCTCGCCTCTGAGGACTTTTCCCCCCTTTTGTAAACCTTTTACCACACTTAGTGAAATCTCAACAGGACGTAGGGCTTTTACTCCCACCATCGAGGGCCCGAACCTGTCTAAACTCTCTGTGCTCCTGTTCACTATTGTTCAGCATACCTTCCCGAAGGGTCATCTTGAAAGGTCTTACAATTACAAAATTCTGCATAAGTTCGGCTGAGGACTCCGAGTCCGAATCGTCGACACCTGTCAAGCATCCAAGGCGTTTGACTGGAAGAAGGACGGTCCTACCCTTCAATCCGACGGTGGCTTCCGGGCTAGTTTAGGTTTTTTGCTTCTTTTTAGGGGCTATAAATAGCCCTTGTACCCCTCTGTTGTAAGGATCGGATCACTTTTATTGGAATAGCTAAACTCACAGACGTGCTCCGGAAGCCTCTCCCCCCGGAGAGAGCCTCCCCAGCCGACTCCGGTCGGGAGTGCGTCGAGAGGACTAGGGCCCCCACCGGGACCCGAACTTGTATAAACCCTCGTGTCATTTCTTGTGCTTGTCCGGCGGGGGAGGACCGGTCATCCGGTCAACCCGCGCCATGTAATCTTTGCTAGGATCATTCTCAAAACCTGCTGGGGTATTTGCAATACCACGACAGATCTCAAGGTTACAGTAAGAACATCAGTTTGTGGCTGGTTTGATCAAAAACTGCGAATGTCAGCAGATTGACATTCGGATCAAGATTCGGACATAACTTCAAGGAAAGTTAGAGAGCTTATCTCAAGTTATGATAGTAGAAGAAAATGTAGATAATAATTCTACAAATTTAGTGGACAAAGTGGTTTTCAAAATGCACAATCAGAAGTGGGTAAACAAGGCCAATGCCATTGGCTGGCATGCACTGAGACAGTGTCAAAAACTAGGGTTTAGCGGCAAGTATAATTCAAGGGCTCAAATCAAGTTGTGATAGAAAAAGAAAATGTAAATCACAACCTCAGGAATCTAAGAGACAAAGTTATGCCCAAAATGCACATCTGGAAGGGAGTGAAAAGGGCTAATGCCACTGACTGACATAGTCTGGCATTGATCTTGACATGGCCAGAAACTAGGGCTTGGCATAACTTTTGATCTAGGACTCCAAATGATGCACCACTTTGTCTGGGAGGTAGGCATTGATAACAGGAACAAATCATTCAACAGGATCCAAAGCTGAAAATGGCTGGAAGATGATGAAATTCAATGGAGAAGTGTGGTGGCGACACGGCACAGTGAAGCTACTGATCAAAATCTTGGCATGGCTGTATCTGGAATTCTGGACAGTTTCAGAGATCGAGCTAGAAGACAATAATGCTCAGGAGGTTGAAGCACACCTGAATGACAAAGTAGATGAAGCTGAAACGGCCAGGAATAGGTTTTCGGTGAACTGCGCCGGAGAAGAAGACATGAGATTTGGGGCTTTTTGATACAGGCCGAAAGAACTCGATTCCAAGCTTGGGAAGTGAAAGAGAGGTAAGAGGAAGTCACCTGCACGATCAATTTGGCCGGAGGATGGCCGGAGAAGCTTGGCGACGATCGCCGGTTTCTGGAGAAGCTCAAAATTGGGGAAAACTTCGATTGAAGCTCAATCTGGAGATGTTGATGCATAGGCTTGCTGGAAATGAGTCACTGATTATTTTCTTCCACAGGATCGAGAGCTAATTCGAAGTAATTTGGCCTGCATTGCCGGAACAGGGTAATCGGGATTTCCGGCGATCACCGGCGACTGGATGCAAGATAACTCAATTAGATGATACAGCACAATGAGGGAGATAAGGGTAACTCACTGGTGCTGTTAATTTGGCAGGAGATGCTGTGGAATGAGCTGGCACCGTGAAGCTCCTTGCTGGACTCGCCGGAGAAGACGACTGCAGCGAGGGAATTTGGAAATTTGGTTAAGTCCTGGTGATGAGAAGATAACACAGGGTACTGGTGGCTTAAATAGACCAGAGGGCGAAGCTTGCAAGGTTGTAATAGCAATAAATTGGTGTCAGTTGACATGAGTTGCCGGGCGCAGAAGAGGAAACGGCGAGCGGTGAAGCGACTGTGCACTGGCGAGGCAAAGTTGTGCTACATCGGGTCTCATCAATGTCGGGCGGTGCAAGGCGGTGGCGACAAGAGCTGGTGAAGCAAGTAACGTGGCAAGAAGATACTGACAATGGCTGCTACTGGTCGCGCAGAGGAGCTGGTGTTGTTCAATGGCGCTGCCACGGCGTTGCCACGGCGATGGCTAAGACACGGACACGTGCGCACAAGCATGCACGGTCACAAGCGCGGCGAAACTTGGCCGGCGGCGAGCAAATACGGCGCAAGGAAACCACGGCGAGGCTTCTGGTCGTGCACTGCAGTTGGCCTGGTCGAATTTGGGCTTGATTGCAATTTCCAATTCTTGATTTGGACTGATCTGTAATTCTGGAGATTTGGAAGGTTTGATCTGATTTAGCTTGCACTGATTTGGCACACTTGATTCAACAGATGATTTGGCACAGATGGAAGATAAAATTTGAGATGTTTGGATGATTTTTTATATGAACTAAAAATAGGGTATTTTAGGGTAATTGAAATCTGAATTTCAATTGATTTCGAATTTTGGGATTTAGGGTTTGATTTTGAGATACTCATAAAAGGAGAATCTGTGTTGAAAAGCATTTGGGAGGTGTTCCCTGAATCAGATTTGAATTTGAAGATGATTTGCAACATTTTGCCTTTTTAGGCTTTTGGAGAATCTGGAAAAAGACTGATCTGCGATACTCTTGGACTGATTTGCGAAAAAGGTCTAGATGATGAAATCTGGCTATCAACTTTTTGGATTAAGGTATTGGCATCCCCTTGATCATAATCCAAGAATAATCTGGTCTGAACTTGGCTAAGATTTTGATTAAATCCGGATTTTCGAAACTTAGGGTAAAAGATATTCTGTTTTCGAAAACAGAAAGGAGTTGAAAAATCTGGAAGTTAGCGATGGAATTGAATCTGGGTTCTGAAGGCTGATAGATCAAATCTGGGAAGTCAGATCTTGACTTGAGGTCACACGATAGATTTTGGAGATTTTAGGGCTAGAACAGAATAAAGCTGAGGCTGATTTGGATGATCTAGAAGAGACATATGCATGCATGACTTTTAAGAAAGAACTTTTTACCCCAAAACTCAGGATGTTACAATTACTCTTCAACTTGTAAAGATACAAGTTAACTATGACCACTCCTTCTGTTTTATTACAGGAAAGTGGCATCGTTGGACAAAGAAGTGGCCACAGTCAAGCTTCATTCGATCTCAGTAGCTAGGAACCAAGAGATTGAAAACAATAAACTGCGGTCACAACTTGCTGGTAAGTTGATTCCTGATTAGGAATACTTGTGCTCATAACTTGTGAGTAATATGTTCTCTCATTGCAGCGCAAGCTGGTCAAATAATGCAACTCAGTCAGGACAATAAAACCCTCCAGGATTCTATCCAAGCCTCCGAAAAGGCGATTGGAAAGCTGAGCCGTTCAGTCTTCAAAAAATTGAAGGCGGTGGCTCATCTTCTGAAGGCTGATGTGGTCGAAACCACATGAGACAATCTCAGCCAAGATGACTGGTCTGCGCTAGTTATGGCCCAAGCAGAGTCACTTCTCGAGTATCTCCCTGAGGATACACAGCGACGAGAAGAGGTGATCAGAACCAGAGTTCGGTCAGCCGCTTCCGCTATCCTCAGCCGGGTTCGACTTCACCATGGCCCAGATGCAGATCTGAATCCACTAGTGGGACCGGTTGAGATCGAGAGTGAAGAGCAACTAGAGGCCGTCATGGAGGAGATTACTCCCCTTGTAGATAAGCTCCTGACTGAGCTCGGGATCGAATGATCCCTATACCTGTACAGAAACAGTTGTATACGATGCAATGCACATGAAAATTCATTTTTGAAAATGAATATATTTCTGTTTTATGTTATTTTATATTATAAACATATCCCCCTAGCCCCCGCCTGTGATTGTAGATACTGAAGGCTTAGTATTACAAACACAGGGGAAAAGTGAATATAACGACCAGGGGTGTATGATCAAATCAACAATTATGATTATTATAACACCTAGCCTTGTTTGCTAACCAGCAGCCACTCGGATAACCAAGGACTTGTCAGAAAGCCCCGTGTGCGTTGAGAAACGGCTTATCTAGGAGTGACTTATCTGAAAGTGGTTATGAGATCGGCCATCGAATCCGACCAGGATGTTATAATGATCTAACCGCGTGTGACCAGCCCCCAAGCCGAATTCACAATGGATGGGCATAAAGGGAAATATTTATCATATAAACGCAAAACATTTTTAATTTTATGAAAAAATGCTAATTGAACAGGAAAAATGGGGTTGAGTACTTACACGTAGAACTTGCGAAGTTGATCGATGTTCCAAGTATTGGACAAAATTCGATCATCCCCCATGGTTAATCGCGTGGATCCTGGTCGCGGCACCGAGACCACAGTGTAAGGGCCTTCCCACTTCGGGGAGAATTTGTTGCGATTAGACTGATCTTGGATTTTTCGTAAAACCAGGTCGCCCACGTGAAGACTACGTGGTCGCACCCTTTTACTGTGATACTTGCACAAAGCTTGCAAGTATGCCGCGGACTTGACCAAAGCGCGATCACGCCTTTCTTCTAAGAGGATGAGATCTTGTGACCGCTGTTCGGACTGATTAACCTGTTCGAATTATTTTGTCCGAACAGACCCAATACTAACTTCGATAGGCAATACAGCCTCGGCCCCATAGACCAGATGGAAGGGCGTCTCACCGGTGGCTCGACTAGAAGTAGTTTGTAGTGCCCATAGAACAGTATAAAGCTCGTCTGCCGAAGCCCTGGAGCGAGTCTTAAGGCGATCAAAAACACGTTTTTTAATGCCTTGTGGTATCTGCCCGTTGGCCCGCTCTACAGCACCATTGCTTTGTGGATGTGCCACAGAAGCAAAGCACACCTTAGTTCCAATCTGGTCGCAGTAGTCTAGGAAGAGACCACTAGCGAACTGAGAACCGTTATCGGTGATAAGGCGGTTTGGAACACCAAATCGAGCAACAATGTTCTTATGAAAGAATTTTTGTGCTGCTGATGCGGTAATATTTCGTACCGGTTCGGCCTCGATCCACTTTGTAAACGTGTCAATGGCTACGAACAGAAACTTGTACCCATTGATCGCTTGTGGCATAGGTCCTACAATATCCATTCCCCAGATCGCGAAAGGCCATGCGAGGGGAATGGTTTGTAATGCATAGGCAGGTTGATGAACCTGTCTGGCGTGAAACTGACACTGAGGACACATCTTGACCATGTACTCGGCATCATCGAGTGCCGAAGGCCAGTAGAATCCTTGTCGAAAAGCTTTTCCGACCAGTGTCCGATATGACGCGCGTGCACCGCATACACCGTCATGTATTTCTTTCAAGAGGGATTTTCCTTCCTCCTGAGATATGCAACGCATGAATACTCCTTGAGTACCCTTTCTGTACAGAAACCCATCTATGAGTTTGTACAGACGCGCTTTTCGAATTAACCGATTGCTTTCGGTTTCGTCCTCGGGTAGCGTCCCGTGTTCAAGATAGACTCTCAATGGATGAGTCCAATCCAGTTCCTGACCGAGGTTGGTAACGGAGGCTATTACCGGATCATCCTCGACCGAAGTCATGATCGAAGGATGGTCCAAGTGTTCAATGAACACTCCTGCCAGAGCGGATATACGTGAGGTCCCAATTTTGGATAATTGGTCTGCGAGAATGTTGTCCTTTCGCGGGATATATTGGACTTTGAAATGACTGAAGTGTTTTTCCAATTTCCTCACTTCTCCCAGGTAATGAGCCATTGTCTCATCGGAGGTGCTGTACTCCTTGTTTACCTGGTTTACAACTAGCTGTGAGTCTCCCCTCACCACTAATCAACGGACTCCGAGGAATTTTGCTGCCCGGAGCCCTGCAAGAAGACCTTCATACTCTGCTGCGTTGTTGGTCGCAACAAAGTGTAATTGGATGACATACTTAAGCTGTTCGCCCTGAGGCGTAACTAAGACCACTCCAGCTCCCGAGTGTTGAAAACTACGGGAGCCGTCAAAGTACATTGTCCAGTAATCGGGGTACTCCAATTCCTCTGGCAACTGCACGGGTGGCTCAGGGTTGGTCCATCCGACCACAAAGTCGGCCAAAACCAGAGACTTAACCGCCGTGCGGGGCGTGAAATGGATCTCGAAGGCACCGAGTTTGACCGCCCATTTGGCGATTCGACCAGATTTCTCTGGGTTTCGGACAATATCCCCCAAAGGAAAAGAGGAGGGTACTGTGATCTTGTGCGCTTGAAAGTAGTGTCGTAGCTTACGGGAAGCCATCAGTAGCGCGTAAAGTATCTTCTGGACCTCAGGGTAGCGCTCCTTAGGACCATGAAGTACCTCGCTCACATAGTAGACGGGTCTATGTATTCCTTTCCTATCCGCGATCAGAACGGCGCTGACCGCGTGCGATGTGGCCGCCAGATAAAGGAGCAATGGTTCTCCTTTGTCGGGAGACACCAACACTGGCGGACTGGATAGATATGTCTTCACCTCCTGAAACGCTTTTTCGGCCTCATCCGACCATGTAAAATTATGATGCTTCCGCAAGGCTTTGAAGAAAGGCAATCCCCTTTCGCCTAGTCATGATATGAAATGACTTAAAGCCGCCATGCGACCAGCCAGGCATTGAACATCCTTCATGGTCGAGGGCGATCTCATTTGTTCAATGGCCCTGATTTTCTCAGGGTTAACTTCAATGCCCCTGGAACACACAAGGAAACCAAGGAGTTTTCCTGAAGAAACCCCGAAAGAGCATTTCTCCGGGTTTAATTTTATTTCAAAGCGATTCAAATTATAGAAGGTTTCAGCGAGATCGTCCAAATGAGACAATCTCTTGGTACTTTTTACAACCAAGTCGTCTACATATGCTTCGAGATTACGCCCTATCTGGGAAACAAAGGTCTTTTGCATCAAGCGCTGGTACGTGGAACCTGCGTTCTTGAGACCGAACGGCATTTTGATGTAGCAGTATGTGCCGAACGGGGTGATGAAGGCTGTTTTCTCTTCATCGTCTTCTGCCATGCTAATTTGATGGTATCCTGAGTAAGCGTCCAAAAAACTCATCAGTTCACAACCCGCAGTTGAGTCGACCAGCTGGTCGATACGGGGAAGGGGAAAGTCATCCTTCGGACAGGCAACGTTGAGGCTAGTGTAGTCGACGCACATGCGCCACTTGCCATTTGACTTGCGGACCATGACCGGATTGGCGAGCCATTCCGGGTGATCCACTTCACGGATAAACCCGACCTGTAGGAGTTTGTCCAACTCCTCTCGGATGGCTTCCTGTCGGTCAGCGGCAAAACGCCTGAGCTTTTGCTTTATTGGTCGTTGTCCAGGTCGAATTGCTAACCTGTGCTCAATTACTTCCCTTGGGACACCAGGCATGTCGGACGGTTTCCACGCAAACACATCTGCGTTAGCCCGGAGGAAAGCAATGAGATCGAGTTCCTATTTGTCATCCAGAGCTGATCCGACCCGAATTGTCTTGGATGGATCATCTGGGTACAAAGGAACCAATTTGAGTTTCTCATCTGGTCGAGGAGCAGCATTGATCGTGTCGGTGGCAACAGTGGCGACCTGAGCGTCCCGGAGGGGAAGTTGATCGACCATCTCCAAAGATAGCCGGTCGCACGTGAGTGCCACGTTGCGACTGCCTCTGACCGAGATGACACCTTTGGGGCCAGGCAATTTTCCGCACTGGTAAGCATAGTGTGTTTCCATCATGAACTTAGCGAGAGTTGGCCTGCCAAAGATTGCATTATAAGCCGAATCACAATCGATTACGTCAAAAGTAACCAATTCTGTTCGGAAGTTATCTGGTTCTCCCAGTGTGACCGGGACGACCACTTGTCCCAATGGCATCATGGAGGGCCTGGGATTATCCCATAGAACGGATGGATTATGGGCTTAATCTTCGAACGAGGAATTTGCATCTCGTCGAGTGCCTTGACCAACAAGATGTCAAGGGAGCTTCCTCCATCGATCTGGACCCTTTCAACTCTCGCGTTACTGATGATCGGGGTAATGACCAGAGGGAGCCTCAATGGTCGTGTTAACCCCGCCGGACAGTCAGTGCGATCAAATGTCAAAGGTGTATCCGACCAACGGGGGTATTGAGGTTCACCAAGGGATGTCTCCGTTTGGTTAACTTCTCGGTAAAAGGCCTTAAACTGCCTTTTGGAAACGAAAGAAGAAGAACCTCCAAAAATAACATTAATATGATTTTGAGGTACCTGGTAGGACATTTCCTCGTCTCCGTCGGCGTCCCTAAGTCCGCACGCCTGTTCTTTAGGTGGTAAGGTTGGCATTGGCCCAACTCCTTGGTAGAAGTCATCCAGTTGCTTCAACTAACTCCTGCAATTCTTGAGGTCGTGGCCTGCAGAGTTGTGGAGTGGACACCACTTCTTGCCTTCCTACGGATTAGTGGACTTTTCTGGCTGGTCGATACTCCGACCACTAGAGGCGGTTTTATTTTTAAATGAAGGCTTGTTACCTTTGGTCGAAGGCGGCTTCTCTGCGACTGCGACCTCGCGGTATTGTCCAGAGCGGTTCCTCTTCGACTTCTTTGACTTCCCACCTGATGAATATTCCGGCTTCTTGCTTGAATCTTCCTTCTTGGAGTCTTTGAAACCTGGTTGTGGTGGTAGGTCACCCTTGTCGACCATCCGGTTCCATTCGACTGCTTCGGCTGCATCAGAATATCGATCGGCCATGTCGAACAGATCGGCCACTGATCGAGGAGGGTGGATAAGCAAGTCCTCAGTGAATCTCCGGTATTGAACGGCATGTTTAAATGCTCTGATAATGGAGCCATCAGATATGTTCGGGATGGTATTCCTCACCCCGACAAACCTCTTGACAAACTGCCGAAGTGTTTCGGTTGAAGTTTGCCGTAGCCGATGAAGGTCGTCCTCTTTACCCGGCTTTTGGTAACAATTTTGGAAATTGCTGAGGATGGCATCGCATAGCATTTCCCAATTGTAGATGGAACCCTCGGGCTGATTAAACAGCCAGGTTCTAGCCGGTCCTGCGAGGACTGTAGGCAGGTAGTTGGCCATGACCTTGTCATCGCCTCCCGCCGCTTGGATGGCAGTGATATAGATTTGAAGGAACTCGGATGGGTTTTGAGTTCCGTCAAACCTCTCAATGGCCCCTGGTCGAAACTTATCGGGCCAAACGACTGCTCGTAGGCCAGGCGAGAAGGCTTTACAACCAACGTAGGGACCGTGAATCGCCCTGTGACTCTCGGCTGGGTCTCGGGCGACCTCACGCAATGGCGAAGTTACTCGTGGTCCCGAACGAGAGTGAACAGGAACTCGATCCCTACTACGAGAATCCTGCATTCGCCGGTATCTGTCCTGTCGAGACGGTACGGGCGGCGGGTAACTTCATCGGCTGGAACCAGAATGAGGACAATCTCGTTCGCGGGAACGTGTTACCGAGCGGGAAGAGGCCGTTGGGGTCGCCTCAGACGCGACCTCATCCAGTCTCTCCGCCAGGATCCTAAAAAAGGCCGGTTTCTGCGCATCCGTGACCGTAGGAGGAAAGTTACGCATGACTTCCGCGATAGGTCGCAGTCGACCATGGATACTTCTCCTAGGGGCACCAGGTGTCACCGTTTCTTCGTCCACCGGGAAACGCTCCGATGGTGAAGAAGGGGTCTGGTCACGTTTGCGACCACGCGACCGTCGAGAAGAACCCGGAGCAGCATCGTAACGAGCCTGCGCATCTTGAAGAGCCTCTAGGGCAGTTCTGCGTAGTTCGTTGTTTTGTTGCTCGAGATCTTGATCCTCCTTCTGTTTGCGATCTTGTTCTTCCCTAGCAGCCTGTTGATCGGGAGTTTATTCTGACAAAGCAGCAAACTGCTTAGGGAGAGAGGTTGCCGATGGGGAAAACATCTCAGTTTGTTCCGAGTCGGACTCGAAATCAAAGAGACGGTGAAGGTTATCAGGGTCGAACCTTCCGGGGCTGATTTCTGGGTCGACATCATCCTTCCCCTCGGCGGGGTCATATGACGGACCGGATTCATCGCCTAGCGCATTAAGAACCTCTGTGGGTCCTGACCTTGCACTAGTTGCTCCCTGGTCAATAGACATGACCTGGAGAGACGATTCAACCTGTGGAAGATTCTGGCCTCAACCTCGTCCATCGGGACAGGATCGCTCGGAGAAGGCATTGGGATATGAGCATAATCCTCGAGATCAAAATCGTTCTCGAAATCATATGCTCCAGCCATGTTTCAGCAAACCTCCGGATTAAAACTAGGACGCCTTGAGAAAGGCCCCACGGTGGGCACCAGCTGTCGACGATTCGGACTCGGAGTCCTCAGCCGAACTTATGCAAAATTTATAAAAATGAGACCTTTCAAGATGACCCTCCAGGAAGGTATGTAGAACGATGGAGAACAGGAGCACAGAGAGGTTTATACAGGTTCGGGCCCTCGATGGTGGGAGTAATAGCCCTACGTCCTGTTAGGATTTCACTATAGGTGATAAAAGTTTACAAACTAACGGGAAGAAACCTTCACAGGCGAAGGTTTTTGCTATGTAAGTGTTCGAAAAGAAATCTTAGGAGACTTGCGAATGTTGTCTAATCTAAGCTGTAGACTTGGCTGTTTTTAGTGGTTGAGATACCTTGTATCTCACTTGTATCAGAAGTCTTGTTCTTCCAAATGGATCGGATCCTCCTATTTGATGTACTTCGCCACCCTTTTATACTGGTCGAAAGGGTTCCATGTCGCAACTGCATCAAACATTTGTTTGGACGGTTGGATGCGGTTTATTGAACCGCTCTTAACTTCCAGGTAGGTTAAGCACGTGTTATTCGTGAATAACTGCATGTATCAACCTCCTGGCAGTTAGTCTTCTACGTGGAGGAATCTTCGGGATACTTGGAATATTCCCACTATAGGGATAACCGGACAGATAAATTCCAAGTACCTTGGTCGAGAATGTTCTGACCGCAGGATGTTGGCTGACCGCGCAACATCTCCAATATTCTGTTCGCGTATAGCATACGAACTTCTGACCGCGCAAAGCCTGCGGTCTGATCGCACGAGGCCTGCGACCTGATCGCGCAAAGCCTGCGACCTTAGGCTGATGCTTCTCAAAATGACTTGGGTTCACACCGCCGGGCACGTGTCTGACTCGAATCTATCTTGAACCAACAGTGCATTTATTTGAACTGACCCGGGTGTCAATCCTCGTCAAAACCTTGTATAGAAAAGGTGCTCAAGGAGTGCTGATGTGTTGTGTCTCTCAAGAAGATGGAAAATCCCTTCTAAAAGAGATTCATGGAGGCATGTGCAAAGAACACGCATCCTATAGGACTCTGGTCGGAAAAGCTTTCCGACGAGGCTATTACTGACCAACAGCGCTTAATGACGGCAAGCAATTGGTCAAGGCTTATCCATAGTGTCAACTTCATGCTAGGCAGGTTCACCAACCAGCATATGCATTACAAACTATTCCCTTAACTTGGCCATTCGCCACATGGGGAATAGATATCGTGGGTCCTATGCCCCGATCAATAAATGGGTACAAGTTCTTGTTCGTAGCCATTGATATGTTTACTAAATGGATTGAGGCTGAACCAGTCCAAAATATTATCACCGTTACTGCGAAGAAGTTCTTTCAAAAGAACGTTGTGAAACAATTTGGCGTTTCAAGTCATCTCATAACAGAAAATGGTTCCCAATTTGCTAGTGGTCTCTTTTTGGATTATTGTGAACACATTGAGAATAAAGTCTGTTTCGCATCCGTTGCTCATCCCCAAAGTAATGGTGAAGTGGAACATGCCAACGGGCAGATAATACAAGGGGTTAAGAAACGTGTTTTTGACCACCTTAAATTACACTTGGGGCTTGGGCGAAAGAACTTCACTCCGTTCTATGGGCATTATGCACTACATCCCATAGGGCCATAAGCGAAATGCCTTTCCAACTAGTTTATGGTGTAGAAGCCATGCTGCCAATTGAAATCAAACTTGGCTCTACTCGTGTGGATCACTTAGATGTCATAAATCAAAGTGAAAGTTGTGAAGATGATATTACCTTCCTTGAAGAGAAATGCGATCGAGCACTGATTCGCTCGGCGGCATATTTACAAGCTTTGCGTAAATATCATAATAAAAGGGTGCGACCACGTACATTAACATGGGGGACTTGGTTTTGAGGAAAGTCTAAAACCAATCTGGTCGCAATAAATTCTCCCCTCAGTGGGAAGGTCCCTTTACTGTGGTCGCTATCCCACTACCAAGATCAATTCGATTTTCTATGAACAACGGAAGGATATTATCAAACGCCTAGAACATAGACTAGTTGCTTGAGTCCTTTTTTGTTCCTATTTTTAATTCTTTATCATTAAAGAAGTATTTTATCACTCTATGTTATGGTTGCATTCCCATTTTTAGCCTTACTTTTTACTGGGTCATACCCTTGGGTTGGTCATGACATATGACAAGTATCCTGGTTTGATGTGTAAATGGATTCGCTAGCGAACTCATGATCGCATCTAGCTAAGACATCTCTTTCTAAGCCAGTTCTTACCACATAAGGGACTTACTAGTATGTTATGATCATTTGAGTAGCTGCCAGTTAGCAAAAAACTTACACGTTTGAACTAGGCCAATTGTCTCTATGACCATAATTGTCTCCTTAGTCCATGTGACTTATTCTACGACCACTATACCAGGTCTTCAGTATAACTGGTCGCAAGAGGGGGCTAGGGGAATATAACTATAGCATTGAGTCAGAAAACTAAGTACTTTGCATTGTTACCAGTGGTTACTAAGTACTTTGCATTATTACCAGTTATTGTTCAGCTAAACATCCATAATGCATTTGAAAGGTATAAACAATGAATTTACTGCAATAACAGAGTAAATGTTTTCATTGCATAATGAATTTTTACAAAAATGAGATACATTGTCTTTAGAGGTTGAGGTCAAGCAACGATTTTTCAATTAAGGTCCTGACCTCGGCCATGGTCACCACTTGCTGATATTGGCTATCAAAGGTCGCATCTTCCACCATCGGGTTTAGATTCAAATTCGCACCATAGTGAAGCCTCAGTTTGCAAAGGATGGCAGAGACTACATATATGACATCATTCTTTAGCGCCTCTTTCTGCCTCCTTGAAATTTTAGGTAAATTTGCAACCAGAAGATCAGCTTGAGCCGTGATCAGTTTGCAGGACTCACCAAAAGAAAAATTGTCCTTCTTAGGATCGATAACATCCGCCTTCAGTAAGTCCGTGACCTCCTACAACTTTACGAAGGTTTCCTTTTCTATTAGACTACCGTTTTTGTTGATTTCTTCCAAAGCACCCTTCTCATTCAGGGTAAGGTTAGCGTTCTCTTCGGCCTTCTCCTTGGCCATCCTGAAACAGTTGATAAGCCTTTGGATTTTATCTAAATACTCTCCGTGCTCAATGCTCTTCGTTTCGTAATGATCTTTTTCTTTGGCCAGCTTCAGGTTCTCCTCTCTTTGTTTGGAGAAGAGGAAGAAGTGAATTCAATTATGTTCAAGAAATTCGTAAAGTTCATAAAGGCAATGTAAGTTTTTGCCGAAAAATGAACTTATCATCTACCCTAGTTTGCAGTTGGTTGTAAACTGTCTGAAGGCGGTCTGCTTGCCTAGGATAATGTTGGCTAACATAGCCTTCTACTCCAAGGTCGCCACTTGTACTTCAGCGCCCTTCAGTTTGGCCCCAAGCACCAAAGTTTCAGCAATCCTTTCACTACTTACTTTCTGGGCTTCAGCCATCTCCCTCTCTAGAGAGGAACGCTCAATGATTGCAACCTCTTTCAATTGCGTTCATTGGTGACCTCCTCTAGCAAAGTAGACTTTTACCTGCGACAACAAAAATTATAATTCCATTTTCTAAGAAACTAAGTTTAAAGCAAGATACTTACTGCTTTAGCTTGTCACATTCTGCTTGAGTGAACATGACCTGCTCCTCCAGCAGGCCAAACACGGCCGCATCATGAGTAGCATTCTGAATAGAGAAAAAGGGGAAATACTTAAAGGAGATTCTAGAAGAAACATATGAAGTTGAGAAGTAAATATTTTTACTTACATCCAAGAACTCCTCGAAGTACTTTTTTGAGGAGTCCTCGAGACTAGCTGCTTGGCTCGTTGATACCAAGCTTTCTCATGCCTCCCTAACTTTGTCAAAGAATTGAGACTGGATGCTCAAGTCCAAGGCAGGGTGCTGGGTTTTAGTGAGCTGGACCACCATCTCCTGTGTCCCCTCTTCTCCTTGTTGTTCCGGACATGAGGGAGGAACAACTTCCTCGACCAGAGGGGGACTAGATGTGCTTGCCTGTTTGTTCGTCCCCATGATCGTGGTCGCAGCTGCGACCTCAGCCTCCTCGTCATTGGCGGGTTCAGTTGACTGAATATCTTGAAGCACTTCACCAATGATGGTTGCAGGGTCATCTTCGACGTCCTACAGAGGGGCAACTTCAGCCGAAATGGTAGCGGTGGCCTCTTTAGTGGCCACCGGTTTTGCTACCTCCTCCGCTTATGGCGGGGACCTCTGACATAATAGTCGCCACCACATCTTTGGTAGCGGCAACGGACGATTCGTCTACAACCATCGGAGCAAGCATTGCAGTGGTCAGAGGAGCGCTGCATATCCAGTTCTAAGATTGGAAAACTATTTCTAACTGAGTATTGAGACTCAGTTAAGACAAATGTTACTTGATGCTATGTCCCAAGAGGTTTCGGGAACTCAAAGCTTCTCCTCTTGGAGACAAGAGAGAAGAAAGTGCCATGGGAGAAGATTCATTAGGTGCTGTTGATGACCTCCTCACAACAAACAGATAAGTTCCCTGTTCCTCCACCATGTCGCTCCCCTCTCCCTATACGACCATGAGATAATTTCTAGTTGTATTTCAAAAAGTTTGAGGCATAGGAGCCCTTACCATAACAATTTGCGTGGTTGTGACTAGAGGGCCTATTGGGGTCTTGACCATAGCATGGATCGGTTGGCTAACCCCCGCTGTCGAAGGAGCTTCCATGGCCGCGACAACAGTCGTGGTTGTTGGGACTCCTGTGAGCGCAGTTGAAGCAGTGGTCGCCACAGCTGCTGCGGTCACAGCCGCTATTGCTGGAGGAGTGATTAGCAAGGCTCCACTCCTGGTCAAACCTTTGGTCGCAGGAGTGGCCTCATTCAGCTTCTTTGATGTGGAACCACTTGAGGATCCCACATCCTCATCAGTTCACCTTTTCTGGGCCGTTGGGTGCTCGAACATCTAATACAAACCAAAATGAACCGCTTTGGTAACTTTTGTCCAGAATCAAATGTAAACAAATCATTCAAAAGAGACATACCTTTTGACGCGCCTGAGCAAAGTCGCTTCAGTTGCCGACCATGCTCTCCGACCTTGGTGAGGTTGATGGAGATATGCCCTAGAGGCAATCATGGAGATGGTTGTATCATGTCATGTTTATGAATTTTTATTGTATTCCTTGAATAAAGTATCACTTTTATTGATCAACAAGTATGTGACTTGTTCGTGGAACTCTTTATAATGATATATGAATTGTCTCTTTTTACCTATGGCATTATATGGAATAATAATGCAAGTTAAGTTAACATGGTCATTAATTGATAATCAAGTTTCACGGACCATGGATATGAGATATCAAGTCAATGTCGTGGACACATGTTGGTCGGATTGACCCATATTGAGACATTGTTGAGATTGTTATGTGACATCAGTTTGTTTCTAGCAATTATTTTTGGTTTATCCTAAGACCTGATATCATCACGGTTTCATACATGCGTAGTAGTATACCTTGGTGTCATCAACCGCTGCTTTTAACTGAGTAGTCACAAAGGAGACATACAAATATGTTATGAACCATGCGGTTGGGGGTGAATGGTCGAGATGGAATTTGACCCTCTCATATCTTGAGAGAGATATCTCTGGGGCCCTTGATGTAACTGGACTAAGAAAGTGCATGGCGATGCCGAATATAGTTGAGAGTCAACTATGGATTAAGGTCCAGTCCACTACAAGATCAAGTAAGGACTAAGCTATTAAAGGATGACACGTTTCTCAACTTGAGTTCAATCTGGTATCATGAGGCAAAAAGATAATCCATGATAAGTTGTATAGGTTCGTTGGATATGATCTTCATGTATATGCGGGTGGTCATAATGGCTTGCTAGGGACTGCTTAGGACTTGTGATTCAGGAAGTTTTTTTTGACCGCGGCCAATTATACACGAATCTACAGGGTCACACACTTAACGGGTTGGAGCACTAATTTGGATAAGATCCGAAACAGGTCTCCTATTGGTAACAGGTTTACCATTAGGATTAGGGTTCGCATTTGAGTAGGACTTATATGCAAGGCCTTATAAAAGGATGCGAGCTGGGCATGCAAAAGATATCTAATCTGATCTAGTCAGGCCGCCGTCACCATCCACGAGATAGATCTCGTAAAACTCTAGCCGCGTGTGCTAGTGCTAGCACACCAACATGCCGTGCTCCTTCCCCGGATGTGTGGACTTCCGTAGAGATGCGGCTGCTACTACTACACTACTAGTCATGATCCAGTTGTGACATCAACTCTTCTTCCGCTACTGCGTTGTTGCATCTATGCATCTAGTGGTAAACCTCTTGATCTATGATCTACTTCTTGCAAGCTTCTTGGGATTTTGAGTAAAAATTTTTGAAATTGCACTAGAGTAGTAAGCCCGTTCCCCAATAGAGGTGACATTTCGTTCGGCAGTCGTGTTGTAGGCTTTCAAGAGATAATTTGTCCTCCAGTTAACCTCTCAAACATGCAAGACTGCTGAAGAATAAAAAGAATGGTCAAAATTATTCAAAAGAACTCAGTTCAGGTAAATTAATAGATTCGAAGGTTGTACTGATTTCAACAGTTTGGTTATAACCATTACCCGGCACATAGTCCCTGGTGCCGTCTTCCATAACCCTGACCTCCTAGGCAAGGTGTTCCCTCTTCTTCAGAGGGCTGATCAGGTTCTTCACAAAGTCCCAGATCATGTCGTGGACTGTCAAGACCTCATTTGCTCGGTATTGGATTAACTGGGCTTGCCTCTTCTACTCATCGTCCAGTGGAGGAGCAGAATCTTTTTCGTCACTTTTCTCTAGTCGATGATTCTGGAACCAGAGATGGCTCTCGCTGGGAGCCAAGCAGTAGAACCACCGTTTATACCATCCATGGTTGGAACCACAAAGGGGAAGATACTGGTAGTCTTTTTTCTCTAGAAGACGGAAGTACACACACCTACAAGCATAGGAGCTTTTTGACCACGCCAAGAAATAATATTGGCGGAAGAGAGGAATGCTAGGCAAAAACCCAACATATACCTGACACAACTACTAAAAAACAACAAGAATCAAGATGGAGTTGGGGTTGAGGTGTACCAACTCCAAATCGTAGTGTGTGAGAATGCTCTGGAAGAAGTCTGATGAGGTCATCCCAGCACGTGTTGCACCTTCGCATGTAGACCAAAGATCTGATCAAGAATACAATGGACCGATCACTCGACGTCGTGCAAAGAATCTACAACAAGAGGTGACTTCACTCCTTGCTGAAATTGACATTACAAATGATGAGAATTTTATACTACCTAAAAGTTCTACACTTTTGCTACTTAGGTTCACATACGAGGAGATAGAAGATGGTCCAGCTAAGAAGGCCTATGTGGAGGACATGGAGGACAAGGAAGATTGCGTGGAGGCAAACATGGGTGCTGCCCAAAGTTGAGACGTGTCATGTGACAAGTACTGTAACTTTCACAAGTCGTATGACGCAATATTTTGACGTTTCTGGATGCATAATTCACATGGATGGAAAGCTTATGGAGTCTACTTTCCAACGCAACAAACGGCTCGTCTTTTGGACTTCCCAATTAGGAGTAATCACCATTTTAGTGCTGGCTGCACAGAAGTCAAACAGCCGCGCGCGAATTACTTCGTGGTGACCTTTCAGCTAGCTTATCTTCAGATTCTTAAAGAGTCTTTTCTCACCTAACTAGAAGGGTTGTTCTCTAGTATGAATATCCACTATGTATTGTGTAAAGGGGAATTATTTTTTTGCAGAAGCAAATACCAATCCCTTTTGTTCAGCTGTGTGCTAACAATTTCCGAGAGTGATCTCTACCCATTTGCTCTTGTGATTTCCTCGCGAAATTACAGAAGCGGTCGCATCATCGACTCCCAATCGGTGCTCCTGCTCCATTTGATTGCAGGTTGTGTTGGTTGGTTTCATAAGAGTGTGGTTCGATGAATCCTCGATTCAGGTTGCCGTATTGCGACGGTGGTTGGCTTCGAGTTTTATTTGTCAGGTTGCACTAGTTATCTTGGCTGTTTTCAGTAAGTTATCGTGTTCATGATCCTACGCTGTGAAGATCAGGACCAAAGGACGCATCAAAGTCACTCTCCAAAAGCGAAACCCACACCACAGAAAAGCCTCGAAGAGCACCAATTTGCCTGTTGCACAACGGGGCTTTCTTCGTTTTCCTCATTAGGGCACCTTGAGGGGAGATAACCCTCCAGTTCCAAGGCCAGCATGTTCCCCATTGTGCAGTGGTGAGAATGGGTCCAGGAAGCCATTGAGATTAGATTGGGGAAGAAGAAAGAACTTGAAGAAGGGAAAGCTTAGAGGCTAAGAATTCTATGTCTTAGAGG
Organism: Pharus latifolius; assembly: GCA_019359835.1. Lineage (NCBI taxonomy): Eukaryota > Viridiplantae > Streptophyta > Magnoliopsida > Poales > Poaceae > Pharus > Pharus latifolius. Next base: position 23,364,795 of record CM033326.1, read on the forward strand.
GTTTTGAGTTCTCAGTCATGGTTTGCATCCTGTAAAAGATAGTGTTTTATCATGACAGAGATCCTATTCATTTAATGCCTCTCATGATGGCTCTGACAAACACACCCAAAGATTTTCTAGGGCTTTGTTAGAATCTGAAACGAAAAGGTGCCTTTTTAAGAAGATGAAACATGCTTCAATTTAAAAAAACCTTTTCGTTTCACATTCGGGGGCTAGATGACGGAGATTATTACCTGAGTAATTTCTTTGTACCTTTCTATGGTTGCCCGCGACCACAGAGAGAGATCTTATGATTGTCCAAGATTTTATGTACTTAATCAAAGTTAACTAATTGTACCTTTCTGTGGTCGTCCGTGACCATGGAGGGAGATCATACGATACTTCAAGATCTTCAAGACTATATATCGCCCATCACAGATGATCATACTCGTGGTCTCAATGTTTGTGGCTGTGACTTCTATGATGGCTATACCTAAGGTCGCAGAGTCTGTGGTCACTACCTGCAGACACTATGGTCGTGGAGACATGGTAATTCCCATTATGTTATCGCAACTAATACGCGACCATGTAATAAGAGAGTTATCTTTAACCCTCTTCATAAGGAAACCAATCGTGGTTTCTTTATCCTTACGATGTTAGTGAATTAAGACAAATATTGAGTCTGGAAGTACCTTCAAAGGAAGGTTTGGTTGAGATTTATATTACCGACCACAATCTAAGGGTGATGTGATTATACTAGACCATAACCGCTCTTTGACCGATACGTTCAGTTATTCCCAGGATAATATAAGTCTCTTCACTGATAAGATAACTGCCTAGAAGGATGCACGTATAGTTATCCATAACTGTCACAATATAAGTGGTGGACAGCAACTGCTTCAAATGTTGTATAGCAACCGCCTAGCGTCCCTCTAATGAAGCAACTGATGCCATTTCAACAAGTATAAAAGAAATGCTAAGGGCTTATAGGAGGGGAAGACATGAGATGAGGTGAAAGAGAACACGAGGAGAAAAATCAATAGAGAGTTAGATGATACAGAGATTGTTAAACTCTGTACCCTCTGTAATCAACCATTCTGATAGTGACAACAAAATAGGAGTAGGGCTATTACTCAAATTACGCGGGCCCGAACCTGTATAAACATTGTGTCTCTGGTTCCATTCTTACGGTGATACTTTTGGTGATTATTGATACTGTCCCCCTTCTAAATAAATCGAATCTGTGTATGTTCGACTTGGAATATTGTTCCAATCGTTGACACGTCTGTTGCTGAAATGAGAATTTAGGGTTAACTATAACATCAAGAAATAACTTCAAACTTGAGATCACGAACGAGAAAGAATCACACTTTTCGGATTATGTCATCCTTAACCCTAGAAGTGAGCTACTCGCAAAAAGCCATAGAAACACTGGAATAATAAGAATTAAAAGAAAACTTAATTGATTACTGTTGGGGGAAATCTCCGGGAGACTAAGTCCAGGAAAGTTACGTCACATTTGCCCGGGGACACGGCCTCCGGTGCCTCCCCGGGCACCGCCTTTTGGCCCCGGGGACCTGGCCTCCGGCGCCGGTCCCAGGCGCCACCATTTGCCCGGGGACGTGGCCTCCGGTGCCTCCTCGGGTGCCGCCTTTTGGCCCCCGGGACTTGCCTCCGGCGCCGGTCCCGGGCGCCGCCATTTCCACGGGGACGTGGCCTTCGGTGCCTCCTCGGGCGCCGCCTTTTGTCCCCCGAGACCAGGCCTTCGGCGCCGGTCCCGGGCGCCGCCATTTGCCCGGGGACGCGGCCTCCGGTACCTCCGCGGGTGCCGCCTTTTGGCGCACGGAACCTGGCCTCCGGCGCCGGTCCCGGGCGCCGCCATTTCCCCGGGGACGCAGCCTCCGGTGCCTCCCCGGGCGCCCCCTTTTGGCCCCCGGGGACGTGGCCTCCGGTTCCTCCCCGGGCGCCGCCTTTTGGCCCCCGGGGACGTGGCCTCCGGGGACGTGGCCTCCGGTGCCTCCCCGGGCGCCGCCTTTTGGCTCCTGGGACTTGGCCTCCGGCGCCGGTCCCGGGTGCCGCCTTTGGCCCGGGGACCTCGCCTCCGTGCGTGTCCCGGGGCTCGTCGCCCTTCTAAAGGTAAAGTCTCTGGTTGTGGACTGGGAGAATCAGCGACCACCTGTCAAGCATCTAAGGCATTTGACCGGGAGAAGGACGTTGCTACCCATCGATCCGACGGTGGCTTCCGGGGTAGATAGGTATTTTTGCTTCTTTTTGGGGCTATAAATAGCCCTTGCACCCCTCAGTTGTAAGCAGGTGATTCATATTAATTGGAATAGATAAACTCACAGGTGTGCTCCGGAAGCCTCTCCCCCGGAGAGAGCCTCCACAGCCGACTCCGGTCGGGAGCGCGCCGACAGGACTAGGGCCCCCACCGGGACCCGAACCTTTATAAATCCTCGTGTCAAGTCTTGTGTTTGTCCGGCGGGGGAGGAGAGGTCACCCGGTCAGCCCGCGCCACGTAATCTTCTCTAGGATCGTTCACAAAACTTGCCGGCGTATTCGCAATACCACGACAGTTGGCGCCGTCCGTGGGGACTCGTGACAAGACGCCATGGCTCCCCCAAGAACAAGGGCTCGCACCCTTCCCGGTGACACCGGTCTCGGAGACCCGGCGCCGCCCGTCCGGGACACGGCTTTCCCGGCGCTTCCACCCGGAGGCGGTCAGGCCCAGGTACCGCCTCCCGCCTTTCCTCTTAACTTAGGTGCTTCCACCTCCAGGTCGCTCCCAGTGACCGCGGGGACCTCGGCCGGGACCAGTCTCCCCCCGACGGTTCCCCCGGCTCCCCGGGACGCCCTGCTTGAGGCTCTCGTGGAGGGCCAGCTCCGCGCCCAGCGCTCTATGGATGAGCTGCTCAACGTGTTGGCGCCGCCTCCGGCCCCCACATTCGCGTCGCACCCATACCCGGGGACTGTGCCCCCGTTTATGGGTTACCCGACGGCCCCTCCAGCCTCCGGAGGTCTGGCCGCCCCGTATGATCCAGCCAGGAGGTTCCCTCCCCCTGCGGGATATACGTCCGGACCCTTCCCGGCACCCGGGCCCGTCCCGGTGCCGGGGGGCTACTTCCTGCCCGGGCCCTTCGTGGCACCAGGGGGGTACCCTGTTCCAGGCCCATTCCCGGGGCCGGGGGCCCATTTCATGCCGGGGGTTTTCCCTACGCCGGGAGCCAGTCGCGCCCCTCGCGTCGCGTTTACCGCACTGGGGGCGGTCGACAGAGCAGCTCCCGTGCCTAAGCGGACTTCACCCCGCATCGGCTCCCCGGTCCCGAACGTCACCGCGGGGACTCCCCCCTCGCCGGTTCCGGATGTTACAGGGGCTTTCCCCTTTCCGGTTCCGGTCGTTGCCACGGGGGCTCCCTCCACTTTGGTTCCAAACGTCGCCGTGGGCGCCCCCTCCCCGGTTCCGAAAAATACAGGGGCTTCCCCCTTTCCGATCCCAGGGGTCTTCGCAGGGGGCTCCCCCCAGCCGGCCCCGGGAAGCCTCCGGGCCGGTAGCTACAGTGCATAAGCTCTCTCCCTCGGCGGAACAGGTCCGTTTCGCCCGGAGGGAGGTCGAGCGAATGCATTCACCTGAGCGCGGGGAAGAACTTCCCCCCGGCCGCGGGTGCTGGGAGCCTCACTCTCGCACCGGTAGGGGGAAGAGACCCGCTGAAGAGCCAGCCTCTCCGGAGGGGAGCCCGGACGTCCGGGAACTCAGCCCCGGTCCAGAAGAAAAGCATCGCCACCGCCACTCCGGCGGACCTCTCAGACCGCTCCTAGACTCCGATAACGAGGGTGTGTCCCCCGTCAAAGAAGACAGCGACCGGGACTCTCCCCGGGACGTGCAGGGGGCTAACCAGCCCCTGTGCCGAAGACTTCGTAGCATCCGTTGGCCGCGGCCCTACCGCCCCCCGCACATCGAGCACTATGACGGTGAGGCAGACCCTTACGAATTTGTGCAGGTATACTCCACCGCCATCTCCGCGGCCGGGGGGGACGAGACGATACAATACAACGTCTTCCCCCTCTATCACACCGGCATTGCCCACTCCTGGTTCTACAACCTGAAGGCCGGCTCCATGAAGTCTTTCACGCAGCTCAAGCAGGAGTTCTGTGCGAACTTCCAGGGGAACTACGTGCGTCCCCTGGACTCCTCGCAGCTATACACCGTCCGGCAGAGGACGGGGGAGACCATCAGAAGCTTCTTCAAGCGCTTTGCTCAGGTGAAGAGCAAAGTGGCCCACGTCCCCGACTCTACGGTCATCGAAGCCTGCAAAAGCGGCATCCTCCCAGGGGAGCTCTACTGAAGGCTCTCCCGGAGCTGCCCCTCCTCTGCCGACGAGCTCTTCAACGTACTCGAAAAGTACGCTCGGGCGGAGGAAGACGACATCTGGAAGAAGACCCAGGGGGCTCCCACAGCCGCCGACCGGGGGGCCAGGGATCCCCTCAAGCGCCCCAGACAGGGTGGGCGTAGCGAGCCACGGCCTCGGGACACCTTTGTCCTCGAGGGCGGAAGCGGCTCGCGCGACCCCCCGAGGGGCAACCGCCCATTCCCCAAGCCGAAAGGCCGTGGGGAAGGACAGCCTTCGCGCGGCCGGGAAGGCCCCGCGGGGAGAAGGCGGGAAGGACCGTGGTGCAGCTTCCACTGGTCCAGTACCCACGCTACCCGAGACTACAGCCAGCTGCTGCAGCACTTCGCGGCGTTCCTCGACCAGCGCGGGCAGGGGGGGACTCCGGCCTCCTTGCCGCCTCGGCCAGCTGTTTCGGCCCTACCCGCTCCCACGGGGGGTCAGCTGACGCAGGAGAGGGAGCCTTCAGAAGCTCTCCCCTTTCAATCTTCTCAGCACCGCATCAACGTCATCGTGGGAGGGTCCACCTCGGGGCGGGACTCTAAGCGCCAGCGTAAGGAGTACGTGCGCGAGGTGAAGGTTGTGGGGGTGCTACACACGTCTGCACCACCCAAGTGGTCGGACGCCCCCCTCACCTTCACCGCGGAAGACGCCCGAGGGGTTCGCTTCCCCCACGACGACGCGCTCATCATCTCCGCGACTATCTACAACTGCCACCTGGCCCGCATCCTCGTGTACGGTGGGAGCTCCGCCGACGTCCTATTCCTGAAGGCCTTCAAAGAGATGCAGGTGGATGAGAAGCTCCTGCAGCCCGCAGCTGGGCCCCTGCAAGGTTTTGTCTCGGGGAAGGCGATCCACCCCGTGGGCAAGGTAGATCAACCTATGACGTTCGGCACCCCGGAGAACTACCGGACCGAGCTGGTCCGCTTCGACGTAGTGGACCTCCCCTCCTCCTACAACACGAAAATGGGGAGGACCACAATCAAAACTACCTCTGCATGAAGATCCCCGGGCCACATGGCGTGATCAACGTCCGGGGAGACCAAGACATGGCCCGTGCTCTGTACGAGCGCGCTGCCGCCACAATCGGAAGCGTCAACCTCATAAAGAAGCCCGGGGGGAGGCCTCTCCCCCAGATGCAGACGTCGCTGCGCCACCGCCCGGGAGGCCCCTCCTCAAGCCGCGTTCGGAAGGGGGCCTCCGGAAGGTCCTGCTGTCCCCGGGCGACGAAGACAAAACCGTCCCGATCAGGGCGGAGCTCGCCGAGGAGCATGCAGCGCAACTTGCGGCTTTTCTATGTGAAAACTCTGATATTTTTGCGTGGAAGCCTTCGGACATGCGGGGCGTCGCCCTGGAGGTCATTGAGCACAAGCTCGCAGTGGGCCCCGGTCACCCCCCGATCAAACAAAAGTTGAGGAAACTCTCCCTCGAGCGCCAAGAGGCAATCAAGGTGGAGATCACTGGCTCCAAGAGGCAGGGTTCATTCGGGAGGTCCTGCACCCCGAGTGGCTCGCGAACCCCGTCCTCATGAAGAAGTCAACCGGTAGGTGCCTGATGTGCGTGGAATTCACCGACCATAACCGCGCCTGCCCCAAAGACAACTTCCCACTCCCGCGGATTGAACAGCTCGTCGACTCCACCGCGGGGTGCGAGCTCATGAGCTTCCTAGACGCCTACTCGGGCTACCATCAAGTCTGGATGGTCGAATGGGAGGAGGAAAAGACGAGTTTCATAACTGCCCTCGGAACCTTCTGCTACGTCCATATGCCATTCGGGCTGAAGAACGCGGGGGCGACCTTCCAGCGCCTCATGACACTGGTCTTTAAAGATCAAGTCGGCCGCAACGTCGAAGTCTACGTAGACGACGCGGTCGTCAAAAGTCCCCGTGCAGCCTCCCACATCGACGACCTGGCTGAAACTTTCCGCAACCTCCGCGCGTTCGGGCTCAAACTCAACCCGGAGAAGTGCGCCTTCGGGGTGCGCGGGGGGAAGCTCATAGGTTTCCTCGTGTCCCAGCGGGGCATTGAGGCAAACCCCGAGAAGATCTGGGCATTCCTAGACATGCCCCCGCCGCGCTCCGTCAAGGATGTTCAGCGGCTCTCCGGCCGCCAAGCCGCGCTAAGCCGCTTCGTCTCTCGGTCGGGGGCCCGAGGCCTCCAGTTCTTCAAGTACCTCACGAGCCCTCCAATGCTCGTGAGCCCGTCTCCGGAAGAGCCCTTGCTCCTCTACCTTGCCGCGAACCCCGTTGCCGTCAGCGCAGTCTTGGTGAAGGAGCAAGGGGGGCAGCAGCGTCCCGTGTACTACGTGAGTGAGGCCCACCAGGGGGCCAAAACTCGGTACACGGAGATGGAGAAGATCTGCTACGCTCTCCTGATGGCGTCTCGGAAGTTTCGCCATTACTTCCTGGGACACCCCATCACCATCCCGTCGTCCATCCCCCTGGGGGAGGTACTGTGGAACAACGAAGCCACCGGCTGGTTTGGGAAGTGGGGGGCCGAGCTCACCCCCTTCTCCCTGTCCCTCACAGGCCGCTCCGCCATCAAGTCGCAGGTCCTCGCCGACTTCGTCGCAGAGTGGACTCCTGCCTCTAGGTCCGGGGACGAAGACCTCCCTGTGCCGCCCCGACGCAGTGACCATTGGACCCTCATGTTCGACGGGTCGCTGTGTCTCACCGGGGCTGGTGCGGGAGTAGTCCTCCGGAGCCCCGAAGGGAAGGAACTCGAGTACGCCGCGCAGCTCGAGTTCCCCGCAACCAACAACGTCGCCGAGTATGAGGCTTTGCTCCTCGAGATGGGCCTGGCGCGCTCCCTGGGGATCCGGCGCCTCCTAGTGAAGGGGGATTCTCAGCTCGTAGTTTGCCAAATGGACAAGTCTTACCTGTGCCATGACGCAAACTTGAGTCTTTATTTGCAGGAGGTGCGAAAGTTGGAGAGGCACTTCGACGGCCTCGAGGCCCGGCATATCCCGCGAAGGGACAATGACCGGGCCGACACCTTGGCCTGGGCCACAAGCACCCGGGAATCGCTCCCCAAGGGGGCTTTCTTGGAAATCATCACGAAGCCCTCGGTGGCCTCCCCGGACACGGGCGACGAGCCTCACGTCCCAGAGGTCGCCGAGATCATCCGGACTCCGTCATGGATGGACCCCCTCATCTCCTTCATCAAGGGGGAGGGGGACCTTCCTAGTGAGACCGAGGCAAAATGCCTCCGGGCTAAAGCCCGGGCATATCTCCTGCTGGAGGGGAGGCTCTACAAGCGGGGGGCTTCTGCCCTCCTGTGCTGCCTCCCCCGGCCGGAGGGTCTCCAACTCCTCGTAGACATCCACGCGGGGAGCTGTGGTTCTCACCTAGCCCCGCGTGCCATTGCAGCCAAGGCTCTCCGACAGGGCTTCTACTGGCCCACGGTCATGCGCAACGCGCGAGACCTTGTCTCCGCGTGCGAAGCATGCCAGAAGATGGCCAAGGGCTCGAACCTCCTCCCTGTAGCGCTGCAGACTATCCCCATCACTTGGCCCTTCGTGCGCTGGGGGATGGACCTCTTAGGGCCCTTCCCCCCAGCGCCCGGAGGATACAAGTATGCGGTGGTCGCGGTCGACTACTTTACAAAGTGGGTTGAGGCGGAACCCTTGGCCAGCATCACATCCTGGGCCGTTCAGCGGTTTTTCTGGAAAAACGTTGTTTGTCGTTTTGGTGTCCCCCGGGAAATCATCATGGACAACGGGACCCAATTCGACTCGACTTATTTCCGGGAATTCTACGAAGGCCTGGGGCTCGTCATCCACTTTGCCTCAGTGGCCCATCCCCGGAGCAATGGGGCTGTCGAGAGGGTCAACGGCGTAATCCTACAGGGGTTGCGCCGGAGACTCGAGCAAACCGCTTCTAAGCGGGGTGCATGGGCAGAGGAGCTCTCTAGCATCCTCTACTCCATGCGCACGACCCCGTCCCGGGCGACGGGACGTACTCCCTTCTCCCTAGTCTACGGGGCAGAGGCAGTCCTCTCCCCGGAGATTGGCTTCCGGTCGCTGCGGGTCGAGCTCCTAGAAGGAGCCACGACCGCGCGTACCAGGCCAACGAGGCCAACCAGCGCCTGGAGATCAACCTCGTGGAGGAGGAACGCGACCGAGTGCTCCTCCGCCACGCCATCTACGAGCGCGAGATGGCGCGTGCATACAACCGGCGCGTGCGCGAAAGATCCTTCCGCCTTGGGGACCTTGTCCTCAAGCGCGTCACAGACCCCCAATCCCAGGGTAAGCTCTCCCCCAAGTGGGAGGGCCCCTACACGATCTCCGCGGTCCTGGGCTCGGGAGCTTATAAGCTCTCCAACCTTCAAGAGCAGGAGCTGAAGCACACGTGGAACTTGCGTTTACTTCGCAAGTTCTATGTTTAGCCTTACGGGCCTGTCCCCTCCCCCGGAACGATCACGCCAGAGGGGGAGGAGGGACACTGTATTTACTTTTCCCTCCCCCTTCGCAGCTTCGCAGGGGGAGGCGCTGTACTTCATTTTGTTATCAATACATAGGTCTTGCTCTTCAACTGTCTCACTGCAGGTTTTTCTCATTATCGCCCCTAACGGCGACGCCCTCCCAGCGAGGATGCCCTCCCCGCGAGAAAGCCCTCCCCGTGAGGATGCCCTCCCCGTGAGGAAGTGGGCCCAGACCCAGCAAGTCCCTCCTGTAGGGCGGCTTACGATCAGCCCTCGTGGACTGAGGGTGTAAGCGGCAACCCGATCCCCAGCGGCCGTGGTAACGAATCACTTTGGGAGACTAGTCCCCTGCCCAAACACTCAAGACCCGTCATCGGGCACTTCCTCCTCCGGGAGTAGACGCTCTCCCCAGCGGGACGTCTAATGGCTTTCTTGGATATCTTTTCCCCGAAGACTTTATCCCCGGCTCCCCGTTCTCACGGCGACCGGACAATTGTCTCCCGGAAGGATTTTCTCCGGAATCTTCCTCAGGATTTCTGGCCATATTCCCGGCTCCCCGTTCTCACGGCGACCGGATGATTGCCTCCCGGCGAACCTATTCCCGGCTCCCCGTTCTCACGGCGACCGAATGATTGTCTCCCGGAGAAGTCACCGATTTCTCAGACATTTCTTTCCCGGAGACCCTATTCCCGGCTCCCCGCTCTCACGGCGACCGGACGATCGTCTCTGGGAAGCTCGCCTCCGGAAATCTCATCGGGTTTTCTTGGGTTTCTTCCACACAAGGCCTTATTCCCGGCTCCCCGTCCTCACGGCGACCGAATGATTGTCTCCTAGAAGGTCTTTCCCTCGGAAACCTCGTTTTAGAATTTTCTAACTTAGAAAATTCTCATGCTACAGGTCACCTTCACCCCGGGGGCCTTGTTACCCCCACAGCGCGCAGAGCTACCCTCCGGCCCACTATGGGCGGGGGGGATAAGGAACCCCCGGATGTCGACCACACCATCCACGAGCAAACTTAGATCATTCCTGTCAAGAGGAGTCGTCCAGACCATCCAAGAAGAAAAAAAAAAGAAGACAAAGAACAAAGCAACAACACAGCTTTATTGATCGTTAAACCCGGAGGACATCTTCCCCCTCCAGTGGGTATCGGAAACGATACAACCCGGGTCAAAACCCGGAAGTTCTCTACATCCTAAGGCTCCTACGCCTAATACTCCCGGAGGCCCTCTGCTAGCTCCCGGGCCAAGTCCCGGTACAATGCCCGCACGCGGCGTCGAGCTTCCCGGAGCACATCTTCGGGCCAGTACTCGTAGCCCGCCGGTGGAAGAATGCGAAGTGGGGGGGCCATTCGTAACCCCGGACGCGGAGGGGACAATTCGGCGCGATGATTGTCAAAATTGTCCAAGTGCCACTCCGGACGCCACCTCAACCGGATCGGCTCCCGGACGGCGTCCCCACTGCGCTCCCCAGAGATGAGGCTTAGCAAGATTAAAGCCGCTTGGGCGTCCCCCGGGGAGCCCCTCCCGGACCTTCGCCGGGGAGTAACCTCCCGGGAACCTGGTAACATTGCATTCAATTCAAGACTTAGAAAAATTTCTAACTCTATTGCATTTCAAAATATCTTTTTACAAGTGTCCGGGGCTTCTTCTAAGAAGCTACCGGGATCAAAATCCTAAGAAAGAAAAAGGGTCCTAACTAAGACCTGGGGGGAGGCTCATACTTTTTCATTGGAGTCCTCCCCCCGGGGGGCTTCCACTGGTGCCGGGGCCAGGCGTCCGCTGCCGAAGGCGCCGGTGCTGGGAATCTCACCCGGATGATCCGGTCGTAGAAGCCCCCGGCGACCTGCTCCACCTCCCGGCAACTCCGGGGGATGCGGCCCCCGATCGCCCCGGCGCCCACCCCCCGGTGCTCGACGAGTCCCGCCGCGGCTGCGACGACGGGTATCGCCCGGCCTCGTGCCTGGGCGTCCGCTGCCTCTGGGATCACGGAGACATGTGCGTTAAGAAAACGCACAGCCTCCTCAAGCATGGCCGGGGGCACCTCCGAGCCAGTCCCGGAGCCTAGGCTTACGCCAAGGCTCTCGAGGGCTGAGCGGACGGAGCGGCCCGCGTCCACCACCGCCCGGACGCTCGACCCCTCGAGCTCCCGGAAGGCCTCCTCCTTCGCCTTCGCCTCCTCCCGGAGGTGGCCGTTGATGGTCTCCGAGACGTGGACCTGGGCTCGAACCCGGGCCAGCTCCTGGAGAGCTTCATCCCGCTAACTCAGGAAGGAGGCGGCCCTGTCCTCCGCGTCCTTGAGTAGCCGGATGACGCACTGCTCGATGCCCCAGGTAATTGCTGCCCCCTACAAATTCCAGAGTTTGAAAAATTTTGGATGCAGGGAGCCAAGAGAAAGCGACAACCGCCTTGGGTGAGTACCTGGACTTGAAGGGACCGAAGCTCCGCGAAGCGCTCATGGAGTGTCCCCTCCACGACGAAGGTCTGGACCTTGGGGGTCTGCAGGCCTTCCGCGTAGCGCTCGACTTCCCCTGCGGAAAGCAGGGGGGTCTCCCGCCCAGCGCTGGTCCCGCGGCGGCCGGTAACGGGCCCCCAGACTTGGGCGCTGTAACACCCTGAGTTTTGGGGTGAAAAGTTTCTTTCTTAAAAATCATGCATGCATATGTCTCTTCTAGATCAGCCAAATCAGCCTCAGCTTTATTCTGTTCTAGCCCTAAAATCTCCAAATCTATCCTGTGACCCCAAGTCAAGATCTGACTTTCCAGATTTGATCTATCAGTTATCCTAAATCTAAAAGCCTTCAGAACCCAGATTCAATTCTATCCCTAACTTCCAGAATTATCAACTCCTTTCTGTTTTCGAAAACAGAATATTTGTTATTACCTTTTACCCCTAAGTTTCAGAAATTCAGATTTAATCAAAATCTTAGCCAAGTTCAGACCAGATTATTCCTGGATTATGAGCAAGGGTATGCCAATACCTTAATCCAAAAAGTTGGCAGCCAGATTTCACCATCTGAACCTTTTTCGCAAATCAGTCCAAGAGTATCGCAGATCAGTCCTTTTTCCAGATTTTCTAAAAGCCAGAAAAGGCAAAATGTTGCCAATCATCTCCAAATTCAAATCTGATTCAGGGAACATCTCCCAAATGCTTTTCAACACAAATTCTTCTTTTATGAATATCTCAAAATCAAACCCTAAATCCCAGAATTCGAGATCAATAAGATTCAGACTTATTTTACCCTAATCTACTCTGTTTTCAGTTCATATCAAAAGTCATCCAAATGTCTCAAATTTTATCTTCAATCTGTGCCAAATCATTTGTGGAATTAAGTATACCAAAACAGCAGAATCAAAATCAGATCAAACCTTCCAAATCTCCAGATTTACAGTTCAGTCCAAATCAAGAATTGGAAATTGTAATCAAGCCCAAATTCGACCAGGACAGCAGCTGCTGTGCACGACCAGAGATCGCCGTGCATTAGCACCGCGCTTGCTCGCCGCCGGCCACGCCTCACCTCGCCTGAGTTCGTACTCACTTGAGTTGCATGTGCACACGCGTCCACGCCCCAGCCATCGCCGTGGCAACGCCGTGGCAGCGCCGTTGAACAGCATGTGCTCCTGCGCGCGACCAGCAGCAGGCTTTTGTCAGCAACATTGCGCCACGTTGCCAGCCCTTGTCGCCACTGCCTTGCACCGCCCGACATTGATGAGACCCGATGTAGCACAGCTTCGCCTTGCCAGTGCACAGTCGCGTCGCCGTTCGCTGTTGTTGCAGCTGCGCCCGGAAAATCTTGTCATCTGGCACAAATTCAATGCTGTAAATCCTTGCAAGCTTCACCCACTGCTCTATTTAAACCACCAGTGCCTTGTATCATCTCCTCTTCACCAGGACTTAACCAAATTCTCAAATTCCCTCGCTGTCGTCGTCTTCTCCGGCGAGCCATCGAGGAGCTTCACGGTGACAGCCTCAACCGCAGCATCTCCTGCCAAATTAACAGCACCAGTGAGTTCCTCTCACCTCACTCATCATGCTGTACCATTTAATTGCTCACCGGTGACCTCTAACGCCGGCGATCACCGGAATTGCCGATTACCCTGTTTCTGCAATGTAGCTTAATTCAGCCCGAATTAGCTTTCGATCTTGTGGAAGAAGTTGATCAGTGCACCATTTCCAGCAAGCCTATGCATCAATATCTCCAGATTGAGCTTCAATCGAAGCTTTCCCCAATTTTGAGCTTCTCCAGAAACCGGCGATCGTCGCCAGGCTTCTCCGGCCATCCTCCGACCAAATTGATCGTCCAGTGTTTCTTCTCCGGCGTTGATCACCGGAAAACCTATTCCTGGCCGTTTCAGCTTCATCCACTTTGTCATTCAGGTGTGCTTCAACCTCCTGAACATTTTTCCTTCTAGCTCGATCTCTGAAACTGCCCAGAATCCAAGTTACAGCCATGCCAAGATTGTTGTCCAGTGGCTTCACTGTGCCGTGTCGCCACCACACTTCTCCTTTGAATTTCATCACCTTCTGGCCATCTTCTGCCCTAGATCCTGTTGAATGATTTGTTCCTGTTATCATTGCCTACCTCCCAGACAAAATGGTGCATCATTTGGGGCTCTAGATCAAAAGTTATGCCAAGCCCTAGTTTCTGGCCATGTCAAGATCAATGCCAGACTATGTCAGTCAGTGGCATTAGCCCTTTTCACTCCCTTCCAGATGTGCATTTTGGGCATAACCTTGTCCCTTAGATTCCTGAGGTTGTGATCAACATTTTCTTCTTCTATCACAACTTGATTTGAGCCCTTGAATTATATTTGCCGCTAAACCCTAGTTTTTGACACTATTCCAGTGCATGCCAGCCAATGGCATTGGCCTTGTTTACCCACTTCTGATTGTGCATTTTGAAAGCCACTTTGTCCACTGAATTTGTAGAGTTATGATCTACATTTTCTTCTACTGTCATAACTTGAGATAAGCTCTCTAGTTTTCCTTGAAGTTATGTCAGAATCTTGATCTGAATGTCAATCTGCCGACATTCGCTGTTCTTGATCAAACCAGCCACAAAACTGATGTTCTTATTGTAACCTTGAGATCCTAAGAGGATCTACCACCCATCCTTAGCCAAATCCTTGAAACCCTAGATCTCAACTCAGTTCAGCTTGTAATCTCAATTATCTTCAGTATCGTTCAGTCACTCTTGTAAAGCATATCTGCATATAGATCCTAAAACATCTTAATATATAAGTAATATTTGTGTGTATTATTTGGTTTGTCGTCGAGCAGATCTAGAAGCCGAGATCGAGGACTTCGCTGTTGACCCGTCATCGACTGCTGTATTTTACGACGCGGAAGGCAAGTCATATCCTTGGTCATCTTGAACCTATATTTTAAATGTTGCTAAAACATAACCTTGAATATAGGCAATATTGCATGTGAAAGATTGAGAATGGTTGATTTATGAATTGGCAGTACTAGACTGGTTATCTGTGAAATGTGAAATAAACAAGTTTTGAGCCATGAACTATTATATGTATATATATATACTTATATTCATGAAATAAAACCCCTAGCCGTGACCAGAAAAATGGTATGGATGGCTGTAGCACTGGAGGTGCTAGACTGCAAAGGAATGCAGGCACTGAAGGTGCAGGGTTGTGGATGGTCTGGTCACTGGCATATAAGGACTAGAACCTTGTGTTGTGCGTCTAGTGGCATGAACAACGTGCTAACCGCAAGCCTGGTATGGGACAGGCCTGAACAAGTACTTATGTGGATCGTACATGAAACCCCTGCATGAGTTGTGTTGTGATGATTGACTTGGAGGCTGACTCCCACTATCACTGAAGGTGATCTGATATTTGACCCAGTAATGGGAAAATGAGGTGGGGTGGAGGTTATGATACAGCCTACCACAACTGTGTTTCGCGGAGAGCCACAGGGTCGGGGGTGAATTGTAAGTGATGCATAACAAAAGTTCTTGTTATCTCCACCTTGCCACTCACAAATGGTTGTGAGGAGGGGTCTAATCATTTTGTTATGATAGGATGGGCTTGAAAGTGGAATATCTTGTGGGTAAATTGGTACCTCTCTGCAGAGTTAAAAACGTATTCGAATACTCCGAGCTCCCGGGTTTATAGGAGTCTGCTGCGGTGGATTAAATCCACGGGGTGTGACACAAGTATTATTTTCTAAATAAAATATGTTTAATCAAGATTACCCAAATGACATGTGTTGTCATGATAAGGAGTACTACCGTGGGCTGTCGTGTGTCGACGTGTCGCGGTAGTGCTATAATCTAGTGAACATGAATGATGATGTTATATTATTGAAAGGTGCTGCCATGAGTTGAGCCAGGAAAGAGAAAGATTATTTTACAAACATCCATAATTCTTGACTAGTCTAGGTTCATGTCATCACAACTATATGTATCTACTCTTACCTATGACTGCTGAGTACGTAAGTGCTCACTCTTGCAACCTACAAATCAATAGACGGAGCGATCAACAATCAAGATGAAGGCATGGAGTACGTCGTGGATCCAGAAGGAGGAGCGTCGGTCCCGTCATTTCCCTGATGTGTGCTGTTCTGCTGTCCACTTCTCTTTTGTGGGTGGGTCACCTATCTTCTGCTGTGTAGATGTTATTTTGCTAAACCATGTATGCCGTGAAGGCATTGTAATCTCCTTATGTAATATCAAGGCCAGCAGGCCACACTGCTTAACTATTTTGTAAGTTACTCTGTTGCAATGTGATATACTCCTGTGCTTGACTTATCCTGGGACGTCAAGGGTATGTGTATGCTATGCATATATGGGACTAGCTGCAGCGAGCTAGGTCTCTACAGGAGTAGTCGTAGTCCCAGTCTCGGGGCGCGACAGGCGCCCGGCATGACCTCGGTCGGGGTGGTGGTCGTCGTCGTCTTCGTCGCCGAAGTGCCCCCCGAGGAAGTGGCTGAGGACATTGCGGAGGGGGTCCCTCTCCGGGGGGGATCATCAGACCTTTCCCCTTCCCGGGCGGGAGGGCCCCCGGAACCTCCACTTCCGGAGGGACCTCATAGACCGAGGGGCTCCCCCCCTCGTCCACGGGCCACTCCACCCGCGGAGGTGAGGTCTCTGCGAACCTCACCTCCAGTTTCTCCTACTCCAAGGGTGCGGGGGGCGCCGGGAGGGCTGCTACTGAAGGCGCCGACGGGGCGTAGTCCGCCGAATCGGACGCCGCCCCGGCCGCGGCCGGTTCCTTCCCCCGGGCCTCGACGGGGCTCTTCGCGGGAGGGGGTGTTTCTTCTTTCCGGGCCGGCGCCCGGGCGCGCCCGGTCCCGGGGGTCTTGTCCTGGGGCTTCGCCGGTGTCACCGCTGGCGTCGTCGACGGGCCGGGGGCTTTCTGGACTCTGGCCTTCTTTGGCTCAGAGCCCCCGGCCGCATCCTTCCCCCGTTTGTGTGACCCGGGGGTGGGGAGGGGCTTCCTCTCCGGCAGCTTCAGCCCGTAGGCCTCAGCTACCAAGTTCCGGGGAGGGCCCTCCCCCACGAGGCACACGACGCGCTCGTGCTCGTCGGCGAAGTACCTCCCCAGGAGGTTCTCCGCCTTCTCCCGCGCCGCTGGGTACGGCCGGACTACAAGAGGTAAAGAGTTACTCAAATTTCCAAAAATTTGTAAATGAAATGAAGCAGGTAACGGACTTACGTCGGGTCACCGGCTTGACCGGGGGCCGCTGCTCCGGGCCCATGCCGATCCCCCTTCTCCCTCGTGAGAAGGGGGAGATCCTCAGGAGCATCATCTCCTCGGCGGCGTCCCGCATAGAGCAGGTGCGCCGGGAGATGATCACCTTGCCGAGGAGCTCGAGCTCCTCGTCCGTCCACACCGGAGGCTTCGGCGCGTTCGATCTGCTGTAAGACAGGGGCTCCGGGGCATACGCCACCTCGTCGTCCCGGACCCGGAGGTAGAACCACCTCCGGATCCAATCGCCCCAGTGGTCCCGGGAGGCCGCTGCCGGGTAATCAGCCACCCGGGATGGCAGCTTTTGCGCCATCATCGAGCCAAAGGGGGACTTGGGTCCCCCCTTCACCAGGTGGGAGCTCCTCGCCGCCGGTTCGTAGAAGTACAGGAAGGCGCGTAGGGTGGGCTCCCGCCCAGTCGCCGTCTCATAGAGCCAAATGAAGAGGCCCATCCGGACGATCGCGTTCGGGGTGAGGTGGTTGAGAGCCACCCCGTACTCCTTCAAAAACTCCCGGAGCAATGGATGCACTGGGAGCCGCAGCCCCGCCTCCAGGAAGGCCTCGAAGGCCACGACCTCTCCGGGCCTGGGGCGGGGGGCTCCATCCTTCTTCACGGGGACCTGGATGTCCCCGTCCTCAATGACCCCGCGCTCAACCAGGGACTCCGCGTCCTCGACCGTGAACTCTGAGGCCCAGATGAAGTCCGAAGCGACCTCCTCCGGGGGCACCTCGGTCATCTTCGTTCGACCCTTCGGTGCCATCAGGTTTGTTTTTTCCTGTGGCTAACTTTTCAGGAAGCTACGTCTAAAAGTTCCGGACGCTTGCTACC
Source organism: Pharus latifolius (assembly GCA_019359835.1). Lineage (NCBI taxonomy): Eukaryota > Viridiplantae > Streptophyta > Magnoliopsida > Poales > Poaceae > Pharus > Pharus latifolius. The sequence goes on from CM033326.1 coordinate 23,382,113, forward strand.
GGGAGAGCTAAACGCGCTAAGGTTGAGAAGTTTGGAATGAACTTCCCGGGCCCCCCAAGGCCCTATTTATAGGGGCGAGCCGTGATCCAGATGAGTGCCACGTGGTACTCCGCGGAGCAATCTGGGCCATTGAAGTTCAAACCGTGCGTGGGAAACAAAGGGCCACGCGCAAATCGAGACACCGATTCGAACCGCGAGCGCATTTATGGCGAAGCGGCACGGTCTTAAGCGCGAGGCACGGAAGCCGAAGCGTCACGGCTCCGGTGGCTTGGTCCGGAGATTTTCCCGGTGACATGTACCATACCCACCGGGGACTCGAGCATCGTCCCCGGGGGGCATGGGGGGCTGCTGTTGGGGGAAATCTCCGCGAGACTAAGTCCAGGTAAGTTGCGTCACATTTTCCCGGGGACGCGCCCTCCGGTGCCTCCCTGGGCGCCGCCTTTTGGCTACCGGGACCTGGCCTCCGGCGCCGGTCCCGGGCACCGTCATTTGCCCGGGGACGTGGCCTTTGGTGCCTCCGGGGCGCCGCCTTTTGGCCCCCGGACCTGGCCTCCGGCGCCGGTCCCGGGCGCCGCCATTTGCCCGGGGACGCGGCCTTCGGTGCCTCCCCGGGCGCCGCCTTTTGGCCCCCGCGGACGTGGCCTCCGATGCCTCCCCGGGCGCCACCTTTTGTCCCCCGGGGACGTGGCCTCCGGTGCCTCCCCGGGCGCTGCCTTTTGGCTCCCGGGACTTGGCCTCCGGCGCCGGTCCCGGGCGCCGCCTTTGGCCCGGGGACCTCGCCTCCGGTGCGTGTCCCGGGGCTCGTCGCCCTTCTAAAGGTAAAGTCTCTGGTTGTTGATCACGTGTAGGTCACGCGAGGAGTGCCTCGGGAATCAGCGACCACCTATCAAGCATCCAAGGCGTTTGACCGGGAGAAGGACGTTGCTACCCCTCAATCCGACGGTGGCTTCCGGGGTAGATAGGTCTTTTTGCTTCTTTTTGGGGCTATAAATAGCCCTTGTACCCCTCTGTTGTAAGCAGGTGATTCATATTAATTGGAATAGCTAAACTCATAGGTGTGCTCCGGAAGCCTTTCCCCCGGAGAGAGCCTACCCAGCCAACTCCGGTCGGGAGCGCGCCGACAGCACTAGGGCCCCCACCGGGACCCGAACCTGTATAAATCCTCGTGTCAAGTCTTGTGTTTGTCCGGCGGGGGAGGACCGGTCACCCGGTCAGCCCGCGCCGCGTAATATTCGCTAGGATCGTTCACAAAACCTGCCGGGGTATTCGCAATACCACGACAATTTCTTTAAAATTAAGTCTGTCATCCTTGTCAGCTTACAAACGTAGGAAAAATAGAGAAGGGGTTCTTCTAAGAAAACTAAACTAAAACCCTAAAGAATAGCATAAGAATTGAGCCAAAAGCTTCTCTATTTATGATACACGGGTCAACATGCCCAAATATAACTCCTTGATGTGCAGACGACGAAGTCTAGCTTCAAACGGCGAGAGAATGGACAAATCTAAGTCAAAACTGACCAAATTGGACCAGAAACCCTCTGGAAACCGAGCCAAGCATGACCTGGGGAACAGGTCATGCCCTTGATCATGCTTCGCTCAGCCAAATAATCGACCAAGCAGTAGTAGTGATCGATCGGTACTCCTTTCGACCATAAGTGTTCGTGTTCGATCGGGTCTCTTTTCGACCATGTATCTTCATGTTCGGTCGCAACTCTTTTTCATCTAGATGTGTTCGATTATGGTTCCTTCTCACCTATGTGTGTTCAACCATGTGTTTCAACCGAGGAATATTCGATGAGGGTTCCTTTTTTGTCCAGTTTTTGTACTTTGTCGAAATTGGCCCAAATGAAATCGAAATCTCACATTTTGTAGGCTTAGTCCCTGAAACATGACAAACACAGCCGTGAAAGCAATTTGTAAAAATACTATAAAAATATGCATAAAATGTCACATCAAAGGAGTTTTTAGCATATTTTTGCACATATTTGATGGCAAACTTAAGGTAAAAATACTACCAACTTAGGACTTATCAACACCAATGGTGGATCCCGGTGCAATTTGGGGGGACTGCGCCGTCCGCTGCTTGAGGAGGGCATAGTCCATGGAGCTAGGAGGGTCAGATTTTGAGGTGGACGGAGGTGAGGATAATTTTGAGGAGAGGAAGAAAGGTGAGATTCCACTACGTACTACAGAAATGCAGTCTACTAACCCTATCTTCTAATGGTTTTACACAATTTGGAACAAAACCATTAGTGTACATGGTGCGCAGTGAAGACGGGCATTTTTACTAACGGTTGGGTTGTGAGAATCCGTTAGTAAAAATCACTTCATTTTTCCTGACGGTTGTGATATATTAACTGTTAGAAGAAACATACTTATACTAACGGTTGTATTTTGGGAACCTTTAGAATAGATTTGATTTTATTCTAATGGTTTTTTGTAAATAACCGTTAGAACAACATACTTTTTTTGAGGAGAAACAGTAGGAAATGCCTAGTGTGTGAAATATATTATCAAGCAGATAATATAAATGTTACAAGAGAGAGAAAAACCAAAACAACAACGAAGATTACAGAATATCAATCCATCTACTTAAACCAAGCTTAAAATCTGGTTTCATTCGAAGAAGAAAAAGATGTAAATCAGTAATAAACCTTCTCAACAAGACCGCAATTGAACTTGAATTATTTTGAAAAATCACCGCATTTCTGATTTTCCACATGTTCCACAAACCCACAATTACCACTTCCCAATAAAATTCTTCAATTTCCTTAACCTTCTTTTTGGATATTAGCAACATGTCTCAAATATTATCCTCCATAATCCAACGAAATCCAATACTTCTCCAACAAGTTATAGAGAAGGGACAAAGAAAGAAAAGATCAATTTTAGTTTCTAATTGATCATTCTGACAGCAAACACATTGCTGATTTTCCATATGAAAATGTTTTCTTGGTAATAACTCTCTAGTATTCAATCTATTATGCAGGAAGATCCAGAAGAAAATCTTTTGTTTGTAAAGACATTTATGCTTCTAGCAATATTTAAAGGTACTATGCACCTGCGAATGACCTAGAATAGCTTAGTAGACCTTTTTTTGTTAAATATTTGGCATTGAGAGGATCATTGAGGCACCAAACATCATTAATGTCTCCCATCGTTTGAAGATTCAGATGCAATTGAGATAAATGAATGAATTTTTGATATTTAATTGTTGACAATGGTAGGGAAAAATAATTCACTAGCTCCTCCTTAGCCACAAAATTACTTATAGAATCTTCCTGATTGACAAAAGAATATAGTTCTGCCTATTCATGAGACAGAACATTTCGATGCCATAAATCCGTTCTGAGACTACAAGTCAATTCATTACCAATGACACATTTGAACAACCCTTGGAAGAATGAAAGATTTTGCAAAATATCTCTCCACCAGTATGATCCTTTGTCCATAGACCATTGGGGAAGATTATTGGAATAAGAAATTTCCCATAATAAATTATTCCAAGGAATGTCCTTTTGATTAAAAAATTTAAAAATGAACTTAATTAATAAGGCCATGTTTTGAACTATGAGATTCATCACCCCTAGACCTCCTTGTTTTTTTGGTCTAGAGACTTTTGACCAAGCAACTTGGCAATTACCTCCACTACAAGAAGCTTGACCCTTCCAAAAGAATCCCCTTCTAATTTTATCAATTCTCATAACAATCTTCTTCGGCAACTTCAGAGTACTCATGAAGAACATTAGCAAGGAAGATAACACCGAATTTGATAAAGTTAATCTTCGTCCAAGAGAAAGGAAAGAAAGATGCCATCATGTAAGCCTTTTCTCTATTCTGTTGACTAGCCCTTCAAAATCAGCCACTTTTGGTCTCATAGCACCTAGAGGCAGTCCTAAATAAGTAAATGGAAAAGAACCTACTTTACAACCAAGAATCCCTGCCAAATTGGCAACTGTAACAGAGTCACAATGGACTGGGACTAAAAATGACTTATCAAAGTTCACGTTCAGACCTGTTGAGAATGAAAATGACTGTAGAAGGGCTTTTATCAAGAAAATTTCTTTAGAGGAAGCTTGTAGAATAATAAGAGTGTCATCTGCATATTGAATGATAGGAAAATCTTGACATGTTAAGTTATTAATTGGAAGACCCAATAGATCCTTCCTCTTAGCAAAATTCAAAATAATTTGAAGCAAGTCTGCTACCATCACAAAAAGCAGCGGTGAAAGAGGATCACCTTGTCTGACACCTCTTTTGCAATAAATAATTTTTCCAGGGACATTATTAAGAAGAATGTTAGAAGACCCAAAATTCAATAAGGAAGAAATCCAGGATAACCACTTATTGCCAAATCCTCTAACTTGCATGACTTCCAGAATTGAATTATGCTCAATGGTGTCAAAAGCTTTCTGAAAATCTAATTTGAGCAACACAGTTGGGATCTTTTTTAATTTACAAGTATGTATGTATTCAAAAGTCCAAGCCAAACAATCTTTAATAGAACAATTTTTAATAAATCCATACTAATTTTTATGAACTGTACTTTCAATCACTTTCTAATGCCTAGAAGCAAGGATCTTCGTAATCAATTTGATGCTACTGTTGAAAGTCCTTGACAAATGAAGCACCTTCTTTTTTTGGCAAAAGAATAATCCAAGAAGAATTAAGTCTTTTAATATCCATCGATCCTTCAAAAAAACATAAAAAGAGCTTATAAAAGTCTGACTTGATAATTTCCCAACATGATTTATAAAATAAGATTAAATCCATCCGGACCAGGACTTTTATTAGTGGCCATATGAAAAATGACCTTGTCAATTTCCTCTTGAAGAAAACGACTTTCCAGTTGTGAAAAATCTCCCTTGAAATCATTAAGCAATTCTTCAAGATCAAAAGCACATGAATGATAATTGGAAGTCCCAATCTTGTCTCTGAAAGATGACCAAAGGAGTTCGGCCATTTCTAGATGATTGTTGCTGCTACAACCAGAATCATCACTTAAAGAAGAAATAAAATTATTCCTAAAATTTTTTGATGCCACAGCATGAAAAACTTGGTATTTTCATCACCAAACTTTGCCCAACGAAATTTACCTCTCTGTCTCCAATACTCATTATCAAATTTCAAGAGATAATTCAAATGATATTTGAGAAAGAGCCGAAATTTGAATTCCAAAGAGTTAAGAGTTCTTTGCTCTTCTAAACCATATAACAAAGGTATAATTGAATTGGAATTTTGAATCCAAATTTTCCTTTGATTAGGCTTTTTACTCCATGTCTTTAAAGCTTTGCGAAGCCCTTTAAACATAGTAACAATTACTTTTGCAATATTATTCTCTCCATTGATAGAATTCTAGGATCTTGAGACAACATCCTTAAATCCTAACCAATCCACCCAATGATTCTCAAATCTGAAAATATGACCTATGGGTAGATTTGAATTAATTCTAACCACACAAGGCGCATGATCAGAAGTAGATTTACTTAATAGCGAGACTCTAGTATTAGGGAAGGCTTCTATCCAAGCTCCATTAGCAAAAAACTAGTCAAGCTTTTCCAGAAGCGGATTAAGTTGCATATTCGACCAAGTGAAACTCCTCTAAAGATGCATAGTCAAGCTTTTCTAGAAACATACTTATAGTAACGGTTAATATTTGAGAACCATTAGAATAGATTTTGATTTATTCTAAAGGATATATATACATAAGCGTTAGAAAAATTATGCTATCTTCTAACTGTTGTAGTGTTGCAAACAGTTAGTAAATTTTCCACTATAAGTCAAACCCACTTGACCCTTGCTGTTTCATTCTGTTCTACACTCTCTCTTTCTCTATTTCCTTATGTTCCCTACTACAATTAGATAGAGATCAGGGCAAGCTGGAAGGAAGTTCGATCCCTCTCTCTAATGTAAGTTTCTCATCACCACTCTCTCTCTACTTGCAAGATAGCTTTAGCTCCAAGATAGGAAGCTAGCTAGCTAGCTGGCTCTTACAATGCATCATGATTTATGAGCTTGCTAGCTTCCATTATGTAGTTAGGTTAGTGTTTCATCAAGTTAGGGTTTCATATATCAGTTGTAAGTAGCTGTATAATATATAGCTTAATTGGCCAGGTTTCATTCATGCCTGACTGATCATTATTTTTTGCAATTGTCAATATTTTGAATGGTAGATAGACTGGGTATATTGGATGTATGGAATAAAACATACTACTCTTGAGTATTTGGAGGGTCTGAACGTGTTTATTAAATTTGCTGAGCTAGAAAAGGCGAAGAAGGGAGAGAGATATACTTTGTACTTATACAAATTGTATGAACTTAAAGAGGTCTAGCAAGTCTGATCAGATTAAGAGCCATTTTATTCGTCATGGTTTTAATGTATGATATACCCGTTGGATATGGCACGACGAAGATCTTGAGGAAACAACCACAACTACCAATCAACAAGACTCAGAAGTAGATTGCAGTAATGATGATCATTAGACTTTTGATAATGTTCATTCCGCTGTGCATGTAGATGATGACAATCTAGATGAGATGTTACGTGATGTAGAAGATGACTACAGTGAAAACGACTTTGATAAATTTCAGAAATTGATTGCTTCATCTGAGAAGCCTTTGTCACTAGATGTGCAAAATTTACAAAGTTGTCTTCTGTGCTGAGATTATATAACTTGAAGACAAGCAACGGTTGGAGGGATAAGAGTTTCCCAGCATTATTAGATCTTTTCACGGACATGCTTCTAGAGGGAAATGAGTTGCCAAGATTAGTTTACCAAGCCAAAAAAAATGTTGTGTCCATTGGGAATGGAAATCAAAAGAATACACACATGCCCAAATGATTGTGTGTTGTGCCGTAACGAGTATGAGGATTTGCATGTTTGTCCAGGATGCGGTGCATCGCGATACAAGCGTAGGGACCGAATTGACAGTGAATGTAATGAGGTAAAGAAAGGACCTCTGGCCAAAACTGCGGTATTTTCCTGTGATCTCTAGATTGAAACGGCTGTGTGCAAATCCGAAAGATGCGAGGTACTTGTGTTGGCATGTTGAAGGTCGGAAACAAGATGAAAAACTAAGACATCCAGCTGATTATATTCAATGGGGAAACATTAGTAGAACATTTGATGACTTTGGTGGCGAAGTGAGGAATATAAAGGTTCGGGCCGAGTACATATGGTAGAATCCACACGGAAATATGAGTAGTCGGCGTAGCACTTGACCAGTTCTTTTATGCATCTACAATCTTCTTCCTTGGTTATATATGAAGCGCAAGTACTTCGCAGCAATGATATTGATGTGTTTCTAGTGCCTTTAATCGAGTACTTACAGAAATTGTGGAGCAAAGGAGGTCAAGTGTGGAATGCATATAAGCAAGAGAATTGTGACCATGATATTTTGCACTATAAATGATTTCCTGGCCAATAGAAATTTGTCGAGCTAAAATACAAAAAAGCAAGGCTTGCCCTATTTACCTAGATGAAATTGAGAACATGTTGTTACAGAACTACAGAAAAATAGTGTACATGGGTCACCGCAGGTTTCTTCTGGTCCATCACGCCTACCGTAAGAAGAGGAAATCATTTAATGGGAAGCCTGAGATAGGATCAGCCCCAGTGTTTCTGAAAAATAAGGAGCTTTACTTGCGCGTGAAGGACATCAAAGCTGAGTTTGGTAAATGTTCTAAACCTCAACAAAAAAAAGTTTGGAAGAAGATATCAATTTTTTGTGATCTATCATACTGGGAGCACTTACAAGTTCGACATTGCATTGATGTCATGCATGTAGAGAAAAATGTTCGTGATAGTTTGATTGGTTTGTTGTTAAACATTCCGGGAAAGACAAATGATGATATCAAAGTTCGCAGTGACATGGAGGAAATGGGGATAAGGATTGAGATTACACCGTTGCAGAAGGGAAAGTGTATATACCTCCCCCCGGCCTACTATACTTTGTCAAAAAATGAAAAAACAGAACTCTGTCCATGCCTGTGTGTTGTTAAAGTTCCATGTGGGTATTCTGCGAACTTGAAAAAATTTGTGTGCATGAAGGACTTGAAACTGGTTGGTCTGAAGTCCCATGATTTTCATGTGCTGATGTCACAAATGCTTCCCATTACTATCAGAAATATTCTCCTAGTTAAAGTCAGAGAGACAATTACAAAACTATGTTATTTCTTTAACGCAATATCTTGCAAGGTAAATGTATTCCTATTAAGTTAATTAGCCTCATTCATGGAACTTAATTGCCAGATTTTTCTAATACGAATATTTGCCACAACTATGTCCTTGCAGGTAATTGATCCGGATGGACTGGACGATTTGCAATACGATGTGATTACAACTCTTTGTTAGCTCGAGATGTATTTCCCTCCATCTTGTTTTGAGGTAATGGTCCATCTAATTGTTCACCTTGTCAGAGAAATTAAGTTTTGTGGACTCGTGTTCTTGCGCTATATGTATCCATTTAAGAGATTTATGGGTATGTTGAAGGGATATGTAAGGAATCGTTATCGACTCGAGGACAGTATCATTGAATGTTATGCCACCGAGGAGGTGATTGACTTTTGCATCAATTATATGCCCGGGGTTGACCAAATTAGCGTTCCTTAGTCTCGACACGAGGGCAGGTTTTGGGGCATCTGAACGATTGGATAAAAGAGCAGCCGTCCCCGCGAGTGATCTGTATGCAAAAACACATTTTTTGGTCTTACAACACATGACGACGCTGGAGCCATACATACACGAGCACAAGATAATGTTACGGAAACAGAATCCTTTGAAGCCAGGGATTTCGGTCACCAGAGAACATAACAGGAAATTTGCTGGGTGGATCAAAAATAGAGTCCTACCATCTACCGAGGACTCCGTGAGTGAAACTGTTACATGGTTGGCTATAGGACCAAGATTTACTGTAGATACTTGGCAAGGGTACGACATCAACGGGTATTCATTTTACACAAGTTAGGACGAGAAGAGTACTATGCAATGTAGTGAAGTGACGCTATTTGCTATTTCGGAGGATGCCAAGGCAGTAAGACACTAAACTCATATTACGGTGTTATTGAAGAAATATGGGAGCTCGATTACATATTATCTAAGATTTATTTGTTTCGATGCCAATGGGTCGAAGTCCCTCGAGGCGTTAAAGTTGACAATTATGGATTTACTCTCATCATTGACCCGGCCAATCCAAAGTTGCACATTGTCGTTCATGGCAAGAGACGTATTGTTGGGGTCAAAGACGTTGTCGATGAAGAAGAGTATAATCAGTTTGATGAAATACCTCCATTTTTAGATGTCACTCAATCTATCCCCATAGAAAATATTGACGAAACAAGTTACCTATGAGACTATCACGAAGAAGGATTATGGGTTGACAACTATTATTGACTATTTTGGAATAAATTCAAGTGTGCATCTAGGTATGAGCGTAATTTAGTGTGGCAATTAGGCTACTGCATATAGCATGTCAGCTGATCTTTTATGTATATGTGATCAATACATGTGAAAGTAGTTACCACAAGTAGGTGCTTAAAGTTAAAAAAGTAGTCAAGTACTTGACTTTTTCCCTTCCAATTTTAAATCCCCTCATAAAATATGTGATATAAAATTCCTAAGAAAAATTGAATAATTGGACCATTGCTTTATTTTCATATGCAATAGTTGATGTGATAATCTTACTTGAGGACAACTCCAGTTGGCACCATAAGTTCAGAGGCAGAACTTGTGTTGTTTTACCCAACTTGTCCATAATATCTAGATATGCTTTTTCACAAAGTGTATTCTACTTGTATTCTCACTGTTCCAGTTTATAAACCATCAGTAAAAGCTCCTCTCTTCTAGCGGTTAATGCTCGTGAACCATTAGAAGAAAAGTAATTGTACTATCGGTTCATTTTGTCAAATCATTAGAATAAGGCCTCCTTCTAAAGATACATGTGCCCTAGAATTTTCCCTCTAGTCAAACTGTTCCAATTCTTTTTCACCTCGAGCGCAAAAAGCCCTACCCTCGCTAGCGACCACTTCCTCACTGCCAAAGCACCATCGCCGCCAAGCACTTCACTGTGCCATCACCAGCCGCTGCACCTTTCTCCACCGTCGTCGGCAGCTCGTAGCGTCAACTCTAGCCCTCCACTAAATTTTGGCATCTCATGTAAGGCAAGTTATTTTTCCCTTGACCATGTTGATCCCATATTTCAGCTTAATGTCAAATAGAATATTTAGCTTTTCTTCATACAAATTAGGTTGGGCAATTGATAAATTTCTTTTTATTTTTTGTAGGATCTTGGGGTAGTTTAAATGTCCCTTTGAAAAATGGTTGAAATTCACATAAAACCTTATCAGTTTCCAAATATAAATGGATGCAAATTCGACAGAAAACTTCTTCCATTTTCAAACATATGAATGTCTCTCCAGTTATTAGATTTCTTAGATGGATAAATTGGACCAAGTAGTACGTTGGCCCTATTTGGGAAAAGAGATATTCACAACTTACTAGAGATGGTATATATGAGTTGTGTAAGGGACGACCAAAGTTTAGAGGTACTAATTGGTAAAATAATCCTACTATGTTTTTGCAAATAGTCCATTTTTGTACATTTAAAAAAAGAAAAAATCGAGAACTCCAAAAGCATTAAAGAATCAGCCCCTCTATATCTGTAAATTGTTAACAATAGAATACTTTAAAATCTTAGAAATTAGTTGACGCTAAAATAAAAATCCTCTCACTCCAAAAGGAAAATCAAAGTCTCCTACTTAGACATTCATGGAAAACTTCTTACGAAATAGAGGTTGACCCAAGTGAGGTTTACATGGTTCAAATTGAGTAAAAAATTTCAATAGAAACAATCTTATTTTGAGTTTTAAAGATAGATTTTGTAAAATGTTGGATCTTGATCGTACAGTTTCGATGAATGCAAATATGTATCTCTGTGTAAGTAGATTGTTAATTTGTTACATGTTCAAAATTGTAAAATTGTGGCTTTATGATGGCTGTTTGCCTCTGGCTGTGTTTGATTCAAATTTGTTCTAACGGTTGTTCAAGTATTAACCATTAGAAGAAATAGGTTTCAAGGTTCCATGAGAGATACATTAAGCAATTTTTGTAAAATCCCCTATGAAAGACTTGCTTATTTTGTATTTGATTCATTTAATTGCAAATAATAGGTGAGATGAAGTGGGATCGTCATGAAGTTTCAGTTTTTTACAATCAACAATTTAGAATCAGATCTGTGTTTGATAATTATTATATGATTCTAACTTCTCTATTTTAAAGTTGTTTAATATTATATATACTGTAGCATTTACTAGTAATGGCATTGCCATTCCATTTCAGTTATGAACTTTTTCATGTATGTATACTCAACCTTTTTGATGGTTTGTTCATGGAGTTTTAGGCAAAGCCATGTGGGCATCTTCCTCATCTAATAGTAGTGGTTCGACGAGGGGCAATGTAGCTAATGCTGCTTCGTCCCAGCGCAAGAGGACAGCGCGACGCACGACAATGTTGTGCCGTTTGGCGAAATGCACAGATCTTTCCTGTGAGTTCAACCAGTTTGGGAGACCGATCACAAAGAACGTTGGGCAATACGCCGCCTACGTTGTGTCGCGCCCCGAAACTGGGACTACGACTGTCGGGGGAAATCTCCGCGGGACTAAGTCCAGGTAAGTTGTGTCACGGGTGCCCGGGGACGGGGCCTCCGGGGCATCCCCGGGCGCCGCCTTTTGGCTCCCGGGACGTGGCCTCCGGTGCCCTCCCGGGCGCCGCCTTTTGCCCGGGGACTTGGCCTCCGGGGCCTCCCCTGGGGCCGCCTTTTGGCTCCCGGGACGTGGCCTCCGGTGCTGTCGCGCCCCGAGACTGGGACTACGACTACTCCTGTAGAGACCTAGCTCGCTGCAGCTAGTCCCTTATATGCATAGCATACACATACCCTTGACTTCCCAGGATAAGTCAAGCACAGGAGTATATCACATTGCAACCGAGTAACTTACAAAATAGTTAAGCAGTGTGGCCTGCTGGCCTTGATATTACATAAGGAGATTACAATGCCTTCACGGCATACATGGTTTAGCAAAATAACATCTACACAGCAGAAGGTAGGTGACCCACCCACAAAGAGAAGTGGACGGCAGAACAACACACATCAGGGAAATGACGGGACTGACGCTCCTCCTTCTGGATCCACGAAGTACTTCACGCCTTCATCGTGATTGTCGATTGCTCCGTCTATTGATTTGTAGGTTGCAAGAGTGAGCACTTACGTACTCAGCAAGTCATAGGTAAGAGTAGATACATATAGTAGTGATGACATGAACCTAGACTAGTCAAGAATTATGGATATTTGTAAAATAATCTTTTTCTTTCTTATCTTATCTTATGGCAGCACTTTTCATAATATAACATCATCATTCATGTTCACTAGATTATAGCACTACCGCGACACGTCGACACACGACAGCCCACGGCAGCACTCCTTATCATGACAACACATGTCATTTGGGTAATCTTGATTTAAACATATTTTATTTAGAAAATAGTACTTGTGTCACACCCCGTGGATTTAATCCACCGCAGCAGACTCCTATAAACCCGGGAGCTCGGAGTATTCGAATATGTTTTTAACTCTGCAGAGAAGTACCAATTTACCCGCAAGATATTCCACTTTCAAGCCCATCCTATCATAACAAAATGATTAGACCCCTCCTCACAACCATGTGTGAGTGGCAAGGTGGAGATAACAAGAACTTTTGTTATGCATCACTTACAATTCACCCCTGACCCTGTGGCTCTCAGCGAAACACAGTTGTGGTAGGCTGTATCATAACCTCCACCCCACCTCATTTTCCCATTACTGGGTCAAATATCAGATCACCTTCAGTGATAGTAGGAGTCAGCCTCCAAGTCAATCATCGCAACACATCTCATGCAGGGGTTTCATGTACGATCCACATAAGTACTTGTTCAGGCCTGTCCCATACCAGGCTTGCGGTTAGCACGTTGTTCATGCCACTAGACGCACAACACAAGGTTCTAGTCCTTATATGCCAATGACCAGACCGTCCACAACCCTGCACCTTCAGTGCCTGCATTCCTTTGCAGTCTAGCACTTCCAGTACTACAACCATCCACACCATTTTTCTGGTCACGGCTAAGGGTTTTATTTCATGAATATAAGTATATAGATACATATAATAGTTCATGGCTCAAAACTTGTTTATTTCATATTTCACAGATAACCAGTCTAGTACTGCCAATTCATAAATCAACCATTCTCAATCTTTCACATGCAATATTGCTTATATTCAAGGTTATGTTTTAGCAGCATTTAAAATATTGGTTCAAGATGACCAAGGATATGACTTGCCTTCCGCGTCGTGAAAGACAGCAGTTGATGTCGGGTCAGCAGTGAAGTCCTCGAACTCTAGCTCCGACTCTGAGCAAAGATCAAACAAGCAACCAGGAATCACAACCTTTTCAATACATTATTATACTACATGCAATAATGCAAAGATGAATGTCTTGATGATTCTGAAATAATTGGATTTAGGTACCATAGAAGCTGATTAGGGCTAAATCATAGAATTAGGGCTGAAAATGAGTGCTAGGAACTTCTAGGGTTCCAGGATATAGGAATTGACATTAAGTCCGCAGCTGGTTTGCCCAAAATCGATGAATGTCTTTAGGTCGACATTCGGTTCAAGGCTTTGACATAGGGTTAATGAATGGTAGAAGGATTATCTCAACTTGTGGCAGTAGAATGAAATGTAGATTACAACTCCACAAGTCTAAGGGACAAAGTCATGCTCAAAATACACATCTGGAAGGAAGTGAAATGGACTAATGCCACTGACTGGCATAGCCTGGCATTGCACTGACATAGCTAGAAACTAGGGTTTGCTACAACTTTTGATCTAGGGCTCCAATTGATGCACCACTTTGTCTGGGATGTAGGCCTCAGTAACAGGAACAATTCATTCAACTGGACCTAGGGCAGGAGGTGGCCGGAAAGTGATGAAAACCGGCGATGAACTCGGTGGCTGAAATTTCAATTCACAGCACTGGACAGGAATTAGGGCATAGCTATATCTTCTGATTTAGGCCGAATTGGAAGTCGAGCTAGTAAGCAAAGTTGCTTAGGAGATCAAGGCGCATCTGGGGGACAAGGTTTCTGGAGCTGGATCGGCCGGGAATGGTTTTCCGGTGGCCGGCGCCGGAGAAGAAGACACTGGTATTGGGGGTTTTGGCTACTCGATGTTTGAACTCGATTCCTTGCTTGGAGAGCATCTAGAAGGTATAAGAAAGCTTCTGGCACGATTGAATTGGCCGGAGAAGCACCGGAGAAGGCTGGCGACGTTCGCCGGCGGCTGGGGAAGCTCGGGCTAGCGAAAAACTCCAGTTCTTGGTCAATTTCACCATTCAACTTCACAGGCTTGCTTAAAATAGCTCACTGATCATTTTTGTCTATTGAATCGAAGGCTAATTCGGGCTAATTTGACTTGTGCAACTGGAACAGGGCATTTCACTGATTTCAGCAATTTCCGGCGATCACCGGCGATGAAGTGCATAAGAGTTCAATTAAATACTACAGCACGATGAGATAGGTAGGAGAAACTCACTGATGCTGTCAATTTGAGGATTGAGGCTGCGGTTAAGGCTGTCACCGTGAAGCTCCTCGATGGCTCGCCGGAGAAGACGACGACAGCAGGGGAATTTGAGAATTTGGTTAAGCTCTAGTGAAGTGAAGATTGCACAAGTTGTTGATTGCTTAAATAGACTAGAGGGCGAAGCTTGCAAGGATTAAACAGCAATGAATTGGCGTCAGTGACTTGCCGGACGCAGATGCAACAACGGCGAGCGGTAACGTGATGGCGCACAGGCGGTGCAAAGCTGATTAAGCTGTCGGCTTCATCGGGACTCAACAATGTCGGGTGGTGCAAGGCGGTGGCAACACAAGCTGGCAAGGCAAAGCAACGTGGTGCCGTGTTGCTGACAAAAGCTGCTGTTGGTCGCGCGCGGAAGCAATTGCTGTTCAACGTTGCTGCCACGGCGAAGGCTAAGACACGGACGCGTGCGCATCAGCAACAGCAAGCATGCACGAGCACAAATGCAAGCGGGGCTTGGCCGGCGGTGAGCGTGCACGGCGCAAGATCACGGCGAGCTCTGGTCGTGCGTACAGTAGCTGCTGCTCTGGTCGAAATAGGGGCTGATTTGCAATATTTGACTTTTGATTTCGGGCTGAATTGTAAATCTGATGATTTGGAAGGTTAAATCTGAAATTGATTGCATTAATCTGGTAGGCTTGATTCAACAGATGACTTGGGACAAATAGAAGATAAAATTTGAGACATTTGGGTGATTTTTGATATGAACTGAAAACAGAGTAGATTAGGGTAAAATAAGTCTGAAACTTATTGGTCTCGAATTCTGGGATTTAGGGTTTGATTTTGAGATACTCATAAAAGAAGAATTTGTGTTGAAAAGCATTTGGAAGGTGTTCCCTGAATTATATTTGAATTTGAAGATAATTTGCAAAATTTTGCCTTTCTGGCTTTTAGAAAAATCTGGAAGAAGGACTGATCTGCGAATCTGGAGTTTTGGAAGGTTTAAACTGAATTTGATTTCACTGATATAGCAGATTATATTCAACAGAATATTTGGCAAGAACATTTAATAAAATTTGGCACATTTGAATAGTCTTTGATACAGACTGAAAATAGGGTATTTTTAGGGTAATTGAATCTGAGCTTTAATTGATTTCGAATTATGGTAATTATGATGAGATCTTGAAATCTGCACAGAAGAAGAACTTGTTTCAAATAGCATCTAGAAAAGATTTGCCGAAGAAATTCTGAATTTGGAGTTAATCTGGAGATTTTAGCCTTTTTGGGTTTCTAGATATCAGATAAAGGACTAATTTGTAATAACTCTTGGACTGATTTGCGAAAAAGGTTTAGATGGTAAAATCTGGCTGCCAACTTTCTGGTTTAAGGTATTGGCATACCCATGATCATGTTCCAGGAATAATCTGGTATGAACTTGGCTAAGATTTTGATTAAATCTGGATTTCTGAAACTTAGGGTAAAAGGTAATAACAGATATTCTGTTTTCGAAAACAGAAAAGAGTTGATAATTCTGGAAGTTAGGGATAGAATTGAATCTGGGTTCTGAAGGCTTTTAGGTTTAGGATAACTGATAGATCACATCTGAACAATCTGATCTTGATTTGAGGTCACAGGATAGATTTTGGAGATTTTAGGGTTTAGGATAGATACTGATCTGGCTATTACTACAGATACAAGCATGCATGCTATTGATGAAAAAGGAAGTTTTCACCCCTAACTCAGGATGTTACAGATCTACCCTCCTTAAAGAAATCTCGCCCCGAGATTTACCTAAAGCAAGAAAAGATAAGAATAGAGATAGGTTTGCTGAAAATTCTCTTCCTTCTTCCAAGTAGTTCTTTGTTCTAAATGATTCTTCCATTGAACTTTACACAATCCGATTTTCTTCCTTCGGAGCTGACGTTCATCAGTGGCTAGGATTCTGATTGGGTGCTCAAGATAAGTGAGATTCTTCTGTAAAGGCACATCTTGTACATCTATCTGGTCAGTAGGTTCCTTCAACATTTCCGGAGCTGAGAGACATGAAACACATCGTGTATTCCTGTTAATCTCACTGGTAATTCCAGTTCATAGGATGTTTCTCATTCTCTCTTGATTATCTTAAATGGTCCAATGTATCCTTAAAGATAACTTTTCATTCCCTTAGACTCTTGGTAATCCCCTGAAAATGTGACCTTGAGATACATAAAATTTCCTAGTTCAAATAATTATTCTCTCCATCGATTATCTATATAACTCTTTTGTCGTGATTTTGCCATTTTCAACCTTTCTCTGATGAGTCTGACATGAGCTTCTGCCTCTTCTACTATCTCTGGTCCTAAGACCTTTTGTTCTCCTAGCTCATTTCAATGCAATGGGGTTCTGCATTTATGTCCATATAAAGCTTCCAATGGTGCCATCTGTAAATTAGCTTGATAACTGTTATTATATGTAACTCTGCAAATGGTAAACATTTGTCCCATGATGCTCCATAATCTAGTATACAAGCTCTTAGAAGATCTTCTAGGATTTGGTTGACTCTTTCTGTCTGTCCTCCTGTTTGCGGATGATATGCAATACTGAAATTTAGCTGGGTTCCTAGGGTTTCATGCAGTCTATTCCACAATAACTCATATGGAATCATATCCTCCCTGAGTTTTAGGTAATCCTGTAATGAAATCCATACCAATTTCTTCCCATTTCCATAATGTATTGGTAGAGGTTGTAGCTTTCCTGCTATTTTCTGGTGTTCTGCTTTAACTCGTCGACATGTATCACAGTTTGCAATATACTCTGCAATATCTCTCTTCATATTATCCCACCAGAATCTGGTCTTCAAATCTTGATACATCTTTGTGTTACCAGGGTGTATTGAGTATGGAGTTTTATGTGCTTCGTGAAGAATTATTTCCTTAAGATCTGCGTTTTGAGGTACACAGATTCTTCCTCAATACCATATAATCCCTTGGTTATCTTCAGTAAGGCCTTGAGCCTTTCCTAACTTGATTCGACTCTTGATCTTACATATTTCTTCATCTTTCTTCTGGGCATTTCCTATCTGTTCTTCAAGTTGAGATTTTATTGTTAAAGTAGCTACTGTTCCCTGCGGTACTATTTCCACTTGATGATTCTGCAACTCTTGTTGTAGGTAAGGGTTCTTTAACATAACCATTCCTTGTAGGTTGTAAACTTTTCTGCTTAAGACATCGGCCACTACATTAGCTTTCCTTGGATGGTACTGAATACTAAGATCATAATCTTTGAGTTGATCCTTGAGCTTCTCTATATCTGTAACTGACATTTCTGAAAGTTCTTCTGAAAAATACATCAAAATATGGTTGCACTACAGGCGCTTGTTCCATAATTTTTGTAATGCTTGAACAGATCTTAGCGATTTCTTGACTGATGATCTTTCTGCATAGAATAGAACTCTCTCCCCTTGGCTACTGACAAGACTAAGGGTTTTCTCTTCACAATCTATTAGGCCTTTATGTTGGGACAACCAATTCATTCCCAAAATAATGTCTAGTCCTTGCAGTTCCAGAACTAGTAGATTTGCCTCAAATTCTACCCCTTCTATATTGAAAGTTACATTTGAACAGATTGAGTAGACAGATAATCTAGCCCCTGGAGTTTGTATAACCATAGAGTACTCTAGTGGTACTTGGTCTATATGCATTTCAACTTCAGATGCAAATGCTTTTGACATGAATAAATTTGTAGCACCAGGATCAAACAATATTAAGGCAGATGCAGATTGAATCAGAAATCTACCTAGAAGAATGTCGGTGGTGTTTCCTGCTTCCTGGGTTGAAGTATAGTTTAATCTTCCTCCTTGGGTTGCGGTTGGTGCTCTACCTCTTCCTCTTCCTCGATTAGCCATGTTCCCTCCTCTTCCTGGTGGAGTTCCTTTAAGCTTCGGTGCTGGTGGCACTGGTACTCTAGGTGCTTCTGGTTGTGTTCCTGTCTATAATCTGGCAATAGATGGCGGAAGCCGGGTCCAAGGACAAAATTCTCTATGATGTCCACGCTGCCAACAGTGATAACATTGAGTGTTCATATAAGGGTTTCCCTTGCTTCTGGTAAATATGGCTCTTTTTCTCTTGGGGTTCTGCAGTGGTGATGTTCTAGGTGCTACTGACCGTATCTTTGCTTGAGATATGGCTATGGGTCTAGGGAATTGGATCCAGGGACAAAATTCTTTGCGATGCCCATGCTGTTTGCAATGAAAACATTGGACACTTGCACAAGGACAGTGTTTCTGAAGATGGTTTCCTTTGCAATTGGGACACATCATTGTTATTGGTCTGGAAGTCTGGTATGATGATTGAAAACTAGAGGCGGTAGGGATTCTTCTTCTAGTTGAGTTTAGTTGTGATTGCACTTGTTGTGGCATTCTTTTCTTTCGATCTTCTCCCTCTATATTTTCCTTCTGTGGAGGGTTGGAACTCTGAGGTCCTTGTTGAAACAAAGGGTTTCTTGTCATAATATCTTCTTCCTGAGGAGTCTGTTCCCTGTCCTCTCCACTGCTTCGAGATCTTCCTCTTGTATCAACCATGGTAGCTCTGAAAAAGAAGTTTGGTCTGATCTAACTATCTAGGGCCAACTAAGACAACAATGCAGAAAATAATGCAAACTACTTTAGTGCATGAAATACTTAGGCTACTAGCCATAATACACAAGTTAACCATTGCAAAAGCAACAGCGAATCACAAACTATCAAGAGCATCCACTAGCTCTATCTACACCAACCTCTAAACACTCTGAAACAACAGAACGCACTCTCACAATCTTACCGAATTTTAGAAAATCCAAATAAAAATTTGAAATAAAATTTTCAAGAGCTACAAAGCTCATTGTTTTTATCAAAATACAATTTTCATCAAATAGTTTTCTAAATAAATTACGTCTTCCTGGCACGGCCAATCCCTAAAGGTGTCGTCCTACAGTCAAGTTCTCATGTTGCTCTGATACCAACTTTTCTTGTCGCGCCCCGAGACTGGGACTACGACTACTCCTGTAGAGACCTAGCTCGCTGCAGCTAGTCCCTTATATGCATAGCATACACATACCCTTGACTTCCCAGGATAAGTCAAGCACAGGAGTATATCACATTGCAACCGAGTAACTTACAAAATAGTTAAGCAGTGTGGCCTGCTGGCCTTGATATTACATAAGGAGATTACAATGCCTTCACGGCATACATGGTTTAGCAAAATAACATCTACACAGCAGAAGGTAGGTGACCCACCCACAAAGAGAAGTGGACGGGCAGAACAACACACATCAGGGAAATGACGGGACTGACGCTCATCCTTCTGGATCCACGAAGTACTTCACGCCTTCATCGTGATTGTCGATTGCTCCGTCTATTGATTTGTAGGTTGCAAGAGTGAGCACTTACGTACTCAGCAAGTCATAGGTAAGAGTAGATACATATAGTAGTGATGACATGAACCTAGACTAGTCAAGAATTATGGATATTTGTAAAATAATCTTTTCCTTTCTTATCTTATCTTATGGCAGCACTTTTCATAATATAACATCATCATTCATGTTCACTAGATTATAGCACTACCGCGACACGTCGACACACGACAGCCCACGGCAGCACTCCTTATCATGACAACACATGTCATTTGGGTAATCTTGATTTAAACATATTTTATTTAGAAAATAGTACTTGTGTCACACCCCGTGGATTTAATCCACCGCAGCAGACTCCTATAAACCCGGGAGCTCGGAGTATTTGAATACGTTTTTAACTCTGCAGAGAAGTACCAATTTACCCGCAAGATATTCCACTTTCAAGCCCATCCTATCATAACAAAATGATCAGACCCCTCCTCACAACCATGTGTGAGTGGCAAGGTGGAGATAACAAGAACTTTTGTTATGCATCACTTACAATTCACCCCTGACCCTGTGGCTCTCAGCGAAACACAGTTGTGGTAGGCTGTATCATAACCTCCACCCCACCTCATTTTCCCATTACTGGGTCAAATATCAGATCACCTTCAGTGATAGTAGGAGTCAGCCTCCAAGTCAATCATCGCAACACATCTCATGCAGGGGTTTCATGTACGATCCACATAAGTACTTGTTCAGGCCTGTCCCATACCAGGCTTGCGGTTAGCACGTTGTTCATGCCACTAGACGCACAACACAAGGTTCTAGTCCTTATATGCCAATGACCAGACCGTCCACAACCCTGCACCTTCAGTGCCTGCATTCCTTTGCAGTCTAGCACTTCCAGTACTACAACCATCCACACCATTTTTCTGGTCACGGCTAAGGGTTTTATTTCATGAATATAAGTATATAGATACATATAATAGTTCATGGCTCAAAACTTGTTTATTTCATATTTCACAGATAACCAGTCTAGTACTGCCAATTCATAAATCAACCATTCTCAATCTTTCACATGCAATATTGCTTATATTCAAGGTTATGTTTTAGCAGCATTTAAAATATTGGTTCAAGATGACCAAGGATATGACTTGCCTTCCGCGTCGTGAAAGACAGCAGTTGATGTCGGGTCAGCAGTGAAGTCCTCGAACTCTAGCTCCGACTCTGAGCAAAGATCAAACAAGCAACCAAGAATCACAACCTTTTCAATACATTATTATACTACATGCAATAATGCAAAGATGAATGTCTTGATGATTCTGAAATAATTGGATTTAGGTACCATAGAAGCTGATTAGGGCTAAATCATAGAATTAGGGCTGAAAATGAGTGCTAGGAACTTCTAGGGTTCCAGGATATAGGAATTGACATTAAGTCCGCAGCTGGTTTGCCCAAAATCGATGAATGTCTTTAGGTCGACATTCGGTTCAAGGCTTTGACATAGGGTTAATGAATGGTAGAAGGATTATCTCAACTTGTGGCAGTAGAATGAAATGTAGATTACAACTCCACAAGTCTAAGGGACAAAGTCATGCTCAAAATACACATCTGGAAGGAAGTGAAATGGACTAATGCCACTGACTGGCATAGCCTGGCATTGCACTGACATAGCTAGAAACTAGGGTTTGCTACAACTTTTGATCTAGGGCTCCAATTGATGCACCACTTTGTCTGGGATGTAGGCCTCAGTAACAGGAACAATTCATTCAACTGGACCTAGGGCAGGAGGTGGCCGGAAAGTGATGAAAACCGGCGATGAACTCGGTGGCTGAAATTTCAATTCACAGCACTGGACAGGAATTAGGGCATAGCTATATCTTCTGATTTAGGCCGAATTGGAAGTCGAGCTAGTAAGCAAAGTTGCTTAGGAGATCAAGGCGCATCTGGGGGACAAGGTTTCTGGAGCTGGATCGGCCGGGAATGGTTTTCCGGTGGCCGGCGCCGGAGAAGAAGACACTGGTATTGGGGGTTTTGGCTACTCGATGTTTGAACTCGATTCCTTGCTTGGAGAGCATCTAGAAGGTATAAGAAAGCTTCTGGCACGATTGAATTGGCCGGAGAAGCACCGGAGAAGGCTGGCGACGTTCGCCGGCGGCTGGGGAAGCTCGGGCTAGCGAAAAACTCCAGTTCTTGGTCAATTTCACCATTCAACTTCACAGGCTTGCTTAAAATAGCTCACTGATCATTTTTGTCTATTGAATCGAAGGCTAATTCGGGCTAATTTGACTTGTGCAACTGGAACAGGGCATTTCACTGATTTCAGCAATTTCCGGCGATCACCGGCGATGAAGTGCATAAGAGTTCAATTAAATACTACAGCACGATGAGATAGGTAGGAGAAACTCACTGATGCTGTCAATTTGAGGATTGAGGCTGCGGTTAAGGCTGTCACCGTGAAGCTCCTCGATGGCTCGCCGGAGAAGACGACGACAGCAAGGGAATTTGAGAATTTGGTTAAGCTCTGGTGAAGTGAAGATTGCACAAGTTGTTGATTGCTTAAATAGACCAGAGGGCGAAGCTTGCAAGGATTAAACAGCAATGAATTGGCGTCAGTGACTTGCCGGACGCAGATGCAACAACGGCGAGCGGTAACGTGATGGCGCACAGGCGGTGCAAAGCTGATTAAGCTGTCGGCTTCATCGGGACTCAACAATGTCGGGTGGTGCAAGGCGGTGGCAACACAAGCTGGCAAGGCAAAGCAACGTGGTGCCGTGTTGCTGACAAAAGCTGCTGTTGGTCGCGCGCGGAAGCAATTGCTGTTCAACGTTGCTGCCACGGCGAAGGCTAAGACACGGACGCGTGCGCATCAGCAACAGCAAGCATGCACGAGCACAAATGCAAGCGGGGCTTGGCCGGCGGTGAGCGTGCACGGCGCAAGATCACGGCGAGCTCTGGTCGTGCGTACAGTAGCTGCTGCTCTGGTCGAAATAGGGGCTGATTTGCAATATTTGACTTTTGATTTCGGGCTGAATTGTAAATCTGATGATTTGGAAGGTTAAATCTGAAATTGATTGCATTAATCTGGTAGGCTTGATTCAACAGATGACTTGGGACAAATAGAAGATAAAATTTGAGACATTTGGGTGATTTTTGATATGAACTGAAAACAGAGTAGATTAGGGTAAAATAAGTCTGAAACTTATTGGTCTCGAATTCTGGGATTTAGGGTTTGATTTTGAGATACTCATAAAAGAAGAATTTGTGTTGAAAAGCATTTGGAAGGTGTTCCCTGAATTATATTTGAATTTGAAGATAATTTGCAACATTTTGCCTTTCTGGCTTTTAGAAAAATCTGGAAGAAGGACTGATCTGCGAATCTGGAGTTTTGGAAGGTTTAAACTGAATTTGATTTCACTGATATAGCAGATTATATTCAACAGAATATTTGGCAAGAACATTTAATAAAATTTGGCACATTTGAATAGTCTTTGATACAGACTGAAAATAGGGTATTTTTAGGGTAATTGAATATGAGCTTTAATTGATTTCGAATTATGGTAATTATGATGAGATCTTGAAATCTGCACAGAAGAAGAACTTGTTTCAAATAGCATCTAGAAAAGATTTGCCAAAGAAATTCTGAATTTGGAGTTAATCTGGAGATTTTAGCCTTTTTGGGTTTCTAGATATCAGATAAAGGACTAATTTGTAATAACTCTTGGACTGATTTGCGAAAAAGGTATAGATGGTAAAATCTGGCTGCCAACTTTCTGGTTTAAGGTATTGGCATACCCATGATCATGTTCCAGGAATAATCTGGTATGAACTTGGCTAAGATTTTGATTAAATCTGGATTTCTGAAACTTAGGGTAAAAGGTAATAACAGATATTCTGTTTTCGAAAACAGAAAAGAGTTGATAATTCTGGAAGTTAGGGATAGAATTGAATCTGGGTTCTGAAGGCTTTTAGGTTTAGGATAACTGATAGATCACATCTGAACAATCTGATCTTGATTTGAGGTCACAGGATAGATTTTGGAGATTTTAGGGTTTAGGATAGATACTGATCTGGCTATTACTACAGATACAAGCATGCATGCTATTGATGAAAAAGGAAGTTTTCACCCCTAACTCAGGATGTTACAGGTGCCCTCCCGGGCGCCGCCTTTTGCCCGGGGACTTGGCCTCCGGGGCCTCCCCGGGCGCCGCCTTTTGGCTCCCGGGACTCATCCTCCGTGGCATACCCGGGCGCCGCCTTTTGGCTCCCGGGACGGGGCCTCCGGGGCCTCCCCGGGCGCCGCCGCCTTTTGGCTCCCGGGACGTGGCCTCCGGTGCCCTCCCGGGCGCCGCCTTTTGCCCGGTTACTTGGCCTCCGGGGCCTCCCCGGGTGCCGCCTTTTGGCTCCCGGGACCTGGCCTCCGGCACCATCCCGGGCCTCACCGCCCTCCTAAAGGTAAAGTCTCGAACTGTTTGTCACGTGCAGGTCACGCGAGGGGCGCCTCGGGAACTAGCGACCACCTGTCAAGCATCCAAGGCGTTTGACCGGGAGAAGGACGGTCCTGCCCTTCAATCCGACGGTGGCTTCCGGGGTAGTTTAGGTTTTTTGCTACTTTTTGGGGCTATAAATAGCCCTTGTACCCCTCTGTTGTAAGGAATCGGTTCATTTATTGGAATAGCTAAACTCACAGGCGTGCTCCGGAAGCCTCTCCCCCGGAGAGAGCCTCCCCAGCCGACTCCGGTCGGGAGCGCGTCGACAGGACTAGGGCCCCCACCGGGACCCGAACCTGTATAAACCCGTGTGTCATTCTTTGTGCTTGTCCGGCGGGGGAGGACCGGTCATCCGGTCGACCCGCGCCGCGTAATCTTCGCTAGGATCACTCTCAAAACCTGCTGAGGTATTCGCAATACCATGACAGTTGGCGCCGTCCGTGGGGACCCGTGACAAGACGCCATGGCTCCCCCAAGAACAAGGGCTCGCACCCTTCCAGGTGATCCGGGTCTCGGAGACCCGGCGCCGTCCGCCCGGGACACTGCTGTCCCGGCGGTCCCTTCCGGAGGCGACCTGGCCCAGGTACCGCCTCCCTCCTTTCCTCTTAACTTAGGTGCTTCCACCTCCAGGTCCTTCCCGGTGACCGCGGGGACCTCGGCCAGGACAAGCGTCCCCACAACGGCTCCCCCGGCTCCCCGGGACGCCCTGCTCGAAGCTCTCGTGGAAGGCCAGCTCCGCGCTCAGCACTCTATGGACGATCTCCTTAGCGTGCTGGCGCGGCCTCCGGCCCCCACATTCGCGTCACACCCGTATCCGGGGAACATGCCCCCGTTTATGGATTACCCGGCGGCCCGTCCGGCCACCGGGGGGTTGTTTGCCCCGTATGATCCTGCCGGGGGGTTCCCTCCCCCTGCGGGATATACGTCCGGACCCTTCCCGGCACCCGGGCCCGTCCCGGTACCGGGAGGTTACTTCATGCCGGGGCCCTTCGTGGCACCAGGGGGGTACCCCATTCTCGGCCTATTCCCGGGGCCGGGAGCCCACTTCTTGCCGGGGGTTTACCCTGCGCCGGGAGCCAGTCCCGCCCCCCGCGTCGCGTTTACCGCACCGGGGGCGGTTGACAGAGCAGCCCCCGTGCCGCAGCGAACTTCCCCCCGCATGGGCTCCCCGGTTCCGGACGCCGCCGCGGGGGCTCCCCCCTCGCCAGTTCCGGGTGTTACAGGGCATGCCCCGTTCCCGGTTCCGGTCGTGGCCGCTGGGGCCCCCTCCACTTCGATTCCAGGCGTCGCCGCGGGCGCCCCCTCCCCGGTTCCGGATGATACAGGGGCCTCCCCCTTTCTGGTCCCGGGGGTCGTCGCAGGGGGCTCGCCCCAACCGGCTCCGGAAGCTACGGCGCACGAGCTCCCTCCCTCGGCGGGACATGTCCGTTCCGCCCCGGGGGAGGTCGAGCGAATGCGTTCATCAGAGCGCGGGGAAGAACTTCCCCCCGGCCGCGGGCGCGGGGAGCCTCGCTCTCGCACCGGCCGGGGGAAGAGACCCACTGAAGAGCCAACCTCTCCGGCGGAGAGCCCGGACGTCCGGGAATTCAGCCCTGGTCCGGAGGAAAAGCGTCGCCACCACCATTCTGGCGGACCTCTCGAACCGCTTCCAGACTCAGACAACGATGGTCCCGTGAAAGAAGATAGCGACCGGGGCTCTCCCCGGGAAGTGCAGGGGGCTAACCAACCCCTGTGCCGAAGGCTTCGCAGCATCCGGTGGCCGCGGCCCTACCGCCCGCCACACATCGAACACTATAACGGTGAGCCGGACCCTTACGAGTTCGTGCAGGTCTACTCCACTGCCATCTCCGCGGCCGGGGGGGACTAGATAGTACAGTGCAACGTCTTCCCGCTCTACCTCTCCGGCATTGCCCGCTCCTGGTTCTACAACCTGAAGGCCGGCTCCATCAAGTCTTTTTTGCAGCTCAAGCGGGAGTTCTGTGCCAACTTCCAGGGGAACTACGTGCGTCCCCTGGACTCCTCGCAGCTGTACACTGTCCGGCAGAGGACTGGGGAAACCATCAGAAGCTTCTTCAAGCGCTTTGCTCAGGTGAAGAGCAAAGTGGCCCACGTCCCCGACTCTACGGTCATCGAAGCCTGCAAAAGCGGCATCCTCCCGGGGGAGCTCCACCGTAGGCTCTCCCGGAGCTGCCCCTCTTCCGCCGATGAGCTTTTCAACGTGCTCGAAAAGTATGCTCGGGCGGAGGAAGACGACATCTGGAAGAAGACCCAGGGGGCTCCCGCCCCCACCGACCGGGGGGCCAGGGATCCCCTCAAGCGCCACAGACAGGGGGAGCGTAGCGAGCCACGGCCTCGGGACACCTTTGTCCTCAAGGGCGGAGCCGGCTCGCGCGACTCCCCGGGGGGCAACCGCCCCTTCCCCAAGCCGAAAGGCCATGGGGAGGGACAATCTTCGCGCGGCCGGGAAGGCCCCGTGGGGAGAAGGCGGGAAGGACCGTGGTGCAGCTTCCACAGGTCCAGTACCCATGCTACCCGAGACTGCAGCCTGCTACTGCAGCACTTCGCGGCATTCCTCGACCAGCGCGGGCAGGGGGGGTGACTCCGGCCTCCTTGCTCCCTCAGCCAGCTGTTCCGGCCCTTCCCGCTCCCGCGGGGGGTGAGCAGGCGCAGGAGGGGGAGCCTTCAGAAGCTCTCCCCTTCCAGACCTCTCAGCGCCGCATCAACGTCATCGTGGGAGGGTCTGCCTCCGGGCGGGACTCCAAGCGCCAGCGTAAGGAGTACGCGCGTGAAGTTAAGGTTGTGGGGGTGCTACACGCGTCCCCGCCACCCAAGTGGTCGGACGTCCCCCTCACCTTTACGGCGGAAGACGCGAGAGGGGTTCGCTTCCCCCACGACGACGCGCTCATTGTCTCCGCGACAATCTACAACTGCCACCTGGCCCGCATCCTCGTGGATGGCGGGAGCTCCGCCGACATCCTATTCCTGAAGGCTTTCAAAGAGATGCAGGTAGATGAGAAGCTCCTGCAGCCCGCAGCCGGGCCCCTACAAGGTTTTGTCCCGGGGAAGGTGATCCACCCCGTGGGCAAGGTAGATCTTCCTGTGACCTTCGGCGCCCCAGAGAACTACCGGACCGAGCTGGTCCACTTCGACGTAGTGGACCTCCCCTCCTCCTACAACGCGATTATGGGGAGGACCACAGTCAACCGGCTGGGGGCTGCCACCCATCAAAACTACCTCTGCATGAAGATCCCCGGGCCGCATGGCGTGATCAGCGTCCGGGGAGACCAAGACATGGTCCGTGCTCTGTATGAGCGCGCAGCCGCCACGATCAGAACCGTCAACGTTATTGAGGCGCCCAGGGGGGAGGCCTCCCCCCGGGAACCAGACGTCACGGCAATACCTCCCTGGAGGCGAGGCCGCATCCGGAAGGGGGCCTCCGGAAGGTCCTGCTGTCCCCGGGGCCAGCATTGCCGCCGAGTACGAGGCTTTGCTCCTCAGGTCGCACTGCATGCGTTCCCCGGGGATCCGACGCCTCCAATTGAAGGGAGATTCTCATCCCATAGTTCACCAAAAGCATGGGCCTTACCTGTGCCGTAGCGCAAATTCTAGTCTTTTATTTGCAGGAGATGCAAAAGGTGCTGGGGCCCTTCGTGGCACCAGGGGGGTACCCCGTCCCCGGCCTATTCCCGGGGCCGGGAGCCCACTTCTTGCCGGGGGTTTACCCTGCACCGAGAGCCAGTCCCGCCCCCCGCGTCGCGTTTACCGCACCGGGGGCGATTGACAGAGCAGCCCCCGTGCCGCAGCGAACTTCCCCCCGCATGGGCTCCCCCGGTTCTGGACGCCGCTGAGGGGGCTCCCCCCTCGCCGGTTCCGGGTGTTACAAGGCATGCCCCCTTCCCGGTTCCGGTCGTGGCCACCGGGGCACCCTCCACTTCGATTCTAGACGTCGCCG
Organism: Pharus latifolius; assembly: GCA_019359835.1. NCBI lineage: Eukaryota > Viridiplantae > Streptophyta > Magnoliopsida > Poales > Poaceae > Pharus > Pharus latifolius. Next base: position 23,410,506 of record CM033326.1, read on the forward strand.
CAGGGGCTCCCCCCTCGCCGGTTCCGGGTGTTACAGGGCCTGCCCCCTTCCCGGTTCCGGTCGTGGCCACAGGGGCTTCCCCCTTTCCGGTCCCGGTCGTCGCTGCTCGAGGGCCTTTTCGCCTTAAGGACCTTGTCCTCAAGTGCGCCAGGGACCCCTTACAAGCTCTTCAACCTTCAAGAGCAGGAGCTGAAGCCCACGTGGAACTTGCGTTTACTTCGCAAGTTCTATGTTTAGCCTTACGGGCCTGTCCCCTCCCCCGGAGCGTTCACGCCGGAGGGGGAGGAGGGACACTGTATTTTCCTCCCCTCTCGCGGCTTCGCAGGGGGAGGCCTTGTACTTCATTTTATTAGCAATACATAGGTCTTGCTTTGCAAACTCTCATTGCAGGTCTCTCATTACCGCCCCTAGCGGCGATGCCCTCCCCGCGAGGATGCCCTCCCCACAAGGATGCCCTCCCCGCGAGGATGCCCTCCTCGTGAGGATGCCCTCCCCGCGAGGAAGTAGGCCAGCCCCAACAAGTCCCTACAACAGAGCCAGCACTCCCGTAGGGCGGCTTACGATCAGCCCTCGTGGACTGAGGGTGTAAGCGGCAACCCGGTCACAGTGGCCGTGGTAACGAGTCACTTTGGGAGACTAGTCCCCTGCCCAAACACTCAAGCCCCGTCTTCGGGCACTTCCTCCTCCGGGAGTCAACGTTATTCCCGGCTCCCCATTTTCACGGCGACCGGAAGATCGGCCCCTTGTGGCTTGATTGGATCTATCTTCCTCCTCCGGGAGTCGACGTTATTCCCGGCTCCCCGTTTTCACGGCGACCGGAAGATCGGCCTCTTGTGGCTTGATTGGATCTATCTTCCTCCTCCGGGAGTCGACGTTATTCCCGGCTCCCCGTTTTCACGGCGACCGGACGATTGGTCCCCAGCGACCTTATTCCCGGCTCCCCGTTCTCACGGCGACCGGATGAATGCCTCCCGGAGACCCTATTCCCGGCTCCCCGTTCTCACGGTGACCGGACGATTGTCTCTCGGAGAAGTCGGATTTCTCGGGCATTTTCTTCCTTGAAGACCCTATTCCCGGCTCCCCGTTCTCACGACGACCAGACGAATGTCCCCTAGGAAGCTCGCCTCTGGAAATCTCATCGGGTTCTCTTGGACTTTCCTCCCGCTTGAGGCCTTATTCCCGGCTCCCCGTTCTCACGGCGACCAGACGATTATCTCCCGGAAGGTGACTTCCTTCCCGGGGGCCTTGTTACCCCCACAGCGCGCGGAGCTATTCTCCGGCAATCCGGGAAGTTCTTCTGGAAAGACTTCCGGGTACTCGTTGACAATTGGTACCTCTTCGAGCTTCACTTCTTCGATGCAGTTCAATCTCTGCAGGTGGTCGCAGATTGGAGTTCTGTCTGCATGGAATGTAATTTGCTTTCCACTGGCATTTGTCAGGGTGATTGTTTTCTTCTCACAATCCATCAATCCCTTATGCTTGGCCAGCCAATCCATTCCGAGAATGACATCCAATCCTTGAAGGTTTAGAACTAGCATGTCTGCCAGGAATTCTAGATTGACGATACAGAAGGCAACGTTTCTACAGATAGAATTAACAATCATCCTAGCACCAGGTGACTGAATGATGATAGGATGCTCTAAAGCAACCACAGGTAAGTTATTACTCAACAAGTAATCTTTTGATATGAATGAATGAGTTGCACCGGGATCAAATAGAACAACTGAAATCTGAGAGGAGATCAAGAGTCTACCGATCACGACGTCAGTTGCCTCTCCTGCTTCTGTAGCAGTCACGAAGTTGAGTCTTCCTCCGGTAGTTGGTGTTCCTCTCCCTCTGTTGGTTTGGAATCTTCCTCCTCTGGCTTGTGGTGCTCCTCTGGCAATAGTTCGTGCAGGTGCAGGGGATTTGGCTGCCTGAGCTTTAGCAACATTGGGAGGTAAATGCCGAAATGGACAAGTCTCTCTGTGGTGTCCTCTTCTGCCACAATGGAAGCATTCTGCATTCTTCAGTGTACAGTCTCTATAGAGGTGACTCCCTTTGCATCCAGGGCATGTTAGAGTTGTTGGCGATGAAGTCCTCTGGGGTCTTGGTGGTGCGGGTGGTCTGAAAGCGGCTCTGGCATATGGCGCTGGTTTTCCTCGGCTAGAGTTTCCTTGAAAAGGGTATGCTATGCTTTTCCTCTTGCGGTCCTCTTCTACTACGCCTCTTTTCTCCTCCATTTTAAGCACTCGATTCACAAGGACTTGGAAGTCCGTGAACTCGTGCGTTGACAAGTGATACTGGTATGAGTTTTGTAGGCCTTCACAGAATCTGTCGATCTTCCGCTCTTCTGTCATGATGTCTTCTGGTGCATACCTGGCCAATTTGACGAACTCATGCAAATACTGCTTCACCGTCCTTCCTCCTTGCCTTAGATTCAAGAATTCTCTGCGTTTGGCTTGAATAGCTCCTTTGGGGACATGGTATTTGCGGAACTGTTCCTTGAATTCATTCCAGGTAATTGAATTCTGATTAGGGTGTACCGTCTTGTAATTCTCCCACCACGCTGCAGCTGATCCTGTGAGCTGATGGGGTCCATATAGCAGTTTCTCTTCATCACTACACCTGACGGTATCCAATTTCCTTTCGATCTCCCTTAACCAATCGTCTGCCACAATTGGGTCTTCAGTGCAGGAGAAAGTTGGAGGACGTGTCTTCTGGAAGTCTGTCAGTCTTGCTCCAATGTTCGAACCTTCCTCGCGTCGTGTTGCGGAGTTTTGCATCAACTGTTCCAGAATTTGACTCTGTACCTCTGCAGATCTCTGTCTGTTTTGCTCCATCCATATTAATATTTCCGTCAGATTTCCTCCTTGCGGTACTGAGGCTGAAGAATTTGGCTGATCTGAGTCATCTCTAGTCCTTCTTGTTGATGTGTTTCTTGGGACTTCTTCTGAACCTTGGATTCTACCTCTGGTGTTCACCATTCTGTTCTGCCAAGATAATTGAGACAAGACTACTGATTCAAGAGAGCACAGATTGATCAAAAGCTGAAAGGAAAGATCAATCCAAGAGATTGGATTGGAACATGCAATTTCCATTTTCAAAGATTTTCTAAAGATACAAGGTTTTCATCTTTACAGCTTTGGAGTTACCAACAAACAATACAAACAAAGCAGCTACTACAACAAGAGCTAAAGACTAACGGTTACAAGGGCTAGAGCAGAAGGGTCAAGCTGAAGAGAAAACTACGATCTCCTGTCGGTCTTGGAACAACTGCAAGGTTCCACTTCTTCAGGGTCTTCCTCCTCTTGATCTTCGTCGGCATCCATAGGGTCCCATTGCATGTCGTTGTCCTCTTCTTCCTCGGATGAATCATTGGTGTCGCATGTAGCAATCTCTTTTCCTTTGCCTTCAGGAACTTCCTTCCCTTTCGCGAGAGTAGGATACTCTGGTGCAGGGGTGTTGATCACAATGCCACGCGAAGCAGGCGTGAAATAACCCAGGTAATCCCTAGGTCTTCCCACACTCTTGCGGGCTGTGAGTCTTATCTTCAAGCGGTTCCTCTTGTTCACCGATCCTTCGTCTTCGACTTCTCGAGCTTTGCTAGGTTCAGCCAACTCCTGAATCTGTTTCTCCTTCTCTTGGAGTTCTGAGCGAACCTTCGCAAGCGCTCCTTCGAGATAGTGACGGTCATCCCGAGCATTCTCATGCTCACGCAGCAACCGAGTGTAGCTTGATTCCAAGACTTGGACTACATCTCTGGTTTTGGTCAGGATGGCGTCTCTCTGGTTGTTGGAGGGATGAACAGTTCGACGATCTGATCCGGGGACTTGGTAGGGTACAAAACAGAAAGGAGAACCTATAAGAAAGTCATCGTACAGCTGACGGATGGTACCTATAGCACGACGAGCAGCGTCTTGGATAGCATCTTCTTCTTCTTCTCTACGAGCTTCCTTTCTTGTTGATCCTCTCCCGATCTCTGGAATCTCGTATACAATCACCGAGGCACGGAAACCAAAAGGTCTACCATCGACTTCTTCTCGACGGACGTAGTATACGGGTCGCTGATTGTCTCTTGCTCCCAGAAATTGTAACATCATCCAAAGCATCAATGCCCATGATCCCAACTCGTCTCCGTGAATTAGCTTCTTACCAGGGGCCATCTGCGATGATGAGACACAGAACTCTTAAAAGTAGGAAAATGGTTTTGAAAGTTTTCAAATAATACTCATTATGCTTTTCTTAAACAAATTAGGTTTTTCACAATTAGATTTTTACCAAATAATCTAGCGATTCTCTACTTTAGGGACGCCCATTCTAGTAAGGGTCACGACCTACAGTCAAGTTTCATGCTCTGATACCATTCGCTGTGAGACCCCCATTTGAGGATCACCTTGGTAACCGCCCAGGTAGGTTACTCACAGCAGGATGACACATGAGCTCCAAACCACACAAGCATAGTAATAACTTTAAACAGGTAGCAGGCCAGCTTGGCCAATATTACATACCCAAAGCACCGAAAATGGCGCTAAGTAGAGTTGCTAAGAAAATAACAAGTTTGTCATAACCAGAATCGGTATCTAAGTACCGAACACACAGCATAAAGCACAAGGCAACAACAAAAAGCTTGATTTCCATCCGCAGCGGGGTTGAAGTGGCTCCTCCCACATCTGACTTGACTTGGTGCGCAATCCTTCTAGAACGTGGGCTCGTCAGGGGCACTTCCATCTTCTGCCGGGAACTCATAACTGAAGGAATCGGGATCCTCGAATCCCTCTTCTACAGTTGGAAGTAAATTGCAAGGGTGAGCACTTGGTGCTCAGCAACACTCATTCCGGGGATTATTATAATTGTACTTACATGAGGGTGAAACATATGATTCTGGGGTTTTAGTTTCATAAGGATAAAGATATGTAGATTTCCAAGTCATTTGTTCAGTAAAACAGTACTTTTGTCAGGAAAATGGTACTTTAAACATTAAACAGGTTTTCAATAAAACATTAGATGTAGTGGTCTCCCATGAGTCACTACTTTGTTAACCGCATTATGAAAACATTCCAAACATTACTTGTGCTATAACCCATGGATAACATCCACTACGAAAAGACTCCTGAACCTGGGAGTACAGAGTATCTGACACTTCTTTTACGCTTTGCAAAGGTGTACCTCTTTTTAAATCCACTGGTTCACTCGGCTTTCAAGTCGGATCAGCTCCATGTGACTTATACACATGTGACAAGGCCAAGATCACACAACACTTTACAGTTCAGTATTAACAGTATCCCTGCCCGGTAAATAGACAATTAAGTCTCAAGTACCGTTGTGGGTCTTACCCACTGCCTTACTTCCTAGCCTCTCTGGTCTATGTTCCCTCAGGACACATAGCCTTGGTCTATGTCCACGCGAGACATACGACCATTTAAGATTACAGCCGCTCACGGCTTAATCAGGTCTAGGGCGCCTTCCTTCATTTACGCCTTTTTCTCTCATCATTTTTCTGACTCACATCACTCATGGCCGAACCTTGGCCTTCCAGTTTGCACGCGAGAAACCAGATCGTCAAACCATGCAGGGAACTGCTAATACCAAAAAGCTACTGAGTTGTGCCTGTCCCATACCAGGCAAGTGGTTGGTACGTCTACAATTCGTATAGAGACACAGCACAAGGTTCTCGTCCTTATGAACCACTAGTGAGGAACATTCACATACCCTGGTGCGCACCGCACCCTCTCCATACCATCCAATCCTCACTACTGATCCCTTTTATCATTTTTCTTGTCAAAACGGTTTTCATTATAACTTCTCATGCATTTGACCATTTCAAGTTTAATGTGGATATTCAATATATGAGTCCTAGGGTGACAAGAGCATATATACACGAAGGTTCAATAACAAAAAGGGTTTCATGATCCATTAGGTAATATCTACTCATGTCATTCAAACATAACTTGTATTTCAATTAAGCATGCATAGTAAAAAAACAGTGAATATACTTCATATGAAAATATTGGGTGAGACATGATCAAAGGAATGAGGCTTGCCTTGCAATGTTGGGTCTAAAAACTCAGACGGCTCTTCAAAGACTTCTTCCGTTCCTTCCGCTTCTGACTCTGCGGCAAACAATTAACACACAAACACATACCACATAAGCATACTGAAAATAGTTTCTATAGAAAGTGTTAAGTAAATAAGTCATGTATGCAGGGGAAAAGGTTAGGGCAAGGTTACAAGGGCTCTGGTTGAAGAAACAGCTAAAAAGGATTGAACGTCGAAGGGTCGACATTCAGTTCATGGCTTTGGCATAGCTGGAAACTAGTCTTAGGATGGTTTTCTGGAGAAGTGATAGTAGAGAAAGTTGTAGATCTCAACTCCAGGAATCTAAAGGACAAGGTGGCATTTCAATTGCTCAACCAGAAGGGGTCAAACAAAGCTAATGCCAGTGGCTGACATGTACTGACATAGTGCTGGACATGGCCAGAAACTAGGGCATGGCTTAACTTTTGATCCAGGGCTCCAATTGATGCACCACTTTGTCTGGGAGGTAGGCATTACTAACAGGAACAATATGCTCAACAGGCACAAGGGCTGAAAGTGGCCGGAGGGTGGCCAAATCCGGCGATGAACTACGGTGACCTGGACATGAACTGAGTTACTGGACAGTGATCTTGGCATAGGCATAACTCACAATCTAGGCAGATCCAGGTGTCGAGCTAGTGGACAATATTGCTCAGGGAGGTGAGGCGAAGCTAAGGGACAAGGTGGTGTCGGCTGGATCGGCCGGGAACAAATTCCGGCGACCGGCGCTGGAGAAGACGACACTGGAGATTGGGGATTTTTGCTACAAGGCGATTGAACTCGATTCTTTGCTCAGGGAGTGAAAGGGTGGAGTTTAGAAGCTACTGGTGCAGTCAATTTGGTTGGAGATTGACCGGAGAAGCTTGGCGCCGAAGTCCGGCGAACGGCCGAGGTTCCAAACTGGGGTTTCTTCGATTTGAGTTCAATTGGGGATCCTGATTCAACAGGCTTGCTAAGAAATGGCTAAGGATCAATTTCTACTACTGGGACGAGAACTAATTCGGGATGAAATGGCTAGCATTGGGGAAACAGGGCAATTGGGCCTTTCCGGCGATCACCGGCGATGGGGATCGATCAGGTGCGATTGGTTGCTTGGGCACGGGAAGATGGGTGTGGGGAACTTACTGGTGAACCTGGATTGGAGAGATGGGCTATGGTTTGCTCTGGCGACGGTGGCTCCAGAAACAGCTCGCCGGAGAAGAAAGGGAAACAGTGAAGGACTGGGAATTTGGCTAAGTCCTGGCGTTGCACTTCTTCACAGCGCTGAAGGGGGTTTAAATAGGCGACGAGGCGGAGCTTGCGAGGGGGAACGGCGAGAGAACTTGTGCCGGGGACGAGACCGGCCGGGTGCAGTTGCGACAGCGGTGACCGGCGATGTGATTGCGCTCAGGCGGTGCTGCAGCTTTGCCAGCGATGCCAAGGCGTCTTGGAACTTCGTCCGGGAAGGCGCAGATGCGGAGGCGACAACGTAGCTCCGGCAATCGACACGTACACGCATGCAATGCCACGGCAATGGGAGCGCGCGCGAAAACGAGGCTCGGGAGCGCGGCCGTTTATCCGCTGGGCGAGGCGATGCCACTGTGCTGGCACGTGCGCGCGGGGTGGCTCAACCGATTACGAGTGCGGCGACCAGAAAGGATGGCCGGCGGCGAGCTCTGCGGCGAGGCAACGGCGAACGGGGTGTGGTCGAACGGCACAGGGGCTAAAAAGAAGGCCCGGGCTAATTTGCAATTTCAAATCTTGCTCCAGGGACTGATCTGCGATGAAAAGTTGAATAGGGAATGGACTTGATTGCAAATCTGGAGATCTAAGGGTCCGATCTGAAATCTGATTTCGCAGGTAAGTTGCAAAAGATTATTAGAACTTATCTGGCCAGAGTTTGGTAAGATCAGGCAAGATCTGAAGAGTTTTGACACAATTGGGGAAAACGGTTTAGGGTAAAATAGGGTAATTAGGGTTTTAGAATGGCAAAGGCTTGAAACTCGGCTTTAGGGTGAGATTTTGGGGATGGTCCCGAAGGGAAAAATGCTCTGAACAGCATTTAGAAGGGAATGGCTGAAGCAGATTAGGTTTTGGGGTCCGGATGTGGATTTTGGCTATTTTAGGGTTTAGCAAAAACAGGGGTGTTACAAATCTACCCACCTTAGAAACAATCTCGTCCTCGAGATTAGGGCAGGTCAGAGAATAGGAAGGGAAATTCTCGTCGGAGATCTTCTTCTTTTTCCCAAGTTGACTCCTCCTCTGAGTGATTGTTCCACTGAACTCTGCAGAATCGGAGGGTTCTTGACTTCAGCACTCTCTCTCTGGTTTCCAGAATTCTAACAGGGTATTCTTGACAAGATAAGTCTGGTTGAATCTCATTCTCTGTAGGAGATATCTGTTCGGTTGGTTTTCTCAAGCATTTCTTCAGCTGAGATACATGAAACACGTCATGAATTCCGCTCAGTTCTGGTGGCAATTCCAGTTTGTATGCCATTTCACCTCGCTTTTCCAGAATTCGATATGGTCCCACATATCTAGGTTTTAACTTTCCCTTCATCTGGAATCTTCGAACTCCTTTGTATGGCATAACCTTGAGATACACATAATCGCCTTCTTCAAATGATAGCTCTCTTCTACGATTATCTGCATAGCTCTTCTGTCTAGATTGTGCTGTTTTCAGTTTTTCTTGTATGATCCTGATGTGGGCTGTGGCTTCTTCTACTAACTGGGGTCCTAGATGTTGTTTTTGACCAATTTCTGTCCAATACAGTGGCGTGCGGCATCTTCTTCCATATAGGGCTTCATATGGTGCCATTTGCAGGCTTGCTTGGAAACTATTGTTGTATGTGAACTCTGCATACGGTAGAAATAACTCCCAAGAGTCTCCATAGTCCAAAACACAAGCCCTCAACATATCTTCCAAAATTTGGTTTACCCTTTCAGTCTGACCTCCAGTTTGAGGGTGGTAAGCGGTACTGAATTTTAACTTTGTGCCCAGGGCTTTCTGCAACTCTTGCCAAAATCTTGAAATGAACTGGGCTCCTCTATCGGAAACGATAGCCTTCGGCACTCCGTGTAGGACAACTATTCTGTTGAGATACAGCTCTGCTAAATCCTTAGCTGTATATAGGGTCTTCACTGGGAGAAAATGTGCTACCTTTGTTAATCTATCTACTATGACCCATATAGAATCAAATCCTTTCTTCATCCTTGGTAGTCCCACAATGAAATCCATTCCGATTTCGTCCCACTTCCACTCTGGGATTTGTAAAGGTTGTAGCGGTCCCGCAGGCTTTTGATGTTCTGCTTTCACTCTTTGGCATGTGTCGCAAGTTGCGACAAACTTGGCAATCTCTCTCTTCATTCCTTTCCACCAAAAATTTTTCTTCAAGTCCTTGTACATTTTGGTGCTGCCTGGGTGTATGGAATATGGGGTCTGATGAGCTTCTTGCATGATTAGGCTTTTGATCTCATTGTCATTTGGAATGCAGATACGGTCATCGTACCATAGAATTCCCTGTTCATCTTCTCGAAGGTTGGTTGTATCTTTGCTCTTCATGTCCTCCTTCATCTCTTGAAGGTCTGGGTCCATTGCTTGAGCTTGTCTGATCTTATCCTTCAACTCACACTCCATCTTTAGTGTAGCGATGGTTCCTTGGTCCACTAATTCCAGTTGCAACTTTTCGAAATCCTTGATCAGTTGTGTCGGCACTTCTAGTTGTGTTATCTGGTTATAACGAGACTTCCTGCTCAAAGCATCAGCCACTACATTGGCTTTTCCTGGGTGATAGTGGATCTCTAGATCATAATCTTTGATCAGTTCTAGCCATCTTCTCTGCCTCATATTCAACTCCTGTTGCGTGAAGATATACTTCAGGCTCTTATGATCCGTATAAATTTCGCACTTACTTCCTAGTAGGTAGTGTCTCCATATCTTTAGTGCATGTACGACAGCAGCTAGCTCCAAATCATGTGTTGGATAATTCTCCTCATGAGGTCGTAGCTGTCTAGAAGCATAAGCTATCACTTTCCTTTCTTGCATCAATACACATCCTAATCCTTGTTTGGAGGCGTCACAGAAGACTTGAAAATCCTTCTTGACGTCCGGCAGTATCAGGATTGGTGCAGTTGTCAGTCTTTTCTTCAATTCCTCAAAACTTCTTTCGCACTCCTCGGTCCAATTAAAAGGGGCATTCTTTTTCAGTAGCTGGGTCAGCGGTTTGGTGATCTTCGAGAATCCTTCTACGAATCTTCGATAATATCCCGCTAATCCCAAGAAACTTCTAACTTCTGTTGCGGTTTCAGGTTGTTTCCAATCGGTAACAGCTTGAATCTTCAACGGGTCCATAAATATTCCTTCGCCTGAGATGATATGTCCCAAGAAAGAAATCTTCTTCAACCAAAAAGCACATTTGCTAAACTTGGCATATAGCTGGTGGTCTGCCAGTTTCTGTAGCACTATCCTCAGGTGATGTACGTGTTCCTCCTCTGTCTTAGAGTAGACAAGGATATCATCCACAAATACAATGATGTACTTATCCAGGAATTCCATGAGGATCTTATTCATTAGATTCATGAATACCGCGGGCGCATTAGTTAATCCAAAGGGCATCACTGTGAACTCATGCAACCCATATCTGGTTACGAAAGCAGTTTTAGGAATGTCCTGCTCTCGGATCCTTAACTGGTGGTACCCCGATCTCAGGTCTATTCTTGAGAACACTTTTGCATCTCTGAGCTGGTCAAAAAGGTCATCTATCCTTGGTAAGGGGTATTTGTTCTTGATGGTCATGTCGTTTAGCTTGCGGTAGTCTATGCAAAGTCGCATACTACCATCTTTCTTCTTAACAAAGAGCACTGGGGCTCCCCATGGTGATGAGCTGGATCTGATGAATCCTTTTTCTTCCAATTCAGCTATCTGCTTCTTCAATTCCTCTTGCTCATGGCCTGTCATCCGAAACAACTTTCTAGCATATGGCGCAGATCCGGGTTTTAGTTCAATAGTGAACTCTATATCCCTATTTGGTGGCAATCCGGGAAGTTCTTCTGGAAAGACTTCCGGGTACTCGTTGACAATTGGTACCTCTTCGAGCTTCACTTCTTCGATGCAGTTCAATCTCTGCAGGTGGTCGCAGATTGGAGTTCTGTCTGCATGGAATGTAATTTGCTTTCCACTGGCATTTGTCAGGGTGATTGTTTTCTTCTCACAATCCATCAATCCCTTATGCTTGGCCAGCCAATCCATTCCGAGAATGACATCCAATCCTTGAAGGTTTAGAACTAGCATGTCTGCCAGGAATTCTAGATTGACGATACAGAAGGCAACGTTTCTACAGATAGAATTAACAATCATCCTAGCACCAGGTGACTGAATGATGATAGGATGCTCTAAAGCAACCACAGGTAAGTTATTACTCAACAAGTAATCTTTTGATATGAATGAATGAGTTGCACCGGGATCAAATAGAACAACTGAAATCTGAGAGGAGATCAAGAGTCTACCGATCACGACGTCAGTTGCCTCTCCTGCTTCTGTAGCAGTCACGAAGTTGAGTCTTCCTCCGGTAGTTGGTGTTCCTCTCCCTCTGTTGGTTTGGAATCTTCCTCCTCTGGCTTGTGGTGCTCCTCTGGCAATAGTTCGTGCAGGTGCAGGGGATTTGGCTGCCTGAGCTTTAGCAACATTGGGAGGTAAATGCCGAAATGGACAAGTCTCTCTGTGGTGTCCTCTTCTGCCACAATGGAAGCATTCTGCATTCTTCAGTGTACAGTCTCTATAGAGGTGACTCCCTTTGCATCCAGGGCATGTTAGAGTTGTTGGCGATGAAGTCCTCTGGGGTCTTGGTGGTGCGGGTGGTCTGAAAGCGGCTCTGGCATATGGCGCTGGTTTTCCTCGGCTAGAGTTTCCTTGAAAAGGGTATGCTATGCTTTTCCTCTTGCGGTCCTCTTCTACTACGCCTCTTTTCTCCTCCATTTTAAGCACTCGATTCACAAGGACTTGGAAGTCCGTGAACTCGTGCGTTGACAAGTGATACTGGTATGAGTTTTGTAGGCCTTCACAGAATCTGTCGATCTTCCGCTCTTCTGTCATGATGTCTTCTGGTGCATACCTGGCCAATTTGACGAACTCATGCAAATACTGCTTCACCGTCCTTCCTCCTTGCCTTAGATTCAAGAATTCTCTGCGTTTGGCTTGAATAGCTCCTTTGGGGACATGGTATTTGCGGAACTGTTCCTTGAATTCATTCCAGGTAATTGAATTCTGATTAGGGTGTACCGTCTTGTAATTCTCCCACCACGCTGCAGCTGATCCTGTGAGCTGATGGGGTCCATATAGCAGTTTCTCTTCATCACTACACCTGACGGTATCCAATTTCCTTTCGATCTCCCTTAACCAATCGTCTGCCACAATTGGGTCTTCAGTGCAGGAGAAAGTTGGAGGACGTGTCTTCTGGAAGTCTGTCAGTCTTGCTCCAATGTTCGAACCTTCCTCGCGTCGTGTTGCGGAGTTTTGCATCAACTGTTCCAGAATTTGACTCTGTACCTCTGCAGATCTCTGTCTGTTTTGCTCCATCCATATTAATATTTCCGTCAGATTTCCTCCTTGCGGTACTGAGGCTGAAGAATTTGGCTGATCTGAGTCATCTCTAGTCCTTCTTGTTGATGTGTTTCTTGGGACTTCTTCTGAACCTTGGATTCTACCTCTGGTGTTCACCATTCTGTTCTGCCAAGATAATTGAGACAAGACTACTGATTCAAGAGAGCACAGATTGATCAAAAGCTGAAAGGAAAGATCAATCCAAGAGATTGGATTGGAACATGCAATTTCCATTTTCAAAGATTTTCTAAAGATACAAGGTTTTCATCTTTACAGCTTTGGAGTTACCAACAAACAATACAAACAAAGCAGCTACTACAACAAGAGCTAAAGACTAACGGTTACAAGGGCTAGAGCAGAAGGGTCAAGCTGAAGAGAAAACTACGATCTCCTGTCGGTCTTGGAACAACTGCAAGGTTCCACTTCTTCAGGGTCTTCCTCCTCTTGATCTTCGTCGGCATCCATAGGGTCCCATTGCATGTCGTTGTCCTCTTCTTCCTCGGATGAATCATTGGTGTCGCATGTAGCAATCTCTTTTCCTTTGCCTTCAGGAACTTCCTTCCCTTTCGCGAGAGTAGGATACTCTGGTGCAGGGGTGTTGATCACAATGCCACGCGAAGCAGGCGTGAAATAACCCAGGTAATCCCTAGGTCTTCCCACACTCTTGCGGGCTGTGAGTCTTATCTTCAAGCGGTTCCTCTTGTTCACCGATCCTTCGTCTTCGACTTCTCGAGCTTTGCTAGGTTCAGCCAACTCCTGAATCTGTTTCTCCTTCTCTTGGAGTTCTGAGCGAACCTTCGCAAGCGCTCCTTCGAGATAGTGACGGTCATCCCGAGCATTCTCATGCTCACGCAGCAACCGAGTGTAGCTTGATTCCAAGACTTGGACTACATCTCTGGTTTTGGTCAGGATGGCGTCTCTCTGGTTGTTGGAGGGATGAACAGTTCGACGATCTGATCCGGGGACTTGGTAGGGTACAAAACAGAAAGGAGAACCTATAAGAAAGTCATCGTACAGCTGACGGATGGTACCTATAGCACGACGAGCAGCGTCTTGGATAGCATCTTCTTCTTCTTCTCTACGAGCTTCCTTTCTTGTTGATCCTCTCCCGATCTCTGGAATCTCGTATACAATCACCGAGGCACGGAAACCAAAAGGTCTACCATCGACTTCTTCTCGACGGACGTAGTATACGGGTCGCTGATTGTCTCTTGCTCCCAGAAATTGTAACATCATCCAAAGCATCAATGCCCATGATCCCAACTCGTCTCCGTGAATTAGCTTCTTACCAGGGGCCATCTGCGATGATGAGACACAGAACTCTTAAAAGTAGGAAAATGGTTTTGAAAGTTTTCAAATAATACTCATTATGCTTTTCTTAAACAAATTAGGTTTTTCACAATTAGATTTTTACCAAATAATCTAGCGATTCTCTACTTTAGGGACGCCCATTCTAGTAAGGGTCACGACCTACAGTCAAGTTTCATGCTCTGATACCATTCGCTGTGAGACCCCCATTTGAGGATCACCTTGGTAACCGCCCAGGTAGGTTACTCACAGCAGGATGACACATGAGCTCCAAACCACACAAGCATAGTAATAACTTTAAACAGGTAGCAGGCCAGCTTGGCCAATATTACATACCCAAAGCACCGAAAATGGCGCTAAGTAGAGTTGCTAAGAAAATAACAAGTTTGTCATAACCAGAATCGGTATCTAAGTACCGAACACACAGCATAAAGCACAAGGCAACAACAAAAAGCTTGATTTCCATCCGCAGCGGGGTTGAAGTGGCTCCTCCCACATCTGACTTGACTTGGTGCGCAATCCTTCTAGAACGTGGGCTCGTCAGGGGCACTTCCATCTTCTGCCGGGAACTCATAACTGAAGGAATCGGGATCCTCGAATCCCTCTTCTACAGTTGGAAGTAAATTGCAAGGGTGAGCACTTGGTGCTCAGCAACACTCATTCCGGGGATTATTATAATTGTACTTACATGAGGGTGAAACATATGATTCTGGGGTTTTAGTTTCATAAGGATAAAGATATGTAGATTTCCAAGTCATTTGTTCAGTAAAACAGTACTTTTGTCAGGAAAATGGTACTTTAAACATTAAACAGGTTTTCAATAAAACATTAGATGTAGTGGTCTCCCATGAGTCACTACTTTGTTAACCGCATTATGAAAACATTCCAAACATTACTTGTGCTATAACCCATGGATAACATCCACTACGAAAAGACTCCTGAACCTGGGAGTACAGAGTATCTGACACTTCTTTTACGCTTTGCAAAGGTGTACCTCTTTTTAAATCCACTGGTTCACTCGGCTTTCAAGTCGGATCAGCTCCATGTGACTTATACACATGTGACAAGGCCAAGATCACACAACACTTTACAGTTCAGTATTAACAGTATCCCTGCCCGGTAAATAGACAATTAAGTCTCAAGTACCGTTGTGGGTCTTACCCACTGCCTTACTTCCTAGCCTCTCTGGTCTATGTTCCCTCAGGACACATAGCCTTGGTCTATGTCCACGCGAGACATACGACCATTTAAGATTACAGCCGCTCACGGCTTAATCAGGTCTAGGGCGCCTTCCTTCATTTACGCCTTTTTCTCTCATCATTTTTCTGACTCACATCACTCATGGCCGAACCTTGGCCTTCCAGTTTGCACGCGAGAAACCAGATCGTCAAACCATGCAGGGAACTGCTAATACCAAAAAGCTACTGAGTTGTGCCTGTCCCATACCAGGCAAGTGGTTGGTACGTCTACAATTCGTATAGAGACACAGCACAAGGTTCTCGTCCTTATGAACCACTAGTGAGGAACATTCACATACCCTGGTGCGCACCGCACCCTCTCCATACCATCCAATCCTCACTACTGATCCCTTTTATCATTTTTCTTGTCAAAACGGTTTTCATTATAACTTCTCATGCATTTGACCATTTCAAGTTTAATGTGGATATTCAATATATGAGTCCTAGGGTGACAAGAGCATATATACACGAAGGTTCAATAACAAAAAGGGTTTCATGATCCATTAGGTAATATCTACTCATGTCATTCAAACATAACTTGTATTTCAATTAAGCATGCATAGTAAAAAAACAGTGAATATACTTCATATGAAAATATTGGGTGAGACATGATCAAAGGAATGAGGCTTGCCTTGCAATGTTGGGTCTAAAAACTCAGACGGCTCTTCAAAGACTTCTTCCGTTCCTTCCGCTTCTGACTCTGCGGCAAACAATTAACACACAAACACATACCACATAAGCATACTGAAAATAGTTTCTATAGAAAGTGTTAAGTAAATAAGTCATGTATGCAGGGGAAAAGGTTAGGGCAAGGTTACAAGGGCTCTGGTTGAAGAAACAGCTAAAAAGGATTGAACGTCGAAGGGTCGACATTCAGTTCATGGCTTTGGCATAGCTGGAAACTAGTCTTAGGATGGTTTTCTGGAGAAGTGATAGTAGAGAAAGTTGTAGATCTCAACTCCAGGAATCTAAAGGACAAGGTGGCATTTCAATTGCTCAACCAGAAGGGGTCAAACAAAGCTAATGCCAGTGGCTGACATGTACTGACATAGTGCTGGACATGGCCAGAAACTAGGGCATGGCTTAACTTTTGATCCAGGGCTCCAATTGATGCACCACTTTGTCTGGGAGGTAGGCATTACTAACAGGAACAATATGCTCAACAGGCACAAGGGCTGAAAGTGGCCGGAGGGTGGCCAAATCCGGCGATGAACTACGGTGACCTGGACATGAACTGAGTTACTGGACAGTGATCTTGGCATAGGCATAACTCACAATCTAGGCAGATCCAGGTGTCGAGCTAGTGGACAATATTGCTCAGGGAGGTGAGGCGAAGCTAAGGGACAAGGTGGTGTTGGCTGGATCGGCCGGGAACAAATTCCGGCGACCGGCGCTGGAGAAGACGACACTGGAGATTGGGGATTTTTGCTACAAGGCGATTGAACTCGATTCTTTGCTCAGGGAGTGAAAGGGTGGAGTTTAGAAGCTACTGGTGCAGTCAATTTGGTTGGAGATTGACCGGAGAAGCTTGGCGCCGAAGTCCGGCGAACGGCCGAGGTTCCAAACTGGGGTTTCTTCGATTTGAGTTCAATTGGGGATCCTGATTCAACAGGCTTGCTAAGAAATGGCTAAGGATCAATTTCTACTACTGGGACGAGAACTAATTCGGGATGAAATGGCTAGCATTGGGGAAACAGGGCAATTGGGCCTTTCCGGCGATCACCGGCGATGGGGATCGATCCGGTGCGATTGGTTGCTTGGGCACGGGAAGATGGGTGTGGGGAACTTACTGGTGAACCTGGATTGGAGAGATGGGCTATGGTTTGCTCTGGCGACGGTGGCTCCAGAAACAGCTCGCCGGAGAAGAAAGGGAAACAGTGAAGGACTGGGAATTTGGCTAAGTCCTGGCGTTGCACTTCTTCACAGCGCTGAAGGGGGTTTAAATAGGCGACGAGGCGGAGCTTGCGAGGGGGAACGGCGAGAGAACTTGTGCCGGGGACGAGACCGGCCGGGTGCAGTTGCGACAGCGGTGACCGGCGATGTGATTGCGCTCAGGCGGTGCTGCAGCTTTGCCAGCGATGCCAAGGCGTCTTGGAACTTCGTCCGGGAAGGCGCAGATGCGGAGGCGACAACGTAGCTCCGGCAATCGACACGTACACGCATGCAATGCCACGGCAATGGGAGCGCGCGCGAAAACGAGGCTCGGGAGTGCGGCCGTTTATCCGCTGGGCGAGGCGATGCCACTGTGCTGGCACGTGCGCGCGGGGTGGCTCAACCGATTACGAGTGCGGCGACCAGAAAGGATGGCCGGCGGCGAGCTCTGCGGCGAGGCAACGGCGAACGGGGTGTGGTCGAACGGCACAGGGGCTAAAAAGAAGGCCCGGGCTAATTTGCAATTTCAAATCTTGCTCCAGGGACTGATCTGCGATGAAAAGTTGAATAGGGAATGGACTTGATTGCAAATCTGGAGATCTAAGGGTCCGATCTGAAATCTGATTTCGCAGGTAAGTTGCAAAAGATTATTAGAACTTATCTGGCCAGAGTTTGGTAAGATCAGGCAAGATCTGAAGAGTTTCGACACAATTGGGGAAAACGGTTTAGGGTAAAATAGGGTAATTAGGGTTTTAGAATGGCAAAGGCTTGAAACTCGGCTTTAGGGTGAGATTTTGGGGATGGTCCCGAAGGGAAAAATGCTCTGAACAGCATTTAGAAGGGAATGGCTGAAGCAGATTAGGTTTTGGGGTCCGGATGTGGATTTTGGCTATTTTAGGGTTTAGCAAAAACAGGGGTGTTACACCGGGCCGGAAGGTCCTCGGGGCCCCCTCCTCCGGAGGAACCTCGTAGACCGAGGGGTCCCCCCCTCGTCCACCGGCCAGACCCGCGGGGGCGAGGCCCCCGCGAATCTCACCTCCAGCCTCTCCAGCTCCAAAGAAGCCGGAAGGGGCGGGAGGAGCTCCACCGTGAGCGGCGACGGGGCGTAGTTCGCCGAGTCGGACGCCGCCCCGCCCGCAGTCGCCTCCTTCCCCCGCGCCTCGACGGGGCCCTTCGGGGGAGGAGGCGTTGCTTCCTTCCGGGACGGTGCCCGGGCATGCTCGCTCCCGGGGGTCTCGTCCCGGGGCTTCGCCGGTGTCGCCGCCGGCGTCGTCGATGGGCCGGGGGTCTTTTGAACCCGGGCCTTCTTGGGCTCTGAGCCCCCGGCCGTCTCCTTCCCCCGTTTGTGTGAACCGGGGGTGGGGAGAGGCTTCCTCTCCGGCGGCTTTAGCCCGAAGGCCGCCGCTACCATGTTCTTGGGGGGGCCCTCGCCCACGCGCGCACGACGCGCTCGTGCTCATCGGCGAAGTACCTCCCCAAGAGGTTCTCCGCCTTCTCCCACGCCGCCGGGTACGGCCGGACTGCAAGAGGTAAAGAGTTAGTCAATTTCTTAAAAAATTTTGTAAGTGCAATGCAGCGGGTTCCCGGAGCTTACGTCGCGTCACCGGCTTCACCGGGGGCCGCTGCTCAGGGCCCATGCCGATCCCCCTCTTCCCGCCGGAGAAGGGGGAGATCCGGAGGAGAGCCATCTCCTCAGCCGCGTCCTGCATCGAGCGGGTCTTCTTGGAGAGCATGACCTTGCCGAGGAGCTCGTACTCCTCGTCCGTCCACACCGGCGGCTTTGGTGCGGACGACCGGCTGTAGGTGGGGGCCTCCGGGGCGTACACCACAGCGTCGTCTCGGACCCGGAGGTAGAACCACCTCCGGACCCAATCCCCCCAGTGGTCCCGGGAGGCCGCCGCCGGGTAGTCGATTACCCGGGCCGGCAGCATCTGGACCATTACCGAACCGAAGGGGGACTTGGGGCCCCCCTTCACCAGGTGGGAGGTCCGCGCCACCGGTTTGTAGAAGTACCGGAAGGCGCGAAGGTCGGGCTCCCGCCCGGTCGCTGTCTCGAAGAGCCAAATGAAGAGGCCCATCCGGACAAGCGTGTTCGGGGTGAGGTGGTTGAGAGCCACCCCATACTCCTTGAGAAACTCCCGGAGCATGGGATGCACCGGGAGCCGGAGCCCCGCCTCGAGGAAGGACTCGAAGGCCACGATCTCCCCGGGCCTGGGGCGGGGGGCTCCGTCCTTCTTCACGGGGACTCGGATGTCCCCGGCCGCAACGATGCCCCTTTCGGCCAAGGACTCGGTGTCCTCGGCCGTAAACTCGGATGCCCAGAGGAAATCCGAGGGGATTTCCTCCGGGGGCACCTCCGTGGTCTTAGATCGACCCTTGGGTGCCATGAGGTAGATTTCTTTTTGGTGGCTAACTTTGCAGGAGGCTACTACTAGAAACTCCCGGACGCCTGCTACCGGAAAGGGGTACCGGAAAGAGCTACCGGAGAAAGCTACTAGGAGAGGGCTACCGGGAGAGCAAGAATCGTGGGGCTGAGGATTTCGAATGAGCTTCCGGGCCCCCCCAAGGTCCTATTTATAGGGGCGGGCCATGGTCTAGATGCACGCCATGTGGCACCCGCGGATCAATCTGGACCATAGAAGTTCAAACCGCGCACGGGAAACGAAGGGACGGGCGCGAAAATCGAGGCGCCGGGTCGAACCACGCGCGCATTTATGGCGAAACGGCGCGGCTTTAGGCGTGGGGCACGGAAACCGAAGCGTCGTGGCTCCGGTGGCTTGGCCCGGAGATCTTCCCGGTGACCTGAACCATACCCACCGGGGACTCGAGCATCGTCCCCGGCGTGCATGGGGGGCTGCTGTCGGGGGAAATCTCCGCGGGATTAAGTCCAGGTAAGTTGTGTCACGGGTGCCCGGGGACGGGGCCTCCGGGGCATCCCCGGGCGCCACCTTTTGGCTCCCGGGACGTGGCCTCCGGTGCCCTCCCGGGCGTCGCCTTTTGCCCGGGGACTTGGCCTCCGAGGCCTCCCCGGGCGCCGCCTTTTGGCTCCCGGGACGTGGCCTCCGGTGCCCTCCCGGGCGCCGCCTTTTGCCCAGGGACTTGGCCTCCGGGGCCTCCCCGGGCGCCGCCTTTTGGCTCCCGGGACGTGGCCTCCGGTGCCCTCTCGGGCGCCGCCTTTTGCCCGGTTACTTGGCCTCCGGGGCCTCCCCGGGCGCCGCCTTTTGGCTCCCGGGACGTGGCCTCCGGTGCCCTCCCGGGCGCCGCCTTTTGCCCGGTTACTTGGCCTCCGGGGCCTCCCCGGGTGCCGCCTTTTGGCTCCCGGGACCTGGCCTCCGGCACCATCCCGGGCCTCCCCGGGCGCCGCCTTTTGCCCGGTAAAGTCTCGAACTGTTTGTCACGTGCAGGTCACGCGGGGGGCGCCTCGGGAACTAGCGACCACCTGTCAAGCATCCAAGGCGTTTGACCGGGAGAAGGACGGTCCTGCCCTTCAATCCGACAGTGGCTTCCGGGGTAGTTTAGGTTTTTTGCTGCTTTTTGGGGCTATAAATAGCCCTTGTACCCCTCTGTTGTAAGGGATCGGTTCATTTATTGGAATAGCTAAACTCACAGGCGTGCTCCGGAAGCCTCTCCCCCGGAGAGAGCCTCCCCAGCCGACTCCGGTCGGGAACGCGTCGACAGGACTAGGGCCCCCACCGGGACCCGAACCTGTATAAACCCGTGTGTCATTCTTTGTGCTTGTCCGGCGGGGGAGGACCGGTCATCCGGTCAACCCGCGCCGCGTAATCTTCGCTAGGATCACTCTCAAAACCTGCCGAGGTATTCGCAATACCACGACAACGACTATACCCGTGGAGACCTAGCTCGCTATAGCTAGTCCCATATATACATACCTTTGACTTCCTAGGATAAGTCAAGCACAGGAGTATATTACATTGCAACAGAGTAACTTACAAAATATTTAAGCAGTGTGGCCTGCTAGCCTTAATATTACATAAAGAGATTATAATGCCTTCACGGCATTCAAGGTTTAGCAAAATAATAACTACACAGCAGAAGATAGGTGACCCTCCCACAATGAGAAGTTGACGGTAGAACAACACACATCAGGGTTCTCGCGGAACTGGCTCTCCTCCTTCTGGATCCACAAAGTTCTCCATGCCTTCATCTTGATCAGGGTATGCTCCATCTACTGAGTGGTATGTTGCAAGGGTGAGTACTTACGTACTCAGCAAGTCATAGGTAAGAGTAGATACATATAGTAGTGATGATATGAACCTAGACTAGTCAAGAATTATGGAACTTCAAGGCCATAATTGCAAAAATGCCAAATTGGGGGATTTTAACCCTAGCCGCCGGCCACCAGAAGAGTTGAGCCTGGTTTTTGGTTTCTTTAGTCCTTCTTCTACCTCTCCCAAACCACACCTCCACACCTCCCTCGACCTCGCCGGCGGTGACCGGGCCATACGCCGGCAGTGCTCCACCACTCCACGGCGCCTTCTCGCCGGATCCGACCTCTCCACGGAACCACGCCACCGGATCTCCACGGCGCCGCCTCCACAGCCGCCACAGCGGCGCACCTCCACCACTCCCGCCGCCAGAGCCATCCTCGGTTGCACACTATGCTGCTGCGCAGATCTGCCCGACCTCGGCGCACTGTGCTGCCACCATTCGACACCGCGCCACCCTCATCCACCCGACACCGCCCAAGATCCCGTCGCCGGTTCGCAGATTCGCCACTGCACCGAGCCGCCGCGAGAGCTGTGCCTCTCCAGCGCTGCGCCTCAAGTCCACGCCGTCTGTGATCTTCTTCGTCCCCCTCTCCAGCAGCCTTAGCAACCAGTTCCTTTTCCTGCAAAGCCAAGGACCGCGACCTCAACAACTACTTCGACTTCCAGCTTCATTGACTTCTTCAACCTTTGCTCCACCTCTTCTCCAACAACCGTTCCGGCGACTTCCTTCTTCTTCATCGACTTCTTCGGTGACAACCTTCTTCCCTCCACTTCTCTTCCTCCCTCCCTGAACCTGTTTCCTGGAATGCATGTAAAGATACAAGATCTGACTGTGAATAACCAATTTAGTACTTGAGTAAACTTCAGTTAGTTTTGTGTTAATTTCTCTGAAGTTGTAGTTCTTGGTGATCTTTCTACTTTTGTTTGTTTGATTGAAATTTAGAATTCTCCTTCCGTTTCTATTGATGGTGAATTGTGATTGTTGATTGGATCGCTGGACTGAATGGAATTGATTTGCTATTTCTCAATTTTGGTAGCGGTATCTGCTCTGTTGTTCAACCTGGACTAGTTTCGGTAGTTGGGAAATTTTGAATCAATCTTCAGTCTGATTGTTGAGAGAAATAGATTCTAAGGCACCATTTTCCTGACTTTGTGCAATTTTCCACCACTCACCTGAGATACGATTGCAGAACGTTTTTTGTTAATCATGTTTCAGTTGGTAAGACAAGTCGAGGCGAACCAACCCAATCCCTCCTTGCGGTTCTGTTTTATTTCTGATTCGACTTCAGTTAATCACAATTTTCTCTCATCTAGTCCCTTGGGAGAGAACGACATACTCACCTACTTCCACGACCTCGTCCGCTTGCGAGGCCTCATTTTAGGTGGTATCATTCATGTCGATTCTTCTCCATTGACAGAAGAATTTCCTATAAACTGGGTTGTCCATTCTGGGGAGGATTGGAACTCTGAGATCCTTCTTGAAATAAAGGACTTCTTGTCATAGGGTCTTCTTCATGCGGAGTTTGTTCTATGTCTTCTCCACTGCTTCGGGATCTTCTTCTTGTATCAACCATGGTGGCTCTGAAAAGGTTCAGATCGGTCTAACTAACTAGGGCCAACTAAGACAACAATGCAGAAATTAATGCAAACTACTTTAATGCATGAAATACTTGGGCTACTAGTCATAATACACAAATTAACCATTGCAAAAGCAACAGCGAATCACAAAGCTATCAAGAGCATCACCAGCTCTCTCTACACCAACCCCTTAGACACTCTGAGACAACAGAACGCACTCTCACAATCTTACCGAATTTTAGAAAATCCAATAATAAAAGTTTTAGGACCTACAAAGCTCATTATTTTTATCAAAATAAAGTTTTCAACAAATAGTTTCTAAATAAATTACGTCTTCATGGCACAGCCAATTTCTAAAGGTGTCGTCCTACAGTCAAGTTCTCATGTTGCTTGGATACCAACTTTTGTGTCGCGCCCCGAAACTGGGACTACGACTACTCCCCTGGAGACCTAGCTCGCTGCAGCTAGTACCATATATACATACCTTTGACTTCCCAGGATAAGTCAAGCATAGGAGAATATTACTTTGCAACAAAGTAACTTACAAAATATTTAAGCAGTGTGGCCTGCTGGCCTTAATATTACATAAAAAATTACAATGCCTTCACGGCATTCAAGGTTTAGCAAAATAATAACTACACAGCAGAAGATAGGTGACCCTCCCACAATGAGAAGTTGACGGCAGAACAACACACATCAAGGTTCTGGCAGAACTGGCTCTCCTCCTTCTGGATCCACAAAGTTCACCACGCCTTCATCTTGATCAGGGTATGCTCCATCTACTGAGTTGTATGTTGCAAGGGTGAGTACTTACGTACTCAGCAAGTCATAGGTAAGACTAGATACATATAGTAGTGATGATATGAACCTAGACTAGTCAAGAATTATGGATGTCTGTAAATTAACCTTTTTCTTTCATATCTCATCTCATCTCATCTTATGGCAGAACTTTTCATAAAATAGCATTGCTATTCATGTTCACTAGATTATAGCACTACCACGACACGTCGACACACGACAGCCCACGGTAGCACTCCTTATCATGACAACATATGTCATTTGGGTAATCTTGACTTAACAAATTTTATTTAGAAAACATACTTGTGTCACACCCCATGGATTTAATCCACCGCAGCAGACTCCTATAAACCCGGGAGCTCGGAGTATTTGAATACGTTTTTAACTCTGCAGAGAGGTACCAATTTCCCGCAAGATATTCCACTTTCATGCCTTTCCTATCAAAATGATTGGATCCCTCACTCACTTCATACTGTGAGTGGCAAGGTGGAGATAACAAGAAGTTTTGTTATATTTCACTTACAATTCACCCCTGACCCTGTGGATCTCTCGCGAACCACAGTTGTGGCAGGTACTCCCTCCACCCCTATGCATATTCCCATTACTGGGTCGCGATCCACATAAGTACTTGTTCAGGCCTGTCCCATTCCAGGCTTGCGGTTAGTACGTTGTTTCATGCCACTAGACGCACAACACAAGGTTCTAGTCCTTATACGCCAGTGACCAGACCATCCACAACCTTGCACCTTCAGTGCCTGCACATCCTTTGCAGTTAAGCACCTCCAGTGCTACAGCCATCCATACCAAAATTCTGATCACGGCTAGGGGTTTTATTTCATGAATATAAGTATATACATAAATATATATTAGTTTATGGCTCAAAACTGGCTCATTACACATTTCACTGATAATCAGTCTAGTACTGCCAATTTATAATTCAACCATTCTCAATTTTTCACATGCAATATTATCTATATTCAAGGTTATATTATAGCAACTCTTAAAATATAGGTTCAAGATGTCCAAGGCTATGACTTGCCTTCCGCGTCGTAAGATACAACAGTTGATAACAGGTCAACAGCGAAGTCCTCGAACTCAACTTCTGGATCTACTCGATGACAAACAAACACACAATGATTACTTATTATATGAAAATGCTTTATGACTTATATGCAGATATGCTTAACAAGAATAACTAAACGATACTGGAGATAATTTGGATTGCAAGCTGAACTGAGTCGAGATTCTAGGGTTTCAAGGAATCTGAGCTAAGGGCAGGTGTTAGATGTTCTTAGGGTTTCAAGGCTGCAATAAGGACATAAATTTTGTGGCTGGTTTGTTCAAAAACAGCGAATGTCAGCAGATTAACATTCGGATCAAGGCTCTGAAATAGCTTTAAGAAAAACTAGAGTGCTTATCTCAAGTTGTGGTAGAAGAAGAAAATGTAGATTATAGCTCTACAATTTCAGTGGACAAAGTTATTTTTAAAATGCACAGCTAGAAGAAAGTTAACAAGGCCAATGCCACTGGCTGACAAGCTCTGGCATAGGGCTGACAATGTCAAAGTCTAGGGCTAAGCATAAAATGCTGTTCAAGGGCTCAACTGGTGTGCTAACTTTGTCTAGGAGGTAGGCTTGAGTAACAGGAACAAAATACATAACAAGATCCACGGCTGAAGATGGCTGGACGGCAAGAATCTGGTGATGAACTGCGGTGATCTCATTGCACTGAAATAGTTCTCAACATAGATATTGGCAAAGCTGTAACTTTCAATCTAGACCGATCTAGGCGTCGAGCTAGAAGACAAAAATGCTCAGGAGTTCAAGGTACACACACTGGACAAAGTGGTTAGGGCTGAAACGGCTGGGAATAAGTTTTCGGTGGCCGGCGCCGGAGAAGAAGGCACTGGAATTGGGCATTTTTGATACAGGTCGATTGAACTCAATTCCTTGCTCGAGGAGTATCTAAGAGGTATAAGGAAGCTGTTGGTGAAGTCAATTTGACTGGAGAATCACCGAGAAGCCTAGCGACGGGAGCCGGCGACTAGTGAAGCTCAAAATCAGGAAAAGCTTCAATTGGAGTTCAATTGAGGATTCTGAGCTTCCAGGCTTGCTACACTCAATTCACTGATCATTTTGGTCTATTGATTCGAGGGCTAATTTGGAATAAATCAAGCTGCATTGCCGGAACATGGCAATTGAGAATTCCGGTGATCGCCGGCGTTAGAGGTCACCGGTGAACAATTAAGTGCTATCACATAAAGAGAAGGATAAGAGAAACTCACTGGTGGCTTTAATTTGGCAAGTGGTGCAGTGGGGCGTGCTGGCACCGTGAACCTCCTCGACGGTTCGCCGGAGAAGAAAACGAAAACAGGAAAATCTGGGACTTAGCTGATTTCCGGTGAAGTGTGAAGAAGCTACTGGGTACAGGGGTGCTTAAATAGGCATGGCGAAGCTTGTGAAGAGGGGACAGCGAAGAGATTGGCGCCAAGGATTTAACTGGCCAGGCACAGGCGCAGGCGCAACAACGGTGAAGATACAGCGGCAAAGATGGGACGGTGAACAGGCGGCTCTGCGCTACTGATAAAATTGTCGCTTCATCGGGATTTAGCGTGTCCTTGCTTCAGCTGGTGCAAGCGGTGGCGACAACAACTGGCACAGCATGACAAGTTACTGAAAAGGCTGTCGCCGGTCGCGCACGGGGGTGGTGGCTGTTCATCGACGTTGCCACGGTGAGGGCTGAAGCAAGGACACGTACACACAAGCATGCACAGCCACAAGCGCAGGCGAAGCTTGGCCGGCGACGAGCAAACACGGCGCACAAGCACGGCGAGGCTCTGGTCGAAAATCAGCTAGGAGCTTTGGTCGAATTTGGACTAATTTGCAAATTTCAGATTTTGAGTTTTGGATTGATCTATAAATCTGAAGATTTGGAAGATTTAAACTGAAATTGATTGCACTGATCTGGCAAACTATATTCAACAAAATATTTGGTAAAGATATTTGATAAAATCTGGCACATTTGAATAGTTTTTGATATAAACTGAAGATAGGGTATTTTAGGGTAATTGAAATCTGAGTTTTAGTCGATTTCGAATTCTGGCATTTAGGATGACATTTTGAAATCTGGACAGAAGGGGAAATTCTTTCAAATAGCATTTGGAAGAGGTTTGCTGAAAAAATTCTAGATTTGGTGATGATTTGCAGCATTTAGCCTTTTTAGGCTTATGGAAAATATGGAAAAGAACTGATCTATGATACCTCTTGGACTGATTTGTGAAGAGAGTCTAAATGATGAAATCTGGCTGCCAACTTTCTGGTTTAAGGTATTGGCATACCCAAGATCATAATCTAAGAATAATCTGTTCTGAATTAGGTCAAGATTTGGCTAAATCTGAGTTTAGAGTATTTAGGGTAATTAACTTAATTCTGTTTTCGAAAACAGAAGTTTTGACAAATCTGGGATTTAGAGATGGAATTGAATCTGGCTTCTGAAGACTTTTAGGTTCGGAGTAACTAATAGATCACATCTGAGTAATCTGATCTTGATTTGGGTCTATGGAATAAATTTGGGAATTTTAGGGCTTGATAAAGATAAAGATCTGGCTACTACTACAGATACATGCATGCATGCTGTTCATGAAAAAGGAAGTTTTCACCCCTAAACTCAGGGTGTTACACATTGGCTTGTTAGCGAAAGAAAGGGTGAAAGTCACCATTGAGAGCTGGAAGGACGTGAAGGCCAACGAGATGGATAGGTTGTGGGAGGAAGTGAAGGTAAGATTAATCAAAATTCGAGAACTCTTTCGTAATCACATTCCCTTAGCTTATCCTGAAGTTTAACTAACTCCTGCTTATATGCATTGTTTGAAAATAGGCTAAGTGCAACATCCCTGATGATGGACCTAAGACGGCCTGCTTGAATGACATGAACAATACATGGAAAAACTTCAAGAGCTTCCTCGTTAGTACCTTCCTCGCTGTGGGGAAATCTCCTTGTGAAAAGCACCCCTTCATAATGGAGGAGGTATGAGGGGAATTCACCCAGCAGAAGGGGACCCTTGAGTTCAAGGTATATTTGCTTTCTTTGCTTGGTTACACTATATGGTCGATCGTATGTACTAACCAACGGTGCATTTTCTTGTTTTTGCTTCGAAGGTCCTTAGTGAGAAAAATAAGGGAATTCATAAGAGGAATGACCACCCTCACTGGCTCAAATGTTGAACCTATGTGGGGAAGGAGGAGCAATCGAGAAAGGAAGACAAGGAAAAGGCTCTCATCGACTCTCCTGACTTGCCAATCTCCGAGATCCGCGATCTGAGGTGCAAGCAATGGTGGCGGGGGAGAGGGTTTGTGTCATCCACGGGGATGTGGAGTTCGCAAACTCTAAGGACGCCAAGGTCATGCAGTGAATGGTAAGTTGGCTAACTTTGTAAATTGTGTGTGCACAAGTTTACATATATATTTGTCGGACAATGTAGTTTTGAATGTAACAGATCTCATACGAGAAGGAGGCAACACAGGGACTATTTACTCCCCAAAGGGAGAACGACATCCTTACTGATATGAACACGCCGATGAAGGACATGTTCACGGAGGGTAGCCCGATCTTCATGACGTAGGACATGGATAACTAGTATATGAAGATACCTGGATAACTAGTATGACCTGACGAAATGAGATAGCCAACCACTTGCAGAGCAAGGACCTACGTATCAATGAATTCATCCAACCACACTCCGAATTAACTATCCACACAGCCACGCAAGGAGTTGGCACACAGATAGGGTGATCACGAAGATCGTTCAAGAAATTCCGAAGGAAATCACAAGAACAAAGAATGAAGAGATTCAACTCTCAACTAAAACTAATGCTTCAACGTAAAATTTCAATATCAATGTCTTATATCTTGTATCTTATATATAAAAAACTATCACCATGCCTCTCTTTTATAGAGGGTGGGATGTACAAAAGATAGAAAAATTAAACTAGAATTCTAATCTAAATCTAATTCAAAACGAAATAAAAATCCTAACAAACTATAAGATACAAGAGGATGAGATCCTGTGATCGTTGCTCGGATTGATCAACTCGTTCGAATTGTTCTGTCCGAACAGACCCAATACTAACTTCCATAGGCAACACAGCCTCGGCCCCATAGACCAGATGGAAGGGCGTCTCACCGGTGGCTCGACTAGAGGTAGTTCGTAGTGCCCATAAAACGGTACAGAGCTCGTCTGCCCAAGCCCCCAAGCGATTCTTAAGGCGATCAAAAACACATTTTTTGATGCCTTGCAATATCTGCCCATTGGCCCGTTCTACAACACCATTGCTCTGTGGATGTGCCACAGACGCAAAGCACACCTTGTTTCTGATCTGATCGCAGTAGTCTAGAAAAAGACCACTGGGCAACTGAGAACCATTGTCGGTGATGAGACGGTTTGGAACACCAAATCGAGCAACAATGTTCTTATGAAAGAACTTTTGTGCTGCTGAGGTAGTAATATTTCGTACCGGTTCGGCCTCAATCCACTTTGTGAACGTGTCAATGGCTACGAATAGAAACTTGTATCCATTGACCGCTTGTGGCATAGGACCAACAATATCCATCCCCCAGACCTCGAAAGGCCATGCGAGGGGAATGGTCTGTAATGCGTAGGCAGGCTGATGAACCTGTCTCGCCTGGAACTGACACTGAGGACACATCTTGACCATATGCATGGCATCATCGAGTGCCGAAGGCCAGTAGAATCCTTGCCGAAAAGCTTTTCCAACCAGTGTGCGATATGACGCGTGCGCACCGCATACACCGTCATGTATTTCCTTCAAGAGGGATTTTCCTTCCTCCTGAGATATGCAGCGCATGAATACTCCTTGAGTACCCTTTCTGTACAAAACTCCATCTATGAGCTTGTACAGGCGCTCTTTCTGAATTAACCAATCACTTTCGGTTTCGTCCTCGGGTAGGGTCCCATGTTCAAGATAGTCTCTCAATGGATGAGTCCAATCCTGTTCCTGACCAAGGTTGGTAACGCAGACTGTTACTGGATCATTCTCGACCGAAGTCATGATCGAAGGATGATCCAAGTGTTCAATGAACACTCCTACTGGCGCGGATGTGCGTGAGGACCCAATTTTGGATAATTGGTCTACGAGAATGTTGTCCTTTCGCGGGATGTATTGGACTTCGAAATGACTGAAGTGTTTTTCCAATCTCCTCACTTCCCCCAGGTAATGAGCCATTGTCTCATCGGAGGTGCTGTACTCCTTGTTTACCTGGTTTATGACCAACTGTGAGTCTCCCCTCACCACTAATCGACGGACTCCGAGGAATTTGGCTGCTCGGAGCCCTGCAAGAAGACCTTCATACTCTGCCGCGTTGTTGGTCACAACAAATTGTAGTTGGATGACATACTTAAGCTGTTCGCCCTGAGGCGTGACTAAGACCACCCCAACCCCCCGAGTGTTGAAAACTACGGGAGCCGTCAAAGTACATTGTGCAGTGATCGGGGCATTCCAATTCTTCGGGCACCTGCACGGGTGGCTCAGGGTTGGTCCATTCGACCACAAAGTCGGCCAAAACCTGAGACTTAACCACCGTGCGGGGCGTGAAATGGATATCAAAAGCACCGAGTTCAACCGCCCATTTAGCGATTCGACCAGATTTTTCTGGATTTCGGACAATATCCCCCAACGGAAAGGAGGAGGTTACTGTGATCTTGTGAGCTTGAAAGTAATGTCGTAGCTTACAGGAAGCCATCAGTAGTGCGTAAAGTATCTTCTGGACCTCAGGGTAGCGCTCCTTAGGACCATGAAGCACTTTGCTCACATAGTAGACGGGTCTGTGTATTCCTTCCCTATCCGCGATCAGGACAGCGCTGACCGCGTGCGGTGTGGCCGCCAGATAAAGAAGCAATGGTTCTCCTTTGTCGGGAGACATCAACACTGGCAAACTGGATAGATATGTCTTTACCTCCTGAAACGCTTTCTCGGCTTCATTCGACCATGTGAAATTGTGATGCTTCCGCAAGGCTTTGAAGAAAGGTAATCCCCTTTCTCCTAGTCGTGATATGAAATGACTTAAGGCCGCCATGCGACCAGCCAGGCGTTGAACATCTTTCATGGTCGAGGGCGACCTCATTTGTTCAATGGCCCTGATTTTCTCAGGATTAACTTCAATGCCCCTAGAACAAACAAGGAAACCAAGAAGTTTTCCTGAAGAAACCCCGAAAGAACATTTCTCCGGGTTTAATTTTATTCCAAAGTGATTCAAATTACAGAAGGTTTCAGCAAAATCGTCCAAATGAGACAATCTCTTGGTACTTTTTACAACCAAGTCGTCTACATATGCTTCGAGATTACGCCCTATCTGGGAAAGAAATGTCTTTTGCATCAAGCGCCGGTACGTGGAACCTGCGTTCTTGAGACCGAACGGCATTCTGACGTAGCAATAGGTGCCGAACGGGGTGATGAAGGCAATTTTCTCTTCATCTTCTTCTGCCATGCTAAGTTGATGATATCTCGAGTAAGCGTCCAGGAAGCTCATCAGTTTGCAACCCGCGGTTGAGTCGACCAACTGGTCGATGCGGGGAAGGGGAAAGTCGTCCTTCGGACAGGCACTGTTAAGGCTAGTGTAGTCGACGCACATGCGCCACTTGCCATTTGACTTGTGGACCATGACCGGATTGGTGAGCCATTCCGGGTGATCGACTTCACGAATAAACCCGGCCTTTAGGAGTTTGTCCAACTCCTCTCGGATGGCTTCCTGTCGGTCAACAGCAAAACGCCTGAGCTTTTGCTTTATTGGTCGTTGTCCAGGTCGAATTGCTAACCTGTGCTCGATTACTTCCTTTAGGACACCGGGCATGTCGGACGGTTTCCACACAAACACATCTGCGTTAGCCCGGAGGAAAGTAATGAGCTCGAGTTCCTATTTGTCATCCAGACCTGATCCGACCCAAATTGTCTTGGATGGATCATCTGGGTACAATGGAACCAGTTTGAGTTTCTCATCTGGTCGAGGATCAGCCTTGATCGCGTCGATGGCGACGGTGGCGACCTGGGCGTCCCGGAGGGAAAGTTGATCGACCATCTCTAAAAATAGCTGGTCGCACGTGAGTGCCACGTTGCGACTGCCTCGGACCGAGATGACACCTTTGGGGCCAGGCAATTTGCCGCACTAGTAAGCATAGTGCGTTGCCATCATGAACTTAGCATGAGTTGGCCTGCCAAAGATTACATTATAAGCCGAATCACAATCGATTACGTCAAAAGTAACCAATTCTGTTTGGAAGTTATCCGGTTCTCCCAGTGTGACCAGGAGGACCACTTGTCCCAACGGCATCATGGAGGGGCCTGGGATTATCCCATAAAACGGATGGATTATGGGCTTAATCTTCGAACGAGGAATTTGCATCTCGTCGAGTGCCTTGACCAATAAAATGTCAAGGGAGCTCCCTCCGTCGATCAGGACCATTTCGACTCTCGCGTTACTGATGATCGAGGTAATGACCAGAGGGAGCCTCAATGGCCGTGTAAGCCCCGGAGGACAATCAGTGCAATCAAATGTTAAAGGTCTATCCGACCAGTGGGGGTACTGAGGTTCACCAAGGGATGTCTCCGTTTGGTTAACCTCTCAGTAAAAGGCTTTAAACTGCCTTTTGGAAAGAAAAGAGGAAGAACCCCTGAAAATAACATTAATGTGATTTTGAGGTACCTGGTAGGACATCTCCTCGTCTCCGCCGGCGTCTCTAAGTCCGCATGCCTGTTCTTTAGCCGGTAAGGTCGGCATTGGCCCAACTCCCTGGTAGAAGTCATCCAATTGCTTCAACCAACTCCTGCAGTTCTTGAGGTCGTGGCCTGCGGAGTTGTGGAGTGGACACCACTTCTTGCCTTCATGCGGATTAGTCGACTTTTCTGGCTGGTCGGCACTACGGCCACCAGGAGCAGTTTTATTCTTAAATGAAGGCTTGTTACCTTTGGTCGAAGGCGGCTTCTCTGTGACTGCAACCTCACAGTACTGTCCAGAGCGGTTCCTCTTCGACTTTTTCGACTTCCCACCCGACGAAGATTCCGGCTTCTTGCTTGAATCTTCTTTCCTGGCGTCTTTGAAACCTGGTTGAGATGGTAGGTCACCCTTGTCGACCATCCGGTTCCATTCGACCGCTTCGGCTGCGTCGGAATATCGATCGGCCATGTCGAAAAGATCGTCCACTAATCGAGGAGGGTGGATAAGCAAGTCTTCGGTGAATCTCCGGTATTGAACGGCATGTTTAATGCCCTGATAACAGAGCCGTCAGATATGTTCGGGATGGTATTCCTCACCCCGACAAACCTCTTGACAAACTGCCGAAGAGTTTCGGTTGAAGTTTGTCGTAGCCGATGAAGATCGTCCTCTTTACCCGACTTTTGATAACAATTTTGGAAATTGCTGAGGATTGCGTCGCACAGCATTTCCCAATTGTAGATGGAACCCTCCGGCTGATTAAATAGCCAGGTTCTAGCCGGTCGTTCGAGGACTGTAGGCAGGTAGTTGGCCATGACCCGGTCATCGCCTCCTGCCACATGGATGGCAGTGATATAGATTTGAAGGAACTCGGATGGGTTATGAGTTCCGTCGAACCTTTCAATGGCCCCTGGTCAAAACTTATCAGGCCAAACGACCGCACGAAGGCCGGGCGAGAAAGCTTTACAACCGACGTAGGGACCGTGAACTACCCTGTGACTCTCGACCGGGTCACAGGCGACATCACACAATGGTGGAGTTATCCGTGGTCCCAAACGAGAGTGGACGGGCGACATCACACAGCGGGGGTACTGTGTTCGCCTGTACTTGTCCTGTCGGGATGGTACAGGTGGCGGGTTACTTCGCCGACCAGAACCAGAGTGAGAACACTCTCGTTCGCGGGAACATGTTACCGACCGGGAAGAGGCCGTTGGGGTCACCTCAGATGCGACCTCATCCAGTCTTTCCGCCAGGATCCTGGTGAAGGCTGGTTTCTGCGCATCCGTGACCGTAGGAGGGAAGTTACGCATGACTTCCGTGATAGATCGCAATCGACCATGGGTACTTCTCCTAGGGGCACCAGGTGCTACCGTTTCTTCGTCCACCGGGAAACGCTCCGGAGGCAAAAATTAGGCGAAGTGTGATGGTGAAGGCTATTTATTAAATCACTTGCATTCTTCTAACGGTTCCAAACAAAAAAAACCGATAGAAAAAATCATGCCAATTTTTCTAACTGTTCTCAAAATACAACCGTTAGACGAAATATGTTTCTTCTAATGGTTAATATATTTGAACCATTAGAAAAAATCATGCAGGTTTTTCTAATGGTAATTTACTTTGAAACCGTTAGTAGAAATGCCTACAAATGCCTTTCTCTACTCCGCACTATATACACTAACGATTTTTTCTAGATCGCAAATAACCATTAGAAGATAGGGATTAAAAGACTGCATTTCTATACTAGTGAAGCAAAATGCTAGCTTGCGGGAATTATTATTAAAAACGTGCAAAATCATACATAAAACTCCTTTGATGTGACATTTTATGTGTAAAATTTTATTATTTTCACAAATTGCTTTCACGGTTGTATTCATCATATTTCAAGAATCAAACCTACCAAATTTGAGAATAATTTTACCACATTTGAGCCTCACACGACCAAGAAACTTAACAGGACATGCAAAAAGGCCTAGTCAAGGTCGAATTGGCAGGTAAAAGACTTTATCTGTACGAATTTGGGCAAAAAAGGACTTGTACTTGAAAAAGAGACCTGGTTGAATACAATGTAACCGTTTTGGTTACGAGACATGTCTAGCCATAAATGCGCCACGTGTCCTGGTCGTGTTCGATTCGAATTCGATCACAACACGTGTGTGGCCGCAATTGCGCCACATGTCCTGGTTGTGTTCAAATCGAATTCTTTGGCTTTTAACTGGGCGACTTTGATCAGTTTTGATCCAAACTGGTCATTTTGAGTTGGGTTTGACCAAGACTGGTCGTAATTGGGCTATTTTGATGTGGGTTTGACCAGGACTGGTCATATTTGGGCCATTTTGATCCAGTTTTGACCAGAACTAGTCGAGTTTGGTTAGTTTTAGTCGGATCTGGTCGGTTTTGACTCAAATTTATCCGTTCTCATACCGTTAGAAGCCAGACTTCATCGCTTGCATGTCAAAGAGTTGTTTTTGGACACATTTAGGCCCTGTTTGGAAACAAAGTTTTTTTGGAGTTTTTCTTCAATACTATGGTTTTGAAAGAAATTGTGGTATTGAAAACCAAGGTGTTGTTTGGTTACAAAGTATTTTATGGTTTTTAAAACCGTGGTTTCTTCAAAACCATGGTTTTTTTGGAGTTTTACAAACTTTGCTCTGGTACAAAGTTTTCTCCAAAACTTTGACCACACCGTCTCTCCTCCCTTATGGCGCACCCACACTCACCATGTTGTGTTGGAATTCACCGTCGCACGCCTGCCGCTCCACGCCACTGCACCGCCACCACTCCTCCCTCTGAGCTAGACATGTAACTTGGGCTGTGCCGGCCCGGCACGGCACAGGCCCATCGGGCCGAAGGTTTTTTTCGTGCCATGCCCGTGCCGGAAGTTGCAATTGAAGTTGAATTTGAAAAGTTGCAATTTCTTAGACATAAAACAAAATTTGAAGTTGCAGCTTCAGTGTTGAACTGTGAATTTGAAAAGTTTGAAGTTGCAAGGAATTGGATTCTGAACTTCTAATGCTTCATGTCTAAATAATTTGAAAAGTTTGATATCCAAACACCGTAGAAATTGTCCAATAGTTAGTTTTTTTAAACTAATAACAACTAGTTCATTTAAACATCAAACTAAAAACTTTGAAAACAAAACTGTGTATCCAAACACCTTAAATTTTTTTAACTGTAGTTTTCTCAAAAACTGTGGTTTTGAAATACTACATATACTATGGTTTTGGTTGCATTACAATTCCAAAGTCATGGTTTTCAAATACTGTGGTTTTCAAATGCTACGTTTCCAAACGAGGCCTTACCTGTGTATTATAAATATAGAAGCTTTCAGCTCAATTAGACATGCTTTTACATGCTCTCTTATACTTTCTTTAGGTTTAGTAGTAGCTTTTTAGGTACTTTTAGTTTAGAAGAGCCCCCTTCTCTATTTTTATTGCTTTTGTAAGCCGCCAAGAATGGCAACTTCAATTTTCAAGCAATCAAGTGAGTTTTTATTTAATTGTTATTTTTATTTCTGCATTATTATGGCTTTTCGCGAGTAGATCCCCTCTAGGGTTAGGGATGACCTAATCTGGAAGGCAAGATTCTCTCTTGGTCTTTATTTCAAGTTTTGGAGTAATTTTCTGATGTTTTCTTCCTCCAAATCCTAATTCTTTATTTTGATAACAGACATAACAGTTGAGTGTTAACAAGAATTTAGAGGAGTTCTTGAATCCTTAGCTCTTTGATGCGGGATCTTGAACAGGAGAGAGGCTCTGGCCCAACATGATGGTGGAAGCGATCCTCTGACTGTTGATCAGCGCTCCAAACTGGAAACTTAATTTGTCTTTGAAAACAATTGAAATTAACTTACAATCCTCAGACCTTGGATAGAATTACGCAAGATGATTATGGAACTCCCAAAACTCTACATTATCATTCCAGCATGCAAACCCCTAGATTGATAGCTTAGTTTTAGAAAAACACGCCCACAACTCATTTAGACTTACTTAGTGACCCATTAAGCTAGAAAGACGAATACGCTTGTTTCTCGTGGAATTCGACCCTCAAGTGCTCAATGTTCAACTGTTCACTTGCGGTTTATTACTTTACACATCCCACTCGACCGTTTCTGGTGCAATCAAGCCTATAACCATCCGGGTCTTGGTGGCAGTCATCAAGCCATATGGCACCACCTGATGAAGGAAAACGCATCAAGGACTTCACAAGGAAGCTCAAAGAAAGGCAAAAAACCTTATCCTTTGCTAAATCTAAGAAATGTGCTACACGCAAGCTAAGTTCTATGGAAGTGATCCTCCAGGCCTCCATGATAAAGGGTGGAAAATGAGACAAGTGAGGATTCAGAACTCTTTGCTTAAGGGGACTGACCTTTTAGTAAGAAGTAAACCAAGCCATGATGAAGTGTGCAGGAAGTGGAAGCTCATACTCATTTGCTGGCCTTGATCCTTTCTTGATGGCATCTCAAACATCATCAAGGTAGCGGTACAAATATGCCAAACTTGCTACTCCTATGGCATGGTGTATGCTTGCAGTAGCAGAAAAGACCTCCAGACTAATGCAAGTTCCCATCTCCAAGGGAACACAATAAGTGCACAACCATGTAGCACTGAAGGCAGCACGATACACTCCTCGATCATAAGGTCTTTGTTATGGAAGCAGCACATCACCAAGAGAAGCTGACCACCCCCCGTTTACTTCAAGAGTCTTGAACATCAATCGTTTGAGCTAGGGATCCTTTGGATCAGCATGAAGATCTGATGGGATTTTGTCTTTCTTGCTAGGTGGGAGGTGTACCTTTCCTCCCAAGAATGTGTCTACCCACACAGCAATGGACACTGTTCTATAACCTATCTTCCTCCTATTTGAGCACAATTCAACATACACAGCATGAAGAACTTTTACAGTACCTTGAATCGAAAACGGAGGAGGAATGTACTCTTCATAAGTCCGCCAAAAAATTGGAATTCCAAAGCCATCATATACAACATAAATAGGGTATCCCATCTATCCAATTCCAGTGACAAGAGTATGTCCTTCCGTGTTCCAAAAATTAAGGCACGTCATGAGTAAGGACTCATTGATTGGCACTGAGTACAATGAAGCAAGCACTCGACGGTAAATGTCACCCTGCAACAACATGGCTTTGTCTTCTTCAATCTCTAACATCATGCAAGCCCACATTAGCAACATTGTGCAACTAGGGACTTCCATGAGAAGTTGAAGTTTTTGGTTAACAGCCCATCTCTTCTCGAGCGCACGGATGAACTCTTGAACTAAGGTACGAAGAGGAACCATTGGTGCATCTTTGATGACAGGTTCCAAAACACATAACAATGACTGCATCTCTAGCTAGCTCAACATGAGTTCCAGGGCCACTTTGTAAGTCGACGATGCCGTACACTCTACTTGTGAGTTCCTTTGGTGGCGTAGGAACCCGAAAGGAATGAGGAGCAGGAGCAATATTAATGGCAAGTTGTTCGCTTCAAGCAAGTTTCATTGTCTTCGCTACTTTGGTGATGCAGTCTTCTACTTCTTCCATGACAAACTTGTCTTCAACATCAATGGATTTTTCACCATAGAAGTCATATTCTTCTTGCCAAAATAGTTGATCCTCGCAATCTGACTGAGCTGAATTGTCTGTCAATTTGTGGATGGATGGCACTTTATCCCTGCTTATCCCTTGTGAAGTGTTTCCCTACAAAGTGCCTTGGGAAAATTCAAAAGAAATTAAGTGCTTACCTTTTTGGACAGATTTGATCTTCGCTCCACCTTCTCCAAATTTGACGATCCCCCTTGATCTTTCTTGGCACGTTTGTCTTCGAACTTTCTCATGTCGTCGTAAGAATGAGGTTGCAGAAGAAATGTACTAAAAAGCCTTTTTTTTAGCCTCCCTACGATCAATATCTGTAAGTAATTACTTTTAGGAATTGTTCTTGCTTCCTGTGCTTTGATGTCTAAGTTATGTGCAAAGCTTGGTTATTTATAGCCCTTATGTGTGCAAATTCGAGTAAGATACGATTACCTTGTAAAGCCCGAGTCAGTTATTGATTCGATATAAAACTTGGGAATATTTCTTTTGGATCAAGTCCTAAACTTATACAACTAAAATTTGAGCCATATTTGATTTCGGTTTC
This sequence comes from Pharus latifolius, assembly GCA_019359835.1. NCBI lineage: Eukaryota > Viridiplantae > Streptophyta > Magnoliopsida > Poales > Poaceae > Pharus > Pharus latifolius. The sequence continues at coordinate 23,449,018 of CM033326.1, forward strand.
ACCAAGTCAAGTTTGAGTTGCTTCACACACAAACTCAACTTGGTGAGGCGCATTTGTTTGATGAAATTTTGTAATAAATTCATCATGTGACATATGAGCCCCATTGATAAATAGAAGTGATTAGAATTTGGTCAAAATCCCACTTAATACCCACTAATCAAACTGGATTTAAACTAGGTCTGGTTGAGTCAAACCCAGGTTCAGATTAGGCCTGGTTGAATCAGACTTCAATTCGACCTGATCCAATCCGACTCGGACTCGGCCATGTCGAAATGAGATTCAGACTCAAGCCTGGTCGAAATTGGATTCGGACCCGAGTCTGGTCGAACCAGGTCCTGGTCGAATTTGAATCGGACTCGGGTCTGGACGAATTTGACCTAGATTCGACCTGCTCGCACTGGCATTCAGCCCGAGCTCAAACAAGATAAGGATAAAAATTAATTTTATCTCTTATTTTTAAATAATCCTTATTTATCTCCTATTCAAATTCAAATTTGCACAAAATCTATGGTTGTTGGATGGTTGCTGTAACACTCTGGGTTTGGGGTGAAAATTTCTTTCTTAAAAAGTCATGCATGCATATGTCTCTTCTAGATCAGCCAAATCAGCCCTAGCTTTATTCTATTCTAAGCCCAAAATCTTAAAATCCATCCTGTAGACCCAAATCAAGATCTGACTTTTCAGATTTGATCTACTATCTATCTTGAGTATAAAAGCCTTCAGAACCCAGATTCAATTCTATCGCTAACTTCCAGATTTATCAACTCCTTTCTGTTTTTGAAAACAAAAATATCTTATATTACCCCAAATACCCTAAGTTTCAGAAATTCATATTTAATCAAAATCTTGACCAAGTTAAGACCAGATTATTCTTGGATTATGATCAAGGGTATGCCAATACCTTAATCCACAAAGTTGGCAATCAGATTTCATCATCTAAACCTTTTTCGCAAATCAGTCCAAGAGTATCGTAGATCAGTCCTTCTCCAGATTTTCTAGAAGCCTGAAAAGGCAAAATATTACAAATCATCTCCAAATCCAAATCTGATTCAGGGAACACCTCCCAAATACCATTCAACACAAAATCTTCTTATATGAGTATCTCAAAATCAAATCCTAAATCCCAGAATTTCAGTATTTGACAAAATCCAGATTTCAAATACCCTAATCTACCCTATTTTCAGTTTATATCAAAAACTATTCAAATATTTCAAATTTTATCTTCTATCTGTGCCAAATTATCTGTTGAATCAAGTCTGCCAGATTAGTGCAATCAATTTCTGTATAAATCTTCTAAATCTCCAGATTTACAGATCAGTCAATCAAAAATCATCACAATGAGGCCCCTAATTCGACCACGGGCTGCTGTTCATGACCAGAACCCGCGTTCGTTTGATCTCGTCGTTTTCGACCGCAATCAACTGCGCCACGCCACTGCGTTCTTTGTCGCCGGTGAAGCTTCGCCTGCGCTTGTGGCCGTGCATGCTTGTGTGTACGTGTCCTCGCTTCAGCCATCGCCGTAGTAGCGCCAACGACCAGCAAACGCTCCCGTGCGCGACCAGCAGCAACAACAGTAGCCTTTTGTTAGCAACTCCACGCCACGTTGCTTTGCCGTGCCAGCCATTGTCACCACCGCTTGCACCAGCCAGTGCCGAGTCCCGATGAAGCGACAATTTGATCAGCTGTTGCACCGCCTGCGCGCCATCGCATCACCGTTCACCGTTGTCACACCTATGCCCAACCAGTCTCATCACCGACGCCAATTTCTTTGCTGTCCCCTCTTCGCAAGCTTCGCCCTGGTCAATTTAAGCACCACATCGCCGTGTAATCTTCACTTAACTAGAATTCAGCTAAGTCCCAAATCTCCTCCACCTTCGTCTTCTTCTCCGGCGAGTCCAGCACGGAGGCTCATGGTGCCAGCACGCTCCACTGCACCACCTGCCAAATTAACACCACCAGTGAGTTCCCCGTATCTTATTATCTGTGCTGTATCCTTTAATTGAATCCTCATGCATCTCATCGCCGGTGATCGCCGGCAATTGCTGAACTTCGAAAATGCCCTGTTCCAGTTACACAATTCGAATTAATCTGAATTAGCTTTCAATTCTGTAGAACAAATTGATCTGTGAACTGAGTTTCGCAACCTGTAAGCTCAGAATCCCCAATTGAACCCCAATTGAAGTTTTCCCCAAATTTGAATTTCACCAGAAACCGGCTATCATCGCCAGGCTTTTCCGATGATCCTCCAGCCAACCTTATCATGCCAACAGTTTCCTTATACTTCTCAGATACTCTCCAAGCATGGAATTGAGTTCAATTGACCTGTATCAAAAATCCCCAAATCTTGTCTTCTTCTCTGGCGCCGGCCACCGGAAATCTATTCCCGGCCAATCCAGCTTCAACCACCTTGTCCACCAGATGTGCCTCAATCTCCTGAGCACTTTTCTCTTCTAGCCCAATCTCTGAAACCGTACAGATCACAAGATATAGCTATGCCAAAGACCTTGTCCAGTGGCTTCACTGTGCCGTGTCGCCACCACACTTCTTCACTGATTTTCATCACCATCCAGCCATCTTCAACCTTGGAACCTATTGAATCATTTGTTCCTGTTATCACGGCCTACCTCCCAGACAAAGTGGTGCATCAATTGGAGCCCTAGATAAAAAGTTATGGCAAGCCCTAGTTTCTGGCCATGTCAGTCCAATGTCAGTCTATGACAGTCAGTGGCATTAGCCCTTTTCACTTCCTTCCAAATGTGCATTTTGAGGATAACTTTGTCCCTTAGACTCCTGAGGTTGTGATCTATAATTTCTTCTTCTATCACAACTTGATTTGAGCCCTTGAACTGTATTTTATGCTTAACCCTAGATTTTGACATTGTCAGCCCTATGCCAGAGCATGTCAGCCAGTGGCATTAGCTCTTTTCACCTCTTTCCAGTTGTACAAATTGAAAATAACCTTGTCCCTTAGACTTGTGGAGTTGTAACCTACATTTTATTCTACTGCCACAAGTTGAGATAATCCCTCTATCATCCATCGACCCTATATCGATGCCTTGAACCGAATGTCGACCTAAAGACATTTGCTGTTTTTGAGCGAACCAGTCGCAACCTTGATGTCAATCTGATATTTTGAGACATTTGGAACCTTGTAAACTTTTGACAGCTAATCTTCACCCTAGTTTCCATAACTTAACCCTAATCACTTTCCAGAACTCTCGAATCTTGTATTGCCTAAATGTTGTCATTGCATTTTTGCATGTAGTGAATTAGTAAGAGTAGGATTGATTGTAATGCTTGTTTGCTTGCTTGATCTTTGCTCAGAGCTAGAGCTAGAGTTCAAGGACTTCACTGTCGACCTGACATGAACTGTTGTTTCTTACGATGCGGAAGGCAAGTCATAGTCTTTATCATCTTGAACCTATATTTTAAGAGTTGCTATAATATAACCTTGAATATAGATAATATTGCATGTGAAAGATTGAGAATGGTTGAATTATGAATTGGCAGTACTAGACTGGTTATCTGTGAAATGTGAAATAAACAAGTTTTGAGCCATGAACTAATATATATTTATGTATATATTTATATTCACGAAATAAAACCCCTAGCCGTGACCAGAATTTTGGTATGGATGGCTGTAGCACTGGAGGTGCTAAACTGCAAAGGATAGCAAGCACGGAAGGTGCAGGGTTGTGGATGGTCTAGTCACTAGCATACAAGGACTAGAACCTTGTGTTGTGTGTCTAGTGGCATGAAACACGTGCTAACCGCAAGCCTGGTATGGGACAGGCCTGAACAAGTACTTATGTGCATCGCACATGAAACCCCTACATGAGTTGTGTAGTGATGCACGATTGGCACGGAGAATGGCTCCCACACATTTCACTGAAGGTGATCTTGCACGCTGACCCAGTAATGGGAATAAGCAAAGGGGTGGAGGTTAGGATACAACCTGCCACAACTGTGGTTCGCGGAGACCCACAAGGTCAGGGGTGAATTGTGAGTGAAACATAACAAAAGTTGTTGTTATCTCCACCTTGCCACTCACAGTATGAAGTGAGCCAGGGGTCCAACCATTATGATAGGAAGGGCTTGAAAGTGGAATATCTTGCGGGTAAATTGGTACCTCTCTGCAGAGTTAAAAATGTATTCGAATACTCCGAGGTCCCGGGTTTATAGGAGTCTGCTGCGGTGGATTAAATCCACGGGGTGTGACACAAGTATATTTTCTAAGTAAAATTTGTTAAATCAAGATTACCCAAATGACATGTGTTGGCATGATAAGGAGTGTTGCCGTGGGCTGTCGTGTGTCGACGTGTCGCGGTAGTACTATAATCTAGTGAACAAGAATATCAATGCTATGTTATGAAAAGTGCTGCCATGAGATGAGATGAGATGAGATAAGATATGAAAGAAAAAGGTTATTTTACAAACATCCATAATTCCTGACTAGTCTAGGTTCATATGATCCCTACTATATTTATCTACTCTTACCTATGACTTGCTGAGTACATAAGTACTCACCCTTGCAACCTACGTACAAATCAGTAGATGGAGGGTTCAATAATCAAGATGAAGGCGTGGAGAATTTCTTGGACCCAGTTTAAGGAGAGCCAGTTCCGCTAGAGCCCTGATGTGTGTTGTTCTACCGTCAACTTCTCATTGTGGGTGGGTCACCTATCTTCTGCTGTGTAGTTGTTATTATGCTAGACCATGTATGCTGCGAAGGCATTGTAATCTTCTTATGTTGTATTAAGGCCAGCAGGCCACACTGTTTAAATATTTTGTAAGTTAATCTGTTGCAAAGTAAATATACTCATGTGCTTGACTTATCCTGGGAAGTCAAGGGTATGCATATATGGGACTAACTGCAGCGAGCTAGGTCTCCACGGGAGTAGTCGTAGTCCCAGTTTCGGGGCGCGACAGTTGCAACCAACCCAGAGGCTATATAAATAGAGAGGGGATGCTAACCTTTTTTAGGAGAACAGGGGATGAACGAAGGCTTACAGAAGACCGGCGCCAGGCGAACAAGAAGACGAAGATCAAAGAGTCTCTCTATTCGACTAGAGAGCCCTCTTCTTCCCCTGCAGATCCACTCAAGTCCATGAAGGCTTCCATGGGTGAGTGCTAATCAACTCTAAAGCATGCATCATCATGCATTGCATTAAGAGGTGGAGCCATTCGTTGGTGCCCATGCTAACCTATATCTGAAGATGGAGAAAAGCATGGAGAAATTATGATGCCACTAGAAGATCAACGGGAGATCCAAGATGAGAGCCCAGATGAATTTCAAATTTTGCAGGTCCAAGGGGGATAGAAGAGCATCCAGATCTAAAAAAATACACTCTGGTCGAAATCAGATGTATTTTCGATCGACACTCAATTATTTTCGGGCAGAGATCTAAAAATACACTCTATTTAAAATTAGGTTTATTTCTAGTCAAAACCCTAAGTATTTTTAGGTAGGGACCAATTTTGATCACGATCAAAATTTGTACTTTCGACCATTCGGCCAGAGTAAAAGTTCAATTCGATTATGATCAAAGTGACTTTCTATCAATGCCCGTTAGTTTAACTTTCGGCCAGAGGCAAGTTGCACTATCGATCACGATCAAAGTGACTTTCGACCAATGCCCATTAGTTTAACGTTCAGCGACATGCAAAGTTCCACTTTCAATCACTATCAAAGTGACTTTCAACCAATGCCTGTTACTTTAACTTTCGGCCAAACGCAAAGTTCCACTTCTATCACGATCAAAGTGACTTTCGACCAATGCCAGTAAGTCTCACTTTCGGCCAGAGGCAAAGTTGTACTTTCAATCAAATGTTGAATTCGACCACGACCAGTGTGTCCATTCGACCACGACCTCCAATTCGACTAAGGAGAGGCTCTGTCTAGTTGAAAATCAGCTTGTCCTACGGGAGAAAATTGATGATAACTTCTCATTCAAAAATCTGATTGACCCCAAATTTGAATGGCAAATAGAAGATCTATGTGCAAATATTCCTTCAAGTTTCATCTCGATCAGAGAGCTAAAAGATCATCATGACAATTACAAATAGCTCTGTCTCGCTGAATTCCAGCTTCACGTACAAGCGATGCAATAAAGATAGTTTCTAATCTGATAGTCTGATTGATCTAAATTTTGATGAACAATCCAGGATCTATGCACAAACAATTTCCCTAAGTTTCAAGATCATCAGAGGGCAGAAAGATCATCAAGACCATTGCAAATAGATCTGTCTTGTTGAATTCCAGCTTGACATACAAGCGATGCAATGAAGATAGTTTCTAATAGATGGTTCGATTGATCTCAAATTTTGATGAACAATAAAGGATCTACCTAGAAATTATTTCTCTAGGTTTCAAGATGATCAAAGGGCAAGAAAATCATCAAGACTATTGCAAACAGCTCTCTCTCGCTGAATTCCAGCTTGACATACAAGCGATGCAATGAACATAGCTTCTAATCTGACAGTCTGATTGATCTCAAATTTTAATGAACAATCGAGAATCTATCCAAAAATTATTCCTCCAAATTTTAAGCCAATCAAAGGCCAGAAAGGCTCCCATCTAGTTGGTCAAAGAGGTGCCAGTACAATTCAATCATGTCAAAAGATGTCACATCGAGTCGAAATACTACTAAGTCCTTGATGGAATTTACAGTGGGTAGTCTACCATGCAATATGTATTTCTTGAAACTAAGGAAGTCAAGGTCTTATCACAAGTCATTTTCAACCCCTTTTCCATGTCGTTGGGTACTGATGAGGTGAAGGCGAGATGCTTTTTGTCCACGACTGACGAAGCCGGACACCATTCATGCCGGGTACTGATGAGTCGAAAGCATCCACTTGTTCGCGACCAACGAGACCAAAAAACCCCCTGGCTGGGCACTGACGAGGCAAAGGCCACATTTTTGTGATAGCACCATAGACTGACAAAGCAATGGATTTGCATACTTGCATGCATGGGCATACACATTGCATACATTCTTTAAAGGGCAAAGTTATTTTGAAGCTTGAAGACAATGACAATCAGCATAGCTTAATCAGAGGTTTTTTGTGGACTTGTCTGCAAATGTAACTAACCAGGAGTTTTTTAGACTTGAGGAACCATAAACCATGCAATCCTCTAAAGCCAAGATGTATTTTCCTCTGGCACAATGAGAGATTGTAAATATCAAAGGGACTTGTAACTTGTAATCATTTTTAGAATTAATACAGTACAATGTTTCCCCTAAGATTGAGCATTCTTTACCCTTTATTTGTATACTTATGAATATTGGCATGCCCGCAATACAAAAAGGGGCCAATTTCCCAGAAGAGAGATCTTCTCAGTGAAACAAAGGTGTAAATCCAAAATAAAATTCTTCAATCAATCCTTGAGTGATGTTGAATGACTTTGAAATATCATCTCATTTCTGCTTTTCCATAAATTCCACAAAGCTATGATCACCACTTCCCAGTAAAACTCTTCAATGTCGTGGTATTGCGAATACCCCGGCAGGTTTTGAAAGTGATCCTAGCGAAGATTATGCGGCGCGGGTTGACCGGAGCCAAAAGGCGGCGCCCGGGGGGGCCCCGGAGGCCAAGTCCCCGGGCAAAAGGCGGCGCCCGGGAGGGCACCGGAGGCCACGTCCCGGGAGCCAAAAGGCGGCGCCCGGGGAGGCCCCGAAGGCCAAGTCCCCGGGCAAAAGGCGGCGCCCGGGAGGGCACCGGAGGCCACGTCCCGGGAGCCAAAAGGCGGCGCCCGGGGAGGCCCCGGAGGCCAAGTCCCCGGGCAAAAGGCGGCGCCCGGGAGGGCACCGGAGGCCACGTCCCTAGAGCCAAAAGGCGGCGCCCGGGGAGGCCCCGGAGGGCAAGTCCCTGGGCAAAAGGCGGAGCCCGGGAGGGCACCGGAGGCCACGTCCTGGGAGCCAAAATGCGGCGCCCGGGGAGGCCCCGGAGGCCAAGTCCCCGGGCAAAAGGCGGCGCCCGGGAGGGCACCGGAGGCCACGTCCCGGGAGCCAAAAGGCGGCGCCCGGGGAGGTCCCGGAGGCCAAGTCCCCGGGCAAAAGGCGGCGCCCGGGAGGGCACCGGAGGCCACGTCCCGGGAGCCAAAAGGCGGCGCCCGGGGAGGCCCCGGCGGCCAAGTCCCCGGGCAAAAGGCGGCGCCCGGGAGGGCACCGGAGGCCACGTCCCGCGAGCCAAAAGGCGGCGCCCGGGGAGGCCCCGGAGGCCACGTCCCCGGGCAACCGTGACATAACTTACCTGGACTTAGTCCCGCGGAGATTTCCCCCGACAGCAGCCCCCCATGCCCGCCGGGGACGATGCTCGAGTCCCCGGCGGGTATGGTTCAGGTCACCGGGAAGATCTCCGGGCCAAGCTACCAGAGCCACGACGCTTCGGTTTCCGTGCCCCACACTTAAAGCCGCGCCGTTTCGCCATAAATGCGCGCGCGGTTCGAACTGGCGCCTCGATTCACGCGCCCGTCCCTTCGTTTCCCGCGCATGGTTTGAACTTCTATGGTCCAGATTGATCCGCGGGTGCCACGTGGCGTGCATCTAGACCACGGCCAGCCCCTATAAATAGGACCTTGGGGTGGCCCGGAAGCTCATTCGAAATCCTCAGCCCCACGATTTTTGCTCTCCCGGTGGCCCTCTCCCGGTAGCTTTTTCCGATAGCTTTTTCCGGTAGTCCGCGTCCGGGAGTTTCTAGTAGTAGCCTCCTGCAAAAGCCACCAAAAAGAAAACTAACCTCATGGCACCCAAGGGTCGAGCGAAGACCACGGAGGTGCCCCCGGAGGAAATCCCCCCGGATTTCCTCTGGACGTCCGAGTTCACGGCCGAGGACGCCGAGTCCTTAGCCGAAAGGGGCATTGTTGCGGCCGAGGACATCCGAGTCCCGGTGAAGAAGGACGGAGCCCCCCGCCCCAGACCTGGGGAGATCGGGGCCTTCGAGGCCTTCATCGAGGCGGGGCTCCGGCTCCCGGTGCATCCCATGCTCCGGGAGTTTCTCAAGGAGTACGGGGTGGCTCTCAACCACCTCACCCCGAACGCGCTCATCCGGATGGGCCTCTTCATCTAGCTCTTCGAGACAGCGACCGGGCGGGAGCCCGACCTTCGCGCCTTCCGGTATTTCTACGAACCGGCGGCGCGGACCTCCCACCTGGTGAAGGGGGGCCCCAAGTCTCCCATTGGCTCGGTGATGGTCCACATGTTGCCGGCCCGGGTAATCGACTACCCGGCGGCGGCCTCCCGGGACCACTGGGGGGATTGGGTCCGGAGGTGGTTCTACCTCCGGGTCCGAGACGACGCGGTGGTGTATGCCCCGGAGGCCCCCACCTACAGCCGGTTGTCCGCACCGAAGCCGCCGGTGTGGACGGACGAGGAGTACGAGCTCCTCGGCAAGGTGATCCTCTCCAAGAAGACCCGCTCGATGCGGGACGCGGCTGAGGAGATGGCTCTCCTCCGGATCTCCCCCTTCACAGGCGGGAAGAGGGGGATCGGCATGGGCCCCGAGCAGCGGCCCCCGGTGAAGTCGATGATGCGACGTAAGCCCCGGGAACCCGCTGCATTGCTCTTACAAATTTTTAGGAAATTGACTAACTCCTTACCTCTTGTAGTCCGGCCGTACCCGGCGGCACGGGAGAAGGCGGAGAACCTCTTGGGGAGGTACTTCGCCGATGAGCACGAGCGCGTTGTGCGCGCCGTGGGCGAGGGCCCCCCCAAGAACCTGGTAGCGGCGGCCTTCGGGCTAAAGCTGCCGGAGAGGAAGCCTCTCCCCACCCCCGGGTCGCACAAACGGGGGAAGGAGGCGGCCGGGGGCTCGGAGCCCAAGAAGGCCCGGGTTCAAAAGACCCCTGGCCCATCGACGACGCCGGCGGCGACACCGGCGAAGCCCCGGGACGAGACCCCCGGGGGCGAGCGTGCCCGGGCACCGTCCCGGAAGGAGGCAACGCCTCCTCCCCCGAAGGGCCCCGTCGAGGCGCGGGGGAAAGAGACGACCGCGGGCGGGGCGGCGTCTGACTCGGCGAACTATGCCCCGTCGCCGCTCGCGGTGGAGCTCCTCCCGCCCCTTCCGGCCTCTTTGGAGCCGGAGAGGCTGGAGGTGAGATTCGCGGGGGCCTCGCCGCCGCGGGTCTGGCCGGTGGACGAGGGGGGGAGCCCCTCGGTGTATGAGGTTCCTCCGGAGGAGGGGGCCCTGAGGACCTTCCGGCCCGGGGCAGGGAAAGGCTTGATGGTTCCCCCCCGGGCGGAGGCTCCCGCCGAGAGCTCCTCGGCCACGTCTTCGGGGGGCACAACCTCGTCGACGAAGACGCCGGCCGCGTTACCGGACCTTGAGGTCCGGGGACCCCACGCCGGCCGCACCGGCAGTTCTGGGCGGGAGACCCCTTTGCTCCCCGCGGGGGAGGTCGCCCGCTTCTCGGAGGGCCTGCACACCCGGAAGGTGCAGGCCTTCGTCGCGGGGGGGACGCTCCATGAGCGTTTCGAGGGGCTTCAGTCCCTCGGGGCCCAGGTGACCCGTCGATAACACCTTCGCTTATCCCCTGCACTTTGAAATTTTTCTAACTCTTATGTATTTTGTAGGTGGCAGCTGTTACCTGGGGCCTTGAGCAGCGGGTCGCCCGGCTGCTTAAGGAGACGGAGGGCCGGGACGCAGCCTCCGTAGGGCAGCGCGAGTAGGCCCTCTGGGAACGCGACGAGGCGCTCGTGGAATTGACCCGGGTCTGGGCCCAGGTTCACATTTCTGAGGCCATCAACGCCCGCCTCCGGGAGGAGGCCAAGGCGAGGGAGGAGGCGCTGCGTCAGCTCGAGAGCTCAAGCGTCCGGGCGGTGGCGTAAGCCTCGGCTCCGGGAGCAGAGAGGTGCCGCCGGCGACCCTCGCAGAGGCTGTGCGTTTCATTAACGCACAGGTCTCCGCCATCCCGGAGGCTGCCGATGTCCGGGCGCGGGGTCGGGCGATCCCCGTCGTCGCGGCCGCCGCGGGGCTCGTCGAGTTCCGGGGGGTCGGCGCCCGGGCGATCGGGGGCCGCATCCCCCGAAGCTTCCCGGACTCCTTCGAGCCTTCGCGCCGGGAGGTCGAGCAGCTCACCGGAGGGTTCTACGACCGGATCATCCGGGCGTGGTTCCTGGCTCCGGCGCCTCCGGCAGGAGACGCCCCAGCCCCGGCCTCGGAGGAAGCCCCCCGGAGGGAGGACGCCAATGAACATGTATGAGCCTCCCCCGGGTCTTAGCTAGGGCCCTTTTTTGTTTTAGGATTTTTTGATTCCGGTAGCTTCTTAGAAGAAGCCCCGGGCACTTGTACATAAAAAATTTTTAATGAAGTTAGAATTTTCTCTAAGTCTTTGAATTGAACTTACTGTTACCAGGGTTCCCGGGAGGTTGCTCCCAGGCGAAGGTCCGGAAGGGGCTCCCCGGGGGACGCCCAAGCGGCTTTAATTTTGCTAAGCCTTATCTCCAGGAATCGCGGCGAGGATGGTGTCCGGGAACCGATCCAGTTGAGGTGGCGTGCGGAGTGGCACTTGGACAACTTTGATAATCATCGTGCCGAATTGTCCCCTCCGCGACCGGGACTCCGGATGATCCCTCCCCTCCGGATACTTCCACCGGCGGGTTACGAGTTCTGGCCTGAAGATGTGCTCCGGGACGCTCGGCGCCGCGTACGGGCGTTGTACCAGGACTTGACCCGGGAGCTAGTGGAGAGCCTCCGGGAGTATTAGGCGTAGGAGCCTTAGGGCTTAGAGAATCCCCCGGGTTAGGACCCGGGTTGTATCGTTTCCGAAGCCCACCGGAGGGGGAAGATGTCCTCCGGGTTTGCTGATCAATAAAGCGCTGTGTTGTTGCTTCCTTTTATTGCGCCTCTTTATTTTGTTCTTCTTGGATGGTCTGGACGACTCATCTTAACAAGGATGAGCTAAGTTTCCTCGTGGGTGGTGCGGTCGACACCCGGGGGTTCCTTATCCCCCCCGCCCACAGCGGGCCGGAGAATAGCTCCGCGCGCTGTGGGGGTAACAAGGCCCCCGGGAAGGAAGTCACCTGTAGCATAGGAAATTTTCTAAGTTAGAAAAATTTTAAGGCGAGGTTTTCAAGGAGAAGACCTTCCAGGAGATAATCATCCGGTCGCCGTGAGAACGGGGAGCCGGGAATAACGTCGACTCCCGGAGGAGGAAGATAGATCCAAATAAGCCGCAAGGGGTAATAAGGCCTTAAGCGGAAGGAATGTCCAAGAGAACCCGATGGGATTTCCAGAGGCAAGCTTCCTGGGAGACACTCGTCCGGTCGCCGTAAGAACAGGGAGCTGGGAATAGGGTCTTCGGGGAAGGAAATGCCCGAGAAATCCGACTTCTCCGAGAGACAATCGTCCGGTCACCGTGAGAACGGGGAGCCGGGAATAACGTCGGCTCCCGGAGGAGGAAATGCCCGAAGACGGGACTTGAGTGTTTGGGCAGGGGACTAGTCTCCCAAAGTGACTCATTACCACGGCCACTGTGACCGGGTTGCCGCTTACACCCTCAGTCCACGAGGGCTTATCGTAAGCCGCCCTACGGGAGTGCAGGCTCCGTTGTAGGGACTTGTTGGGGCTGGCCCACTTCCTCGCGGGGAGGGCATCCTCACGGGGAGGGCATCCTCGCGGAGAGGGCATCCTCACGGGGAGGGAATCGCCGCTAGGGGCGGTAATGAGAAAAAACCTGCAATGAGACAGTTTGCAAAGCAAGACCTATGTATTGCTAATGAAATGAAGTACAGGGCCTCCCCCTGCGAAGCCGCGAAAGGGGAGGAAAATACAGCGTCCCTCCTCCCCCTCCGGCGTGAACGCCCCGGGGGAGGGGACATGCCCGTAAGGCTAAACATAGAACTTGCGAAGTAAACGCAAGTTCCACGTGTGTTTCAGCTCCTGCTTTTGGAGGTTGGAGAGCTTGTAGGCCCCCGAGCCCAGGACCACGGAGATCCTGTAGGGGCCCTCCCACTTGGTGGAGAGCTTACCCTGGGCCTGGGGGTCCGTCACGCGCTTGAGGACAAGGTCCCCAAGGCGGCAAGCTCTCTCGCGCACGCGCTGATTGTACGCGCGCGCTATTTCTTGCTCGTAGATGGCGTGGCGGAGGAGCGCTCGGTCGCGTTCCTCCTCCACGAGGTCGATCTCCAGGCGCTGATTGGCCTCGTTGGCCTGATATGCCGAGGGGGTGTCTCCCTCCAGGAGCTCTACCCGCAGTGACCGGAAGCCTATCTCCGGGGGGAGGACTGCCTCCGCCCCGTAGACCAGGGAGAAGGGAGTACGCCCCGTTGCCCGGGACGGGGTCGTGCGCATGGAGCAGTGGATGCTAGGGAGCTCCTCTGCCCATGCACCCCGCTTAGAAGCGGTTTGCTCGAGTCTCCGGCGCAATCCCTGTAGGATCACGCCGTTGACCCTCTCGACAGCCCCATTGCTCCGGGGATGGGCTACAGAGGCGAAGTGGATGACGAGCCCCAGGCCTTCACAGAATTCCCGAAAATAAGCCGAGTCGAATTGGGTCCCATTGTCCACGGTGATTTCCCGGGAGACACCAAAACGACATACGACGTTTTTCCGGAAAAACCGCTGAACGGCCCGGGACGTGATGCTGGCCAAAGGCTCCGCCTCAACCCACTTTGTAAAATAGTCGACTGCGACTACCGCATACTTGTATCCTCCGGGCGCTGGGGGGAAGGGCCCTAAGAGGTCCATCCCCCAGCGCACAAAGGGCCAAGTGATGGGGATCGTCTGCAGCGCTATAGGGGGGAGGTTCGAGCCCTTGGCCATCTTCTGGCATGCCTCGCACGCGGAGACGAGGTCTCACGCGTCGCACATGACCGTGGGCCAGTAGAAACCCTGTCGGAGGGCCTTGGCTGCGATGGCACGCGGGGCTAGGTGAGAACCGCAGCTCCCCGCGTGGATGTCTTCGAGAAGTTGAAGTCCCTCCGACCGGGGGAGGCAGCGCAGGAGGGCGGAAGCCCCCCGCTTGTAGAGCCTCCCCTCCAGGAGGAGATATGCCCGGGCTTTAGCCCAGAGACGTTTAGCCTCGGTCTCACTAGGAGGGTCCCCCTCCCCCCTGATGAAGGAGATGAGGGGGTCCATCCAGGACGGAGTCCGGGCGATCTCGGCGACCTCCGGGACATGAGGCTCGTCGCCCGTGTCCGGGGAGGCCACTGAGGGCTTCGTGATGATCTCCAGGAAAGCCCCCTTGGGGAGCGATTCCCGGGCGCTGGCTGCCCGGGCCAAGGCGTCGGCCCGGTCATTGTCCCTACGTGGGATATGCCGGGCCTCGAGGCCGTCGAAATGCCTCTCCATCTTTCGCACTTCCTGCAAATAAAGACTTCAGTTTGCGTCATGGCACAGGTAAGACTTGTCCATTTGGCAAACTACGAGCTGAGAATCTCCCTTGACTAGGAGGCGCCGGATCCCCAGGGAGCGCGCAAGGCGCATCCCGAGGAGCAAAGCCTCGTATTCGGCGACGTTGTTGGTTGCGGGGAACTCGAGCCGCGCGGCGTACCCGAGTTCCTTCCCCTCGGGGCTCCGGAGGACTACTCCCGCACCAGCCCCGGCGAGACACAGCGACCCATCGAACATAAGGGTCCAATGATCACTGCGTCGGGGCGGCACAGGGAGATCTTCGTCCCCGGACCCAGAGGCGGGAGTCCACTCTGCGACGAAGTCGGCGAGAACCTGCGACTTGATGGCGGAGCGGCCGGTAAGGGACAGGGAGAAGGGGGCGAGCTCGGCCCCCCACTTCCCAATCCGGCCGGTGGCTTCTTTGTTCCGCAGTACCTCCCCAAGGGGGAGGGACGACGGGACGGTGATGGGGTGCCCCAGGAAGTAATGCCGAAGCTTCCGGGATGCCATGAGGAGGGCGTAGCAGATTTTCTCCATTTCCGTGTACCGAGTTTTGGCCCCTTGGAGGGCCTCACTCACGTAGTACACCGGACGCTGCTGCCCCCCTTGCTCCTTCACCAGGACCGCGCTGACGGCGACGGGGGTCGCGGCGAGGTAGAGGAGCAAGGGCTCTTCCGGGGATGGACTCACGAGCATTGGAGGGCTCGTGAGGTACTTCTTGAGGTCGTCGAACGCCTCCTGGGCCTCGGGGGTCCAGCGGAACCCCTCGAGCCCTCGGAGGATCTTGAAGAACTGGAGGCCCCGCTCCCCCGACCGAGAGACAAAGCGGCTGAGTGCGGCTAGGCGGCCGGAGAGCCGTTGGACATCCTTGACGGAGCGCGGCGGGGGCATGTCTAGGAATGCCCGGATCTTCTCGGGGTTTGCCTCAATGCCCCGCTGGGACACGAGGAAACCTAGGAGCTTCCCCCCGCGCACCCCGAAGGCGCACTTCTCCGGGTTCAGCTTGAGCCCGAATGTGCGGAGTTTCCGGAAGGTTTCAGCCAGGTCGTCGATGTGGGAGGCTGCGCGGGGACTCTTGACAACCGCGTCGTCTACGTAAACTTCAACGTTGCGGCCGACTTGCTCTTTGAAAACTAGTGTCATCAGGCGCTGGAAGGTCGCCCCCGCGTTCTTGAGCCCGAAGGGCATATGGACGTAACAGAAGGTTCCGAGGGGAGTAATAAAACTCGTCTTTTCCTCGTCCCCTTCCGCCATCCGGACTTGATGATAGCCCGAGTAGGCGTCAAGGAAGCTCGTGAGCTCGCACCCCGCAGTGGAGTCGACGAGCTGATCAATCCGCGGGAGCGGGAAGTTGTCTTTGAGGCAGGCGCGATTAAGGTCGGTGAAGTCCACGCACATCCGCCACCTGCCGATTGATTTCTTGACGAGGACGGGGTTCGCGAGCCACTCGGGGTGCAGGACCTCCCGAATGAACCCCGCCTCTCGGAGCCGGGTGATCTCCGCCTTGATTGCCTCTTGGCGCTCGAGGGAGAGTTTCCGCAGCTTCTGTTTGACCGGGGGGTGACCGGGGGCTACTGCAAGCTTGTGCTCAATGACCCCCCGGGCGACGCCCCGCATGTCTGACGGCTTCCACGCAAAAACATCAGAGTTTTCGCGCAGAAAAGCTGCAAGTTGCGCTGCGTGCTCCGCGGGGAGCTCCGCCCCGATCCGGACGGTTTTGTCTTCGTTGCCCGGGGACAGCAGGACCTTCCGGAGGCCCCCTTCCAGACGCGGCTTGAGGAGGGGCCTCCTGGGCGGTGGCGCAGCATCATCTAGTTCCGGGGGAGGAGCCTCCCCTCCGGGCGTCTTTAGGAGGTTGACGCTTCCGATCGTGGCCGCAGCGCGCTCGTATAGAGCACGGGCCATGTCTTGGTCTCCCCGGACGTTGATCACACCATGTGGCCCGCGGATCTTCATGCAGAGATAATTTTGATGGGTGGCAGCCCCCAGCCGGTTGATTGTCGTCCTCCCCATAATCGCGTTGTAGGAGGAGGGGAGGTCTACCACGTCGAAGCAAACCAGCTAGGTCCGGTAGTTCTCCGGGGTGCCGAAGGTCATTGGAAGATCTACCTTGCCCACGGGGTGGATCGCCTTCCCCCGGACAAAGCCTTGTAGGGGCCCAGCAGCGGGCTGCAGGAGCTTCTCATCCACCTGCATTTCTTTGAAGGCCTTCAGGAATAAGACATCGGCGGAGCTCCCGCCGTCCACCAGGATCCGGGCCAGATGGCAGTTGTAGATGGTTGCGGAGACAATGAGCGCGTCGTCGTGGGGGAAGCGAACCCCCCGCGCGTCTTCTGCCGTGAAGGTGAGGGGGACGTCCGACCACTTTGGTGGCAGGGACGTGCGAAGCACCCCCACAACCTTGACTTCGCGCGCGTACTCCTTACGCTGGAGCTTAGAGTCCCGCCCGGAGGCAGATCCTCCCACGATGACGTTGATGCGCCGCTGCGAAGTTTGAAAGGGGAGGGTTTCTGAAGGCTCCCCCTCCTGCGTTTGCTGACCCCCCGTGGGAGCGGGAAGGGCCGGAACAGCTAGCCGAGGGAGCAAGGAGGCTGGAGTCCCCCCCCTGCTCACGCTGGTCGAGGAAGTCCGCAAAGTGCTACAGCAGCTGGCTACAATCTCGGGTAGCGTGGGTATTGGACCTGTGGAGGCTGCACCACGGTCCTTCCCGCCTTCTCCCCCCGGGGCCTTCCCGACAGCGCGAAGACTGTCCTCCCCCATGGCCCTTCGGTTTGGGGAAGGGGCGGTTGATCCTCGGGGAGTCGCGCGAGCCGCCTCCGCCCTCGAGGACAAAGGTGTCCCGAGGCCGTGGCTCGCTACGCCCCCCTTGCCTGGAGCGTTTGGGGCGATCCTTGGCCCCCCGGTCGACAGGGGCGGGAGCCCCCTGGGTCTTCTTCCAGATATCGTCTTCCTCTGCCCGAGCGTACTTTTCGAGCACGTTGAAGAGCTCGTCGGCAGAAGAGGGGCAACTCCGGGAGAGCCTTCGGTGGAGCTCCCCCGGGAGGATGCCGCTTTTGCAGGCTTCGATGACCGTAGAGTCAGGGACGTGGGCCACTTTGCTCTTCACCTGAGCAAAGCGCTTGAAGAAGCTTCTGATGGTTTCCCCAGTCCTCTGCCGGACAGTATACAGCTGCGAGGAGTCCAGGGGACGCACGTAGCTCCCCTGGAAGTTGGCACAGAACTCCCGCTTGAGCTGCGAGAAAGACTTGATGGAGCCGGCCTTCAGGTTGTAGAACCAGGAGCGGGCGATGCCGGAGAGGTAAAGGGGGAAGACGTTGCACTGTACTGACTCGTCCCCCCCGGCCGCGGAGATAACAGTGGAGTAGACCTGCACAAACTCGTAAGGGTCTGCCTTGCCGTCATAATGTTCGATGTGTGGCGGGCGGTAGGGCCGCGGCCACCGGATGCTGCGAAGTCTTCGGCACAGGGGCTGGTTGGCCCCCTGCACTTCCCGGGGGGAGCCCCGGTCGCTATCTTCTTTCACGGGACCTTCGTTGTCTGAGTCTGGAAGCAGTCCGAGAGGTCCACCAGAATGGCGGTGGCGACGCCTTTCCTCCGGACCAGGGCTGAATTCCTGGAGATCCAGGCTCTCTGCGGGAGAGGTTGGCTCCTCGGCAGGTCTCTTCCCCCGGTCGGTGCGAGAGCGAGGCTCCCCGCGCCCGCGGCCGGGGGGGAATTCTTCCCCGCGCTCTGGTGAACGCATTCGCTCGACCTCCCCCGGGACGACACAGACCCGCCCCGCCGAGGAAGGGAGCTCATGCGCTGTAGCTTCGGGAGCCGATTGGGGTGAGCCCCCTGCGACGACCCCCGGGACCAGAAAGGGGGAAGCCCCTGTATCATCTGGAACCAGGGAGGGGGCGCCCGCGGCGACGCCTGGAATCGAAGTGGAGGGGGCCCCAGTCGCCACGACCGGAACCGGGAAGGGGGCAAGCCCTGTAACACCCGGAACCGGCGAGGGGGGAGCCCTGGTGGAGGCGTCCGGAACCGGGGAGCCCATGCGAGGGGAAGTCCGCTGCGGGACGGGGGCCGCTCTGTCGATCGCTCTCGGTGCGGTAAACGCAACGCGGGGGGCGGGACTGGCTCCCGGCGCAGGGTAAACCCCCGGCAAGAAGTGGGCTCCCGGCCCCGGGACCAGGCCGGGGACGGGGTACCCCCCTTGTGCCACGAAGGGCCCTGGCATGAAATAACCTCCCGGCACCGGGACGGGCCCGGGTGCCGGGAAGGGTCCGGGCGTGTATCCCGCAGGGGGAGGGAACCCCCCGGCCTGCCGGGTAACCCATAAACGGGGGCATGTTCCCCGGATATGGGTGTGACACAAATGTTGGGGCCGGAGGCCGCGCCAACACGCTAAGGAGCTCGTCCATAGAATGCTGGGCGCGGAGCTGGCCTTCCACGAGAGCTTCGAGCAAGGCATCCCGGGGAGCCGGGGGAGCCGTCGGGGGGACGCTTGTCCTGGCCGAGGTCCCCGCGGTCACCGGGAACGACCTGGAGGTGGAAGCACCTAAGTTAAGAGGAAAGGAGGGAGGCGGTACCTGGGCCAGGTCGCCTCCGGAAGGGGCCGCCGGGACAGCAGTGTCTCGGGCGGACGGCGCCGGGTCTCCGAGACCCGGGTCACCGGGAAGGGTGCGAGCCCTTGTTCTTGGGGGCGCCATGGCGTCTTGTCACGAGTCCCCACGGACGGCGCCAACTGTCGTGGTATTGCGAATACCCCGGCAGGTTTTGAAAGTGATCCTAGTGAAGATTACGCGGCGCGGGTTGACCGGATGACCGGTCCTCCCCCGCCGGACAAGCACAAAGAATGACACACGGGTTTATACAGGTTCGGGTCCTGGTGGGGGCCCTAGTCCTGTCGACGCGCTCCCGACCGGAGTCGGCTGGGGAGGTTCTCTCCGGGGGAGAGGCTTCCGGAGCACGTCTGTGAGTTTAGCTATTCCAATAAAATGAACCGATCCTTTACAACAGAGGGGTACAAGGGCTATTTATAGCCCCAAAAAGCAGCAAAAAACCTAAACTACCCCGGAAGCCACCGTCGGATTGAAGGGCAGGACCGTCCTTCTCCCGGTCAGACGCCTTGGATGCTTGACAGGTGGCCGCTAGTTCCCGAGGCGCTCCTCGCGTGGCCTGCACGTGACAAACAGTTCGAGACTTTACCTTCAGGAGGGTGATGAGGCCCGGGACGGCGCCGGAGGGCACCGGAGGCCACGTCCCGGGAGCCAAAAGGCGGCGCCCGGGGAGGCCCCGGAGGCCAAGTCCCCGGGCAAAAGGTGGCGCCCGGGAGGGCACCGGAGGCCACGTCCCGGGAGCCAAAAGGCGGCGCCCGGGGAGGCCCCGGAGGCCAAGTCCCCGGGCAAAAGGCGGCGCCCGGAAGGGCACCGGAGGCCACGTCTCGAGAGCCAAAAGGCGGCGCCCGGGGAGGCCCCGGAGGCCAAGTCCCCGGGCAAAAGGCGGCGCCCGGGAGGGCACCGGAGGCCACGTCCCGGGAGCCAAAAGGCGGCGCCCGGGGAGGTCCCGGAGGCCAAGTCCCCGGGCAAAAGGCGGCGCCCGGGAGGGCACCGGAGGCCACGTCCCGAGAGCCAAAAGGCGGCGCCCGGGAAGGCCCCGGAGGCCAAGTCCCCGGGCAAAAGGCGGCGCCCGGGAGGGCACCGGAGGCCACGTCCCGGGAGCCAAAAGGCGGCGCCCGGGGAGGCCCCGAAGGCCAAGTCCCCGGGCAAAAGGCGGCGCCCGGGAGGGCACCGGAGGCCACGTCCTGAGAGCCAAAAGGCGGCGCCCGGGGAGGTCCCGGAGGCCACGTCCCCGGGCAACCGTGACATAACTTAGCTGGACTTAGTCCCGCGGAGATTTCCCCCGACATTCAATTTCTTTAAATTGAGATTTGGTTTTTAATAACATGTCCCAAATATTATCCTCCACAATCTAAAAAACAGCAATACCTCTCTACCAAGAAATAGCGAATGGACATAGAAAGAATAGGTGAACATGTGTTTCTAATTCATCATTTTAAGAGCAAACACAATCCTGATTGTCCAACTGAAAGTGCTTTCTCACTAACAACTCTCTTGTAGTCAGTCTATTAAGTAGGAAAATCCAGAAGAAAATCTTTTGTTTGAGAAGACAGCCATTCTTCCAACAAAATTTGAAAATTCTAAGCACTTGAGGTTCAGAAATTCACCATTAATTTTCCTACAAGACAATGTCAGTGCAGAAAAATCACTATCATCTTGGCTCACCAGGAGAACTATGATCTACACATATTTTTGGCATGCGTTGACAATCCGTTTCGCCTAATTTTCCGTCATCATGTTTGTGGTGTCGATGTGGTTATCCTTGGTGATGAGAATCTTGACCCGTCCTTTGTGAGCTCGTACTCTTGAGTTCTTTGGTGGAAATGGGCATCATGATCATATAAGAAGGGACTCCCAAAAATCACCTAGCAAATCTCAATGGGAACAACATCGTGTTGACGATTGGGATCCGAGGGTCCTTCTATCAAACTTATGCAGAGTTTAGATGAGTTGTGAAGGGAGCTAATCTAGACATGTACCAAGGAATTCAAGATATCTATGAATCTACTGACACGAGAAATTATCTAGGTTTGGACTCTCATGGTTGAGTAATAACCCTACTCCTGTGTATTTATCACTGTGAAAAAAGAGGATTACAAAGAGAATGTATTGCCTATTCCTATTACTATCTCTAGTTAGTCTTCTCCTGATCCATCCTCCCCCCTTGATCCATCCTGGAAGTCCTTTTTATACTGCCGAAGAGATCGTATAAGTTGTCCTCTTGAAGACGTGCTCCACGATCGCCCATAATCACTTCATGGCGGTTGCTGCGAGTCGTGGTTACGTGGTAGTTGCCGGAGGTCGTGGTTTATGTGGCAGTTAAGCAGCTTTGACCTGGTTGTTGTAAAACTTTCCTTACCATCCACCTTCTTCGACGATTATCTTGTCAAGGACTTGTGATTATTTCAAGAATAATCATAAGGATCAAGGAGTGGTTATTTGTGAATGGTGACTTATAGTACAAAATCTTTGCAATGTAATACAAGTCTTCAATACTATGATCGCGCACCTTCTATGACCACACATTGATGTTTGGTTCTATCTCTACGATAGTGTATGGTTGCAGGCAGATGTCCCGACGACCATAGCACTCGCGAGTATGGCATGCGACCATGGAACTGGTAATGCTAAGTGTATGAGACTTATAGAGTTCCATAGCTAGAATTATAGGAATTAAGTATTATTAATTGGCTAGCTAGGTCCAGAAGATCCTTGGATTGTCCCCATTGATCTCCTTCCTTGGCCTTTTGCGACCATAGAAGGGTATATGCGACCATGGAGCGTTGTGCGCGACCATGGTATTTATACTTTAACTCAGGTAAAATCTCTCGTCACAAAGCATTGTACCTCATTAACATAGCGAGAAGATATTGCAAACCATATAGTACGCTGGCTCTTGATTTGCTGACTCATGTCAGAAGTGAACCACCCCAGAGGATATGGTCAAGGATGTGTGGTTGTCTTCAGACCAAGTCGTTGAACTAGCCCTACTGAGACCAAGTTCTTCTAGCTTCTGTGGTCGACAATAGCCACTACAACCTCGTGCTTCACCTGTATGTTGATAGTGAATAAATCCTATGTCTGGTTGTGGTCTAGTGATGAACCTGAGTCTGTCTCCTTCGGCATTGCCATTAAAGACAGGGACTTGTCTGCTTTTTCGACCGAATTTAACCTGACGATCTCCTCCATTGGTGGAACCAAGGTTGATGTGGCTACTCATTTTCCTGGTCCATTCTTCCTTGGTTTCTCTGGTCGAAACTCAAGATGAAGTTTATAGCACTTCTCCTTTCTGTGACTTGCAATTTGGCAATGCTCACAAGTAACTCCCATACTAGACTTGGGGGTACCTTTTCTAGAGCTTGTCATTTCCTTCGATGTGATCGAAACCTCCTTCATGTTCTTGTTGTTGCGGGACTTGTTCTTTTCTCGATCGCCATAGCAGTTGTACTCGCGGTTAAGATGTCGTGGACACCAAACAGACTTAATTCTGTGATGATCGTGTACAGTAGCCCAGATGTGTATTTTCTGAACGTCTGGGGGTCAGAGGTCATATGCCAATGACAATCGCTTGTCTCTGAAATTCTATTATGTAATCTTGGACAGACTGATCAGGCCTCATGCCTTCCACCATATTTTGATGTGGTCTTTCATCTTCAATGGTGCGAATTTTACCTTCTTTGCACTACTGAAACCTCAAAGGTCAAAGTAGGTCTCAAACTGGTCAATCCACGAGTACAGTGTGTTGGCATTGATTGCCCCATCGTACATTGGAATGTCGACCTTAGTTTCAACCTTGAAAGGTCCATCAGCTAGGGAATATGAATTGGCGCTGTCGTCGGCGTCGAGGCTGTCTGCGTTGTCGTCGTCTACCAATCTACACAAGCTACTCCTAGTCCTCATGTCAGGTGTCACCTTCGCCTTAGAGGCATTAACTTTTGGATGTGAGGTCATGGCCTGCTGCTTAATCCAAGCAAACACGGTGTCCATATTAGAGGAGAGTTTGGCCACTTGGTTGACCAAGGTATCTTGAGCAGAAACTTCTTCAAACATCATCGGAGACACGGCTGTCGATGCTGACGAATATTCGCCTCAGAAATTGGTAAGTTCTTGCAGAAACTCACCGGACTCTTCGTAGCCAAGGCGAGTTTTCACCATCCACAACCGTGTCTCCGATCAGATAACTTGATCCAATTGGATGTATTGCCAAAGACAAACACACACTCTCAAGTGATCGTAGCTAAAGAGTAAAAAAAAAACAACTTCTCTGATTATGAGGAAATGTTTTCTTGTATAACTTGTACACTCTCTGCTAGAAAGATCTCTAAGATAAGTTTATTTATCTAATTACAATACAGGATATTTAAAGATGATTAATTAAACAACCATGATTGGTCCAACTGCGAAGTTCCTGCACGTACTGACCCCACATGTGTCCGAGAGTTGTGTTTGTCCACTAGCAAGCATTATGACTCGGTTCCACATTCTATGTGCATTCGAGAATTGGGGTCATCCACGGAAATATCTTATGATTCGGTCCGCCAATAACATAGCTCGACGAAGTCTAGTCGATATCATACAACTATTGATCATCGATCAAATCTAATCGATTCAACACCACAACTCGACTATCAACGAAGTCTTTACTACTCCAAGTCACAGATTATTCACATCACGGCTTGAAACATTATTTTCCAAACGATTCCCGATAAGGAAACAAAGCTAATAAATTCCAAGCTTCTGGTTAGTAGTGGCCATATCGATCCGGACCAAGTTTTCCAGGAAGCGGTGGTTATTAGCTAATTATCATTGGGAAATTGAATCCTGTTTCACAAAACTAATGGTTGTTTACTTACACAACATATTTAAGTTAGTCAAGAAAGCATATTTTACACGTGTATATATATATATATATATATATATATATATATATATATATATATATATATGTTATTTATGCAAAAAAAAATTCGCAAATACCTACCACTTTACAAATTTTAGGTAAAATTTTTCCACAATACCTCTATGGCTCTATTAAATACTCTCAGCATATGGAGATAGTAACTGCATTACCTTGTTAATTTTTGATACGTGCCCCCTATTACGTCAATGCCAATAAAGAGAGCGATAGTTAATATGGACGATTACTCATAAATATTTCATAAATATTTAAAGGTGAAGGAACATGTCTACAAGAGCAAAATAAGAAAAGTATCATAAAGTTTGGATGTAAGCTCAATATTTTACGACAAGATTTCAATATCGATATCAGTATGCTCCAAGACTGACATGTACTTTCCTAAAAACTGATTAGCTCTTTTCAGAGGTATCATAGAAACGCTACCGTCTATGTCAAGTCTAGACAGATATAATTAATATTGCATTTATTTTTAAGTATGTCTCAAACAACGGCAACTCACATATGTTTTTTCCCTCGTTTCATGTAAAAGAGGCAACTTAGAATAAATACACTTAATTTACTAAGTATTATATACACACATTCCATACCTTGCACTCTTAGATGGAACTAATTACTCATTCATTATATGTACTTAAGCCTCACGGGTCACCTAAATGGGTTAGCATGTCACAGTTATAACTTATTACCTGAGTAGTTTATTTCAAGTTTAGTCAACATTATCAAGTCTAGTCAAAATGATTTTATACTCCTAAGGCGTACTCACTAGTACAGAAATACAGTCTACTAACCCCTATCTTCTATCGGTTATTAGCGATTTAGTAGAAAACCGATAGAAAATGTGCCTCGCGGTCATAAAAGGCCAACGGGTGTATTTTTCCTATCGGTTTGTAAGAAACTTACCGATAGAAGAAGCAGTATGATTACTCTAGCGGTGATGAACATATTTGCCGTTAGAAGATATGCATAAGTACTGATGGGAGAATGTTGTGCGCCGATATGACTGGTCGACTTCTACAACTAGACTTATTCTATCGGTACTGTATGAGTATACCGACAGAGTATGTACAAAAATTCCTATCAGCAATATGTAGTGTGCCGATAGAACCGTTCGTCTTCTACAAATATTTTTATTCTATCGGTAATGGATTCTTGTACCGTTAGAATATATCAAAAATTGTTTAGAACTGTTCGTCTTGAAATAGTTTTATTCTATCGGTAATGAATATTTATACCGTTAGAATATAGAAAAAATATTTTAGAACTGTTCGCCTTCTACAACTAGTATTATTCTATCGGCAATGTACGTATATACCGACAGAGTATGTACAAAAATTCCTATCGGTAATATGTATTGTGCCGATAAAACCATTCACCTTCTACAGATGTTTTTACTCTATCAGTAATTTATTTGTATACTGTTAGAAGATATATAAAATTACTAACAGTATGTGGTTTTTGTACCGATAGAACTTATCTAGTACTATAAATACACGGGTATGTCTCTTTCATTCTCACAGTTCATCTGGCACTCGTAGTCCTAACCCGTAAGCTCCATGGACGGCCGGCGCACCTCTACAAGCGATCGCTGCACCTCCGCACCTCCATCGACGCCCTCTAGATTTGGGCATCCCAAGCAAGTTACGTAAAATTTCGGCAATATTGTTAGATTATTCTAATCCGATTATGGCAATTATTCTGTAATTTTTGTATCCTTCATTTTAATGTGTCTTCTTTTAAATATGATTATGATCTGTGCAGGTCCTTGGATGATGCTCATGAGGGGCAACGTATTTCACGGTTCTTCACCGCAGTACGCTCCCTACGTTGGCTTGTTGGCGAAAGAAACGGTGAAGATCACCGTCGAGAGCTGGAAGGACGTGAAGGGCGAGATCTTGGTTGGCTCGGTCGAGAAGATCCTTAAGCCCGGCGTGTTTCTCAAATCAGGACCTATAGAAAGCATCTTACATTTTTTTGCATGCACCAGTTTGTGGCCAGATGCTTACCTGCATGGAGAAGAAGAATTGTTGTCATTTGCACAGCCATTCTACACCATCACTACACAGAACCACATCTTGGAAAGTAGGTTCTTTTTGTTAATGGAGTTGAGTTGAGTTGAGTTGATCGAGTTTGAGTCCAAGGAAATCACCAATACAAATGTAACTCGACGGCAATTCCAGCTCCTCGGGCGAGTTCGAACTGAACTCCTATGTTAAGTCCAATGTGGTTCAGACATTTGCTATTTTGAATGAATGGATTTGTGATGTATCAGGTCTAACTTGTAGTCGGTAGTTGCATTGTCGCAACCTGCAAAGGTTCTCTTTTATGTAAAATGTATGGGCCACTGGGTCCTCGTCGTGATCTGTTGTTAATTTCAGACGTGGCTTTTCTAATATACATGGAATGTGTGAATTGTTGTATTTCTATATTGTTGTATATTTGTGTATCATGTATTGCTATTTGGGACATGAACTTGAATGTGTAGGGAGTATTTGTGTATTTAATTGTATTGGTAGGTAGGTGTGTATTTGTACTGCTGTTTCAGACATGCACTTGAATTTGTGAACTGGCATGTGTATGTTTGTACCTGAATTTGTGAACAGGCATGTGTAATTTCTTTGACAAGATGAAGTCTCAAGTACCTAAGAAAAGTATTTTTGTGTCCTAGTTAATCCACAAATTAGCATTTCTTGAAATATTGCTTTATCTTCTAGTTAAGATCTGTTTGATGTAAGATATGTTTGATGTTACATTGATATGATTCCTTGCATGTGAGAACTGGTGTCATGTGTGTCATACAATATATAGTTTGGTACAAGTACCTCCTCTAACGGTAAATACATATATTTACCGATAGAAAACACATATATTTGCTCAGTCATGCATCATCTAACGGTAAATACACATATTTACCGATAGAAAATGTAACACCCCGATTTTTCCCAAATCTTGGCTTACCTCGTCCCTCCCTATATCAGAATGAGATCCCAGTTATGCCAGTATCTTACCCCAAAAAGTTGGCAATCAAACTCTTGTCATTCATACCTTTCACAAATCAGCCCAAGTGTATCACAAATCAGCCCTTTTCAGAATTGTCAGAAGCCCAAAAAGACTAAAAGTCTCAGACCATCTCCAAACTTTGATCTGATTCAGTGAACGCCTTCCTTTCACTATTCTGAACATTTTTCCCTTCTGGAAGAATTTCCAAATCTTACCCTAAACCTGAGTTTCGACCTTTCCCGTTTTTGAAACCCTAATTACCCTGTTTTACCCTAATTACTCTGTTTTCGGATTTTTGTCGAAACCCTCAAATCTTGTTCAATTTCACCAAATTTCCTGCCAGATGAGTCCCAGCATTTTAGTGTCACTCAGCTGCGAAATCAAAGTTCAATTTGGACCCCCAAATCTCCAGAATTGCAATCAGGTCCAAACTCCAAAGAAAGATCATCGCAAATCAGTCCTTTTATTGAATTTAGGCCCCTGGCCGTGTCTCAGCAGAACCCGCCGCAGTGCATCGCCGTGTTCTTCGCCGCCGGTGAACCTCCTGCCGTGCCAACACCTCAGCCACGTAGCTGACACCCGTGCGCACTCGTGGCACCACTGTGGACGCCACCTCGGCCGCGCCAGCACAACCAATGTCTTCCCCGCGCGCGAGCCCGCGAACCAGCAAGTCCAGCTTCACCCATTCGACACGTCTCGGCCACGCGTCGATGGAGCTTTCACTTCACCGTTCCCTCGCCGCTTGCGCCTGTGCCATCCACTGCCAAAAGCCTGCACCGCTGCACGCCAGTGCCTCGCCATCATCGCCGGCACAAGTCCCCGCCGTGTCCGGTCGCTTCGCGGTCAAATTCGTCGCCGCTGTTCCCCAATTTGTCGACTAGAGGATTGCTCCAGCATCTATAAATACCCCTCAGTGTATTGCTTCAGTTCCCAGCAACAGAAACCGACTAATTTCTCACTGCCGCTGAGTTCCCTTTCTTCTCCGGCGAGCAATTTCTGGAGCTCACGGTGCCAGCCCAATTCGCTACACCATTCTTTAAACCGAAGCCACCGGTGAGTTCCCCTCTTCCCCCTCTCTGTGTCATAGCAGCCAATTGCATCCCGGCGATCCCTAACGCCGGCGATCATCGGAAAAGCCCATCTGCCCTGTTTCCCCAATGCTGTTCGATTCATCCCAAATTGGCCTTCGTGTTAGTAGAGAAAAGGGATCAGTGAGCTTAGTAGAGCAAGCCTGTGGAATCAAAACCTTTAATTGTGCCCAAATCGAAGAAATCCCAATCTAGAAGTTCATCAGTTTGCTGGACCTCGTCGTCGAGCTTCTCCGGCCATCCTCCAGCAAAATTAACCCGTCCAGTAGCCTTGTTGTGCCCTAGAGATCATCCTCAAGCTTGGAATTGAACTCATTCGCCTTGTATCAAAATTCCCCAATTTCAAAGTTGTCTTCTCCGGCACAGTTCACCGGAATTTGCTTCCTGGCCGATTCAGACGACACCACTTTGTCCCTTAGCTTTGCCTCACCTCCCTGAGCATTGTCTTCCACTAGCTCGACATCTGGATCTGCCTAGATTGTGAGTTATACCCTTGTCAAGCCCTTGTCCAGATCAATGTCTGTGCCATGTCGCCACCGCGTTTTCTCACTGGATTTGGCCGCCCTCCGGCCACTTTCAGCCCTTGTTCCTGTTATCAAGGCCTACCTCCCAGACAAAGTTGTGCATCAATTGGAGCCCTGGATCAAAGGTTAAGCTTTGCCCTAGTTTCTGGCCATGTCCAGCACTATGTCAGTGCATGTCAGCCACTGGCATTAGCCTTGTTTGACCCCTTCTGGTTGAGCAATGGAAATGTCACTTTGTCCCCTAGATTCCTGGAGTTGTGTTCTACATCTTTCCCTTCTGTCACTTCTGCAGAAAACCATCCTAACACCAGTTTGAAGTTATGCCAAAGCCGTGAACTGAATGTCGACCCTTCGACGTTCAATCCTTTTTAGCCGTTTCTTCGACCAGAACCCTTGTGACCTTGCCCTAACCTTTTCCCCTGCATGCATGACTTATTTACTTAATAATTTCTATGGAAACTATTTTATGTATGCTTATGTAGCGTATGTGTTGTATTGCTTGTGTCCGCCGCAGAGCCCGAAGCTGAAGGAGCGGAAGAAGTCTTTGTAGATCCGTCTGAGTATTTAGACCTAGCAGTGCAAGGCAAGCCTCATTCCTTTGATCATGTCTCACCCAATATTTTCTCATGAAGTATATTCACTGTTTCTTACTATGCATGCTTATTTGAGATACAAGTTATGTTTGAATGACATGAGTAGATATTACCTAATGAATCATGAAACCCTTTTGTTATTGAACCTTCTTATATATGCTTTTGTCACCCTAGGACTCATATACTGAATAGCCACATTAAACTTGAAATGGTCAAATACATGAGAAGTTATAATGAAAACCGTTTTGTCAAGAAAACTGATAAAAGGGATCAGTAGTGAGGATTGGATTGTATGGAGAGGGTGCGGTGCGCACCAGGGAATGTGAATGCTCCTCACTATTGGTTCATAAGGACGAGAACCTTGTGCTGTGTCTCTATGCGAATTGTAAACGTACCAACCACTTGCCTGGTATGGGACAGGCACAACTTAGTAGCTTTTTGGTATTAGCAGTTCCCTGCATGGTTTGTCGGTCTGGTTTCTCGCGTGGAAACTGGTGGGCCGCAGTTCGGCCATGAGTGATGTGAGTTCAGAAAAATAATGAGAGGTAAAGGTGGAAAGAAGGAAGACGCCCTACGCCTCAGATTAAGCCGTGCGCGGTTGTAATCTTGAATGGTCATATGTCTTGCGTGGACACAGACCAAGGCTATGTGTCTTGCGGGAACATAAGCCAGAGGCTAGGAAGTAAGGCAGTGGGGAGGACCCACAACGGTACTTGAGACATAATTGTCTATTTACCGGGCGGGGATACTGTTAATACTGAACTGCAAAAGCGTTGTGTGATCTCGGCCTTGTCACATGTGTATAAGTCACATGGAGTTGGCCCGACTTGAAAGCCGAGTGAACCAGTGGATTTAAAAAGAGGTACACCTTTGCAAAGTGTAAAAGAAGTATCAGATACTCTGTACTCCCAGGTTCAGGAGTCTTTTCGTAGTGGATGTTATCCATGGGTTATAGCACAAGTAATGATTTGGAATGTTTTCATAATATGGGTTAATAAAAATGATGACTCATGGGAGACCATCACATAACGATTTCTAAAGTATAAATTAAGATTTTAAAGTATTACTCTTGGAAACTAAAAGCCTTTCTTTATGATTTTAGAGTGAAAATCTACTCTATTCATATATATATATATATATAAAACCAAAACCCCTTTTCTTGATCACTCCTCATCTATATACCTACATTTTTGTAACGAGACTTGCTGAGCATTGTGTAAAAACATGCTCACCCTTGCCTTTGCAAACAAATTCAGAAGAAGGCTTTGAGAATCCCGATTCCCCTGGCCTTGAGCACCAAGAAGAGGAAAGTGCCTTTCCAGACGATTCGAGCTTCTAGGAGGGTCATGAGCCAAGTTGAGTCCGATGTGGAGGAAGCCCTTCCAGAGCCGCTGCAGAAGAAAATGAAGACCCTTGTGGTTGCTTTTTGTGTTGTCTCTCTGTGTTCGGTGCTTCGATACCGATCCTTGATTTTGAAAAACTCTCTACTTTTGTATCAACTTTAATTAGTGCCACCCTTGGCATTATGATATTGTAATAGCGGTCCTCGTGACCTTGTACTTGCTTTATCTACCAGCTTTATTATTTAAAGTGAATCCTATTGTTGTGAGCTTGTGATGTACCTTTCTGTGTGCAATCTACCTGGGCGGTTGCCAAGGTGACCCTCAAATGGGGGTCTCACAGAAAACACATATATTTGCTCAGTCATGCATCATCTAATGGTAAACACACATATTTACCGATAGAAAAACTCATGTTCGTGTGTCATGCATATCTAACGATTAATACACATATTTACAGATAGAAAAACTCATGGACGTGCTGTGTCATGCCTCCTCTAACGGTAAACACACATATTTACCGATAGAAAAACTCATGTTCGTGTGTCATCATCTAACGGTTAATACACATATTTACCAATAGAAAAACTCATGTACGTGCTGTGTCATGCCTCCTCTAACGGGCAATACACATATTTACCGATAGAACAAGACCTGTACTTGCTCAGCAATGTACATTATCTAACGGTATATGTGTATGCACGCCTTCACCTCGGAAGAAAGCCGCCATCACCTCGCCCTTGCCTTCGAAGGTACGCGCTCAGTCCCCGGCAAAAGGCAAGGGCAAAGGGCGACAGGGACAGCTGGAGAGATTCAGGAACGGGTTCCCACTCGTGTCGGAGGCAGGTTTGCGCAAATTAGATCGATCAACCAGAGACCTCCACGAGTGGTACCTACACCGAGCTGGGAGCAATCTGAACTTCTTAGTTCCCTACAGGCTTGAGCAGTTCCACCGTGAGCCCGGGAGTATATCCGTGGCACACGAGGATCTGTTCGACCTCTACAACTGGCAGGAGCTCGATATATCCATCATATGGACTGGAGTCCTGTGAGTTTGCTGATGCTATGTATTGTTGTTTTCTAACTCTGTTTGCTAACTCTGCATTGTTGTAGTTCATTTGAAATGTAGTAACTTTCTGTTCAATACTAATGTCGTCCTTTGAATGCAGGTGCATATACAGGCTAGCATCAGAGGCTGCGTGTGACAAGGTGGGTTTCCTCAACCCAGAGAAAATAATCCTCACGATGCTAGAGCACGATGCCACGCACGCTGAGCAGTACATATCAAAGGCGCTGATGGCACAGCAGGACAGGGAGTTCATTCTGGTGCCGTACCACCAAAGGTTAGTGCATTTCGTACTAATTTAAATCAATCTTGTATGTTACACCTGATATATACTTTGAGCTAGCGGTTCTCTTTTACGTACAATACAGGGGCCACTGGATCCTCATCATGATCTGTCCGCCGAGGAACGAGGTGTACTACCTCGATTCGATGTGTGACAGATTATCGATCGAATATGTGGTCAAGAGGAATATGGAGGCGTAAGTAACTTATATGTTTGATTTAAATTTTGACCTCACTAGCTAATGATAATACATTAACCGGCAATACTAACTGAAATGCAGGGCTTTTGATAAATATGTGTCAGCTAGAGGGAGGCATGCCGTACCGCAGGGCTCCCTACTAGCTTGGAAAGAATATGAGGTACTCACGAGACTTTTTGTTTATGCTTAATTAGTTTATGGAAACAGTAGCTAACATGTTTTCGCATATGCAATTATCTCAGTGCCATCAGCAGCCGCAATCGTTGGAATGCCGCCATCAGTAGCTACATGTACGACCTAGTGCAGACACACTTTGCCCAATTCCCCAGGTAAGCATCGATAGCTAACTCAAATTTGAAAGTTGGGTGTCACGTTCAAAATTAGGAAGTTAGTTACTCAGTATTCACACATACTTGCAGATCGCCGTGTCGAAAGACCAATACGAAAATGCAAAGATTATAGATCTTCGACAAATCTGGGCTCAATATGTCATGGAGGAAGTTGCGCCCAACCATCCGCCATGACAATTTTCTCTTTTTCGTGTACTCTGTGCATAGACTGTTTATATACATGTGAATAAATGTCCACATTGGATTGCAATTTGTGTTTGTCCATATATATATATGTGTATAAATGTGAATAACTGTCTAACTAATGTGTCAATCTGTTCTGTAAATTTACCCTTCTTTGCATCTGTACTGTATTGTGTATCCAATCTATACTGTATTGCATCTGTACTATATATGTTAATGTACTGTATTGCGAATGTAAATAATGCACTGTATATGTGAATGTTCTATCGGTAAATTCATTTACAACCGAGAGAGTACAACAGTTTCTTCTATCGATAAACTCATCCACAACCGAGAGACTACTGTAGTTTTTTCTATCGGTACACTCGTAATTAACCGTTAGAAGAGTGTAACTTTTCCTGCTGGTGAACTCGTACACACCCGAGAGAGTACAAGAGTTTCTTCTATCGGTAAACTCATCCACAACCGAGAGACTACTGTAGTTTTTTCTATCGGTGCACTCGTAATTAACCGTTAGAAGAGTGTGACTTTCCCTACCGGTGAACTCGTACACACCTGAGAGAGTACAACAGTTTCTTCTATCGGTAAACTCATCCACAACCGAGAGACTACTGTAGTTTTTTCTATCGGTACACTCGTAATTAACCGTTAGAAGAGTGTGACTTTCCCTGCCGGTGAACTCGTACACACCCGAGAGAGTACAACAATTTCTTCTATCGATAAACTCATCCATAATCGAGAGACTACTATAGTTTTTTCTATCGGTACACTCGTAATTAACCGTTAGAAGAATGTGACTTTCCCTGCCAGTGAACTCGTACACAACCGAGAGAGTACAACAGTTTCTTCTATCGGTAATCTTATTTCTAACCGAGAGAGCACTATAGTTTTTCTCTCGGTACACTTGTAATTAACCGTTAGAATAGTGATACTTTTCCTGCCGCCAAACTCATTCACAACCAAGAGAGTACTATATTTTTTCTATCAGTAAACTCCTTCACAAACGTCAGACTACGATGGGTTTTCTACCGGTGTTCTCCTAAGATGCCATTAGAATAGAGAATTTCTTCTATCGGTTATTTACCGACAGAAAATGACATGTCTTGTTCTATCGTGTCTATCTCTATCGGTACAAAAACCGATAGTAAAAGAGTGTTTTTTACCGATAGAAGAAAGTTTTTCTGTACTAGTGACTACTCACATTCAAATGCACAATATATATTTTTTTCTTATAGTATAAATACTGTTTTAGATATTGAGGCGTATGTATAAGATTTTTAAAGAAAATGAAGTACGATATATACTATTTTAAGTTGTAATATATAGTTTTCATAAATAACATATTGTATAACAAAAAAAAGTATTAATGATGAAGTATCTTATTGAATTGCATAGTTTATAATGTATTTTTTCCTTTAATAGTATAGAATATATATATATATATATATATATATATATATATATATATGTGTGTGTGTGTGTGTGTAATCAAAGAAATATCAATGATACATAAAATAAGTATCAGTAGTGTAATTTAACATATGAGAGTACATACTGCTAGGAGTATAAAAATGGCTCTTGCTATACATATATGCTATTCATATATATAGTAAAATTATTTGAGGCTCCATGGTGCCTAGGCACCAATGTTTTAAGAAAGGTTCAATTTTCTTAATTACATTATATACCATCAATTTTAAATTCAAATTTAACGTGTATGTGATTGTTTTGTACATAAGAAGACAAGTTATACTGAATGGTGAATATTTAGTTAGGTTTAGTTTTGCTAGTGCTTCAAATTAAAGCTGGAAAACATTTTTTAATTATGATCGACATAATTACATCTTACATGTATGTCATTTCATTAAGCAGTAAGTATTGAATATCATACGTGAGAACTGGTTAACAATGTCAAAATATAATTTAGATCGAGAGAGTTCTACAGTTTCTAACTGGCGTCTCATATGAGCCGGTAGTCTTCAGAGGAGTTATGATTTAATTTTGGGTAAACTTGGGCGGCTGACTTTTTTATAGATAGTGTTTACCTTATATACTTGAAGTGGTTTTCATTTGATCTATTTAGTTCACTTATATAGTTGCATTATTTGATATTTAGTAGTACGTGTTGATTTCTTACGATCAAATGATAACTAAAGAATCAAATTTCTTGTTTCATAACATGAGAATCAGGTAAAAATTATTGAATCATAATCTAAATCATAGACACATCGTTATTAGTCAGCTCCTAATTGGAATATCATGTAAATTGGTCTTTACAAGAGTTTTTTAGCCAGTCTTCTCAAAAGGCACGTAGCTGACTCATATTGTTTTGTGGTTTCGGTTGGTTTCTTGGATAATAGTGACTTCTTTGAGATAGATGGGTACATATATATATATACAAAGACATAATCTTGACTTATATATTTCTTTTGTGTTTGGTACATTAATCCCTTTAATATTAACAGGATTAACACATTTAACTCTCATACTTAATTTTCATTAAGCTAAACAATGATCGATAACTTTAGTCAGCTTAAAGTTATCAATTAAATGAAGGGTTTCAATCAGCTTGGGACTGTTGATTCAACCAAAAGTTTTGATCAACTCTAAACTATTGGTTGAACTAAGCACAAACTTGATCGATGCTCGACTAAATCTTAATCAATACTCTCTTAACAAATATCAGAGGGAGCTCTCTAATAGTACATGATCTACTTCAGGACATATTACATATGAGAAATCATCTTGCGATTTCCTAGCAACTGTCGAACAATTATCTAATAATATGTGACAAAAATTTCTTGGTATGGTTACTCAACCAACATTGAGTAGTTGTTTTTAACTCCTTCATAAAAACCACTATGAGACAAATATAAATAGTAAGATGTTGTAGAAAAAGAGCGTACTTTTGGAATAATCATTGATACAAATTTTTCCAATAATACATCATACATAATGTAAGATTATTACTCTACTATTTTGAGAACTCGAACATATCTAAAAAATTTTCTGGTGTTTTTCTTATTATTTATACTGTAAGTTCGATGGACAACTCTGATTGTCGACAAATATATTTGTATTTGGTACATTTCCTTTAATTAGCTCATTTATACACATACTTATGAAATTAAAATTTTCAAAAAAAAAAACTCAGCTTTAGCTCCTTTTAGATAAGGCACGGTGGAAAAAAAACGAAAGATTTAGATTTTTTTTCGTGTTTTGAAAAAAACTATGTTTCACAAATATATTAAAAGAAAAATTAAATATTTCTGAAATTTGTATTGTTGAAATTAAAATTTAGGGAGATTCCAAATTTGGCCCTGGACATCTAATTGTCAATGGAGTCAGACCAACTAACTTCTCACCG
The DNA here is from genome assembly GCA_019359835.1 of Pharus latifolius. Classification (NCBI taxonomy): domain Eukaryota; kingdom Viridiplantae; phylum Streptophyta; class Magnoliopsida; order Poales; family Poaceae; genus Pharus; species Pharus latifolius. Next base: position 23,484,858 of record CM033326.1, read on the forward strand.
GCCGGTGTTTGGAGTTCCGGCGACAAGCGGTAGCTGCGCCACTGACTCCAGCGATGTAGTTTTTGGAAGTACAGAGAGTATTATGAGTTTCTTGCCCATATTTTACACAATAAAATTCAACTTTATAATCGAAACATATAAGAACCTTTATCATTTGGATTGGTATATTTAATTGGGCCTTTACATCTTGTTCTATGTTAATTCCATTACTATATTGACTCAACGACATGTACAGTGAAGCTTATCAAAGCTAACATATTGATAATCAGATATGTATAAACTGATAATATTATAGCACATCTGTGATCTTTATTCATGACTATAATCACACTCTACATATATATTAGTTAACAGTGAATAAATGAGCCTCCTGCGAATTTAAAAATTATTGCATGTACCAATAAGCACTTCTACAAGTTACAAGTAATAGGTCTTATATATGACACCGTCAGTCCACACATACTGATATTATGCAACTGACTAATATACACTTATGCAAACCCTTCAACATTTGCAACACTGGTTGATGAATCACACTAATATTATTTCTTGGAAGACCTGGATGATATTCCTTTACCTGAGAAAAAGGAAAGGTAGTATCAAATATTGAGTCCAGTAGTTATAATATACAAAGATCTTGATGAATTGAATATATGGATGCATGTCCAGTGCCAGCTAGGAGGTCCAACAGGAGTGATTGCTATGATAGCAATTTATGAAGATACACACATATTTTTATTTCGGAATGATTATAAAAAATGCATCACTCTTTTATATACAAGAACTACTTAAGACGTCATTTATGAAAGAATGGAGGCGATAATTACTAATATGGTTTGCCGTTGGTTCAGACTTTGTTGCTGGCACAGGAGATTGCTGATGGTTGGGAACCACAGTTTTATCCATCATCTGAGGCACAGAGGCTCCTGCATTCGATAGCACATAAACAAGAAAAAGTAGTGAACAACAGGTAAAAAGTTAATATATATAGGCCAATTGATTTTCTCTTAGCTGCAATCAACTCCTTCCACCTCTCCCCTCCCGTGCATTTCTATCATCAAATTTGGTAGAATTTACATGCATATTACCGAAAAACTATTGAAAATTATTCAGCGCCGTGATATTCAACGTTACTCTAGTTTATGCCATTTTAGACCAATTTTGGCATATACGTGATTTTCTGTAATAGCCGGATGTGATTCTTTACCGGTTTCAGACAAATTAACTAATTTGATTCGGCAGCCACCCTAATATTGTTTTTTTTTTCTTTTTGAACCTTGATTTTTTAAGAGATTCCAATTGCAATTATGGGATAAAATATGAGGCTTCCGAATTCAATCTTAAAAAACGTAAAAATAAAATAAAGCCAACCCAAAATGTAAAAATAATAAAAAGCAGCAGAATTTACACTTTAATGCTTGAGCGATTTGATGTTACTAGATAAATACCATGATGGTTTTTCTTGGTTACAGACTTCGGTGCTTGAGCGGATTCTTGACTTCGGTGCTTGAGAACGTCAGTTTTATCCAATTTCTTAGGCGTAATGACTCCTGCATTACATAGAGTATCAGCAAAACTTAATTTTAGCCGACTATCCTAAAACTTGCATGTATGTGTAATCTATGTTATAAATATTGACAATAGTTGACTATTTACTATTGTTTTAATGCTAAACAATATCTATAAATATCAAATAAAATTTGAAGATACGCTATTTTGATGGAACATAGAATCCAGTGATTATTCAAGAGATAAGAACAAAAAACCTGAAGGAAAAAAAACAAAGCAACGAAAAAATGTCAGTGAAACTAGTGAAACTAGTAGGATTGTGAACCACCCTGTGCATGGCACAAGATTTGGATTTTAGAGACTCACCATTTGGCTTCGAAGTCATTGTTAATTTTTGTGTGATTTTAAATGTTGTGTTTGTGTTTGAAGCTATTACAAGATTTGGATTTTGGCTCCCCTTGTACTCTTGTGTAGTTTATATAGCCCTGTAGTTTATATAGCCATCTAGAATAATAAAATTCTGCGAAAATTCTTCGAAATAACATGTGATTTAACTAAGGTAGTAGCAAAATTTAATTTAATAAAACTTGGTGTTTTTGTTCATGAAATTAATTTTTTTTTTTGTGACCATGCCATGAACTTCAAGCAACATGAACTTTCCCGGTTAATTCATTTGACGATTGTGTTTGACAAAACATTTAATGTGGTATTTTCGTAGTAAATTAATATGGTCCCGATGTTGATATTTTGATAATTTATGAAGATTAAGCAATCAGTCATGCATTACTCTGATAATTAACTAATGTTTAGACTTTCTAACAAACACTAATTAAAGAAGTTCCCAGGTTTCTCTTACTGTTTATACATCCATATTGATGTTCAAGAAATTAAACAATGAATTGCATGTACATAACCCATGCATGACCCGAACAGGGAAGAAGATAGGCAAGAGTTCATTAGAGGCTACCTCAAATAGTCAAGGGCAAGATTAATGCCAATACTTATACCATATTGATGTCCAATGGGGGCTCCAAAAACCTTTTACCGAAATATTCTTGATCAGGGCTAGTAAGCCACTAATGGGCCGTCTTTTATATTTATCTTTTTGTATTTTGTGCAAGTTATTTTTGCTTCGCCCTGCTGGGTTACCTATATTTTCACATTCTTTATGACAATTCAAGGCAGTACCTACTATAGTGATTGAGAGCAAGATTTACGGTAACTAGCGGTAACTTCCTTGCCACTGACGAAAAATCAAACCCTATTTCACATAACTACAAGTTTTGTACTTAAAATAAATTATTCAAGTTAACTTGGCGACATAAAGCATCCCTTCACACCCAGATATATCTATACTGTTAGACCAAGGTCAAGTTTCAAATTTGAAATATACTTCTATGTAATTTATGTCCGTTAGATATGTTTGAAATAATGATTTATTAAAAAACTGGATGGACATACTTATTATGTACAATTTACACTATAAAAAATTTTAAATTTAATTAGAAGACAATAATATATGAATTTAAACTCATGTGTCAGTCTCATATCTACTATTATATGATAATACCCTATATTTAGTGATATTCTAGTTGATATTATTCAATGATTGGCAAAATGCAACGGCCATTATTATTTGATAGATTCACCATTAATCACTGAAAGTTCCGAACTTAGCACCCGCATAATTAATCACATGTCGCCTTCATGCCATATTAGGTGCTATTCCAGCTATTTTTACCCGTTAATTGACACAATCCAATAACCCATTTTATTTGATGGATTCACCTCCAATCAGATGAAAAATGTTAGATATATGGATTTAACATGCATGCTTAGTAGTATACAACTGAAAGGGTCTTATGGAAACTTGGAAGACAGGTCAGAAACTAACGTTGTCACCTGCATTGACTATAATGTTCTTTAGTAATACTCCCTCCATTTTAAAAAAATAAGACCCATTGTCTATTGTCTTGTGCACAGGTATTAAGAAATGATGAAATCAAGATAAGAGATATAAATATAGATCATTTTATTCTTATTAATTATATTAGAGATATTGGAGAAAGAATAGTGTTATTTGATTTTAAAGAGTAGAAATGGTAAGACTGTATTAATTACAGTTTTAATTTTTGTTGAGTCGTATATTGTGAAACAAGAAAAAAAGAGAATGAGTCTTATATTTTGAAATGAGGAATAGTCAGTGGTCAGCTCCTGCATTGACTAATCACAGGTTGTTTAAACAAGATATGGAGATCTACATTAAATTAATTACAAGAAACATTTGTCAACATGTGAACTATCTATCTATTCAAAATTTGGGTTTGCTTGGAAGAACAAAGGAAAGTACGTGTAAGATCTCTCTTACGTTAATTACCTCTTCCAACTGAAGACTAAGGTACAAACAATATGACATTCCATTTGATTTTCTAAGGATCTACCATGTGGATTTCGCGAACAAAATGTCAAGATTTATAATTAAATCAACCACAATAAACAATATATTTTCAGAAGGCAAACGGCAAATTTACTAACTGTTCGAAATTTGCATTTGATCAAAAGAATGAAGGGACAAATTTAGTTTATGTATTAGTTAGGCATTAAGTTTATTGATGGTCAAGACTCAAGACCAAATGCCAGTGTCATTCTCATTTCATGTTCACAGGACTTTAAAGGTTTAAATAAACCACAACAATATCCTTGTAAATATGGGAAGAATCAAAGGGAAACGCATGATTATAGGGATCTTTTGTCGCTGCTTGAGACTTGATATGTAAGAATAATGCATCTAATTTCAGTGACCTGTTCAAAAAGAAAGAAAGAAAGAAAGAGGAGTTAAGACTAATGCAACCGAATTCCATGCTTCACATCAATCTATAGTATGGTAGTTATTAATTCAAATATGAAAACTTAAATAAAAATACCAATGAAAAAACATGTACCTTAACACATGACACTAGCCTATTTCATCGTGAGATGTAATTTCCATGATTTTTTCACTTCTTGTTCTTGCCTTACTCAACAATATCTATACGAAGGAGTTGCGTGGTACTTCGAGGAGATACTAGAATGTCTTGATACGTTCCTCCTTTTAACGAGATGCTAACTAAATTTGAACATTCAGTTAAGATTGTGAAATTCGTATTATTTTTCAAATCAACTTTTGCAAACCTCTCAAATAAAAAAGAAGTTACCCTAACTCCAATCAATCCACCCATTTTCTTTCATCCTTTTGTCTATTCATAAACTAAGCCTAGAAGCATCGATATATACATATGTCTCTAAACTTTTGCATAAGTTTATTTTTCATTTAAAGCCTTTGCGTACATGAAAATTGCTCAATGTAACATCCTCATCTCCCAGGTGCAATAGAATGTTACTAGGAGTACCACAGTCAAGTACGAAGAAAAAGCACTTAGATTTCTATTACCAAAAGAGAAAACTAGCATTTTAATTAAATATAAATAGGTCAAATGCTATCATGATTTATAATTCATAAAGGAATTTGAGTGAATATATAATAAAACACTTAAAGATTAATATCAGCATTCTTCACTTAAACTAAGAATATAAATTCCAAATTTCAAAAATAAAATTTGAGTTACTAAACATAACGTTTGCAATTTGAACTAGAAAGATCATTTTGTGAATATAGGAAGAGCACCCCTACTTATTCAATATCTAAATAATGCAAACTAAGTTCAGTTTTCAGCTTCCAGTCCTGTTGGCGATCACACAATAATGGATGGTCTTGAAATGCTACTACTGCTGACCTACACACATGAAATAACAGAGGTTGAGACAATGTCTCGGTGAGCAACCCATTACACAATGAATAATAAACAAGGCGTGCAATATAGGTTAAAGTTGTAATTCAGTCCAACTGGCAACAATGTATAAGTTAATATCTCAAGTCATTTTCATGGTTCAAAACATACATGCACATGCATGGGCTTTGGACCACCGCATAGTAACTATAGAGGTATCATCTGCCGCATTTCAATTGCAGGAGGTATTGTTATCTTTATTGTGGATACAATAAAAATAGTTTTATCTTGTTTTAGATAAAATAAGCATCGTCCATCGCAATGCAGTCATGCTTAGATATGAATGAGCAAGAATATTTTCCAAATCAGCAACGACAAAAAATATATAACATGAGAATCAAGTTTATAGTATATACTCATCGACTATGATTACACGCCTATTTGACGAGGTGGTGGTTGTGCAGATGTTGAGTAATCTCCTCCTGAATGCCTCCAAGTCATACGTATTAATATATGTAATGTATAATAAATCCTTATGCACAACCAAAGCAACGATTCTTGCCAAAATTAACAATTTGTCCTATATCATTAGAACTTTGAACTCTTAATTAAGCTATCATAACAATTCTCATCACTATTATTGGCTGCAACATTACTCACACAAATATGGTGTATAAGAATAAAATACTCAAAATTACAAAATGTACAAAAACTTCTTCTCCAACATTTCGCAATTCAGCTATCTATGTTGTGAACATTTAGAATTTCCTCCCTAGATAAAAAAGTAAGCTAAAAAAATGACCTTTTCCTACTGTTTTGAGTCATAACCTTCACTACAAATTTCAAATAAAATTTTCATAGTAGAAAATATTGTTTTTCACTAATATATGGACAAAACTTTCTGCTACATGAATTCCTGAATCAATTGTTTATGTGCTGAACACTTCACTTCACTTCTCAATGCTGGGTAGGCGGGCTAACTAAAAACTAATATCCCCGGGAATCAAGTTCGTAACTCTAATTAAAGAACTCAAATGTATTCAACTCAGTGGAAAAAGTTGTCCCTAACCACGTGATAAACAATTGTGTATTCTGTAAAAAGCTCCTTTTTTTGGCCTCTAATGTGATGAAATGATCAATTTTCTAAACCAAACAGAATTTAGATTCTAAAATTACCCTCCACACTAATGGGAACGATATCTTGAGATAGAACTCTCCTCTGAAGATGGTCTTGAAGATAAACTTGCTCCTAACGAAATTTTTTTGCAATTAATTCATCTAAAAAAGCCTAATTCAACCAATAAGATAGCCAAATAACTTCATTTCTAGATTAAATAGATTATTAATTTACAGCAATGACAGATGAAGGAAATGGGGCATCAAATCTAGGTTTTGGATGGACCCAAAATCTCCCCAAAACGCCATAATTGAGATCAAAATCATAGGAACAGCAACAAATCTTGAAATTTGGGTAGGGAAAACATATATCTTGGGAGTTCTTCGTGTGGCTGAATCATGAGAGACCAAAAGGGTGGCGGCTGAACTTGTAACTGAAGGAAATGGGGTGGGGGGCCATAGCTGGTTGCCCTAAACGCTGCCCCTCTTTTCTAGGCTAGGAAGAGGAAAGGGCATGGCCGAAGAGAAAGGAACATTTTGCTAGCCTGACAAGAAATCACACGAAATGGGTTTTGAAAGTCAGATTTGATTGGTCCCAGCTCTATTTTATTTCAAGGATCATACAAATACTTGTAGAGCATCGACACATGGAAAATATCGTGTACCCCTTGCATGGAAGGCGCTAACTCCAACTGGTATGATAGTTTGCCAATTCACTTGAGTATAGTAAAAGGTCCGATGTGGCCAGGGTTGGGGAGACTCGCAGAAGTACTTGATTACCTACAGAAAATTTCATGTCCCTTCTATGGACATCTGCATAACTCTTTTGCCACTTTTGAGAGCAAGCAGGTCGCGTTATACTAGAGCAATCTTCTCCACCATTTCTTGTACTAATTGTGGCCCAAGTTAGGCTTGCTCCCTTGCCTCGTCCCAGCACAATGGGGACTAACACTTCCTCCCATAAAGTGCCTCGAACTGAGCCATATATACTAGTATGATAGCTGTTATTGTAAGCGAATTCAACCAACATTAAATGGTCTTCCCTAGAGCCCTTCCACTCTAAAACAAGTTCTTAGCATGTCTTCAAGGGTTTGAATGTTTCTCTTTTATTGACCATAGGTCTGTGGGTGAAATTCAGTGCTGAAATTGAGTTGAGTGCTAAGCTTGTTGATAAGTGTTACATTGGTAACATTTTTATCCTAAGTTTGCTATTGAAAACATGCAAAAATATACTAAAAACTCCTTTTGATGTGACATTTTATGCATGATTTTATATTATTTTACAAATTACTTTAACGGCTGTATTTGCAATGTTTCAGGGACCAAACATACCAAGTTTGAGAAGATTTCGACCTCATTTGGGCCTAATTCGACCAAGAAATCAAAACTGGACAGCAAAAGACTTGGTCGAATATTCTTCAGTCAAAAACACATGGTCGAATACACTTTGGCGAGGAGAAGCCTTGTTCGAACATGTCAAGACAAAAAGGAGCTGTTCTCGAATACAAAGACACCTGCTCGAGTCAGTCTATATCGAATATAAGCACGTGGTCGAAAAGAGCCCCGATTGACCATGACAACCGCTTGGCCGCTTGTTTGTGCCACATGTTTTGCCAGCATTGTTCCACGTGTCACTAATCGTGTTCAACTCAGTTTCGAAGGCCTTTACTGGTCGGATTTGGTCGGGTTTGATCAGGCACTACTACAGAAATGCTTTTCACTATCGGTTTAAAATCGACTCTACTATCGGTTCTCTTACCGCTAGTGATCGGCACAATAGAAGAAACGTAGCACACCTCTATCGGTTAAAAACTGATAGTAAAATACCTACACTTCCAACGTTTCAGTAATCGCTAACGACAATTCTTCTATCGGCTCAATAATCTCAACCGATAGTGCTGTTTTATTTCTTGTAACGGTTATTCATTGGAAACCGATAGTAATGTATAATTTTTTCTATCGGTTATGTATTCGACACGGTTAGTACTGAAAACTTTCTTCTATCTATTGTAGGATATGAACCGATAGTATTACAAAGAAGCATTACCAGATACAACAATACAGAGATACACACATTGGACGGATTGAATCTAATTATTCAGAGATTTAATTTATTCACAAATACACTAATACAAAGATATACACATGCATTGGACAGATTGAATTTATTCACATATTGAGTTTATTCACAAATACACCAATGAATTTATTCACATATTGAGTTTATTCACAAATAACCAATACAAGTACACACATACACCAATCAACAAATTCAATATATATTACACAAGTCATTTACGATCGATCATTGATAGCCACTTCTTCCATCACATATTGAGCCCAAATTGTTCGCAGCTCCTTCAATGGAGGCAACTCATATTGGTCTTTCAACATGGAGCTCTGCATGCGTGTATGAAGTTAAGAACGTACGTCACATCCAATGTTCGATTTTGAGTCAAGAAAAATGGTTACCTTAGGGAATTGGGCAAAATTTGTCCTGATCAGGTCATACATAAATCTTATGACATAGAAGCCACATTCCCACGATTATGGCTGCTGATGGCACTGGGATAATTGCATATGCAAAGGCATAAACCCACATTAATTCGAAAGAACTAATTAAGCTTAAATTAAAAGACTCATCATGAGTTAAATTAAAAGACTCATCATGAGTAGTTCCATCCGTATTAATTACCTCATATTCTTTCCAAGAAATTATTGTGCCCTTCGCCGCGTCATGCCTCCTTCCAACAGTAACATAATTTTTGAAAGCCTTGTATTTAATTTAATATTGCCGGTTAATATGTAATCTTTAATTAGCTAGTCAGAGAAAAATTTAAAATAGCAGTGGTACTTACGCATCTATGTGCCACGTGAGGGTGAAAACATGCACCACCTTGTTGCTCATCGAATCGAGGTAATAGATCTCATTCATCCATGGGCAAATGACAGCGAGGACCCAGTGGCCCCTACATTGCATATATAAGCGAGCCGTTTCATACATATGTTAGGAGTAACATACAAGAATGAGTTAAATTAGTAGGAAATGCAATAACCTTTGGTGGTACGGCGCAAGAATGAACTCTCAGTCCTGCTGCGCTAGTAGTGCCCTTGATATGTATTCCTCCGCATGTGCTTGGTCGTGCTCTAGCATCGTGAGGCTTATTTTGTCTGGGTCGAGGAAACCCACCTTGTCACATGCCCTCATTGACGCCAGCCTATACATGCACCTGGATGCAAAGTATAGATTAGTAATTAGTGCATACAAAGTGATTAGATTTATGAAATGAACTGTAATAACTTCACACAACAGCAAACTCACAGGACTCCAGTCCGTATGATGGACATATCAAGCTCCTGCCAGTTGAGGAGGTCGAACAAATCCTCGTGGGCCGCCGATATGCTCCCGGCCTCATGGTGAAAATGACCTGTCCTGAAAGTGAACTAAGAAGTTGATGTGGCGCCTACATCGGGCCAGGTACCACTCGTGGAGACTTCTGATTATTTGATCCATATTGTGCAGAAGGTACTCCGACACGAGTGGGTACCTGGCTGGTTTTGTTTCGCCTTGCCTTTGGGCGGAGAGCGAGTGTATACCTTCGAAGGTTGGGGCGCGGTGCCGCCAGCCTCATTTGATGGCGAAGGGCTTTCTGAGGAGGCGTGCATCCTTTGGATGGGTTTGAGGCCGTCGGAGGAGGCATGGGGGCTGAAGGAGCTCGGTTATGCGTTGTGCTGGGGGTGGTGTCTTCAGGAAGTGAGCTGGCATCCATTGTCCATTTTAAGTTACGAACGCGTAAGTTAGGTTTTGCAAATTGAGTATATTAACTGAGTTGTAAGCTAGAATGGTTAGGGTTTACCTCCTGTAGTCTAACACCCTTCTTAGGCTACTGTATGTACGAGCCCAATGCCTCGCCAATTGTCCGCATTTCGTCCGTTGGGATGGTCAACGGAAAAGAGCTGTAGCCCGAGAGGGCCATGTCCACCTGTACCTTTGCGAACCCAGGCTCCAGAGGTACGCCGTGGATCCGGACATCCTCCCAAGACTGATATACGACCCCGTTTGCAACCACTACAGGTTTGTCGCCTATGTTGATCAATAGGCTACAGTTCTCCAGCTTCTGCAATTTGCAACAATTATAACAAGTTAGCGAAATAGTTCTAACGTAATGGAAGTGGCATCAACCGAACTGCATATATAGCTCAGGAGTTGCAATACCTCAATCAGGTCCACCGGATCCACGTGAACCTTCGAGCCGCAACTACTCGGCTTGGCAGTGTCGACCTCGGCAGCTGCATCTAAGCCCTTGGGCTGCACAACTCGGCTGAGGCGTTCATACTTCTCGTTCATTTGAGCGAAGATGTCTGCGAATTATGCAGTCACATACCGTATCTTCTCAACCATCTCCGATTCCCTTTCCTTCCAGCTGCGAGCCTTCTTCACCTTTTGCTCGGGCTCCGAGAAACCTTCCTTCCAGGCACCACACCCCCCACAGTTCGCGTCCGCCCTGGATGCTCCTTGTTCCTTAGAGCCCGGGTAAGGATGTCGTTCTCCCTATGGGGAGTGAACAATCCCTCGGTCGCCTCCTTCGAGCAAGAGATCTGTTACATTCAAAGCTCTCCATTGTGAGGAAAACATATATACAAACTTGTGCGCACAATAGTGATCATAGTTTTTTCTACCACACTCTATGATTCCAACCAGAAAGTTAGCCAACTTACGATTCGCTGCACAACCTCGACATCCCTGGGATTTGGGAACTCCACAGTCCCCGTGGATAACACGGTCCCTCTGGCCAGCCACCAGTGCTTGCATCGTGGATCACGGATCTCGGAGAGCAGTAGGTTAGGGGAGTCGACAAAATTCGATGCCTTGTGTTCAGCCTTCTTCCACTGCTCCTCCTTCCCCGCATAGCCGCGAGAGCCGAGCCGGTGCGGGTGGACGTTCCTCCTCTGGATTGCCTTGTTCTCCTCGCTAAGGGCCTTCGTACTAGAAACAAGAAAATTAATGCACCGCTGGTTACTCCATACAACGGTGTAACCAAGTAAAGTAACCATACATACCTTGAACTCAGGGGTCCCCTTCTGTTGGGTGAATTGCTCCCATACCTCCTCCGTTAAGAAGGGGTACTTGTCGCATGGAGATTTGCCTTTAGCGAGGAAGGTACTGACGAGGACGCTCTTGAAGGTTTTCCACGTATTGTTCATGTCCTTCAAGCAAGCTATCTTGGGACCATCGTCGGGGATGTTCCACTTGACCTGTTTCAAATGGTGCATATAAGCAGGAATTACTTAATCTTCGGGATAAACCAAGGGAATGTGATTACTCATAGTTCAGGGATTTTGATTAATTTTACCTTCACTTCTGCCCACAGCCTATCCCTCTCGTCGGCCTTAACGTCCTTCCAGCTCTGGACGGTGATCTTCACCCTTTCCCTCGCCAACAAACCAACATAGGCAGCGTACTGCCCAGTGTTCTTTCCGATCGGTCTCCCGAACTAGTTGAACTCACATGAAAGATCTGCACGTTTGGCCAAACGGCACAACATCGTCGCGCCTCGCGCCTTCCTCTCGCGCTGGGACGAAGCAGCGATATCTATGTTGGCCCTCCTCGAATCACTACTATCAGACGAGGAATATGTCGACATGGCTAGCTTTACCTAAAATTTCATGAACAGACCATCAATTGATATGAAGAAAGGTACATGACAAAGTTCATAACTAAAATGGAATGCCAATGATGAACCACTTCTTTTTGTTAAAATGTCAAATTTTCATTCAAAAGGCCAAAAATCATCAATTCCTATCAACATGGTCTTCAAAATGTATTTAAAAGGTTTTTAGAGGCTTTCGACTATCTTGTTTTTTAACCAAATCAGTTTCGAGTGCTAATCAAAATCTATTTGAATTGTGCCAAAACTTGTTTTACAAAAGTCCTAGATATTATTAACCCGAAGAAGTTCGAAATTGAAAACCTTCTCAAAAGAGTTTCAATTTGAATAGATTTTGGGTGTTTGAATCTCACCAGAAAACTTGCTTTGACTCGAAATATCTTATACATGCAAAACATGAGCTTCGGCTGTTTCTATGGTCTTTACTCGTGACCTTCGGCTCAAAATGATATGAATAACTGATTCAAGCTCTTTCATGTCAAAATCTCATGAAAATCAAATTTGAATTCAATTTGCAAAAGGTTGTCGAACTTCAACCTTCTTGCTTAACATAAAAATCATTTGACCATAACTCTTGATTGTAAAATCCTATTTGGAAAATTTTTTTGGAAAAATATATTTCATGCAATGAAAGTCATTTCTGTAAATTTACATTTCAAATGTATTTGATTTGAGCAATAGTTGATTCTTTTCACAAATCAAATATGAAATCTGCAAAATTCAGACTTCTCATGGTTTTGTAAAATTCAGACTTTTCAAATGTACTATCGATTGAAAATAAGAAACCGATATAAAATACTGTATTTCCTATCGGTTTGACAATTAAAACCGATAGTATTAAAGTTTGTATTCAGGTATAAGGTCGACTATGTAACGAAATATTCTTACTGATGTTCATCAAGTTTTTAATTCTCATATCTATAAAGTCTATAACTCCAATGTTTATTTGTAATGTTTTTATCATAAGCCAGAATTTACCAATCATGATAATTTTGTTATTTGATATGACCAGTTATGACCAGTTGGACCATCCCAAATCAATATAATGCAAAAGAATATCAATTTAAGAAACTGATTTCATTTTAATTACTCTTTCCTAAAGACTGCCTGGTTCTAATTCGAGTTCAATATTTTCATTGAAAGAAAAAGGGGTATACTGGGTTAAAGTTCATACAACAAAAACTCCCAGCATGCTACAGAGTACCTAAGAAAAAAAAGAAAGCGCCACTACTTTTTACACAAAATTGGATAATAGATAAGATTAGCAGTGCAAACTATGCTAATCTCTCTGCAAGAACATAAAGAATCATGGCTTTGTGATGAAAATTTAAATGAACCAAAATTTCAGATGAAAATTAGAAAATGGGAAATAGTTAACAGAAAATTTAGATTAGGGTCTTTTACTATCGGTTCGAAATAAGAAACCGATAATGGACGACTATGTAACGAAATATTCTTAGGGTCTTTTACTATCGGTTCGAAATAAGAAACCGATAGTGGACGACTATGTAACGAAATATTCTTAGTGATTTTCATCAAGTCTGTAATTCTCATATCTATCAAGTTTGTAATTCATACACTTTTCATCTAGTTTTATATTTGTTATACATTGAACCACATATGAACTATTCAATATAAATTTAAGAAATTGACGCGAGCGGCAAGATCAATGATACTACGGTTTGGTCAAGAACACTTACAGTCGTTCGTGGAGTGGCCTACGATGGCACAATGCAGTGGTCGGGAGTGGTGGAGAACCCAAATCCGAGTGGCAATGGTGGTGCAGGAGTGAAAAAGGGAACGTCGGGGAGGCTAGGGTTTTCCGCGCGTGAGTACACACTTATTTGGAAATGTGATCGGTTGGACTGGAGGGAAAATCGTGCGGGTTTAATCTAATATAGGAATCTTTACTATTGGTTAATAATCATAAAACCGATAGTAAAATACAATGGCAGTTAGGGTTTGGAGTATTGCCATTGTATTTCACTATCAGTTAAAATTAAGTAATCGATAGTAAATTAATCCACTGTCTACAAGATCAAACCAAATTGTAGAACAGGGTCTCATAACATAATATGTATTACTATCGGTTGAGAACAAGAAACCGATATTAGACCTTAAATTCATATCGGTTTGGAAATTGAAACCGATAGTAAAATACAATGTTAGTGATCCTAAAGGGTTTTCCTGAGAACAATTACATATGGGTTTCAGTACATCATTTTGCACTTGTAAAGACACCTGAAACCCCATGCAAATGACTTCTAATAATTTTGAAATAAATTAACAGTAAAGACCAATCATGGAACATAAGGAATCATGCATATAGAAACTTTCTTTGAATAGCCAATCAAGATAGAGATATCAAAATGACAAACCAGCCAAAAACCACGAGGAATCTGAACTTTGTAGTTTTCATATTGATTTGTGAAAAGAATCAATTATTGCTCAAATCAACTCCAACTGAAATGAAAATTTGCAGAAATGATTCTCAATGCATCATGTATGTTTTCCCAAAGAATTTTTGAAAAATGATTTGACAACATGACTGGGTGCATAACCACAATAATCACAATTTTCACAACATGCTCAGTATTTATATTAATTCTTTGATTAAAGATCCAAGTAATATACGTCACTTACATATTGCAAATTAGTCAAGAATGGTTGTCCACCCATAATCCTTCTTCGTGGTCGTCTCGTAGGTAACTTATTTTGTCAATATCTTCGGTAGGGACAGATTGAACAATTCCATCTAAAAATGGAGGTAGATTCACCTATCCGCGCTCCCCAGCCTTACTACATGCGTGAACAGTTGGTTTGTCAAACTGATCATACTTTTCTTCATCCACAACGTCTTCGACCCCAACAATACGTCTCTTACTGTGAAGGACAACGTCCAACTTTGGATTGGCCGGGTCAACGATGTAGAACACCTGTGTGGCTTGCTTAGCAAGTATAAATGGATCATCTTGGTATGCGATTCTACTGAGATCGACGAGAGTAAACCCATAATTGTCGACTTTAACACCTCGAGAGATTTCAACCCATTGGCATCGAAACAAAGGAATCTTAAGTAATACATAATCGAGCTCCCATATTTTCTCAATAACATTGTAATATGAGTTGAGTGCCCTTATTGCCCTGGCATCCTCTGAAATAGCAAGTAGTGTCACTCCACTACATTGCATAGTACTCTTCTCGTCCTGAGTTCTTATGTAAAATGAATAGCCGTTGATGTCATACCCGTGCCAAGTCCCTACAGTAAATCTAGGCCCTCTGGCCAACCATGTAACAACTTCATCTATGTTGCCCTTAGAAGCTTGCAGGACTCTATTTTTGATTCACCCTGCAAACTTCCTGTTATGTTCTCTGGTGACCCAAATCTCTGGCTTCGAAGGATTCTCTTTCCGTAACATTTCCTTGTACTCGTGTATGTATGGCTCCACCCCCGTCATGTGCTGTAAGACCCAAAAATGGGCTTTTGCATACAGATCACTAGAAGGGACGACTGCTTCAAATCCAATCGTTCCAATGCCCTGAAGCCTGCCCTCATGCCGGACGTAGGAACGCCAATTGGGTCAACCCCGGCCATATAGTTGGTGCAAAATTCAATCACCTCCTCGGCGGCATAACCTTCAATGATACTGCCCTCAGGCCGATGTCGATTCCTTACATATCCCTTCAAGATACCCATAAATATCTCAAATGGATACATGTAGCGTAGGAACACAGGTCCACAAAACTTAATTTCTCTGACAATGTGAACAATTAGATGGACCATAACATCAAAAAAAGATGGAGGGAAATACATCTCCAACTGACAAAGAGTTGTAGTCACATCACATTGCAAATCATCTAGTCCATCCAGATTAATTACCTGCAAGGACACAGTTGCAGCAAATATTCAGATTCAAAAATATTGCAGTTAATTAACTTGCTAGGAGTACACGCTTACCTTGCCAGATATTGTGTTGAAGAAATAACATAGCTTTGTAATTGTCTCTCTGACTTTGACTGGGAGAATGCCTCTGATAGCAATGGGAAGCATTTGTGACATCAGTACATGACAATCATGGGACTTCGTACCAACCAATTTCAAGTCTTTCATGGACACAAGTTTTTTCAAGTTCGCAAAATACCCGCATGGAACTTTGACACCATATAGGCACTAACAGAGTTCTGTTTTTTTTCTTTTTGACAAAGTATAGCAGGCCTGGGGGAGGTATGTACGCTTTCCCTTCTCCAACAGTGCAAGCTCAGTCCTTATGCCCATGTCGAGCATGTCACGGCGAACGTTGATGCCATCTTTCGTCTTTCCTAGAATGTTCAACAACAAACCAATCAAACTGTCACAAACATTTTTCTCTACGTGCATGACATCAATGCAATGTCAAACTTGTAAGTGCTCCCAATATGGCAGATCCCAAAGAATCGATCTCTTCTTCCAAACATTTTTTTTAGAGGTTTAGAACATTTACCGAACTCAACTTTGATGTCCTTCACGCGCAAGTAAAGCTCCTTACTAGTCACAAACACTGGGGCTGATTCTTTGATGTCCTTCAGTCTGATTGTTGAGAGAAATAGATTCTAAGGCACCATTTTCCTGACTTTGTGCAATTTTCCACCACTCGCCTGAGATACTATTGCAGAACGTTTTTTGTTAATCATGTTTCAGTTGGTAAGACAAGTCGAGGCGAACCAACCCAATCCCTCCTTGCGGTTCTGTTTTATTTCTGATTCGACTTCAGTTAATCACAATTTTCTCTCATCTAGTCCCTTGGGAGAGAACGACATACTCACCTACTTCCACGACCTCGTCCGCTTGCGAGGCCTCATTTTAGGTGGTATCATTCATGTCGATTCTTCTCCATTGACAGAAGAATTTCCTGTAAACTGGGTTGTCCATTCTGGGGAGGATTGGAACTCTGAGATCCTTCTTGAAATAAAGGTCTTCTTGTCATAGGGTCTTCTTCATGCGGAGTTTGTTCTATGTCTTCTCCACTGCTTCGGGATCTTCTTCTTGTATCAACCATGGTGGCTTTGAAAAGGTTCAGATCGGTCTAACTAACTAGGGCCAACTAAGACAACAATGCAGAAATTAATGCAAACTACTTTAATGCATGAAATACTTGGGCTACTAGTCATAATACACAAATTAACCATTGCAAAAGCAACAGCGAATCACAAAACTATCAAGAGCATCACCAGCTCTCTCTACACCAACCCCTTAGACACTCTGAGACAACAGAACGCACTCTCACAATCTTACCGAATTTTAGAAAATCCAATAATAAAAGTTTTAGGAGCTACAAAGCTCATTATTTTTATCAAAATAAAGTTTTCAACAAATAGTTTCTAAATAAATTACGTCTTCATGGCACAGCCAATTTCTAAAGGTGTCGTCCTACAGTCAAGTTCTCATGTTGCTTGGATACCAACTTTTGTGTCGCGCCCCGAAACTGGGACTACGACTACTCCCCTGGAGACCTAGCTCGCTGCAGCTAGTACCATATATACATACCTTTGACTTCCCAGGATAAGTCAAGCATAGGAGTATATTACTTTGCAACAGAGTAACTTACAAAATATTTAAGCAGTGTGGCCTGCTGGCCTTAATATTACATAAAAAATTACAATGCCTTCACGGCATTCAAGGTTTAGCAAAATAATAACTACACAGCAGAAGATAGGTGACCCTCCCACAATGAGAAGTTGACGGCAGAACAACACACATTAGGATTCTGGCAGAACTGGCTCTCCTCCTTCTGGATCCACAAAGTTCACCACGCCTTCATCTTGATCAGGGTATGTTCCATCTACTGAGTTGTATGTTGCAAGGGTGAGTACTTACGTACTCAGCAAGTCATAGGTAAGACTAGATACATATAGTAGTGATGATATGAACCTAGACTAGTCAAGAATTATGGATGTCTGTAAATTAACCTTTTTCTTTCATATCTCATCTCATCTCATCTTATGGCAGAACTTTTCATAAAATAGCATTGCTATTCATGTTCACTAGATTATAGAACTACCATGACACGTCGACACACGACAGCCCACGGTAGCACTCCTTATCATGACAACATATGTCATTTGGGTAATCTTGGCTTAACAAATTTTATTTAGAAAACATACTTGTGTCACACCCAATGGATTTAATCCACCGCAGCAGACTCCTATAAACCCGGGAGCTCGGAGTATTTGAATACGTTTTTAACTCTGCAGAGAGGTACCAATTTACCCGCAAGATATTCCACTTTCATGCCTTTCCTATCAAAATGATTGGACCCCTGACTCACTTCATACTGTGAGTGGCAAGGTGGAGATAACAAGAAGTTTTGTTATATTTCACTTACAATTCACCCCTGACCCTGTGGATCTCTCGCGAACCACAGTTGTGGCAGGTACTCCCTCCACCCCTATGCATATTCCCATTACTGGATCGCGATCCACATAAGTACTTGTTCAGGCCTGTCCCATTCCAGGCTTGCGGTTAGTATGTTGTTTCATGCCACTAGACGCACAACACAAGGTTCTAGTCCTTATACGCCAGTGACCAGACCATCCACAACCTTGCACCTTCAGTGCCTGCACATCCTTTGCAGTTAAGCACCTCCAGTGCTACAGCCATCCATACCAAAATTCTGATCACGGCTAGGGGTTTTATTTCATGAATATAAGTATATACATAAATATATATTAGTTTATGGCTCAAAACTGGCTCATTACACACTGATAATCAGTCTAGTACTGCCAATTTATAATTCAACCATTCTCAATTTTTCACATGCAATATTATCTATATTCAAGGTTATATTATAGCAACTCTTAAAATATAGGTTCAAGATGTCCAAGGCTATGACTTGCCTTCCGCGTCGTAAGATACAACAGTTGATGACGGGTCAACAGCGAAGTCCTCGAACTCAACTTCTGGATCTACTCGATGACAAACAAACACACAATGATTACTTATTATATGAAAATGTTTTATGACTTATATGCAGATATGCTTAACAAGCATAACTAAACGATACTGGAGATAATTTGGATTGCAAGCTGAACTGAGTCGAGATTCTAGGGTTTCAAGGAATCTGAGCTAAGGGCAGGTGTTAGATGTTCTTAGGGTTTCAAGGCTGCAATAAGGACATAAATTTTGTGGCTGGTTTGTTCAAAAACAGCGAATGTCAGCAGATTAACATTCGGATCAAGGCTCTGACATAGCTTTAAGAAAAACTAGGGTACTTATCTCAAGTTGTGGTAGAAGAAGAAAATGTAGATTATAGCTCTACAATTTCAGTGGACAAAGTTATTTTTAAAATGCACAGCTAGAAGAAAGTTAACAAGGCCAATGCCACTGGCTGACAAGCTCTGGCATAGGGCTGACAATGTCAAAGTCTAGGGCTAAGCATAAAATGCTGTTCAAGGGCTCAACTGGTGTGCTAACTTTGTCTAGGAGGTAGGCTTGAGTAACAGGAACAAAATACATAACAAGATCCATGGCTGAAGATGGCTGGACGGCAAGAATCTGGTGATGAACTGCGGTGATCTCATTGCACTGAAATAGTTCTCAACATAGATATTGGCAAAGCTGTAACTTTCAATCTAGACCGATCTAGGTGTCGAGCTAGAAGACAAAAATGCTCAGGAGTTCAAGGTACACACACTGGACAAAGTGGTTAGGGTTGAAACGGCTGGGAATAAGTTTTCGGCGGCCGGCGCCGGAGAAGAAGGCATTGGAATTGGGCATTTTTGATACAGGTCGATTGAACTCAATTCCTTGCTCGAGGAGTATCTAAGAGGTATAAGGAAGCTGTTGGTGAAGTCAATTTGACTGGAGAATCACCGAGAAGCCTGGCGACGGGAGCCGGCGACTAGTGAAGCTCAAAATCAGGAAAAGCTTCAATTGGAGTTTAATTGAGGATTCTGAGCTTCCAGGCTTGCTACACTCAATTCACTGATCATTTTAGTCTATTGATTCGAGGGCTAATTTGGAATAAATCAAGCTGCATTGCCGGAACATGGCAATTGAGAATTCCGGTGATCGCCGGCGTTAGAGGTCACCGGTGAACAATTAAGTGCTATCACACAGAGAGAAGGATAAGAGAAACTCACTGGTGGCTTTAATTTGGCAAGTGGTGCAGTGGGGCGTGCTGGCACCGTGAACCTCCTCGACGGTTCGCCAGAGAAGAAAATGAAAACAGGAAAATCTGGGACTTAGCTGATTTCCGGTGAAGTGTGAAGAAGCTACTGGGTACAGGGGTGCTTAAATAGGCATGGCAAAGCTTGTGAAGAGGGGACAGCGAAGAGATTGGCGCCAAGGATTTAACTGGCCAGGCACAGGCGCAGGCGCAACAACGGTGAAGATACAGCGGCAAAGATGGGATGGTGAACAGGCGGCTCTGCGCTACTGATAGAATTCTCGCTTCATCGGGATTTAGCGCTAGCTGGTGCAAGCGGTGGCGACAACAACTGGCATAGCATGACAAGTTACTGACAAGGCTGTCGCCGGTCACGCACGGGGGCGGTGGTTGTTCATCGACGTTGCCACGGTGAGGGCTGAAGCAAGGACACGTACACACAAGCATGCACAGCCACAAGCGCAGGCGAAGCTTGGCCGGCGACGAGCAAACACGGCGCACAAGCACGGCGAGGCTCTGGTCGAAAATCAGCTAGGAGCTTTGGTCGAATTTGGACTAATTTGCAAATTTCAGATTTTGAGTTTTGGATTGATCTATAAATATGAAGATTTGGAAGATTTAAACTGAAATTGATTGCACTGATCTGGCAAACTATATTCAACAAAATATTTGGTAAAGATATTTGATAAAATCTGGCACATTTGAATAGTTTTTGATATAAACTGAAAATAGGGTATTTTAGTGTAATTGAAATCTGAGTTTTAGTCGATTTCGAATTCTGGCATTTAGGATGACATTTTGAAATCTGGACAGAAGGGGAAATTCTTTCAAATAGCATTTGGAAGAGGTTTGCTGAAAAAAATTCTAAATTTGGTGATGATTTGCAGCATTTAGCCTTTTTAGGCTTATGGAAAATATGGAAAAGAACAGATCTATGATACCTCTTGGACTGATTTGTGAAGAGAGTCTAAATGATGAAATCTGGCTGCCAACTTTCTGGTTTAAGGTATTGGCATACCCAAGATCATAATCTAAGAATAATCTGTTCTGAATTAGGTCAAGATTTGGCTAAATCTGAGTTTAGAGTATTTAGGGTAATTAACTTAATTCTGTTTTCGAAAACAGAAGTTTTGACAAATCTGGGATTTAGAGATGGAATTGAATCTGGCTTCTGAAGACTTTTAGGTTCGGAGTAACTAATAGATCACATCTGAGTAATCTGATCTTGATTTGGGTCTATGGAATAAATTTGGGAATTTTAGGGCTTGATAAAGATAAAGATCTGGCTACTACTACAGATACATGCATGCATGCTGTTCATGAAAAAGGAAGTTTTCACCCCTAAACTCAGGGTGTTACACGTTGGCTTGTTAGCGAAAGAAAGGGTGAAAGTCACTATTGAGAGCTGGAAGGACGTGAAGGCCAACGAGATGGATAGGTTGTGGGAGGAAGTGAAGGTAAGATTAATCAAATTTCCAGAACTCTTTCGTAATCACATTCCCTTAGCTTATCCTGAAGTTTAACTAACTCCTGCTTATATGCATTGTTTGAAAATAGGCTAAGTGCAACATCCCTGATGATGGACCTAAGACGGCCTGCTTGAATGACATGAACAATACATGGAAAAACTTCAAGAGCTTCCTCGTTAGTACCTTCCTCGCTGTGGGGAAATCTCCTTGCGAAAAGTACCCCTTCATAATGGAGGAGGTATGAGGGGAATTCACCCAGCAGAAGGGGACCCTTGAGTTCAAGGTATATTTGCTTTCTTTGCTTGGTTACACTATATGGTCGATCGTATGTACTAACCAACGGTGCATTTTCTTGTTTTTGCTTCGAAGGTCCTTAGTGAGAAAAATAAGGGAATTCATAAGAGGAATGACCACCCTCACTGGCTCAAATGTTGAACCTATGTGGGGAAGGAGGAGCAATCGAGAAAGGAAGACAAGGAAAAGGCTCTCATCGACTCTCCTGACTTGCCAATCTCCGAGATCCGCGATCTGAGGTGCAAGCAATGGTGGCGGGGGAGAGGGTTTGTGTCATCCACGGGGATGTGGAGTTCGCAAACTCTAAGGACGCCAAGGTCATGCAGTGAATGGTAAGTTGGCTAACTTTGTAAATTGTGTGTGCACAAGTTTACATATATATTTGTTGGACAATGTAGTTTTGAATGTAATAGATCTCATACGAGAAGGAGGCAACGCAGGGACTATTTACTCCCCAAAGGGAGAACGACATCCTTACTGATATGAACACGCCGATGAAGGACACGTTCACGGAGGGTAGCCCGATCTTCATGACGTAGGACATGGATAACTAGTATATGAAGATACCTGGATAACTAGTATGACCTGACGAAATGAGATAGCCAACCACTTGCAGAGCAAGGACCTACGTATCAATGAATTCATCCAACCACACTCCGAATTAACTATCCACACAGCCACGCAAGGAGTTGGCGCACAGATAGGGTGATCACGAAGATCGTTCAAGAAATTCCGAAGGAAATCACAAGAACAAAGAATGAAGAGATTCAACTCTCAACTAAAACTAATGCTTCAACCTAAAATTTCAATATCAATGTCTTATATCTTGTATCTTATATATAAAAAACTATCACCATGCCTCTCTTTTATAGAGGGTGGGATGTACAAAATATAGAAAAATTAAACTAGAATTCTAATCTAAATCTAATTCAAAACGGAATAAAAATCCTAACAAACTATAAAAGATAAAAGGTGTTCGGAATAAATCTTCTCCGAGTTGGATTCGGATTTGGATGAGACTTTTTTCTTCTGTGCAGTAGTTACTCTTTTCAGTCTCCTGGTTGCATACAATATGAGAACTTAATGATTCTTAATGCGTTGGAAATTTCTTTCGAATACCTTTCCAACAAGAACTCATAAACCTAAATTGGATATCTGTGCTGAAAATGATGATTGATTGAAGTTGGACTGTCGTTTGGTCGGCAGACTGCATGCCGAGAAAAATTCTTTTGGTTGTAGTGGTTGCAATCCTTGACGGAATTGAGTGATCTTGGCCTCGTTGGAAAGCTTAGAAAATCTTCTTTCCACTCAGTAGGTGTACGACCAGATTTGATGAAGTTATTTGGCCCATATGTAGCTATGTTCTTTCTGTTGTGTTCTCCCTCTCTATTCTTGATCAATGTTAAACAAGAGTTATTAGGTAGCAGCCTTCACTCGAGTGATTGGTCCTTTATATTCTTCGGGTCGAGTTCTAATGCTACTTTTGCTAGTGATTTCCTCATCATTCTCCCTCTCTTGAAAAGGACTCGTCGTCGAGTCTAACAGCGTAGCACCGAAGAATGGAGAAAGGTCCAAGATATTAAATGTAGCACATACTCCATATTCCCCTGGTAGCTCTATCTTGTAAGCATTGTCACTAATCTTCTACTTTAGTCGAGTGGTCGAATGTAACGTCCTGTTGTACGAAAACTTCATGTGCGGCAAAAAAATCTTCCCACTCTTTCAAGTTCTTTTTGATCATTGTTGGTGGTCAGTTTGGCAGTGTTGCTCCAGGTGTTAGATCAATTTGATGCTCGATTCCTCGTAAAGGAGGAAGTTTGGATGGTACATCTTCTGGAAATACGTTGTTATAAGACTGCAAATCAGCGGTAGAAACACTAGGAAGAGCGGTTAAGTCATTAGTAGAAATCAAGGATTCTTTATACAAGAGTACAAAACAATCCGGCAATAGGTTGCTCACAACTCTCAAATATGATTTTGTAGCTAGTAAAGCTAAGCTATCTTTCTCTCGTCTCTTTTTCTCACTCATATTTGGTTTGTGGCTCTCTCTCTCACCGATATGTGGCACTCACTCATAGCTTCACTCACACCATCAACCGTACTGTCAGAAATTTTTTGCATCTCTTCCGATATGATTTGTTCAGGAATCATAGGAAGAAGAGTGATGGCCTTGCCCTTGAACTTGAAGAAATATGTGTTAGTCCGACCACAATGCTGTGAATTGCGATCATATTGCCATGGTTGGCCCAACAGTAAGTGGCAAACTTGCATAGGAACCACGTCGCACATGACATCATCAGTATACCCCTTAATGGTAAACTGAACCTTTACTATGGAAGTAATTTTGATCTCACCACAAGAGTTAAGCCAACTAATGCGGTATGGATGAGGATGTTTGAGCACTATAAGTCCAAGTTTGTCCACCATCTCCTTACTAGCAAGATTATGACAACTACCTCCATCAATGATGAGTTTGCATACCTTGTCTAGGACCTTACATCGAGTTTGAAAAAGATTATGTCACTGTCCTCGTTCAGCTTCCATCATTTGAACACTGAGCACAGTCTGGACCACAAGAGTTTGACCTTGCTCGAAGGAAAAACCTCCTTCTGCTTCAACTTCTACAATAGCGTCTTTGATAATGTCTTCGTCACTTTGAGAATCATATTCTCCATCTTTGTGCACGATCATAGCTCGCTGGTTAGGACACTGAGATGCCACATGTCCTCGCCCTTGGCATCTAAAGCATATAATTTGGCTTGAGCGAGCAGAAGAACCAACATATGAGGTGCTGGCTGTAGGCTTCTTCTCGGTGGTCGAAGCATTGGTGTTTGGTTGAAGCAGTGTAGATGACAGATTGGGCTTGGTCAAAGAATTGTTGTGTGGTTGATCCATTAGAGGAATCAGGGTTGAAACATTATTGCTCGGTTGACGCCACGTAGAAGTATTGGTTGCCCGTGAATACATCTTGTCTTCAGCTAATTACCGTTCCTCCTTTCTTGATAGATGGACAAGTTGCTCGAGATCCTGGTACTACTAATAATTGACAATCCTCTAGACGTCTCCATTCAAGCCATTATAAAACTGAGCAATGGACTGGTTAGGTGTCTCCCTAACATCACATCTCATCAGAAGAATCTCCATCTCCTGGTGGTATGCATCAACACTTCGCGGACCTTGTTTAAGACCTTGCAGCTTGATGAACAAGTACCAAGTGTAGCAAGATGGTGCAAACCTCCTTTTCATGACATTCTTCATCTCATCCCATGTAGCAATGCGAGGTTGATTTGCTTGTCTCCTTAGCTCATGATATTGATGCCACCAAATCAATACATAACCTTCAAATTCGGATGACGCAGAGGCTACCTTTTCTTGTTCACTATCATTGCACATGAGAAGAAGTTTATCCATCTTTAGCTCCCAATCAAGATACACCTCCGGATCTGATGAACCATTAAAGCTAGTAATGGTGAGCTTGATCTTTGCAAGTCTTCTACCATCGTGGTCGTGATGACGATCTCCGCCACGATGTCGGTTATGAGCATGGTACCTTGGTCGATAATCGGCATCCGTGTGCGGTGGCTGCCAATTACCATAATTATAGTTGTTGCCTTCTGGGTGGTAGTCGGACTGGAAGTTGTCATCATAGTCACCACCACCTCCCCCATGCCGACCGAATTGGGGTGTTTGAAAAGCATGATCATGACCAGTTTGACGTGGTTGAAAAGGTGGAGAACCGCGACGATTCTCGCCTTCTACTGATCGCGCATCTTCCCGATGTCCTTCTGGTGGTATAGGACGTACATTTTTCCCCTGAGGTGGAGCTTCCGGGTTTACAATCGCAACTCAGAGTTGCTGCAGTTCATCAACAACTGAATCAAACCGTCCCTCGACAAATGTTCGGAATGCAGCATGTTCAGCTTGAGTGACAAAAGCTTCTGGATTGTTTGATGAAGTGGCCGAACCGTTTCCTACTATCGGTTATTCTACCGTGAAAATTGAAGCTCTGATACCAACTGATATGAACACGCCAATGAAGGACACGTTCACGGAGGGTGGCCGATCTTCACGATGTAGAACCTGGATAACTAGTATCTGAAGATACCTGGATAACTAGTATGACCTGACGAAACGAGATAGCCAACCACTTGCAGAGCAAGGACCTGCGTATCAATGAATTCGCCTAACCACACTCTGAATTACCTATCCACACGGCCACACATAGAGTTGGCGCACAGATAGGGTTATCACGAAGATCATTCAAGCAATTCCGAAGGAAATCACAAGAACAAAGAATGAAGAAATTCAACTCTCAACTCTCAACTAATGCTTTAATATGAAATTTCAATTTCAATATCTTATATCTTGTATCTTGTATATAAAAAACTATCACCATGTCTCTCTTTTATAGAGGGTGGTATGTACAAAAGATAGAAGAATTAAACTAGAATTCTAATCTGAATCTAATTCGAAACGGAATAAAAATCCTAACAAACTATAAAAGATAAAAAGAAGTTCGGAATAAATCTTCTCAGAGTTGGATTCGGATTCGGACAAGACTTTTTTCTTCTATACAGTCGTTACTCCTTTCGGTCTCCTGGTTGCATATGATGTTGGAATTTAATGATTCTTGATGCGTTGGAAAGCTCTTTTGAATGCCTTTCTAAAAAGTACTCATAAAACCAAATTGCATATCTTTGCTGAAAATGGTGATTGATTGAATTTGGACTATCGTTTGGTCGGCAGACTGCACGCCAAGCAAAAATTTTTTGGTTGTAGCGGTTGCAATCCTTGATGGAATTGAGTGATCTTGGGCTCGTTGGAAAGCTTAGAAAATCATCTTTTTTGGTTGTAGTGGTTGCAGATTCGATGAAGTTATTTCGCCCATATGTGGCTATGTTTTTTCTATTATGCTCTCCCTCTCTATTCTTGATCAATGTTAAAAAAGAGCTATTAGGTTGCAGCATATTCTCATCATACTTTAATTCTTTAAGGAACAAAGTCACCTATTGATGTAGTTGTATGGCCTTCACTCGAGCTCTAATGCTACTTGTGCTAGTGATGTCCTCATCACTTACCCGAGCTATAGGAAATAAGGAGCATCCCGGGCGTATACGCACAGTGGGAGTCATCGTGCCGTCGAAGGACATCTTCGAAGAGTGTGGGCCACCAAGGAAGAAGGCCCGCTCTTGGAAGAATAAGGAATCGGAGTTAGCCGAGAAGATATAGGCAGACGTGACTACACAATTCGAGGCCAGGTTCGTTGAAATGAGCGAACAGTTAGGACGGCTCAACAGAATTGTGCAGTCCAGGGAGGCAGATC
The DNA here is from genome assembly GCA_019359835.1 of Pharus latifolius. Taxonomy (NCBI): domain Eukaryota; kingdom Viridiplantae; phylum Streptophyta; class Magnoliopsida; order Poales; family Poaceae; genus Pharus; species Pharus latifolius. The sequence continues at coordinate 23,512,149 of CM033326.1, forward strand.
CAACTGCTGTGGTCGACGCTACCCCGCGAGGTTGGCTGAGCAGTTGCTCTTCGAAGGTCAATGTGGCTCCGGTGGATCTGCTTGACGTATTGCAAGCCTTGAACTATGCACTTAAGTTGATGCCACTCCCGTTTCATTAGAATTTCTTCGCTAACCTATTTTAATTGTTCCAAATTTGCAGAGGCTGGAGAGTTGCAACCTAGTGGTTCACCTAGGCGACGACCTCGTAGTGGTTGCACATGGGTTCGTATATCCATCTAGGGAGGATGTCTGGATCCACTACATACCTCTGAAGATGGGTTCGCAAAGGTTCAAGCAGACGTGCCCCTCCCCGGCTACACTGCTTTTCCATTGCCCGTCCCAACAGAGGAAATACAGACAATTGCTGAGGCATGGGGCTCGTACATACAATGGCCCAAGAAGGGTGTTATAATACTGGAGGTAAATCCTACCCATTTTAGCTTACAACTTACTTAATACACTCAACTTACAAAATCTAACATATGTGTTCATAAATTTAAGTGGATGATGGATGCCAGCATACTTCCTGAGGACCCCACCCCCAACATAGGGCTTGAGGGAGCTCCTCTGGCCCTCAAGCCTTGTCCGACGACCTCGACCCCAACCAAATGATTGATGCCTCCTCAGAAAGCCCCTTCGCCATCAAATAAAGCCATGAGCATCCCGCCCTGAGCTTCGAAGGTATACACTCGCTCCTCAGCAAATGATAAGGGCAAAGGTACGGGCAAAGGCAAAAGGAGAAAGAGACAGTCGGATACATTCAAGAACAGGTTCCCACTCATGTCAGAGGCCATTTTGGGTAAATTGGATTACACAACTAGAGACCTCCATGAATGGTACCTTACCCAGTCCCGGTACAACTTGAAGTTCCTAGTTCCCTTCAGTCCTTGACAAGTCCACCGTGAGGCTGGGAGCATATCCATGCCACACGAGGATTTGTTCAACCTCTTTAACTTGCGGGATCATGATATGTCCATCATACGGATGGAAGCCGTGCGAGTTTGCTAATCCTATATGTTGTTGTAGTTCATTTAATAAATCTAAGTACTTTATATGCAATACTAATGTCATCCTTTGCATGTAGGTGCATGTACAGACTGGTGTCGATGAGAGCGTACGACAAGGTGGGTTTCCTCAACCACACGATGCTAGAGCAGGATCCAGCACATGCGGAACAGTATATATCAAGGGCACTGCTAGCGCAACAGGACAGGGAGTTCATTCTAGTGCCGTACAACCAAAGGTTAGTGCATTTCCTACTAAGTTAACTCATTCTTGTATGTTATGCCTAACATATACTTTAAACGGTTCTCTTTTGTGTACAATGGAGGGGCCACTGGATCCTCCTCATGATCTATCCATGGAGGAATGAGGTGTACTACCTCGATTCGATGCATGATAGGCTATCGAATAAATACGTGATCTCGTGGCATATGCATGGTAAGTAACATGTTTGATTTCAATTTTGATCTCACTAGCTAATTATAACATATTAACTGGCAATGCTAAATTAAATGCAGGGCTTTAACAAATTATGTGGCCACTACATCCTCCTCATGATTTGTCCATGGAGGAATGAGGTGTACTACCTCAATTCGATGCACCAGAGGCTACCGAATAAATACGTGATCTCATGGCATATGGATGCGTAAGTAACATGTTGATTTAAATTTTGATCTCACTAGCTAATGATAACATATTAACTGGCAATACTAAATTAAATACAGGGCTTTCACAAATTATGTGTCCACTGGTGGGAGGCATGACGCATCGAAGGGCACAAGAATTTCTTGGAAAGAATATGAGGTAATTAATAAGGATCGAACTACTCATGAGTCTTAATTTTAGTTTATGCTTAATTAGTTATTTAATTTTGGGTTTGACAACAGTAGCTACATATCTTCGCATATGCCATTATCTAAGTGCCATCAGCAGTCAGAATCATGGGAATGTGGGTTTTATCTGATGAGGTTTATGTATGACCTAATTAGGACAAACTTTGCCCAATTCCCTCATGTTGATTTAGGTAGAGGACGTCAGAGGAGTTCCCGCCATCCACGAGGATGCGGCCCAGGTGGCAGTTGTAGATGGTGGCGGAGACGATGAGCGCATCGTCGTGGGGTAAGCGAACCCCGCGCGCGTCTTTGGCCGTGAAGGTGAGGGGGACGTCCGACCACTTGGGTGGCGGAGACGTGTGTAGCACCCCCACCACCTTAACTTCGCGCGCGTACTCCTTACGCTGGCACTTAGAATCCCGCCAGGAGGCGGACCCTCCTACGATGACGTTGATACGACGCTAGGAAGTTTGGAAGGGGAGAGTTTCTGATGGCTCCCCCTCCTGCGTCTGCCCCTGCTGACCCCCCGCGGGAGCAGGAAGGGCCGGTACAGCCGGCCGAGGGGGTAAGGAGGCCGGAGTCCCCCCCCTGCCCGTGCTGGTCGAGGAACGCCGCGAAGTGCTGCAGCAGCTAGTGGCACTCTCGGGTAGCATGGGTACTGGACCCGTGGAAGGTGCACCACGGTCCTTCCCTGCTTCTCCCCGCGGGGCCTTCCCGACCGCGGGAAGACTGTCCTCCCCCATGGCCTTTCGAGTTGGGGAAGGGGCGGTTGCCCCTCAGGGGGTCGCGCGAGCCGCCTCCGCCCTCGAGGACAAAGGTGTCCCGAGGCCATGGCTCGTTACGGCCCCCCTGCCTGAGGCGTTTGAGGGGGTCCCTGGCCCCCCGGTCAGCGGGGGCGGGAGCCCCTGGTTCTTCTTCCAGATATCGTCCTCCTCCGCCCGGGCGTACTTTTCAAATACATTGAAGAGCTCGTCGGCGAAGGAGGGGTAGCTCTGGGAGAGCCTCCGGTGGAGTTCCCCCGAGAGGATCCCGCTCTTGCATGCTTCGATGACCGTAGGGTCGGGGACATGAGCCACTTTGCTCTTCACTTGAGCGAAGCGCTTGAAGAAGCTGCGGATGGTCTCCCCCGTCCTCTGCCGGACGGTGTACAGCTGTGAATCCAGGGGACGCACCTAGTTCCCCTGGAAATTCGCGCAAAACTCACGCTTGAGCTGCGCGAAAGACTTGATGGAGCCGGCCTTCAGGTTGTAGAACTAGGAGAGGGCGATCCCGGTGAGGTAGAGGGGGAAGACGTTGCATTGCACTGTCTCATCCCCCCCAGCCGCCGAGATGGCCGTGGAGTATACCAGCACAAATTTATAAGGGTCGGCCTCACTGTTATAGTGCTCGATGTGCGGTGGGCAATAAGGCCGCGGCCACCAAATGCACCGAAGTCTACGGCACAGGGGCTGATTAGCCCCCTGTACTTCCCGGGGAGAGTCCTAGTCATTGTCTCCTTTGACGGGGGACGCGCCCTCATTGTCGGAGTCGGGAAGCGGCCCAAGAGGTCTGCTGGCGTGGCAGTGGCGGCGCTTTTCTTCCGGGCCAAGGCTGAGTTCCCGGACGTCCAGGCTCTCCGCTGGAGAGGCTGGCTCCTCGGCGGGTCTCTTCCCCCGACCGGTGCGAGAACGAGGCTCTCCGCGCCCGCAGCCAGGGGGAAGTTCTTCCCCACACTTAGCCATATGCATTTGCTTGACCTCCTCCCGAGAGAAACGGACCTGGTCCGCCGGGGGCACCCTCGGGGGCGGCCCCGAGGGAGGAGGGAGCTCATGCACTGTAGCTACCGGCCCGGAGGCTACCGGGGCCGGCTGGGGGGAGCCCCTGTGGAGATCCCCGGACCGGAAAGGGGGAAGCCCCTGTATCATCCGGAACCGGGGAGGGGGTGCCCGCGGCGGCGCTCGTAACCGAAGTGGAGGGAGCGCCCGTGGCGACGACTGGAACCAGAAAGGGGGGAGCCCCTGTAATATCCGGAACCAGCGAGCGGGGAGCCCCCGCGGCGACGTCCAAAACCGGGGAGCCGATGCGGGCGGAGGTCCGCTGAGGCACGGGAGCTGCTCTGTCGACCGCCCCCGGTGCGATAAATGCGTCGCGCAGGGCGGGACTGGCTCCCAGCGCAGGGAAAACCCCCGGTATGAAATGGGCCCCCTGCCCCGGGAATGGGCCTGGAACGGGGTATCCCCCCGGTGCCATGAAGGGCCCGGGCACGAAGTAACCTCCCGGCACCGGGAAGGACCCGGGTGCCAGGAGGGGTCCGGACGTATGACCCGCAGAGGGAGGGTACCCCCCGGTGGGGTCATACGGGGCGGCCGAACCTCCAGAGACCGGAGGGACCGCCAGGTGACCCATATACGGGGGCATAGGCCCCGGGTATGGGTACGGCGCATATGTGGGGGCCGGTGGCCGCGCCAACACGCAGAACAGCTCATCCATACAGCGCTGGGCGCGGAGCTGGCCCTCCACTAAAGCCTCAGGCAAGGCATCCCGGGGAGCCGGGGGAGCCGTCGGCGGGAGACTGGTCCCGGCCGTGGCTCCCGCGGTCACCGGGACCGACCCGGAGGTCGAACCACCTAAGTTAAGAGGGAAGGTGGCAGGCGGTACCTGGGTCTGGCCGCCTCCGGGTGGAAGCTCCGGGACGGTCGTGTCCCGGACTGGTGGTGCCGGGTCACCAGGACCGACGTCAACGGGAAGGGCGCGGGCCCTTGTTCCTGGGGGAGCCATGGCGTCTTGTCATGAGTCCCCACGGTCGGCGCCAACTGTCGTGGTATTGAGGATACCCCGACAGGTTTTGTGGACGATCCTAGCGAAGAAAACGCGACGCGGGTTGACTGGGTGACCGGTCCTCCCCTACCGGACAAACACAACAAGTGACACGGAGGTTTATACAGGTCCGGGTCCTGGTGGGGGCCCTAGTCCTGTCGGCGTGCTCCCGACCAGAGTCGGCTGGGGAGGCTCTCTCGGGGAGAGGCTTCCGGAGCACACCTGTGAGATTGGCTATTCTAGCAAATAATGAGCAACTTGTTCATACAACAGGGGGTACAAGGGCTATTTATAGCCCCAAAAGAAGCAAAAAGACTAAACTACCCCGGACGCTACCATCGGATCGAGGGGTAGCAACGTCCTTCTCCCAGTCAGGTGCCTCGGATGCTTGACAGGTGGCCGCTGATTCCCGAGGCGCTTGTCACGCGACCCTCACATGATCGAGGCGCTTGTCACGTGACCGGCACGTGACAAGGGATCAAGGACTATTGTCCCCATAAGGACAACGGTGCCCGGGACAGGCACCGGGTGCCTTGTCCCCGGGCGAAAGGCGGCGCCCAGGACAGGCACCAGAGGCCATGTCCCTGGCCAAACGGCGGCACCCGGGATAGGCACCGGAGGCTATGTCCCCGGGCCAAAGGCGGCGCCCAGGACAGGCACCGAAGGCCATGTCCCCGAGCCAAAGGCGGCGCCCAGGACAGGTACCAGAGGCCATGTCCCGGGGCAAACGGCCGCGCCTGGGACTGGCACCGGAGGCCATGTCCCCGGGCAAACGGCGGTGCCTGAGACAGGCACGGGGGGCCTTGTCCCCGGGAAAAAGGCGGCGCCCGGGACAAGCACCGGGGGCCATGTCCCTGGGCTAAAGGCGGCGCCCGGGATAGGCACCAGAGGCCATGTCCCCGAGGGAAAGGCGGGGCCCGAGATAGGCACCGGAGGCCACATCCCCGGGGGAAAGGCGGCGCCCGGGGAGGCACCGGCGGCCACGTCCCCGGGCGAATGGCGGCGCCCGTGGCACGCACCGGAGGTCACGTCCCCGGGTGAAAGGCGGCGCCCAGGACATACACCGAGGGCCATGTCCCCGGGCTAAAGGCGGCGCCCGGTGCTGGCAACGGAGGCCACGTCCCCAGGCGAATGGCGGCGCCCGGGGCAAGCACCGGCGGCCACGTCCCCGGGCGAAAGGCAGCGCCCGGGGTAGGCACCGGAGGCCACGTCTCCGTGCGAAAGGCGGCGCCCGGGATATACACCGGGGGCCAAGTCCCCGGGCTAAAGGCGCCGCCCGGGACAGGCACCGAAGGCCACATCCCAGGGCGAATGGCGGCGCCTGGGGCAGGCACCGGCGGCCACGTCCCCGGGCAAAAGGCGGCCCCCAGGACAGGCACCAGGGGCCATGTCCCCGGGCGAAAGGCGGCGCCCGGGACAGGCACCAGGGGCCATGCCCCAGCCGAAAGGCGGCACACGGGACAGGCACCGGGGGCCGTGTCCCCGGGCGAATGGCAGTGGCCGGGACAGGCGCCGGGGGCCATGGCCCCGGGCAAATGTGACGTAACTTACCTGGACATAGTCTCGCGGAGATTTCCCCCAACACTTTCCATTCCACTCGAACTTCTAGTCAATCCTGGTTAATGCATGCAATGGAGAAGCCACTATCGAGAAGTGGCGTATGAACTTCCGAAGGTACTGGCATACTCCCACAAAACTACGCACTTTTATCTTGTCGGGGTTGATTTTCAATGTACCCTTGCCAACCACAAATCCTAGGTAAAGTAGAGTTTGCTAGCCGACCTCGCACTTTTTAGAGTGGAGGCAAATTTGATGTTGTCACAACTACTCGAACACCTTTTCCACATGAACTAGGTGCTCATCCTAGGAACAACTATAGACTAGTGTGTCATCGAGGTAAACAATCACAAAGTCATCGATGAACTATTGCAATACGTCATTCATGAGATGCATGAAAGTGGCCGAGACATTGCAAAGCCCAAACGGCATGACCAGCCATTTGAACGGACCTTGTCGCGTTTTGAGCACGGTTTTCCAAGTAAACTCCTCTCGGATGCTGACTTGATGATACCCTAATTTTAGATCCAATTTTGACAAGACAACAACATGCTTTAGTTGGTCTAATAGGTCATCGATACGAGGAAGAGGGTACCAGTTCTTGACTGTGATCTCGTTCAGTGCTCGATAGTCGATGCACATCCGCCAAGTCCCATCCGTCTTCGGTACTAGAACCATAGGAGATCCACAAGGCGAACTACTTCATTGAATGACACCATCATTCAGCAATTCTCCAAGTTGTCTTTCGATCTCTTCATTCTCCAATACTGAGTTGCAATACATACTCAGATTGGGAAGTATCGCATCTGACACAAGCTGAATATCGTGCTCGATTGGATGTTTCGATGTACAACCCTGGATACTTTCGAATAGATCACTGTATTTCTCCAGTAGTCCCGATAAATGGCGAGAATCCTCTTGGCAAGCTAATGACAACGCTGCTTGAGTAATATCACTCTGACCAACTGGCCAAATCATAACAAGCACGTATTATGATATGCATTGACGATTCTTTTGGCCTGATTTGCAATAATCAAGTTCGAAGACGTCTCTACTTATCATGAACTTAACCCCATTTTTGGTGAGCTCATACTCTTGCGCCCTTCGATGGAATTGAGTGTCCCGATCGTACAAGAATGGACTCCCAAAGATCACCTGATAAATATCAATAGGAATAACATCGCATTGGACATCATCGATATAACGAGCAAAGATCATAAATTTCAACACACACTGACCATAATCTGTTGGTTCACATCGGATGTAAACCAACCCAAAGGATACGGTTGTGGGTGTGTGGTCGTCTTCAAACCAAGTCATCGAACAAGTCTAGTGGAAACCAAATTCTTCTGACTTTCGGGATCGAATATTGTTGCAACCACTTTGTGCTTCACCTGAATGCTGATAGTAAACAAGTCCTTCGTTGAGTGATGGTCGTCTGGTGAGTCTGTACCTTTCTCCTTTGGCATTGCCATCATAGACAATGACGTATCTGCCTCATCGACTGAATTCACTCAGACGCTCCTTCTTCGAGTGGGGCCATACTAGCTGTAAATGTTCTTTTCCCTGGTCCGTTTCTCTTTGGTCGAAGTTCAAGATGGAGCTTATAGTATTTATACTTTGTATGCTCAGCAAGGTGACAATGTTCACACGAGATGCTCATACTAGGTTTTAGAGTACTTTTCTTCGGACTCAACTTCTTTTTTGACGAGGTCGAATTCTCCTTCGTGTTCTTTTCGTTGCAAGATTTGTTGTTCTTCTCAATCTCCATAGTAGTTGTGCTCGCAGTCATGATGTCCTGGATGCCGAACGGGCTTAGCTCAGCACTGATCAATTTCTCAAGCCCAGACGTATATTTTCGGAACACTTGAGAATCAAAGAGCGAGATGTCAATGACCATTGCTTGTCTCTGAAACTCTGTCGTATAATTTTGGACGGATTGGACGCGCCATAGGTATAATCTATGCCAACGATCCCATCTCTTTTCAAGATAACCCATTGGGTAGAGCTCTTGTCACAAGACTCGCTTGAACTATCCCCACGTGAGGTCGTCTCTTTCCCCATTGGCGATAAAGGCTTTCCACCATGTCTTGGGGTGGTCCTTCATCTTCAAAGGTCATAGTAGGTTTTAAGCTAATCAATCCAAGAATCTAGCTTCTCAGCATCGATCACCTCATTGAATATGGGTATGTCAACCTTAGCTTCGACCTTAAAAGATCCGACAGCTAAGAATGTGTTGGTGAAGCCGTCGGCCCTATAGTCGCCTTCGTCTTCATCTTCGTCTGGCCTACGTGAGCCTTTCCCAATCTTCACACCAATAGCCTTCTTTGAAGCATCAACTTCAGGAGCCATAGCCATGGCCTGCTGCTTAATCCAAGCAAGCACGATATCCATGTTGGCAGAGAGTTTAGCCATTTGTTCGGCTAGGTTAGCTTGAACGAAGGTTTCTTCAGACATTGTCAGAGACGCAACTGTCAGTACCGTCGGATGTTCGCCTTTTGTTTCTTGTGGAATTTCGCCAGAGGTTTTGTAACCCTGGTGAGTCTTCACCATCCATAGGACATGATAGTTGCTCTGATACCAACTTGATCCGATTGAGATATAGACAGGTTTCGACTATACTTGAGCATATGCGGAATATGGGATCATACTTGGAATTACTGAAACCTAGATTATCGAAAACACAATTTAAAGTATAACACAACTCTTTATTTCAATGGGGAGCATGTACACGTCGAACGTTGATCGCACTCGATGATAAACTAGAACTATTATAAAGTATGTATAGTCTGATCGATTGAGATCGTATCAGACTTGACAACTAACTAAACCTAAACCTAATTATATAGGACACAGTTATATATTCTATATCAGACTACTACCGACCATATCGGACTACTACTGACCAGACATAGTTCGAATCCATTATGCATTCTACCTGTTGAGATCCTCCCAGATCATCAATCATTGATCCTCAGATAGCAGAGTTGGAGGCTGCTGCACAAGTTCACCCTGCAGGCAGTGTGGATCAACACGCTGCAGTAGCAGGTGCTCCACTTCTCTTTTTTGGCATTCCCACCATTGCTAGAAATGCTGCACCAACACCTACTGCATTGAAGGATTGCCACAACTACGTGGAAGACTTAATAAACTAAAGATTGAAGCAAATCACAGCCGCGAAAGCTCCTCAAACACCTGAAAGCGAGCTCAGTAAGCCTTATGAAGCACGACATGATTTATTGCCCTTCCCGTCTATATGGCATCCACCTAAGTTATGTCAATTTGATGAAACCAGTGATGCGAGGGAGCATTTAGCCTACTTTGAAGCAGCTTGTGGAGACACTGCCAATAATCCCTCACTTCTTCTAAGGCAGCTCTTAGGGTCATTAACTAGCTTTGCTTTCCATTGGTACAGCCGTCTTCTAATTGGGTCTGTCCGCGATTGAATAGGCATGAAGAACCTCTTCAAGACACACTTCATAACCATGCAGAAGGACATCTCAGCCTTGCAGTTGTTTCAAGTCAAGCAGAAGCGTGATGATAATACTTATGCTACTTGATTTGTTTCCGCGCAACTATATGCATCTCAACAGGGAAATGCATCAAGAAAAGGCCATTCGCATGTGTGTCCATGGGATGCAACAACATTGGTCCATTGAAGTTTCAAGATGGGAGCCCAAGACCTTCAGCACTCTGGGTGTAGCAGTAGCAGCAACCAAGTTAGAGTTCGAGAAGTCTTTGCAGATCATGGAGTTGTACAATAATGTTGGCCGTGCTGATAATTTGAGAAAATTCAACTCACCAGCCAAGCCTTCCAGCACCAGAGTCAAAGTCAAGGCGCCAGCTGAATCCCACAATGCTGGGCATGCACTTGTTGCACATTATAATTTTCCAATGTTGGGTTCAAGGCGTGAACCCGCACCAAGACTGCCGCGCCCGAATGTTCAGTGCCCGACTATTCAAGGGTTGTTGAAAAAGCAATACATCCTTAATCAAGAGCTGGTGAAGACATTCGTTGATCAACTAATGGTGCAACAGACCTTGAACCTTCCTGAGCCAAGAAGACTTGATCAAGTCGAGATGACAGACAATCCTTTGTATTGCCCATACCATAGGTATGTTGTTGGGCATGCAATTGAATATTGTTTTGCCTTCAAAGAGTGGCTTCAAAGGCGATTGATGAGAAGTAGCTTGCTTTAGAGCACTAAGTCATCAATCCCGATTATCGTACCGCAAACTTCACAATAGTTTGTGAAGGTCCTTCATCTATTGAAGAAGATAATGAGGACGGAGGTTTGTGGTTGCCACTCGAGAAAATAGAGCACGAACTAGCCAATCATTGGCAAGTTCCAATTCTTTCCAAACAGGCAGGAAGACCGTGGGAGACAATGGAATGAAGACGCCCACAATGCAAGCTTCAGGAGCGTACTCGAGATCATGCATCCACCTCGGTGATCAAGTCACAAGTAAGGCAGAGACAACCTGACCCAAGTCACCAGCATATGCCACCAAGATTTGTCCCTTTGTCAGAAGGAGATGAATCTTTCCCGTGATCGAGCCGCACTCTTCCTACTTTGGCATAGTTCTTGCCTAAAGGCTGGGGGCAACCCTCTGCACCAATAGGGGCAACTGATGCTGAAGTATCTTCACCTTCTCCAAGTACCGCCTCCTGCAATGTGACCCTTGTTAGTTGCAACTCTAAAGGATCTAATTCAGTGGAGATATTCATAGCACAAGATTGTGAAGCACTTCGTACTGATGTTTTTCCCACAGGAAATAAAGCAGAAGATCAAATTGAAGAAGTCAATATGAATCTGCGAGGAGGCAAGGCCTGTCTTGAACCTCTCAGATCTCGGCTATACAGAGAAGAAAAAGAGAATGCCCTACTCAACAAAACTACCAATGTACCAAGTGGTGCTCCAGATGCCTGTGCTATTGAAGAAGAGAAGCAAGCACAGTAGGCAATTGATTATAACATCATCGCACATCTGAAGTGCATTCCTACACTCTTGAGTGTGTATGATGCTTTAATATTAGTGCCTGATCTTCAGTAGGCTCTTATTAAAGCACTGCAAGCTCCTGAGTTGTGTGAAGTGGCAATGGCGAAGCACTGTCTTCTTGCAATGCCACTGACACAAATGAGATCACCTTTTTTCGATGAAGACAAGGTCATAGAGAACGGCAATCACAATCTCTCTCTCTACATAGAAGGGAACATCAAAAGTGCATACCTCCGACGAGTCTTGGTTGACCCAGGATCCTCGGTAAACATCCTTCCAATTCAAAGTTTAACTCATGCAGGTTTCTTATTCAAAGATCTGGAGCCCACAGATGTGATGATATGCGTCTTCGACAATCAAGGAAGGGTGCCTATGGGGGCAATTACTTTGAAGCTCCAAATGACCACTTGCAGTTTCAAGGTGTGGTTCTTTTGTCATCGAAGTGAACACCTCTTATTCCGCACTATTGGGAAGACCCTGGATACACAAGTATCGGGTGGCTCCATCAACTCTCTCAAGTTCATTGAAGGCAATGGAGAGCAGCAGAGGATGGTTGCCAATACCAACCCACACACCTTCCAAGAGTCACATGCATCTCGTATATGCAAAATACTATTTCCAAGTGAAGTTGGTGGAAAGCAGCAAGGAAGATTGATGCTAGCTATAGATGCTCTGATCGCGTCGAGTGCAACCCTTCCAACACAAGCGAAGTTCCTCATTGCACCATCCCTACCTGCCAGAAACTGGGAGTTTGCAAAGCATGCCTATAGGGGCAGGGATTTAAATTGTCAAAAGTCATTTGCAGCTGTCCTTACTTATATGGCCCTTCAACCCCGGCAGAAAATTCTACATCAGCCCTGTGGAAGCAAGATTCTATTGCTCCATTATTGTTGAAGGCAGGAACTACTTCTTCTTCTCCTTCTACACCTATGTTGCTAAGGTGAAAAGTGGAAGCATCACCAATTCTCCTTACCTCAAGATTAAAGAAAGCCAACCCGGCTCCTACTTCTTCACCATCTATTTCTTTGATTAACAAAAATGCTGCAGGTGCTCAAGAAAATTGCAAGACAATCGCGGCCCAGGATGAGTCCTCATCTCCTTTTATCTTTGATGAATGTGGGAAGCCGGGAACACAAATGGTCTTCATGAAAAAGAGAGGACTCATCAAAAGGAGAATAAAATAGTTTGAAAAGGCAGCGACGAATGCTACTTTTAAGTAGCTTCCATCACACCATAAATCTATAACAACACCATTGGAAGTCTGGCACGCCCTAGACCCAATCAGTTGTGCCTCACCCACCATATTCTACAAAGTCCCAAAGAAGCAGGAGTATGACTCCATCATTGAACAGGCCAGTCCTCCAACAGACTCCAAAGCAGTTTTGATTGCCATGAAGGCTAAGCCCCGAATGGCCAATCTGCTTAAAAGGGCTGGTGTGAAGCTAGAAAGGACTCAAAGGTTTCCACCTCTACCTGCAATTTGTGAAGAATGGTGGGAGCAATCAGAAAAGCTCATCCGAAAGGAGCACAATTCTCGTGATCTCCACCCAAAGTATGGCTTGGGCTATGTCCACCCCGACGATGAAGATGCTAAAGTTGATGATGCAAAAAGAGTCACATGTCATACCATAGTGACTGATGTTAGCACACAAAGGTATAATGAATTTGAATTTTTAGGTTCCAATGAAGACAATGTCAATCAGCATTACCGGGCTCTTCACCAACCTCGGTCCTTTGGAGTTGCTGCAAATCAAAGTCATTGGGATGGAGATGAGCAACACTTCTTGGCCAGGATGCATGAAGCATTCCCTTTTGAACACAGAGAAGTGCTAGATGCTACAGCTGCACCTCAACAACTTGAAGATGGAGGACAACTCACTGTTGATAAGCTCGTGAAGATCAACTTGGGAAGTGAGGAGGATCCGCGTCTACCCTTTATCACACACGAAGAGCGCAAAGGCTATCGAAGCTTCTTGATGGAGTACAAGGATTGCTTCGCTTGGTCTTATAAAGAGATGCCAGGGCTTGACCCTCGTGTCGCCACGCATAAATTGGTGATTGATCCACAATTTTGCCCTGTGAAGCAACAACTACGACGTTTCCACCCAGAGTTACAAGAGCAAATTGTCACTGAGGTGGATAAGCTAATCATAGCTGGCTTCATCAAGGAAGTGCAATACCCATTCTAGCTGGCTAACATTGTCCCAGTGCGAAAGAAGAATGGTCAGGTACGTGTTTGTGTTGATTTCAAGGATCTGAACTGAGCTTGTCCAAAATTTGACTTCTCCTTGCCTATCATGAAGATCATCATTGATAGTACTATGGGCTATGAGGATCTCCTTCATGGATGGATCATCAAGCTACAATCAGATCAAGATGAATGAACATGATGCTATCGACACCGCTTTTCATACTCCAAAAGGGAATTTCTATTATACAGTGATGCACTTTGGATTGAAGAATGTCGGTGCCACTTATCAGCGAGCCATGGCATTCATATTTGATGAATTAATTCATCATTCAGTGGAATGTTATGTTGATGACCTAGTGGTGAAGACTTAGAAGCATGAACATCATCAAGATGACCTCCGCATTGTCTTTGAAAGGCTGCACAAGCATCAACTAAAGATGAATCCCCTCAAGTGTGCATTTGCTGTCCAATTTAGTGTCTTTCTGGGATTTATTGTGCACCATCACGGCATCAAGATTGATCCAAAGAAGATCAAGGCAATTCTACAGATGCCCCCTCCACAGAACCTGGAGTTGAAGTCAGTTGGAACCTGAAGGAGTTGAACTCACTTCAAGGCCAGCTTGCCTACATACGGTGTTTTATTTCTAACCTTTCAGGTTGCATCCAACCTTTCACCAAGTTGATCAAGAAAGGAGTTGAATTCGATTGGGAAGAATAGTGTCAAGATGCTTTCAACGACATTGAAGAATACTTTCTCAATCTTCTGTTCTATCAGCACCAATCAAGGGGCGGCCCCTCATCCTCTATGTAGCAGCATAGCCTAGCTCATTAAGCACACTTCTTGCCCAGCATGATGATGAAGGAAAGGAGGTTGCGTGCTATTATTTGAGCCGCACAATGGCGGATGCTGAACACAATTATTCACCAATTGAAAAATTGTGTTTGCCCTTATCTTTGCTTTGAAGAAGCTATGGTATTATATGTTATCACATCAGATCCAACTCATTGCAAGAGCGGATCTAGTGAAATACATATTGAGTCAGCTGGTTCTCATGGGGCGACTCGGTAAATGGGCTCTACTCATGATGGAGTATGATATCACTTATGTCCCGCAGAAGGCAGTTTAGGGGCAAGCCTTAGTTGATTTTCTCACAGCACATCCTGTGCCGAATGATCTCATTTGGTCATTGACTTGCTTGACGAAGAAGTCTTCACCTCCAACATGAATGAATGGGAGTTGTAATTCGATGGTGTCTCATGAACTGAATTAGACCCCGATGGTATGCCAAGAAGGTGGGCCGGGGCAGGCCTCATGCTCAAGACACTAGAAGGTGGGACAATATAGCATTCTTTCTCTCTCCTTAAAGAAGAATGTTCAAATAATGAAGCCGAATATGAAGCACTTATCTTCGGCCTATTATTGGCTCTTTCCATAGATGTTCATCATCTTCATGCATTTGGTGATTCTCAGCTCATTGTGCGCCAAGTCAGTGGCATTTATGAAGTCTAGAAGCCTGAACTAGTGCCATACCATGAAGCGGCACGAAGACTTATGAAAAAGTTCAAGCACATTGAGATTTCTCATGTGCCTCGAAGTCAAAATGCATCATCCGATGCTTTGGCAAAGCTTGAGGCGGCACTTGCTCTTCCAGATGGGGAGTCTTTGCAAGTCATCATTGAAGAAAGGTGGTTGCTTCCTATAGTTTTGGAGCTTATTTCAGAAGAAGTTGAGGTTGACCTTGTTGTCACTTTTGATATTCGAGAGGAAGACTGGCGTAAATCCTTCCTCAATTATTTCAATCATGGCACTCTACCATATGACCCAGTGAAGAGGTGCCAGCTGCAACGATGACTCCCAACATACACATACAAAGTGGGGGTACTATACCAGTGGTCCTTTAATGAAATGCTCCTTCAATGTATTTCCTAAAGAGAAGCTAAAAAAGTTCTACAGGAAGTTCATCACGGAGTTTGTGGTGGCCATCAAAGTGGACCAAAAATGTATCACAACATTAAAATTGCTAGTTACTACTGGCCCAGCATCATGGCTGATTGTCTCAAGGTGGCCAAGTCTTGCCATGATTGTCAAATACATGGTGATATCAAGCATCAATCACTGGTTCCTCTTCACTCCACTGTCCCTTCATGGCCGTTCAACACCTGGGGCATTGATTTCATTGGTCCCATTGAGCCTCCTTCATCCAAGGGACATCATTTCATTTTGGCAGTGACTGATTATTTCTTCAGGTGGGTGGAAGTAATCCCACTACGAGAAGTGAAGTCTGACAACGTCATCAACTTTCAGGAGTGCAACATCCTTTATCGCTTTGGGATACCTCAACGTATCATCTCGGACAATGGAAAAGCCTTCAAGTCACAGAAGATCCATAATTTTGCAATGAAATACAAGATCCAATGGAATTATTCTACCAGATATTATCCTCAAGCCAATGAATTGATTGAAGCCTTCAATAAAACATTGCGCAAGATCTTGAAGAGGATTGTCGGAAGATACCAAAGAGACTGGAATGAACGTCTTTTTGAGGGGTTATGGGCTTATCAAATCACAATGCGCACTCCAACATAGGCAACACCCTGTTCTTTAGTGTTTGGGAGTAAGCCATGTTGCCATTAGAGGTTGAGATTCACTCATTAAGAATCACTCTTCAAGAAGAACTCACACATGCTGAACAGATTCAGCTTTGTTTTTAGAAGGTGGATACCTTGGAGGAAAATCGTCTCCATGCACTTCAAGACATTGAGTTATACTGTCAAAACATGGTATGGTCATATGACAAGCTTGTCAAGTGGCGTGTCTTCAAAAAAGGTGAACTTGTACTTGTTCTTCAACGCCCTATTGTGGTCACAAGCAAGGTTAAAGGCAGGTTTGAGCCTAAATGGGAAGGACTGTACACCATCCAGCAGATATATGACGGTGGTGCTTACCAACTCATTGACCAACAGGGGAACCACCCAATGATCTTTTCAAAAGCATTTACTTTTACGGGTGTCAAGACCCAACAATAAAAGGCTTTATCTGGTTTCATCAAGTCAATCGCCTCTGGTTTTGTAGCTGAAAGATTCATGTACTGAGCAAAGGATGAATCAATTTGACTTTATTTGCAGCAGAGTGACCTCCACACAAAGCACATAGCAAGTGAAAAGTATGTGTAGCCAAGGGCAGTAGGATGTCAATTCTTATGCAATCTGCAGCAACCAGTTCACTATGTACTGTGCTATCCATTGCCTCTCTTCAGATCCATGGAGACATCAAGCCCCTTGAGAAACTATAAGATGAAGAGCAGGAAAGGGCTACTTGACTCAGCACAAGTTGTAGTTCAATGTGTAGCCGCTTGCCACTCCTGTGAGGCATAAACAAGGGTCCTTTCAAAAAAATGAAGCCTGCAGGGATTATTTAGTCACAGCAAGATGTGGATTGGCTATCTTTGAAGTCTCAAAGCAGAGAAGCACCAATCAAAGTTTCAAAGTAAAGAAGCAACCCTCAATGGGCAATACCCAAAGAAGCTTCCAAGAAATCTTAAGGAGTACCTTCATGAAATCCTCCGACAAAGCAATCAAGAAAGCCGTCCACCATCCTCAGCAAAACTAAGGCAAAAGTCCAATAATAATGTCACCCTACAAACCTTTTGTAACATCCTGAGTTTTGGGGTGAAAAGTTTCTTTCTTAAAAGTCATGCATGCATATGTCTCTTCTAGATCAACCAAATCAGCCTCAGCTTTATTCTGTTCTAGCCCTAAAATCTCCAAATCTATCCTGTGACCTCAAGTCAAGATCTGACTTCCCAGATTTGATCTATCAGTTATCCTAAACCTAAAAGCCTTCAGAACCCAGATTCAATTCCATCCCTAACTTCCAGATTTATCAACTCCTTTCTGTTTTCGAAACAGAATATCTGTTATTACCTTTACCCTAAGTTTCAGAAATTCAGATTTAATCAAAATCTTAGCCAAGTTCAGACCAGATTATTCCTGGATTATGATCAAGGGTATGCCAATACCTTAATCCAAAAAGTTGGCAGCCAGATTTTACCATCTGAATCTTTTTCGCAAATCAGTCCAAGAGTATCGCAGATCAGTCCTTTTCCAGATTTTCCAGAAACCTAAAAAGGCAAAATGTTGCAAATCATCTCCAAATTCAAATCTGATTCATGGAACACCTCCCAAATGCTTTTCAACACAAATTCTTCTTTTATGAGTATCTCAAAATCAAACCCTAAATTCCAGAATTCGAAATCAATTGAAATTCAAATTTCAATTACCCTAAAATACCCTAATTTCAGTTCATATCAAAAATCAACCAAACATCTCAAATTTTATCTTCAATCTGTGCCAAATCATCTGTTGAATCAAGTTTGCCAAATCAGCAGAATCAAAATCAGATCAAACATTCCAAATCTCCAGAATTACAGTTCAGTCCAAATCAAGAATTGGAAATTACAATCAAGCCCAAATTCGACCAGGACAGCAGCTGCTGTGCACGACCAGAGATCGCCGTGCATTTGCGCCGCGCTTGCTCGCCGCCGGCCGCGCCTCGCCTCGCCTGAGCTCGTGCTCACTTGAATCTGCATGTGCACATACGTCCACGCCCCAGGCATCGCCGTGGCAACGCCGTGGCAGCGCCATTGAACAACACCTGCTCCTGTGTGCGACCAGCAGCAGCCATTGTCAGTATCTTCTTGCCACGTTACTTGCTTCACCAGCTCTTGTCACCACCGCCTTGCACCGCCCGACATTGATGAGACCCGATGTAGCACAGCTTTGCCTCGCCAGTGCACAGTCGCTTCACCGCTCGCCGCTGCTTCTTCTGCGCCCGGCAACTCATGTCAACTGACACCAATTTACTGCTATTACAACCTTGCAAGCTTCGCCTCTGGTCTATTTAAGCCACCAGTACCCTATGTTATCTCCTCTTCACCAGAACTTGACCAAATTTCCAAATTCCCTCGCTGCAGTCGTCTTCTCCGGCGAGTCCAGCAAGGAGCTTCACGGTGTCATCTCATTCCGCAGCATCTCCTGCCAAATTAACAGCACCAGTGAGTTCCCCTTCTCTCTCTCATCGTGCTGTACCATCTAATTGGATTACCTTGCACCTTATCGCCGGTGATCGCCGGAAATGGCTGAAATTCGAAGAATGCCCTGTTCCGGCAATGCAGGCCGATTTACCCCGAATTGGCTTTCGATTCTGTGAAGTAAATTGATCAGTGACTCATTTCCAGCAAGCCTATGCATCAATATCTCCAGATTGAGCTTCAATCGAAGTTTTCCCCAAATTTTGAGCTTCTCCAGAAACCGGCGATCGTCGCCAGGCTTCTCCGGCCATCCTCCGGCCAAATTGATCGTGCAGGTGACTTCCTCTTACCTCTCTTTCACTCTCAAAGCTTGAAATTGAGTTCATTCGGCCTAAATCGAAAACCCCCAAATGGCAGTGTTTCTTCTCTGGCGCAGTTCACCGGAAACCTATTCCTGGCCGTTTCAGCTTCATCCACTTTGTCATTCAGGTGTGCCTCAACCTCCTGAACATATTTGTCTTCTAGCTCAATCTCTGAAACTGTCCAGAATTCCAGATACAGCCATGCCAAGATTTCTGTCCAGTGGCTTCACTGTGCCGTGTTGCCACCACACTTCTCCTTTGAATTTCATCACCTTCCAGCCATCTTCTGCCCTAGATCCTGTTGAATGATTTGTTCCTGTTATCATTGCCTACCTCCCAGACAAAGTGGTGCATCATTTGGAGCTCTAGATCAAAAGTTATGCCAAGCCCTAGTTTCTGGCCATGTCAGATTCAATGCCAAACTATGTCAGTCAGTGGCATTAGCCCTTTTCACTTCCTTCCAGATGTGCATTTTGGGCATAACTTTGTCCCTTAGATTCCTGAGGTTGTGATCAGCATTTTATTCTTCTATCACAACTTGATTTGAGCCCTTGAAATGCATGTTATGCTAAACCCTAGTTTTTGACACTATCCCAGTGCATGCCAGCTAATGGCATTGGCCTTGTTTACCCACTTCTGATTGTGCATTTTGAAAGCCACCTTGTCCATTGAATTTGTAGAGTTATGATCTACATTTTCTTCTACTGTCATAACTTGAGATAAGCTCTCTAGTTTTCCTTGAAGTTATGTCAGAATCTTGATCCGAATGTCAATCTGCTGACATTCGCTGTTTTTGATCAAACCAGCCACAAAACTGATGTTCTTATTAACCTTGAGATCCTAAGAGCATCTAACACCCATCCTTAGCCAAATCCTTGAAACCCTAAACTCTCAACTCAGTTCAGCTTGCAATCTCAATTATCTCCAGTATCGTTCAGTCACTCTTGTAAAGCATATCTGCATATAGATCCTAAATCATTTTAATATATATAAGTAATATTTGTGTGTATTGTTTGGTTTGTCGTCGAGCAGATCCAGAAGCTGAGATCGAGGACTTCGCTGTTGATCCGTCATCAATTGCTGTTTCTTACGACGCGGAAGGCAAGTCATATCCTTGGTCATCTTGAACCTATATTTTAAATATTGCTAAAACATAACCTTGAATATAGATAATATTGCATGAGAAAGATTGAGAATGGGTGATTTATGAATTGGCAGTACTAGACTGGTTATCTGTGAAATGTGAAATAAACAAGTTTTGAGCCATGAACTATTATATGTATTATTATACTTATATTCATGAAATAAAACCCCTAGCCGTGACCAGAAAATGGTATAGAATGGTGGTAGCACTGGAGGTGCTAGACTGCAAAGGAATGCAGGCACTGAAGGTGCAGGGTTGTGGATGGTCTGGTCACTGGCATATAAGGACTAGAACCTTGTGTTGTGCGTCTAGTGGCATGAACAACGTGCTAACCGCAAGCCTGGTATGGGACAGGCCTGAACAAGTACTTATGTGGATCGCACATAAAACCCCTGCATGAGTTGTGTTGTGATGATTGACATAAGGGATAGTTCCCACACTATCACTGAAGGTGATCTGATATTTGACCCAGCAATGGGAATATAAGCAAAAGGGGTGGAGGTTTGGGTACAACCTACCACAACTGTGGTTCGCGAGAGATCCACAGGGTCAAGGGTGAATTGTGAGTGAGACATAACAAAAGTTCTTGTTATCTCCACCTTGCCACTCACACATGGTTGTGAGGAGGGGTCTAATCATTTTGATAGGATGGGCTTGAAAGTGGAATATCTTGCGGGTAAATTGGTACCTCTCTGCAGAGTTAAAAACGTATTCGAATACTCCGAGCTCCTGGGTTTTATAGGAGTCTGCTGCGGTGGATTAAATCCATGGGGTGTGACACAAGTACTATTTTCTAAATAAAATATGTTTAATCAAGATTACCCAAATGACATGTGTTGTCATGATAAGGAGTGCTACCGTGGGCTGTCGTGTGTCGACGTGTCGCGGTAGTGCTATAATCTAGTGAACATGAATGATGATGTTATATTATGAAAGGTGCTGCCATGAAATGAAGTATGAAAGTAAAAGATTATTTTATAAACATCCATAATTCTTGACTAGTCTAGGTTCATGTCATCACTACTATATGTATCTACTCTTACCTATGACTTGCTGAGTACGTAAGTGCTCACCCTTGCAACCTACAAATCAATAGACGGAGCGATCAAAAATCAAGATGAAGGCATGGAGAACTTCTTGGATCCAGAAGGAGGAGCGTCAGTTCCGCCAGAGCCCTGATGTGTGTTGTTCTGCTGTCCACTTCTCTTTTGTGGGTGGGTCACCTACCTTCTGCTGTGTAGATGTTATTTTGCTAAACCATGTATGCCGTGAAGGCATTGTAATCTTCTTATGTAATATCAAGGCCAGCAGGCCACACTGCTTAACTATTTTGTAAGTTACTCTGTTGCAATGTGATATACTCCTGTGCTTGACTTATCCTGGGAAGTCAAGGGTATGTGTATTCTATGCATATATGGGACTAGCTGCAGCGAGCTAGGTCTCTACAGGAGTAGTCATAGTCCCAGTTTCGGGCCGCGACACCTTTCAACTATTCAAGTCAAACCAGCCATACCTATGACTTCTGATTTGATGAAGTCAGTGCAAGATGTGTCAAGTCTTGGTGTTCTCTAGCAGAAGAGAAGGACTTGAGGAGGTTCCTATTGCCTTCAGTGACTTGTACTGAAGCATTATGCTGCCTACACATCATCACAAGCAATGAAGTTCATCAAGGACATTCGATGTCTTCAGAACAGCGAATCCTTCAGAGGATCTATCCTAGGATGATATCCATAGCTTGATGTTCAAGGAAAAGCCAAAATTTCAAAATAAAAGTTATTTTACTCCTTTTATTTTAATTGGGAAGGTTTTGCCCCAACATTTTAAAGAAAGACGTCTTTTTCCTTTCTTTAAAGTTCTGTTTAAAATCAATCATTTTAAAATCAAAATAAAAGTTCTGTTTAATTGGGAAGGTTTTGCATTTTAGTTAGCATTGCCGGTTAATGTATTATCATTAGCTAGTGAGGTCAAAATTTAAATTAAACATGTTACTTACGCCTCCATATTCCCCTTGACCACATATTCGTTCGATAATCTGTCGCGCATAAAATCGAGGTAGTACACCTCGTTCCTCGATGGACAGATCACGATGAGGATCCAGTGGCCCCTACATTGTACGTAAAAGAGGACTACTAGCTCAAAGTATATCTCAGGTGTAACATACAAGATTGAGTTAAATTAGTACGAAATGCACTAACCTTTGGTGGTACGGCACCAGAATGAACTCCCTGTCTTGCTGCGCCATCAGCGCCTTGGATATGTAGTGCTCAGCGTGCGCGGCGTCGTGCTCTAGTATCGTGAGGCTTATTTTCTCTGGGTCGAGGAAACCCACCTTGTCACACGCAGCCTCCGATGCTAGCCTGTACATGCACCTGCATGCAAAGGACGACATTAGTATTGCACAAAAAGTTACTACATTTCAAATGAACTACAACAATACAGAGTTAGCAAACAGAGTTACAAAACAGCAATATATAGGATCAGCAAACTCATAGGACTCCAGTCCGTATGATGGACATATCGAGCTCCCGCCAGTTGTAGAGGTCAAACAGATCCTCGTGTGCCACAGATATACTCCCGGGCTCACGGTGGAACTGCCTAGGCCTATGAGGTTGCGCCAAGCTCGGTGTAGATACCACTCGTGGAGGTCTCTGGTTGATCGATCCAATTTGCGCAAAGCTGCCTCCGACACGAGTGGGAAGTTCTTGAACCTCTCCAGCTGTCCCTTTTGCCCCTTTGCCCTTGCCTTTTGCCGGGGACTGAGCGCGTACCTTCGAAGGCAAGGGAGAGGTGATGGCGGCTTTCTTCCGAGGTGAAGGCGTGGATGCGCTGGCTGGGGTCGAGGCCGTCTTTGTTGTGTTCAGGTTCGCAGGAGATCCCTCATGCTCTGCGCTGGGGGCGCAGTCCCCTGGTAGTACACCGGTAGGACACTTCAATTATTGAACACGTATGTTAGATTTTACAAGTTGAGTGTACTTAGTAGGATGTAATCTAAAATGTGTAGGATTTACCTACTGTTTAACAACACACTACTTGGGCCACTGTACGTAGGAGCCCACTGCGTCAACAAGTGTCTGCATTTCCTCCGTTGGGACTAGCAACGGAGAATCATTGTAGCCCGGCATGGCCATGTCCACCTATACCTTTGCGAACCCCAACCTCAGTGGTACGCAGTGGATCCGGACATCCTCCCCAGACGGATATACGAACCCGTGGGCAACCACTGCCTGCCAGTCGCCTAGGTGAGTTAGTAGGCTGCAGCTCTCTGACTTCTGCAAATTTGTAACAATTAAAACAGGTTAGCGAAACAACTCTAACAGAATTTAAGTGCACAGCTGAAGGCTTGCAATACCTCAAGTAGATCCACTGGATCCGCGAGGACCTTCAAAGACCAACTGCTCATCCAATGGTACCGTCGCCCTGGTCTACGTCTACACTCTTGGCCAATAAAGCTTGTTTTAGCTGTGCCAACTCTTCCCTCATTTGTGCGACCTCAGATTGCACCTCAGCCCGTATCTGCGCCCGTACCTTAGCCCGTATCTTCTTGGAGAGGTCCGCTTCCTTCTCCTTCCAGGTGCGGGCCTTCTTCCTCGTTGGAGCCGGATCTGCGAAACCAGCCTTCCACGGCACAATGGCTCCCATGGTCTGTGTCCGCCTGGGATGCTCCTTATTTCCTAGAGCCCGGGTGAGGATGTCGTTCTCCCTCTGTGGGGTAAACAATCCCTCCATTGCCTCCTTCTCAAAAGAGATCTGTTACATTTAAAGCTACCTTTTGAGACAAATACATATATACACTTGTGCGCACATAGTTTACGAGGTTAGCCAGCTTACCATTCGCTTCACAACCTCGGCGTCCCTAGGGTTTGCAAACTCCACAGACCCCGTGGACAACACGGACCCTCTCCCCCTCCACCACCACTTGCACCTCGCATCCCGGATCTCCAAGAGCAGCAACTCAGGGGAGTCGACGACAGAATTTTGCTCGTCTTCCTTCCTCCACTGCTCCTTCTTCCCCGCATAGCCCCGAATCCGAGCCGATGTGGGTGATCATTCCTCTTCTGGATCGCCTTATTCTTCTCGCTAAGGGCCTTGAACTCGTTGGTCCCCTTCTGCTTGGTGAATTCCTCCCATACCTCCTCTGATATGAAGGGGTACTTCTCGCAAGGAGATTTGCTTGCAGCGAGGAAGGTACTGATGAGCCAGCTCTTAAAGGTTTTCCATGTTCCGTTCATGTCCTTCAAGCAGGCCGTCCTAGGTTTATCATCGGGGATGTTCCACTTAGCCTGTTTTCAAACAATGCATACAATTAATCACGAGTTAGTTAAACTTTAGGATAAGCCAAGAGAACATGATTACGAAAGAGTTCAGCGATTTCAGTTATTTTAACCTTCACTTCCGCCACAACCTATCCCTCTCGTCTGCCGTCATGTCCTTCCAGCTCTGGACGGTGATCTTCACCCTCTCTTTAGCCAACAGCCCAACGTAGGCTGCGTACTTCCCAGCATTCTTTCCGATCGCCCTCCCAAATTGGTTGAACTCACAAGAAAGGTCAGTGCATTTGGACAAACGGCCCAACATCGTCGCACCTCGCCCCACCCTCTTGCGCTGGGATGAATCAGCATCTTCAGTTACGTTGGCCCTAGTCGAACCACAACTATCATCCGATGAAGACGACGACATGTCTTTCCCTACAAAACCACCAACAAACCATCAAAAATTTAATGAAAACACAAACCAAATCATTTTACAAAGTAAAAGGACCTATTTTAAATATTTGTTCTATCGGTAAACATAGCAACTACCGATAGCAGATAAGATTCTATTTCTGAGCATTTATATCTACACATTTTCATAGGAAGCAGGCAACATACGGCAATTAATTCTTCTTGGAGTTCCATAACTCAGTTGAGGATTGGAGACTAATTAGGGTTGCTAAAGGGATGTCCGAAGAAAATAGTACTAAAAGGCATGCAAAAATTGTTGAAGTGTTAAGCAATTTTTTCTATTGGTAAACACATGAACTACTGATAGAACATAACAATGTTTTCTATTGGCAAATATATGAGATACCGATAAAAGATGTTTATAAACACCAACAACATATAAAGTACATTATATGGAAATTGGATACAATTGATCACACATACAGCAGTATAGATAGTTTCAAATCTCAAAATAGGTTCATGTGGCAACTAATTATTCTTGGAGTTCCATAACTCAGTTGAGGATTAATTGGAGACTAGTTCTTCTTGGTTTCAATGAGAGTGTAAAAAACTGATCAAAGTATTCTCTCTATGTGACATTGCATGGTTCATGTCCTTCGAGATCCTAAGTTTTAATACTTGTTGAACTTTTATGACGAAATGAACACACATAGAAAACAGGGTACTGATTGTTTCTTGGCCTATGTAATATAGCAGGCCAGATTGACAGAGAAATTTTTTCTATCGGTAAACACATGAGCTACCGATAGCATATAACAATTTTTCTATCGGCAAATGCAGGAGATACAGATAGAATATGTTTAAGAACACCTCCAACATATAAAGTACATTACATAGCAATTGGATACAATTGATCACACATATAGTAGTATAGATAATTGCAAATCTCAAAATAGGTTAATTATAGCACTGGAACATATTATTTCAACCCTAGTTTAAATCAACAATGCCTGCGGAATTTACAAAATAATACACAATAGGGAACCCTAGTTTAATTCCAAAACATAAGCGGAGGAAAATAGCGAATTAAAAAACCATAGTGTAAAAAAAACTAAGATCAAATAAGGAAGACGCTGGAAAAAGAATGACGAATTAGGCTATGTTACGGCGATCAGTTGTGGTGATGGAGAGGTGGTGTAGAACGCAGTGGCCACCGGCGAAGGACGAAAATAAGGACCGGCGGCAGTGGCGAACCGAGATCCAGGCGGTGATCGTCGTGTGGCAGTCAGGAAGTGGTCACCAGCGAGGGTTGGGGTTTTCGCGCTCGAAGAGACAGTGCTATAAGTTGGAACGGTTCGACTGGAGGGAAACTCTTGGGCGATGTTTAATAAAGTAGTGAGGGCCTTTTCTATCAGTACAAACAAGAAATACCATCAGACTAATGGTTTTCTTCTAACGGTACAACAATATAATACCGACAGAACATGTACGTGCACATTTCTCATGGTAGTTTGAGAAAATTCTGTCAGAGTGGCCAACTTTGTCTATCGGTACTAACACAAAATACCGTTAGAACAAGTAAATTTTTCCAGAGCTTAATTTTTGAAGTGGGCAGCACATTGGAAAATGATGTTTCAGGCCTCTTGAAGAATCAAGAGGCTGCAATGGGATTTTGGCAAGAAAATTTGTAGGGAAGAATTAAGTTCTTACAGTATAAAGGTACTGTACATGTTAGAACTCATGCTATGGAGTAAAATTGAGATATATTAATGTTGTGAACTAGCTTATCAATAAGTTCTAAAGAAAAATGCATTGGCTGATGTATTAATGATAAGTTCCTCACCTTGATGCACAACTTGTGGGCTGTTTGCCTGGAATTTTTCCTTCAAATAGAAAATAGTCATAAATGGTTCTCAACCCATAATCCTTCTTCGTGATCATCTCGCAGATACGTCGTTTCGTCGATATCTTCGGTAGGGATAGATTGAATGTCCTCTAAAAACAGAGGTATTTCATCGAACTGGTTATACTCCTCTTCGTCGACAATGTCTTCAACCCCAACAATACGTCTCTTGCTGTGGAGGACAACGTGCAACTTTGGATTGGCTGGGTCAACGATGTAGAATACCTGTGTGGCTTTCTTTGTAAGTATGAATGGATCGTCTTGGTGTTTCACTCTATCAAGATCGACGAGAGTAAACCCGTAACTGTCAACTTTAACACCTCGAGGGATTTCAACCAATTGGCATCGAAACAAGGGAATCTTAAATAATCCGTAATCGAGCTCCCATATTTCGTCAATAGCACCGTAATATGAGTTCAGCGCCCTTACTGCCCTGGCATCCTCGGAAATAGAAAACAGTGTCACTACACTATATTGCGTACTGCTCTTGGTGTCCTGAGCTCTTGTGTAAAATGAATACCCATTGATGTTGTACCCTCGGCAACTCGCATGACTCTTTCTTGGATCCACCCAGCAAATTTTCGGTTATGTTCTCTAGTGACCCAAATCTCTGGCTTCGAAGGATTCTGTGACCGTAACATTGCCTTATGCTCGTGTATGTATGGCTCGACCTCTGTCATGTGTTGTAAGACCCAAAAATGTGATTTTGCATACACATCACAGGCGGGGACGATAGCTTTGAATCTAATTGTTCTGATGCCCTGAAGCCTACCCTCGTGTCGGGACTTAGGAACACCAATTGGGCCAACCCCAGCCATATAATCTATGCAAAATTCAATCACCTCCTTGGCGGCACAACCTTCCATGATACTCCCCACAGGCTGACGACGAGTCCTTCCGTATCCCTTCAATACACCCATAAATCTCTCAAATGGATACATATAGCACAGGCACACGGGTCCACAAAACTTAATTTCTCTGATAAGGTGAACAATCAGATGGATCATAACATCAAAAAAGGATGGAGGGAAATACATCTCGAGCTGACAAAGAATTGTAACCACGTCGCGTTGCAAATCATCCAGTCCATCCGGATCAATTACCTACGAGGACACAATTGCGCCAAATATTCATATCAGAAAAATCTTCTAATTAAGCTACACATACAAATGGAGCTAATTAACTTATAGTACAAGTGCACGTACTTACCTTGCAAGATATTGTGTTGAAGAAATAACATAGCTTTGTGATTGTCTCTCTGACTGTAATTGGGAGAATACCTCTGATAGCAATGGGAAGCATTTGTGACATCAGCACATGACAATCGTGAGACTTCGTGCCAACCAGTTTTAGGTCCTTCATGGACACAAGTTTTTTCAAGTTCGCTTAATACCCACATAGAACTTTAACACTGTGCAGGCACCGACAGAGTTCTGTTTTTTCGCTTTTGGACAACGTGTAGCAGGCCGGGGGAGGTATGTACGTTTTCCCTTCTCCAAAGGTGCAAGCTCAGTCCTTATCCCCATTTCCACCATGTCACGGTGAACTTTCACACCATCCTTTGTCTTTCCCAAAATGTTCAACAACAAACCAATCGAACTATCACAGACATTTTTCTCTACATGCATGACGTCAATGCAATGTCGAACTTGTAAGTGCTCCCAGTACGGTAGATCCCAAAGAATCAATCTCTTCTTCCAAACATTTTTTTCTCGTGGTTTACAACACTTCCCGAACTCAGCTTTGATGTCCTTCACGAGCGAGTAAATCTCCTTACCAGTAAGAAACACTGGGGCTGATCCCTTCTCAGGCTTCCCGTTAAATGATTTCCTCTTCTTACGGTAGGCGTGATGCACCGGAAGAAACTTGCGGTGACCCATGTACACTATTTTTTGGCAGTTTCACAACCACATGCTCTCAGTTTCATCTAGGCAAATAGGGCAAGCCTTGACTCCTTTCATACTATACCCCGACAAATTACCACAGGCTGAGAAATCATTTATGGTGCAAAATATCAAAGCCCGCAAGATGAAATTCTCTTTCTTGTATGCATCTCACACATGCACCCCCTCGCTCCACAATTTCTGTAAGTCCTTGATTAAAGGCGCTAGAATCACGTCAATATCATTTCTGGGTTAAATGGGTCCTGAGATTAGTAACGACATCATGATGTACTTGCACTTCATGCATAACCAAGGAGAAAGATTGTAGATGCATAAAAGAACAGGCCAAGTGCTATGCCGACTGCTCATATTACTATGTGGGTTCATACCATCTGTACTCAGCCCAAACCTTACATTCCTAACTTCGCCGCCGAACTCATCAAATGTTCTGTTGATGTTTCTCCATTGAATAGAATCAGCTAGGTGTCTCAGTTTTCCGTCTTGTTTTCGGCCTTTAGCATGCCAACACAAGTACTTCGCGACTTTCAGATTTGCAAATAGCTGCTTCAATCTAGATATCACAGGCAAGTACCACACAGTTTTCGCCGGAGGTCCTTTCTTTACCTCATGACGTTCATTGTCAATCCGGTCCCTACGCGTATACCTCGATGCGCCGCATCTGGGACAAACATGCAAACTGGAGTACTCGTTACGGTACAACACACAATCATTTGGGCATGCGTGTATTCTTTCGATTTCCATTCCCAACGGACACAACAGTTTTTTGGCTTGGTAAGTAGATCTTGGAAACTCATTTCCCTCTGGAAGCATATCCACTAGAAGATCTAATAGTGCCGTGAAACTCTTATTGCTCCAACCGTTGCCTGCCTTCAAGTTATATAATCTCAGCACAGAAGACAACTTTGTAAATTTTGCACATCCAGGGAACAGAGGCTTCTCAGAGTCAGCAACCAGTTTCTCAAATTCACAGAAGTCGTTTTCGTTGTAATCTTCCTCTACATCACGTAACATCTCATCTAGATTGTCATCATCATCTACGTGCACATCAGAATGAACATTATCAAAATTCGGGTGATCATCGATATTATTGCAATTCACATCCAAGTCCTACTGATTGGTAGTAGTGGTGCTTGTTTCCTCAAGATCTTCACCATGCCATATCCAATGGGTGTATCGCGCATTAAAACCACGACGAATCAAATAACTCTTAATTTGATCAAAGTTGCTAAACCTCTTCAAGTTCATACAATCTGTACAAAGACAAAGCATATCTTTCTTCCCCTTCCTCGCCTTTTGTTGCTTAGCAAACTTAATAAACCATTCACACCATCCAAATATTCAAGAGTAGTACGTTTTATTCTATACATCCAATATCTCGTGTCCATCTACAATTAACAAAATTTAACGAGTCAGGCATGCATGAAACCTGCCCGATTAAGTTATGTACATGTACATGTACATGCAGCCTCTTACAACTGATGTGTTAAACCCTAGCCTGACAAAATTAACACTAATATATTAACCTAACTACACAATACAAGCTAGTGAGCTACTAAAACATGAGGCATTTCCAGCTCGCTCCCAAGCTTGGAGCTACAAGCTTGGAACTACACGATAAAGCTAGCTTGCAATTAGAGAGGGAGGGAGATCTAGAGGGAGAGAGAGATAAGTGATGACAATTAAGCTTACATTAAAGAGAGGGGTCCAATCAACTTCCTTCCAGCTTGCCCTGATCACCCTAGCAGTGTAGCTTCGAGCATGGAACTCTCACTGCAAACAGACGGAGACGGAGTGCAACTGAACAAGACAACAGCTCAGCAATAGTCGAGTGGGATTTTACTTATACTGGACACATTTCTAACGGTAAATACACGAAATCCGCGTTAGACTATGTGCGGGGAATTTTGTACACACATCTGCTATCGGTAAAAACACACATATACCGTTAAAGCAAGTACTAGTGCATAGCTGAAACAAAAGCAAGCTCGGTAATGCATGACACAGCAATCTAACTACACACATGCACACCAGTTCTCACATTAAAGTGCATGCCTAAGGCACATAAGCAAATACATGTGTTTTTTCTATCGGTAAATATGTGTATTTACCATTAGAACAAGTACTGCTACAAGGCTGAAACAAAAGCAAGCTGGGTAATGCATGACACAGCAATCTAAGTACACACATGCACACCAGTTCTCACATTAAAGTGCATGCCTGAGGCACATATGCAAATACATGTGTTTGTTCTATTGGTAAATATGTGTATTTACCGTTAGAACAGGTAATGGTAACAAAAGCAAGCTGGGTAATGCATGACACAGCAATCTAAGTACACACATGCACACCAGTTCTCGCATTAACGTGTATGCCTGAGGCACATAAGCAAATACATGTGTTTTTTCTATCGGTAAATATGTGTATTTACTGTTAGAACAGGCACTGCTACATGGTTGAAACAAAAGCAAGTTGGGTAATGCATGACACAGCAATCTAAGTACACACATGCACAATAGTTCTCACATTAAAGTGCATGCCTGAGGCACATATGCAAATACATGTGTTTGTTCTATCGGTAAATATGTATATTTACCATTAGAACAGGTACTGGTAACAAAAGCAAGCTGGGTAATGCATGACACAACAATCTAAGTACACACATGCACACCAGTTCTCACATTAAAGTGCATGCCTGAGGCACATAAGCAAATACATGTGTTTTTTCTATCGGTAAATATGTGTATTTACCGTTAGAACAGGCACTGCTATATGGCTGAAACAAAAGCAAGCTGGGTAATGCATGACACAGCAATCTAAGTACACACATGCTCACTAGTTCAAGCATTCAAATAATCATATCTAACACAATGTAACTTCAAACAGATCTTAACTAGAAGATAAATAAATATTTCAAGAGATGCTAATTTATAGATTAACTAGGAGACATAAAAATACTTTTCTTAGGTACTTGGTACTTCATCTTATCAAAGAAATTAAAAATCTCTACTTACATGAGATCTTGGTTTGCCTCCATTCCTTCAAGAAAATGCAAGAGGAAACATAAAAAATGAGTACTATTTAAACTCATTCTAGTTAATTGCTGAAACAAATGCAAGCAGCTGATTCATGCATGACACAACAATTTAGGTACAAACATACACATGCCAGTTCACAAATTCAAGTGCATGTCTGAAACAGCAGTACAAATACACATGTACACCTACCTACCAATAAATTAAATACACAAATACTCGATCCCATGTACACATTCAAGTTCATGTCCAAATAGCAATACATGATACACAAATATACAACAATATACAAATACAACAATTCACACATTCGATGTATATTAGAAAAGTCATGTCTGAAATTAACAACATATCGTCACGAGGACCTAGTGGCTCATACATTTTACATAAAAGAGAAACTTTGCAAGTTGCGACAATGTAACTACCGACTACAAGTTAGACCTAATACATCACAAATCCATTCATCCGAAATAGTAAATGTCTGAACCACATTTGACTTAACCATAGGAGTTCAGTTCAAAGACGCCCGAGGAGCTGGAACTGGCATCGAGTTACATTTGTATTGCTGAAATCACCGATACAATTGTACGATGCTTTCTATAGGTCCTGATTTGAAAAACATGCCGAGCTTGAGGATCTTCTCGACCGAGCCAACTAAGATCTCGCCCTTCATGTCCTTCCAGCTCTCGACGGTGATCTTCACCCTTTCTTTCGCCAACAAGCCAACATAGGTAGCGTACTGCGACGAAGAACTGTGAAATACGTTGCCCCTCATGAGCATCGTCCAAGGAGCTGCACAGATCATAAATAGGCATTCTAGAGCAAATTAAGATTTTTTATTGATCCTAAATGACTCCCTATCTGAGAAGGACTACCAACTGAAGGTTAGGTTGTGCTTCGTCATAGTAACATCAACTTGCAACTGGAGATCAAGATATTACAGTTCTACTCTATTTCATCAGAAGAAATTACTTTGCCAATATATATTAATTATTTAATGAACTTTTTACATACACTTGATCATTGAGCAAGCTAGTTGGCATTTGACTATGTTATTGGTATTAAATAACCTACAGAGAGATCAAGATATTTGTGTATCTCATGATAATTTTCTTCATTTGATAGGATCAGCAAACAATTGAACATGATCTGTCCCACAATGATATTATTTAGTTGTTTTAATAAAAAATAGGAACAAGACATCGTACATAATCATATTAAAAATAAGACACACCAAAATGAAGGATACAAAAATTGCAGGATAATTACCATAATCGGATTAGAATAATCTAACAATATTGCCGAAATTTTACATACCTTGCTTGCCATGCCGAAATCTAGTGGGCATCGATGGAGGTGCGGAAGTGCAGCGGTCACCGGTGGAGGTGCGCCGGCCGTCCATGGAGCTTACGCGTTAGGGCTACGAGCGCCCGAGGAACTGTTCGAATAGAAGAGCCATACCCGAGTATTTATAGTACTAGATCAGTTCTAACGGTACACAACAACCTACCGATAGGAATTTGTGAAATATTCTATCAGTATATACATACAGTACCGATAGAATAAAGCTATTTGTAGAAGGCGAACGGTTCTAACGGTACACAACAGCCTACCGATAGGAATTTGTGAAAGCTTCTAACGGTATATACATACAGATCGATAGAATAAAGCTATTTGTAGAAGGCAAACGGTTCTAACGGTACACAATAGCCTACCGATAGAAATTTGTGAAATCTTCTAACAGTATATACATACAGTACCGATAAAACAAAACTATTTGTACAAGACGAACAGTTCTAACGGTACACAACAACCTACCGATAGTAATTTTGGAATCTATTCTAACGGTATAAACATACAGTACCGATAGAATAAATCTATTTGTAGAAGTCGAACTCTTCTAATGGTACACAATAGTCTGCCATCAGTACTTATGCATCTCTTCTTACGATAAATATGTTCATCACTGATAGAGTAAATCATTATGCTTCTTCTATTGGTAAATTTCGTACAAACCGATAGTAAAAATGCCTCTCTTATGCCTTTTACGTCTGCGAGGCACCTTTTCTAATGGTTTTCTTCTAAATCACTAATAACCATTAGAAGATAGGGGTTAGTAGACTACATTTCTGTAATAGTGTAATCAATTGGCGGCCGGCGGAGAAAAACGAAGAAACCCCAGTTGTTCACGAGAACGAACTGGTAATCTTCGAAGAGTTCTTGCGATGCAGATTCCGACTCCCGGAGAGCAAATTCTTCCAACAGATCCTTGCACATTATGGGCTGGAGCTGGTGAATCTCCATCCAAACGCCATTTTAATCTTGGCGATTTTCCAACACTTGTGCGAGGCTTTCGTCGGAGTAATGCCCAGTGTGGATCTTTTTCGGCGCTTCTACTTCTCGGCGTGGTCAAAAAGTACCAATGCCGCGGATTGCATCTACTTCCGCATAAAGGAGAAGAAAGAGTACCCTTTTCTTCCTCTGCGGGATTCGGTGCACCGGTGGCACCACAAGTGGTTCTACTGCACCCCTCCGTTGCAGAGTAGCCTCTGGTTTGAGAACAACTGACCAGAGAAAAGCAGTGAAATGGATACCGTTCCTGCTCTTGATTTGGAGCAGAAGAAGCAGGCCCAGGCAATTCTTCACTTAGTCCATCAAGGATTAACCGAACGGGATATCATTCGCGACTTTGTGAAGAATAGGGTGAGCCCCTTACGGAACAGGGAACACCCTGCTTGGGAAATAGAATCCATGGCAGATGGTACCCTGGATTACAACACAGGCTTATCTTCTGGTCAACAAAATATGCAAATTTACTGGAGAAAAAGGTCGTATCCAGCAACTTGCTCTTTTTGCGATGCAGTTTTGTCTTTGTCCGAGATCAAAAAATGGACGAATAGCTTACTGCGGTCTTATAATGCCGCAACAGAAGGAGCTCAAGGATTGCCTCGCCCTCAGAGCTTGATAAATAGCAGTGATGATCTGAAACAGGAACATCAAAAGGTATGACTTCTTTTATAGTGCCCATTCGAAATCGCTTACTATGGTACATATAGTCATATGACAAATTATTATGAACTTCTGAGGAATTAATATCTTATAATTTTAGGGTAATCTCATTATTTCTGCATTGATCGCAATGCTATTCTGTGATCGCAGTGCAATCTATGGTCGCAATGCTATTCTGTGACCTCAGTGCTATTTGTAGTCTCAGTGCTATCCTATGACCGCAACACTCTGTATGGCCTCAACGTTGTTCTGAGACCTAAGAATTGTCCAACACTGAGTTCGGATAGATATGTTCTACCTAAGTTTTGGTCACAGAAATATTTTTCTGTAATCATTTTTTCATACAGAAGATTTAAAAGGAACTCCAATTAGTGGTTATAAGTTATTTATAATCATTCAAGGAGTCAGAGATGTAAGAAAAAAAATTTCTTATTTCTTGCAATCTTTACATACAAAGGGATATAGGCAACAAAAGCATCGACCTGATCTGAAAGTAATTTACAAAGTTCTCCCAGGGACATGCTGGCATCAGTGGGATCTACACTGGCCGCCCCAAGAGAACTAGTGACGTCTCTAAGCCTATTTACGTCATCTCTTATTAAGGGAATGCAGTTGTTCCTTATTGTATCAGAGAGTTCTCGCTGTTGTCGAGCATGATCTCTCTCCGTACGGAATATGCACGCCTCTTTGCGAGAACCATCATAACATTCGGCCAGGTGCAGAATGGCTGAAGACATCTCCTCAGAACATTTCTCTAGCGCCTATTTTTCTTTTTGGAGAGTTCTGCACAAGGCTACTCTCTCACCAAGAAGAGCCTGGATCTCAACAAGCTGATCGCTGGGGGCCCCAGGAGCCTTCACCTCCTGTGTATTCATGGTTAGTTCATAAAACATGTAACCAACTGAGAGGGTGAAGATAGCTGTTACCTAAGAATTAGAGGAAAAGCCAAACTTTGGGGAGGATTTGGGCGTGCAAGTGTAAGACTTTCTCCAGAAAGTTGATCACCCAACAAAAAGTGAGGATCACTTGGTCACGGGGGTGTAAGACTTCCTCCAGAAGTGGGATGGTTTGAAGGATTGTTGTGGATCTCCAAAGGCGCAGATGAAGATGCAACTAGATGAGTTGCAAGGGGCAATGTGGCAACACAGGTACCAGTACCCTTTAGAATCTTCAATGCAGCTCCGCTGGAGGATCCTTCGTCATCTCTGGATCTCTTCTTTGGAGAGACCATTTCCTCAATCACCTGTGAAGTCTAAAATAAATTGCTTAGAAAAATCTTTGAGTCAAAAAATCATAAGATGTTTTAGAAGAAGTTTACCTTCTGGATATCTTGTGTCTTTTCTATTTCTTCCTCATCACTCTCAATCTCAATAATCGTTTTGGGATCTTGGTTCGCCATCAAGGTGAGAGTAAAAGAGGAAATGCGAGGCAGGGAGTCAGAAGCACATTTTCTAAAGGACTTAGCAAAAATTTGTAAGTCTTAAGAACTGAGAGGCTGTGCTATTTATAGTACCCGGAGGCAACTGTTCGTTCCCACGAACCACTCGAGTTTTTAAAACGCACTTGAAGTTGTTGTCTTGATTAAACAAGTGAATAAATTGATCACTATCTATCGAGAAAAACTAAAAGTTTCCTCGGGAGATAAACCGCCATGCGGCGTACAATATTACGATTGAAGAAACTTAAGCGTCGGGTTATAAATTCGGTGCAGGATGAAAATTCAAAGTAAATAAGTCTTTTTCATTTCTTCAAATTTGGGGGCTAGTTGACGAGGATTATCACCCGAGCTAGTTAAAGTAACACATATCAAGTTCAAGTCAGGTTCGAATATGATATGTATCGACAGCAGCCACTATGGTCGCTGTCGGACACCGTTTTAGTTTATGATCGCAGCCCTTGCACGATCATGAGATCGCAGACAGTGGGCGATTACAGGGTCGCTAATTATAAGTGACCAAGATAGCCTGGGGTATTCAAGCCTTTACTGGACACGTTCCCAGGCACGAAGCAACTTCTCCCACATGTGAAGGCAACCGCCAGGAGGTTGGTATGTGCGGTTATCCATTATTTCACGTGCTTAACCGGCGAAGGAGATGAGTGTGGTTACACGAACTACACCAGGACAACCGTCCCAAACCGCTCCGCATTCGACGTCCTTTCATTAGTATAAAAGGATGATCGATGCACGATGCAAAGGGCGGTTAACAAGAAAGACAACGAGTCAACAAATCTTGAAGACTTAGACATAGTTAGATAGACAAAAATATAGAAGAGATCATCGCCTGTGATAATCTCTTCTCCCTGTAAATTGTTTTACTGTCATAGTGAAATCACAACAGGACGTAGGGCAATTACTCCCACCATCGAGGGCCCGAACCTGCATAAATCTTTGTGTCCTTATCTTCATTGCTTACCCTAACTTACTGAGGGCACATTGAGAGGTCTCACATACAACTCACAAATCTGCGTAAGATCGACAAGGGACCCGAGTCCAAATCATCGACAAGTTTTTAGTAAGAAACCGTTAGATGACAACAGTTTTGTAGCAGTTCATCGATCTAATCATTCACAGAACAAGACACAAAACTAAAAAAAAAAGTTCCTCTAGAGTGTCAACACATCATTTAAGTATATAAGAATACAAATATTTGAATTCATCCAACTTCAAGGTACAGTCTGTAGACAAATTTTCACCTAGAAATTAAACAAAGTCTGAAGTGTTCAACAACACTAGAAAAATAATCACTAACTTTTGCACATAAATCCTGAAAGCAGACCCAAATTGTCAGAGGGGTCTCTCCACACGAGAACCTCTGAGAGCCGCCTTGTTTACATTCAGAAGTCTTCCACTGATGTCCTGTTCAAATAAATGATAGTTAGCCCAATATACAATTTCTACAGTCTTCTACTCTTTTTAACATGTGCAGAATATTAATAATCACACCACTGAAGAATCGACCAGAAGTATCCTAACAAGGAAAATTGAATAGAAAACTAGCCCAAATGCCTACCCCATACACAACTTTTGCTAAAAGTTTAGCAAGAATCAAGCCAAATCTTGCCAAATTATGACCAGGAAACAAATTATGTAAGTGTCATAATTTATATAAGTGTCATGACATTCTGATATTGTGTTAGTGTTCACCTCTTAGTTATATCAATCAAGTGAGTACTAAAAGAAACACATTTTGAAGCAGAGCACAAACTCATAAATTATTGAGACTTAAAATTTATTCTTATTAGTCACTACTAAAAAAAACAATGCATGAGGATAGGTTGTTCCCATTCAACAATGGTATGAGCAGGAGGAGACTATTCGATCAAAATTCAATGTCTCAAGCCAACTATCTATCAAATCGAAAGTAGTATATTAGTCTAGTCCTAGACCTTTATGTTTACCAAAGAAGGTGACATATGGAGTGAGTAACTCCCTTTAGAAAGGGAAAATAGAATTAGGATCGAATGTTTGAATCCCATGATCAAAATTGAATTGATGATAATCTTTGCCGTGCTGATCAGAAAAAGTCTAGATTGTTATTCGTGATATTCCTTGTGTGGAGGACACCACAATTAAAACAAGAGACAAGTTAAGCTATCTTTCACTGCCCCATCAAGTGGCATCCTGATCATGCATTTGGTGCATTACTCTTGAGTTCCTGACCATTTCTGGGGGGTCATCATTAACTGCCAAGATACCATCTCCTATCTATTCAATTGTAC
The DNA here is from genome assembly GCA_019359835.1 of Pharus latifolius. NCBI lineage: Eukaryota > Viridiplantae > Streptophyta > Magnoliopsida > Poales > Poaceae > Pharus > Pharus latifolius. The sequence continues at coordinate 23,550,314 of CM033326.1, forward strand.
TACTACTGAAAGCAATTCTCGAATTTAAGATGGCATTACATATTATGTGTCTCTCTCACTTCACTGAGAGTGCCAGTTGTTGAAGTAATAAACAGATGAGCACAATTACTTTAGTCAACTCTGAAGATTAGACTAATTGTACGTGCAAATGCTACGGAATTGAAGAGGAGAAAAAACTGGTGAAAGCCTTCAGGTTAAGGCTTGCATTGTGGCCACCCAATCTTGCAATCTGCTGAAGTAACACTGGCAAATTTGTCAATAGTTGCAGGCCAGTTGTACTAGTACTTACACTTTGACAATGGCCTGCAAATTGAGATCAATGTGGAGTGGTTAGGAACCAAATATCCTCCCAAGAATATTCCTCTTCCTCTGAACTGATCCATTGTCGTGCACTAGATCTGCTCACCATACCATTTGAATCCAGACGTTGCACCTTAGGAAGCCTTTCATCAGTATCTCTGCCTCGAGAATTTCCATAAGCAATAAGCTCTCTTGCATTCTGCTTCCGATATTCTTCAGCAAGCATGCTCATCGACAATTTCATACTTGAATTAAAAAAATTGATGGAAGAAGCAATTACATAAGTTCTCACTCCCACTAAAGTTTCTGTATAATTCATCTGCATGCAATATTTATTTTGAGTTGTTTTTTGTTCCTCAATTTTGGGTTAGCTACATTTTAGTCCATGAACTTTTCAGGATCCCTTTTTGTCTTTCAACTTTGGGCACATGTCCAAAATGAGGCTTCCATTAAAAAAATCTGCCAAATCTATTAAATCTTCAGGTCAGTTGCAAGTGAGGCCCAACTGTCAGTTACTTGGAAAGATTATTTTGGACTCATCCCCAAAGTTGAGAGACAAAAAAAAAAAAAGAGGGGCTCTCAAAAAGTTCATAGCCTAAAATAGACCCAGCCTCAAAGTTGAAGGAAAAAGGACTTTTTCCTTTTTATTTCAAAATGGCTTCCATCTCACCAAGGGTAAACCAAAGAATTTTAAATTGTTTCAAGTCATAAAACGTTTCGTAAGTTTGGGATGAACGAAATAACAACTTAGTGATCTGGGTTGGCTGGACTGCAGGAGCTCTGAAAAGACTTGGAACAGAGATAGATGGCATGTTTGGTTCTCTTGTGCACCTGGCCAATGCCAAGAACAGCATCACCTAGCTACAATATGCATTTATATCCTTTTCTTTGCCCAGCAACCTTACCAAGATGACCAAGAAAATCCTTGCCTGTGACAGAGCGAAATTTAATCTCTGACATGGGCATGGGTGTGTGTGTTTTGCTCTATGTCATTCACGCAGAGCACCACATCAGGCCATTGTCATCCACATGAAGAGTCAAATTGATCAATTGATTAAAGCTTTTTAAGAAGTTACTGATGATCTCTCAAAGCACTATAAATTTGACACTTCAAGAGATCCAAACAGCAAACCTTGCTCAGAAAACTTTGGCCCAATGAGCAATTTTGCTCAAATTGGCAATCGCTAGAAGATCCAAACATGCCCAGAATTTCTAAGCAGGCACCCCACATGAATACATTATTCTTACTATCTCAAATTCTCAACAGTCGTATGTGAAAATAAGCTGTGTTCATATGAAATAATAAATATTTATACCCAGGTAAAGGTAAACCAACAAACGGAAGGATTTTCAGTCAAAAACAGAAACCACCATTGAAACCCCTATAAGGAAAATAAACAGGATAACTCGATCTATTTCTAGTTCAGAGGGAGGGAACAAATAATAAACATGCACAAATCAACACTAGGAGAGTAAGCCTAATAGCAATTAGTAGATCTACAAGCAGTAGCAGGCCAAAAATATGAGAATGATGGTGAAAGAATCACACAGGTCAAAGGAAGGTGTAACACCCAATACCTTGAACTTTGAAGAAGCTGAAGGCCATCCTCGCGACCTTTCTGCTATGAACCCATGAGTCTGATCCTCCTCAACATCAGCCACTTGCCCATTGCCTCGAGTTGCTGGTTGATGCATCTGAAATTAAAAAAAAAAAACACCAACTTCAACAAGTCTAAGTTTGATCTTAAAACATAAACGCAGTTCACAAAGGAATATGTGTTTGAGACTTTGAGTGTTTCAGGATACCCAAGATTACTGATTGCAGAAGTTTCTAATGATACACAATGAAAGGTATATATCATTCCTGCAATCTGGTGAGCATGCTATATACACTCATCTGTCAACTGTTATCCACTTAGTGTTTGCAGAAAGTCTTACCATAGTAGAATGCTTGAACTGCCGTTGTGCTTCTAAGTACTTTGGGTTTACATGAATGCCATGAGATGGGTGAGGAGATGGCGACTTGGACCGTCGCCGATTAGTCAGTGCGGCAGAACGGTTTTTCTCTGAGGGAGAAAACTGAAGCTCGCCCTCAATCCTTCGGAGTACAGAAGTAGGGAACACTTGCGACCAGGTGCCAAAGTGGTGCCACATTGCAGCATACTGATTGGGATGAACTTCATTGTATGCATCATAGAATATCTTTGGCAACCTAGCAACAAAATGCCCTACATATTCCCGTCCTATGTTCTTCACAATACTATCTAAAAGATACAAAGATGGCGGTTTCTGGTCAGCTGGCACCTGTGAGAACATTGCAAAATCACACTCATATCATAAGGGAAACTAAGGGACATAAAGGATTATAAAAGTATGCATATGACAAAAATTTGAAGTAATTAATCTCTTATCCACAATAATGTCTGATGGGAATACCACAGACTATAATGTTAGTTCTTTTTCTCTTTTCCTATTAGAATTAGTTATTGTCGTGGTATTACGAATACCACGGCAAATTTGGTGGAAGATCCTAGCTAACGAACAATTACACGAGCTGACCGCGTTACCGGTCACCTCCCATCGGGCAAGCACAGAGAGTGACACAAGGGTTTATACACGTTCAGGTCTCAGTGGAAACTCTAGTCCTGTCGACGTACTCCCGATGTGAGTCGGCTGGGGGAGTTCTCTCGCGGGGAGAGTGCTCCAAAGCACACCTATTGGTCTTTTGTGTATTAAAGCAAATGAATTGTCCTCCGTTACAAGAGAGGGGTACATGGGCATATATAGGCCCAAAAGACGCAAAAAGACTAGACTACCCCGGTAGCGGCCGTCGGATCGAGGGGCATCAACGTCCTTCTCCCGGCCGAGGGCCTGGATGCTTGACTAGTGTCCTCGTCGATTCCCGAGGCGTCCCTCATGTGATCCCCACGTGACCCTACTCCCGGGAAGGGATGATCGGGGGACCTTTTCCCCGGGCAAAGGACGGGGTCACCGGGAATGATTGGGCGGAGTTTTCCCCCAACAGTAGCCCCCCATGTCTTTCGGGAACACATCCTAAGTCCCCGGAGGAAATGGTCTTTGTTACCAGGAACATCTCCCCGGGAGGGAACCTCCGACACCTTGGCGACGCTTCAGTTCTCGCGCCACGCACTTATGGTGGCACCGTCGATCATCATGACGTAATTGGCCTTGATTGGCGTACGCCGTCGGCCATAATGGCCTCGCGTGGTTCGAACCACCAGCGCGTCGTTTCCCGCCAGGGCCCCTTCGATTTGCGCGCGTCATTTGAAACGGATGGCTCAAATTTGTTGTAAAGGGCCCACGTGGCACCCATCGAACATGAGCGTCCAATGGTCGTCGTGCTGGGGCGGCTCGCGGAGACTCTCCCCCTCCGTCCCAGGAGTGGGGGTCCATTCCGCCACGAAGTCAGCATGGACTTATGACTTGATAGCGGAACACCCTATGAGGGAGAGGGAGAAGGGAGCGAGCTCGACTCCCCACTTCCCGATCCGGCTGGTAGCCTCTTTGTTCCGCAGCACCTCCCCCAAAGGGAGAGATGACGGGACCGTGATCGGATGTCCCAAGAAGTAGTGGCGAAGCTTCCGAGACGCCATGAGCAGGGCGTAGCAAATCTTCTCCATCTCCGTGTACCGAGTCTTAGCCCCTTGAAGGGCTTCACTCACGTAATACATGAGACGCTGCTACCCATCGTGCTCCTTCACCAACACCGTGCTTACAGTGACTGGGGTCGCGGCGAGGTAAAGGAGCAGGCATTCCTCCGGAGACGGGCTCACGAGCATTGCAGGACTCGTGAGATACTTCTTCAGGTCGTCGAAGGCCTCCTGGGCCTTAGGAGTCCACTGAAACCATTCGAGGCCCCAGAGGATTTTGAAGAACAGAAGACCGCGTTCCCCCGACCGCGAGACGAAGCGACTGAGTGCGGCCAAATGGCCAGTGAGCCGCCGTACATCTTTGAGGGAATGCAGAGGGGGGCATGTCCAGGAAGCCCCGAATTTTTTCACGGTTGGCCTCTATGCCCCGCTGGGACACAAGGAAGCTGAGCATCTTCCCCCTGCGAACGCCGTAGGCGCACTTTTCCGGATTGAGCTTTAACCCGTATTCATAGAGGCTGCGGAAGGTCTCCGCTAGGTCATCAATGTGAGCGGCCGCACGGGAGCTTTTGACAACCGCGTCGTCGACGTAGACTTCGACGTTGTGGCCCATTTGGTCCTTAAAGACCAGTGACATGAGTTGCTGGACAGTTGCTCCAGCGTTCTTCAACCCAAAGGGCATATGGCCATAGAGAAGGTCCCAAGGGGAGTTATAAAACACATCTTTTTCTCGTCCCCTTCTGCCATCTGGACTTGGTGATAACCCGAATACGCGTCCAAGAAACTCATCAGCTCACACCCAGCGGTCGAGTCGACTAGTTGGTCGATCCGCGGGAGTGGGAAATTGTCTTTTGGGCAAGCGCGGTTAAGGTCGGTGAAGTCTACACACATTCGCCACTTGCCGTTCGACTTCTTCACGAGGACAGGGTTTGCCAGCCACTCAGGATGTAAGACCTCCCAAATAAACCCTGCCTCTCGAAACTTGGCAATCTCAACCTTGATAGCCTCTTGGCGTTCAAGGGAGAGCTTTCTCAACTTCTGTTTGACCGGGGGGTGACCGGGGGTTACAGCGAGGTTATGCTCGATGACCTCCCGGGCAACGCCCTGCATATCAGCGGGCTTACACACAAAGACGTCAAAGTTTTTACGTAGGAAGGCCGCGAGTTGCTCCGCGTGGTCTTCGGAGAGGTCCGCCCCGATCTTGACGGTCTGCCCCCGTCGTTCGGGGACAGCGCGTCCTTCCGAAGGTCCCCCTCCAGACGCGGCTTCGGGAGAGACCTCCCGGAGGGGACAGCCGTGGCGTCCGTCACAGGGGAAGAGTTCTCTCCCCACGGGGCCTTGATCATGCTGACGCTCCCGATTGCTGCAGTGGCACACTCATAAAGGGCACAAGCCATGTCCTGGTCGCCTCGAGCGGTGATCACTCCGCGAGGCCCGGGGATCTTCACGCAGAGGTAGTTTTGGTGGATCGCGGCCCCTAGACAGTTGATGGTGGTCCTCCCCATGATGGCGTTGTACGGAGAGGGGAGGTCCACAACGTCAAACCGAACCAGCTCAGTCCGGTAGGTGTCCGGGGAGCCGAAGGTCATGGGGAGATGAACCTTCCCCACCGGGTGGATCGTCTTCCTGGGGAGAAGCCTTGCAAGGGCCCAGCCACGGGTTGCAGCAGCTTTTCGTCGACCTGCATTTCCCTGAATGCCTTCAGGTACAAGACGTCAGTGGAACTCCCGCCGTTGACGAGTATACGCGCCAGCTGGCAATTGTAGATAGTGGCGGAGACGAAGAGCTTTTCTTCAATTCCCTCTGTATACTTGTTCACTGAGTTAATGTTTATCCAGAGAGAAGAGCTTCCCCCTGCGACTCCTGTGAGTCCCACGGAGGAAAATCCTCCACCCCCGCGGACAGGAGTGGAGGTAACCGAACAAGGCCCCGTGGTAGTTGCGGACGAGGTGCCGGCCCCAGAAGTCCAAGAGCCATCCAGGCCTTCAGACACAATCCCACCAACCGGACAGGTTACCCAGGTAAGAACTCTTACCATTTGTCTTTACCTTCCCTTAGAAATGTGCTTACAGAGGAACACACCTAGGGGGAAAAGGCCTTATTCACCAAGAGGAAGACCAGGACAGACGGCGACTGTCCCCTTTTTCGAGGAGAGCCTTCCCTGAAATCCCAAAAGCTGATGGGATTTCAGATAAGGTAAGAACCCTATCTTGGTTGTATTAAAATAAGTTGTGATGATCACGAATTGTGACTGTTGGTCCATTTTTCCTTGGCAGGCGAAAAGAAGTAGCACCAAGCCCTTCAACCGCTCCGGGGAGGGTTCAAGTGGATGCTGGTGCCGGAGCGTCCAGTGAGGAGCACTCCGCCCCCTTGGTCCAGGAAATAATTCGGACCGTGAGGGGGGAAACAGGCGCGGGGACCCAGTCACAATCAACAGCGACTGGGGGTAGTGCCCAGCAGGCACTTCTATCAGCTGCCTCCGTCGTGGCCACAACAGGGCCTTCAACGAGACCTCCTGTCATCCCGGAAGATGTTTCTTTCCGGGAATTCACAAAGGTATAATGAACTTCTTTTTTGGTGCCTGGATTGTACATAGGACACCTTTAATTTCTTTTTGCATCGCAGGAACTATCCCAGATGTCGGCCAGGTTGCATGCTATGATAGCGAGCGTTGAGGCCATACAAAAAGAGCGAGACAACTTGCGCAGGTAAGGATCATTACTCTTCAACTTGTATAGATACAAATTGGTTATGACCTGTCGCGCCCCGAGACTGGGACTACGACTACTCCTGTAGAGACCTAGCTCGCTGCAGCTAGTCCCATATATGCATAGCATACACATACCCTTGACGTCCCAGGATAAGTCAAGCACAGGAGTATATCACATTGCAACAGAGTAACTTACAAAATAGTTAAGTAGTGTGGCCTGCTGGCCTTGATATTACATAAGGAGATTACAATGCCTTCACGGCATACATGGTTTAGCAAAATAACATCTACACAGCAGAAGATAGGTGACCCACCCACAAAAGAGAAGTGGACAGCAGAACAACACACATCAGGGAAATGACGGGACTGACGCTCCTCCTTCTGGATCCACGACGTACTCCACGCCTTGATCTTGATTGTTGATTGCTCCGTCTATTGATTTGTAGGTTGCAAGAGTGAGCACTTACGTACTCAGCAAGTCATAGGTAAGAGTAGATACATATAGTAGTGATGACATGAACCTAGACTAGTCAAGAATTATGGATGTTTATAAAATAATCTTTTTCTTTCATACCTCATCTCATGGCAGCACTTTTCATAATATAACATCATCATTCATGTTCACTAGATTATAGTACTACCGCGACACGTCGACACACGACAGCCCACGGCAGCACTCCTTATCATGACAACACATTTCATTTGGGTAATCTTGATTAAAGCATATTTTATTTAGAAAATAATACTTGTGTCACACCCCGTGGATTTAATCCACCGCAGCAGACTCCTATAAACCCGGGAGCTCGGAGTATTCGAATACGTTTTTAACTCTGCAGAGAGGTACCAATTTACCCGCAAGATATTCCACTTTCAAGCCCATCCTATCAAAATGATTAGACCCCTCCTCACAACCATGTGTGAGTGGCAAGGTGGAGATAACAAGAACTTTTGTTATGCATCACTTACAATTCACCCCCGACCCTGTGGCTCTCCGCGAAACACAGTTGTGGTAGGCTGTATCATAACCTCCACCCCACCTCATTTTCCCATTACTGGGTCAAATATCAGATCACCTTCAGTGATAGTGGGAGTCAGCCTCCAAGTCAATCATCACAACACAACTCATGCAGGGGTTTCATGTACGATCCACATAAGTACTTGTTCAGGCCTGTCCCATACCAGGCTTGCGGTTAGCACGTTGTTCATGCCACTAAACGCACAACACAAGGTTCTAGTCCTTATATGCCAGTGACCAGACCATCCACAACCCTGCACCTTCAGTGCCTGCATTCCTTTGCAGTCTAGCACCTCCAGTGCTACAGCCATCCATACCATTTTTCTGGTCACGGCTAGGGGTTTTATTTCATGAATATAAGTATATATATATACATATAATAGTTCATGGCTCAAAACTTGTTTATTTCATATTTCACAGATAACCAGTCTAGTACTGCCAATTCATAAATCAACCATTCTCAATCTTTCACATGCAATATTGCCTATATTCAAGGTTATGTTTTAGCAACATTTAAAATATAGGTTCAAGATGACCAAGGATATGACTTGCCTTCCGCGTCGTAAGAAACAGCAGTTGATGACGGGTCAACAGCGAAGTCCTCGATCTCAGCTTCTGAATCTGCTCGGCGACAAACAAACAATACACACAAATATTACTTATATATTAAAATGATTTAGGATTTATATGCAGATATGCTTAACAAGAGTGACTGAACGATACTGGAGATAATTGAGATTACAAGCTGAACTGAGTTGAGATCTAGGGTTTCAAGGATTTGGCTAAGGATGGGTGGTAGATGCTCTTAGGATCTCAAGGTTACAATAAGAACATCAGTTTTGTGGCTGGTTTGATCAAGAACAGCGAATGTCGGCAGATTGACATTCAGATCAAGATTCTGACATAACTTCAAGGAAAACTAGAGAGCTTATCTCAAGTTATGACAGTAGAAGAAAGTGTAGATTATAACTCTACAAATTCAGTGGACAAAGTGGCTTTCAAAATGCACAATCAGAAGTGGGTAAACAAGGCCAATGCCATTGGCTGGCATGCACTGAGACAGTGTCAAAAACTAGGGTTTAGCGGCAAATATAATTCAAGGGCTCAAATCAAGTTGTGATAGAAGAAGAAAATGTTGATCACAACCTCAGGAATCTAAGGGACAAAGTTATGCCCTAAATGCACATCTGGAAGGAAGTGAAAAGGGCTAATGCCACTGACTGACATAGTCTGGCATTGATCTTGATATGGCCAGAAACTAGGGCTTGGCATAACTTTTGATCTAGAGCTCCAAATGATGCACCACTTTGTCTGGGAGGTAGGCAATGATAACAGGAACAAATCATTCAACAAGATCTAGGGCAGAAGATGGCTAGAAGGTGATGAAATTCAGTGATGAACTGAGGTGAACTAGTTGCACTGGAGCAGTTCTGGACAAGATTTTGGCATGGCTATAACTTGCATTCTGGGCAGTTTTCAGAGATCGATCTAGAAGACAAATATGTTCAGGAGGTTGAAGCACACCTGAATGACAAAATGGATGGAGCTGAAACGGCCAGGAATAGGTTTTCCGGTGATCGACGCCGGAGAAGAACACTGCCATTTGGGGGTTTTTGTTTTAGGCCGAATGAACTCGATTCCAAGCTTGGAGAGTGAAAGAGAGATAAGGGGAATCTACCTGCACGATCAATTTGGCCGGAGGATGGCCGGAGAAGCCTGGCGACGATCGCCGGTTTCTGGAGAAGCTCAAAATTGGGGAAAGCTTCGATTGAAGCTGAATCAGGAGATCTTGATGCATAGGCTTGCTGGAAATGAGTCACTGATCATTTTCTTCCACAGGATCGAGAGCTAAATCGAGGTAATTTGGCCTGCATTGCCGGAACAGGGCATTCTTCAAGTTTCAGCAAATTCCGGTGATCGCCGGCGATAGGAGGCAAGGAAATCCAATTAAGTGATATAGCACGATGAGAGAGATAAGGGGAACTCACTGGTGCCGTCAATTTGGTGGTTGAGGCTGTCACCGTGAGGCCTCGAGCTGGTCTCGCCGGAGAAGAAGACTAAGACAGAAAATCTGAGGCTTTGCTGGTTCCAAGTGAGGTGTGAATGAGCTACTGAGTACAGGGATGCTCAAATAGGCAGGCGAAGCTGCAAGGGGGGGAACAGCGAAGTAATTGGCTGCTGTGATGAGATGGGTTGCGTGCTGAGCATCAGCGGCGAAGACACAGTATTAACCGGTGATGCGACGGCGACAACGGCTCTGCAGTTGATCATCATGTCGGTTCATCGGGACATGGCAAGCTGGAGCAAGCGGTGGCGACAACATTGGCGCGGCAAGGCAACGTGGCAGTGAATTGCTGACAAAAGGCTGCTGGTCGCGCGCGGGAGCAGGCGCTGGTCGTCGACGTTGCAGTGGCGCTGCCACGACACAGCTGGAGCGAGGACACGTGCGCACTGGCATGCACGGTCACAAGTGCGGCGAAGCCTCACCGGCGACGAGCAGCTACGGCGCACAAGCACAGCAACTCTGGTCGTGAGCACAGCAACCGGCCTGGTCGAACTTGGGCTTGATTGCAATTTCCAATTCTTGATTTGGACTGAACTGTAATTCTGGAGATTTGGAAGGTTTGATCTGATTTTGATTCTGCTGTTTTGGTATACTTAATTCCACAAATGATTTGGCACAGATTGAAGATAAAATTTGAGACATTTGGATGACTTTTGATATGAACTGAAAACAGAGTAGATTAGGGTAAAATAAGTCTGAAACTTATTGGTCTCAAATTCTGGGATTTAGGGTTTGATTTTGAGATACTCATAAAAGAAGAATTTGTATTGAAAAGCATTTGGGAGGTGTTCCCTGAATCAGATTTGAATTTGGAGATAATTTGCAACATTTTGCCTTTCTGGCTTTTGGAAAAATCTGGAAAAAGGACTGATCTGCGAATCTGGAGTTTTTAGCCTTTTTGGGTTTCTAGATATCAGATAAAGGACTAATTTGTAATAACTCTTGGACTGATTTGCGAAAAAGGTTTAGATGGTAAAATCTGACTGCCAACTTTTTGGATTAAGGTATTGGCATACCCTTGATCATAATCCAGGAATAATCTGGTCTGAACTTGGCTAAGATTTTGATTAAATCTGAATTTCTGAAACTTAGGGTAAAAGGTAATAACAGATATTCTGTTTTCGAAAACAGAAAAGAGTTGATAATTCTGGAAGTTAGAGATAGAATTGAATCTGGGTTCTGAAGGCTTTTAGGTTTAGGATAACTGATAGATCAAATCTGGCAAGTCAGATCTTGTCTTGGGGTCACAGGATAGATTTGAAGAAATTAGGGCTAGAACAGAATAAAGCTGAGGCTGATTTGGCTGATCTAGGAGAGACATATGCATGCATGATTTTTAAGAAAGAACTTTTCACCCCAAAACTCAGGATGTTACATGACCACTCCTTTTGTTCTGTCACAGAGAGGTGGCGTTTCTGAAGAAAGAAGTGGCCACGGTCAAGCTTCATTCGATCTCCGTGGCTTCAAACCAAGGGATCGAGATCAACAAGCTGCGGTCATAACTCTCTGGTAAGTCGATTCCTGATTAGGAAGACTTAACTTCATAACATCTGAGTAACCCTTTCTCTTACTGCAGCGCAAGCAGGTCAAACAAGACAACTCAGTCAGGACAAGGTGATCCTCCAGGGCTCTATTCAAACCTCCGAGAAGGCGAACAGAGAGCTGAGCCGGTCGATCTTCGAAAAGCTGAAGATGGTGGCTCGTCTCCTGAAGGCTGATTTAGTCGAAACCACAAAAGATAACCTCAGCCAAAATGACTGGTCTACGCTAGTCATTGCCCAGGCGGAGTCACTTCTCGAGTATCTTCCTGAAGACACACGGCGACGAGAAGAGGCGATCAGAACCAGGGTTCGGTCAGCCGCTTACGCCATTCTCAGCCGGTTTCGACTTCAACATGGCCCAGATGCAGATTTGAATCCATTGGTGGGACCGGTTGAGGTCGAGAGTGAGGAACAATTAGAGGCCGTAATGGAGGAGGTCAGACCCCTTGTAAATAAGCTCCTGACTGAGCTTGGGATCGAGTGATCCCTACATCTGTATAGAAACAGTTATGTATAATGCAATGTATGTTGAAACTCATTTTTGAAAATGAATATACTCTCAAATATATTCTTGTTTTATGTTGTTTCATATTATAAACATATCCCCCTAGCCCCCGCCTGTGATTGTAGATACTGAAGACTTAGTATTACAAACGCAGGAGAAAAGTGAATATGACGACCAGGGATGTGTGATCGAACCAGCAATTATGATCAGTGTAACGCCTAGCCTTCTTTGCAAACCAGCAGCCACTCAGATGACCGAGGACTTGCCAGAAAGCCCCGTGTGCATTGAGAAACGGCTTATTTAGGAGTGACTTGTCTGGAAGCGGTCATGAGATCGGCTAGCGAATCCGACTAGAACATTGTAATGATCTAACCGCCGGCGACCAGCCCCCGAGTCGAATTCGCAGTACATGGGCATGAAGGGAAATATTCATCGTATGAAATCAAAACATTTTTTGTTTTATGAAAAAATGCTAATTGAACAGGAAAAGTGATTGAGTACTTACACGTAGAACTTGCGAAGTTGATCGATGTTCCAAGTATTGGACAGGATTCGACCATCCTCCATGGCTAATCGCACTGATCCTGGTCGCGGCAGTGAGACAACGGTATAAGGGCCTTCCCACTTCGGGGAGAATTTGCTGCGATTAGACTGGTCTTGAATTTTTCGTAAAACCAGGTCACCTACGTGAAGACTACGTGGTCACACCCTTTTGCTATGGTACTTGCGCAAAGCTTGCAAGTATGCCGCGGACTTGATTAACGCGCGATCACGCCTTTCTTCTAAGAGGATGAGATCCTATGATCGCTGCTCGGATTGATCAACTCGTTCGAATTGTTCTGTCCGAACAGACCCAATACTAACTTCCATAGGCAACACAGCCTCGACCCCATAGACCAGATGGAAGGGCGTCTCACCGGTGGCTCGACTAGAGGTAGTTCGTAGTGCCCATAAAACGGTATAGAGCTCGTCTGCCCAAGCCCCCAAGCGATTCTTAAGGCGATCAAAAACACGTTTTTTGATGCCTTGCAATATCTGCGCATTGGCCCGTTCTACAACACCATTGCTCTGTGGATGTGCCACAGACGCAAAGCACACCTTGTTTCCGATCTAATCGCAGTAGTCTAGAAAAAGACCACTGGCCAACTGAGAACCATTGTCGGTGATGAGACGGTTTGGAACACCAAATCGAGCAACAATGTTCTTATGAAAGAACTTTTGTGCTGCTGAGGTAGTAATATTTCGTACCGGTTCGGCCTCAATCCACTTTGTGAACGTGTCAATGGCTACGAATAGAAACATGTATCCATTGACCGCTTGTGGCATAGGACCAACAATATCCATCCCCCAGACCTCAAAAGGCCATGCGAGGGGAATGGTCTGTAATGCGTAGGCAGGCTGATGAACCTGTCTCGCGTGGAACTGACACTGAGGACACATCTTGACCATATGCATGGCATCATCGAGTGCCGAAGGCCAGTAGAATCCTTGTCGAAAAGCTTTTCTGACCAGTGTGCGATATGACGCGTGCCCACTGCATACACCGTCATGTATTTCCTTCAAGAGGGATTTTCCTTCCTCCTGAGATATGCAGCGCATGAATACTCCTTGAGTACCCTTTCTGTACAAAACTCCATCTATGAGCTTGTACAGGCGCTCTTTCCGAATTAACCAATCACTTTCGGTTTCGTCCTCGGGTAGGGTCCCATGTTCAAGATAGACTCTCAATGGATGAGTCCAATCCTGTTCCTGACCAAGGTTGGTAACGCAGACTGTTACCGGATCATTCTCGACCGAAGTCATGATCGAAGGATGATCCAAGTGTTCAATGAACACTCCTACCGGAGCGGATGTGCGTGAGGACCCAATTTTGGATAATTCGTCTACGAGAATGTTGTCCTTTCGCGGGATGTATTGGACTTCGAAATAACTGAAGTGTTTTTCCAATCTCCTCACTTCCCCCAGGTAATGAGCCATTGTCTCATCGGAGGTGCTGTACTCCTTGTTTACCTGGTTTATGACCAACTGTGAGTCTCCCCTCACCACTAATCGACGGACTCCGAGGAATTTGGCTGCTCGGAGCCCTGCAAGAAGACCTTCATACTCTGCTGCGTTGTTGGTCACAACAAATTGTAGTTGGATGACATACTTAAGCTGTTCGCCCTGAGGCGTGACTAAGACCACCCCAGCCCCTGAGTGTTGAAAACTACGGGAGCCGTCAAAGTACATTGTCCAGTGATCGGGCATTCCAATTCTTCGGGCACCTGCACGGGTGGCTCAGGGTTGGTCCATTCGACCACAAAGTCAGCCAAAACCTGAGACTTAACCGCCATGCGGGGTGTGAAATGGATATCAAAAGCACCGAGTTCGACCGCCCATTTAGCGATTCGACCAGATTTTTCTGGATTTCGGACAATATCCCCCAAAGGAAAGGAGGAGGTTACTGTGATCTTGTGAGTTTGAAAGTAATGTCGTAGCTTACAGGAAGCCATCAGTAGTGCGTAAAGTATCTTCTGGACCTCAGGGTAGCGCTCCTTAGGACCATGAAGCACTTTGCTCACATAGTAGACGGGTCTGTGTATTCCTTCCCTATCCGCGATCAAGACAGCGCTGACCGCGTGCGGTGTGGCCGCCAGATAAAGAAGCAATGGTTCTCCTTTGTCGGGAGACATCAACACTGGCGAACTGGATAGATATGTCTTTACCTCCTGAAACGCTTTCTCGGCTTCATTCGACCATGTGAAATTGTGATGCTTCCGCAAGGCTTTGAAGAAAGGTAATCCCCTTTCTCCTAGTCGCGATATGAAACGACTTAAGGCCGCCATGCGACCAGCCAGGCGTTGAACATCTTTCATGGTCGAGGGCGACCTCATTTGTTCAATGGCCCTGATTTTCTCAGGATTAACTTCAATGCCCCTAGAACAAACAAGGAAACCAAGAAGTTTTCCTGAAGAAACCCCGAAAGAACATTTCTCCGGGTTTAATTTTATTCCAAAGTGATTCAAATTACAGAAGGTTTCAGTGAAATCATCCAAATGAGACAATCTCTTGGTACTTTTTACAACCAAGTCGTCTACATATGCTTCGAGATTACGCCCTATCTGGGAAAGAAATGTCTTTTGCATCAAGCGCTGGTACGTGGAACCTGCGTTCTTGAGACCGAACGGCATTCTGACGTAGCAATAGGTGCCGAACGGGGTGATGAAGGCAGTTTTCTCTTCATCTTCTTCTGCCATGCTAATTTGATGATATCCCGAGTAAGCGTCCAGGAAGCTCATCGGTTCGCAACCCGCGGTTGAGTCGACCAACTGGTCGATGCGGGGAAGGGGAAAGTCGTCCTTCGGACAGGCACTGTTAAGGCTAGTGTAGTCGACGCACATGCGCCACTTGCATTTGACTTGTGGACCATGACCGGATTGGTGAGCCATTCCGGGTGATCGACTTCACGAATAAACCCGACCTTTAGGAGTTTGTCCAACTCCTCTCGGATGGCTTCCTGTCAGTCAACAGCAAAACGCCTGAGCTTTTGCTTTATTGGTCGTTGTCCAGGTCGAATTGCTAACCTGTGCTCGATTACTTCCTTTAGGACACCGGGCATGTCGGACGGTTTCCACGCAAACACATCTGCGTTAGCCCGGAGGAAAGTAATGAACTCGAGTTCCTATTTGTCATCCAGACCTGATCCGACCCGAATTGTCTTGGATGGATCATCTGGGTACAATGGAACCAGTTTGAGTTTCTCATCTGGTCGAGGATCAGCCTTGATCGCGTCGATGGCGACGGTGGCGACCTGGGCGTCCCGGAGGGGAAGTTGATCGACCATCTCCAAAAATAGCTGGTCGCACGTGAGTGCCACGTTGCGACTTCCTCGGACCGAGATGACACCTTTGGGGCCAGGCAATTTGCCGCACTGGTAAGCATAGTGCGTTGCCATCATGAACTTAGCATGAGTTGGCCTGCCAAAGATTACATTATAAGCCGAATCACAATCGATTACGTCAAAAGTAACCAATTCTGTTCAGAAGTTATCCGGTTCTCCCAGTGTGACCGGGAGGACCACTTGTCCCAACGGCATCATGGAGGGGCCTGGGATTATCCCATAAAATGGATGGATTATGGGCTTAATCTTCGAATGAGGAATTTGCATCTCGTCGAGTGCCTTGACCAATAAAATGTCAAGGGAGCTCCCTCCGTCGATCAGGACCATTTCGACTCTCGCGTTACTGATGATCGGGGTAATGACCAGAGGGAGCCTCAATGGCCGTGTAAGCCCCGCAGGACAATCAGTGCAATCAAACGTTAAAGGTGTATCCGACCAGTGGGGGTACTGAGGTTCACCAAGGGATGTCTCCGTTTGGTTAACCTCTCAGTAAAAGGCTTTAAACTGTCTTTTGGAAAGAAAAGAGGAAGAACCCCCGAAAATAACATTAATGTGATTTTGAGGTACCTGGTAGGACATCTCCTCGTCTCCGCCGGCGTCTCTAAGTCCGCATGCCTGTTCTTTAGCCGGTAAGGTCGGCATTGGCCCAACTCCCTGGTAGAAGTCATCCAATTGCTTCAACCAACTCCTGCAGTTCTTGAGGTCGTGGCCTGCGGAGTTGTGGAGTGGACACCACTTCTTGCCTTCATGCGGATTAGTCAACTTTTCTGGCTGGTCGGCACTACGACCACCAGGAGCAGTTTTATTCTTAAATGAAGGCTTGTTACCTTTGGTCGAAGACGGCTTCTCTGTGACTGCAACCTCACAGTACTGTCCAGAGCGGTTCCTCTTCGACTTTTTTGACTTCCCACCCGACGAAGATTCCGGCTTCTTGCTTGAATCTTCTTTCCTGGCGTCTTTGAAACCTGGTTGAGATGGTAGGTCACCCTTGTCGACCATCCGGTTCCATTCGACCGCTTCGGCTACGTCGGAATATCGATCGGCCATGTCGAAAAGATCATCCACTGATCGAGGAGGGTGGATAAGCAAGTCTTCGGTGAATCTCCGGTATTGAACGGCATGTTTAATGCCCTGATAACAGAGCCGTCAGATATGTTCGGGATGGTATTCCTCACCCCGACAAACCTCTTGACAAACTGCCGAAGAGTTTCGGTTGAAGTTTGTCGTAGCCGATGAAGATCGTCCTCTTTACCCGACTTTTGATAACAATTTTGGAAATTGCTGAGGATTGCGTCGCACAGCATTTCCCAATTGTAGATGGAACCCTCGGGCTGATTAAATAGCCAGGTTCTAGCCGGTCGTTCGAGGACTGTAGGCAGGTAGTTGGCCATGACCCGGTCATCGCCTCCTGCCACATGGATGGCAGTGATATAGATTTGAAGGAACTCGGATGGGTTCTAAGTTCCGTCGAACCTTTCAATGGCCCCTGGTCGAAACTTATCAGGCCAAACGACCGCACGAAGGCCGGGCGAGAAAGCTTTACAACCGACGTAGGGACCGTGAACTACCCTGTGACTCTCGACCGGGTCACAGGCGACATCACACAACGGTGGAGTTATCCGTGGTCCCAAACGAGAGTGGACGGGCGACATCACACAGCGGGGGTACTGTGTTCGCCTGTACTTGTCCTGTCGGGATGGTACAGGTGGCGGGTAACTTCGCCGACCAGAACCAGAGTGAGAACACTCTCGTTCGCGGGAACATGTTACCGACCGGGAAGAGGCCGTTGGGGTCACCTCAGATGCAACCTCATCCAGTCTTTCCGCCAGGATCCTGGTGAAGGCTGGTTTCTGCGCATCCGTGACCGTAGGAGGGAAGTTACGCATGACTTCCGCGATAGATCGCAATCGACCATGGGTACTTCTCCTAGGGGCACCAGGTGTTACCGTTTCTTCGTCCACCGGGAAACGCTCCGGAGGCAAAAATTAGGCGAAGTGTGATGGTGAAGGCTATTTATTAAATCACTTGCATTCTTCTAACAGTTCCAAACAAAAAAAACCGATAGAAAAAATCATGCCGATTTTTCTAACTGTTCTCAAAATACAACCGTTAGACGAAATATGTTTCTTCTAATGGTTAATATATTTGAACCATTAGAAAAAATCATGCAGGTTTTTCTAATGGTAATTTACTTTGAAACCGTTAGTAGAAATGCCTACAAATGCCTTTCTCTACTCCGCACTATATACACTAACGATTTTTTCTAGATCGCAAATAACCATTAGAAGATAGGGATTAGAAGACTGCATTTCTGTACTAGTGAAGCAAAATGCTAGCTTGGGGGAATTATTATTAAAAACGTACAAAATCATACATAAAACTCCTTTGATGTGACATTTTATGTGTAAAATTTTATTATTTTCACAAATTGCTTTCACGGTTGTATTCATCATATTTCAAGAATCAAACCTACCAAATTTGAGAATAATTTTACCACATTTGAGCCTCACACGACCAAGAAACTTAACTGGACATGCAAAAAGGCCTAGTCAAGGTCGAATTGGCAGGTAAAAGACTTTATCTGTTCGAATTTGGGCAAAAAAGGACTTGTACTTGAAAAAGAGACCTGGTTGAATACAATGTAACCGTTTTGGTTACGAGACATGTCTAGCCATAAATGCGCCACGTGTCCTGGTCGTGTTCGATTCGAATTCGATCACAACACGTGTGTGGCCGCAATTGCGCCACATGTCCTGGTTGTGTTCAAATCGAATTCTTCGGCTTTTAACTGGGCGACTTTGATCAGTTTTGATCCAAACTGGTCATTTTGAGTTGGGTTTGACCAAGACTGGTCGTAATTGGGCTATTTTGATGTGGGTTTGACCAGGACTGGTCATATTTGGGCCATTTTGATCCAGTTTTGACCAGAACTAGTCGAGTTTGGTTAGTTTTAGTCGAATCTGGTCGGTTTTGACTCAAATTTATCCGTTCTCATACCGTTAGAAGCCAGACTTCATCGCTTGCATGTCAAAGAGTTGTTTTTGGACACATTTAGGCCCTGTTTGGAAACAAAGTTTTTTTGGAGTTTTTCTTCAATACTATGGTTTTGAAAGAAATTGTGGTATTGAAAACCAAGGTGTTGTTTGGTTACAAAGTATTTTATGGTTTTTAAAACCGTGGTTTCTTCAAAACCATGGTTTTTTTGGAGTTTTACAAACTTTGCTCTGGTACAAAGTTTTCTCCAAAACTTTGACCACACCGTCTCTCCTCCCTTATGGCGCACCCACACTCACCATGTTGTGTTGGAATTCACCGTCACACGCCTGCCGCTCCACGCCACTGCACGGCCACCACTCCTCCCTCTGAGCTAGACATGTAACTTGGGCTGTGCCGGCCCGGCACGGCACAGGCCCATCGGGCCGAAGGTTTTTTTCGTGCCATGCCCGTGCCGGAAGTTGCAATTGAAGTTGAATTTGAAAAGTTGCAATTTCTTAGACATAAAACAAAATTTCAAGTTGCAGCTTCAGTGTTGAACTGTGAATTTGAAAAGTTTGAAGTTGCAAGGAATTGGATTCTGAACTTCTAATGCTTCATGTCTAAATAATTTGAAAAGTTTGATATCCAAACACCGTAGAAATTGTCCAATAGTTAGTTTTTTTAAACTAATAACAACTAGTTCATTTAAACATCAAACTAAAAACTTTGAAAACAAAACTGTGTATCCAAACACCTTAAAAAACTGTAGTTTTCTCAAAAACTGTGGTTTTGAAATACTACATATACTATGTTTTTGATTGCATTACAATTCCAAAGCCATGGTTTTCAAATACTGTGGTTTTCAAATGCTATGTTTCCAAACGAGGCCTTACCTGTGTATTATAAATATGGAAGCTTTCGGCTCAATTAGACATGCTTTTACATGCTCTCTTATACTTTCTTTAGGTTTAGTAGTAGCTTTTTAGGTACTTTTAGTTTAGAAGAGCCCCCTTCTCTATTTTTATTGCTTTTGTAAGCCGCCAAGAATGGCAACTTCAATTTTCAAGCAATCAAGTGAGTTTTTATTTAATTGTTATTTTTATTTCTGCATTATTATGGCTTTTCGCGAGTAGATCCCCTCTAGGGTTAGGGATGACCTAATCTGGAAGGCAAGATTCTCTCTTGGTCTTTATTTCAAGTTTTGGAGTAATTTTCTGATGTTTTCTTCCTCCAAATCTTAATTCTTTATTTTGATAACAGACATAACAGTTGAGTCTTAACAAGAATTTAGAGGAGTTCTTGAATCCTTAGCTCTTTGATGCGGGATCTTGAACAGGAGAGAGGCTCTGGCCCAACATGATGGTGGAAGCGATCCTCTGACTGTTGATCAGCGCTCCAAACTGGAAACTTAATTTGTCTTTGAAAACAATTGAAATTAACTTACAATCCTCAGACCTTGGATAGAATTACGCAAGATGATTATGGAACTCCCAAAACTCTACATTATCATTCCAGCATGCAAACCCATTGATTGATAGCTTAGTTTTAGAAAAACACGCCCACAACTCATTTAGACTTACTTAGTGACCCATTAAGCTAGAAAGACGAATACGCTTGTTTCTCGTGGAATTCGACCCTCAAGTGCTCAATGTTCAACTATTCACTTGGGTTTATTACTTTACACATCCCGCTCGACCGTTTCTGGTGCGATCAAGCCTATAACCATCCGGGTCTTGGTGGCAGTCATCAAGCCATATGGCACCACCTGATGAAGGAAAACGCATCAAGGACTTCACAAGGAAGCTCAAAGAAAGGCGAAAAACCTTATCCTTTGCTAAATCTAAGAAATGTGCTACACGCAAGCTAAGTTCTATGGAAGTGATCCTCCAGGCCTCCATGATAAAGGGTGGGAAATGAGACAAGTGAGGATTCAGAACTCTTTGCTTAAGGGGACTGACCTTTTAGTAAGAAGTAAACCAAGCCATGATGAAGTGTGCAGGAAGTGGAAGCTCATACTCATTTGCTGGCCTTGATCCTTTCTTGATGGCATCTCAAACATCATCAAGGTAGCGGTACAAATATGCCAAACTTGCTACTCCTATGGCATGGTGTATGCTTGCAGTAGCAGAAAAGACCTCCAGACTAATGCAAGTTCCCATCTCCAAGGGAACACAATAAGTGCACAACCATGTAGCACTGAAGGCAGCACGATACACTCCTCCATCATAAGGTCTTTGTTATGGAAGCAGCACATCACCAAGAGAAGCTGACCACCCCCCGTTTACTTCAAGAGTCTTGAACATCAATCGTTTGAGCTAGGGATCCTTTGGATCAGCATGAAGATCTGATGGGATTTTGTCTTTCTTGCTAGGTGGGAGGTGTACCTTTCCTCCCAAGAATGTGTCTACCCACACAGCAATGGACACTGTTCTATAACCTATCTTCCTCCTATTTGAGCACAATTCAACATACACAGCATGAAGAACTTTTACAGTACCTTGAATCGAAAACGGAGGAGGAATGTACTCTTCATAAGTCCGCCAAAAAATTGGAATTCCAAAGCCATTATATACAACATAAATAGGGTATCCCATCTATCCAATGCCGGTGACAAGAGTATGTCCTTCCGTGTTCCAAAAATTAAGGCACGCCATGAGTAAGGACTCATTGATTGGCACTGAGTACAATGAAGCAAGCACTCGACGGTAAATGTCACCCTGCAACAACATGGCTTTGTCTTCTTCAATCTCTAACATCATGCAAGCCCACATTAGCAACATTGTGCAACTAGGGACTTCCATGAGAAGTTGAAGTTTTTGGTTAACAGCCCATCTCTTCTCGAGCGCACGGATGAACTCTTGAGCTAAGGTACGAAGAGGAACCATTGGTGCATCTTTGATGACAGGTTCCAAAACACATAACAATGACTGCATCTCTAGCTAGCTCAACATGAGTTCCAGGGCCACTTTGTAAGTCGACGATGCCGTACACTCTACTTGTGAGTTCCTTTGGTGGCGTAGGAACCCGAAAGGAATGAAGAGCAGGAGCAATATTAATGGCAAGTTGTTCGCTTCAAGCAAGTTTCATTGTCTTCGCTACTTTGGTGATGCAGTCTTCTACTTCTTCCATGACAAACTTGTCTTCAACATCAATGGATTTTTCACCATAGAAGTCATATTCTTCTTGCCAAAATAGTTGATCCTCGCAATCTGACTGAGCTGAATTGTCTGTCAATTTGTGGATGGATGGCACTTTATCCCTGCTTATCCCTTGTGAAGTGTTTCCCTACAAAGTGCGTTGGGAAAATTCAAAAAAAATTAAGTGCTTACCTTTTTGGACAGATTTGATCTTCGCTCCACCTTCTCCAAATTTGACGATCCCCCTTGATCTTTCTTGGCACGTTTGTCTTCGAACTTTCTCATGTCGTCGTAAGAATGAGGTTGCAGAAGAAATGTACTAAAAAGCCTTTTTTTTAGGCTCCCTACGATCAATATCTGTAAGTAATTACTTTTAGGAATTGTTCTTGTTTCCTATGCTTTGATGTCTAAGTTATGTGCAAAGCTTGGTTATTTATAGCCCTTATGTGTGCAAATTCGAGTAAGATACGATTACCTTGTAAAGCCCGAGTCAGTTATTGATTTGATATAAAACTTGGGAATATTTCTTTTGGATCAAGTCCTAAACTTATACAACTAAAATTTGAGCCATATTTGATTTCGGTTTCACCAAGTCAAGTTTGAGTTGCTTCACACACAAACTCAACTTGGTGAGGCACATTTGTTTGATGAAATTTTGTAATAAATTCATCATGTGACATATGAGCCCCATTGATAAATAGAAGTGATTAGAATTTGGTCAAAATCCCACTTAATACCCACTAATCAAACTGGATTTAAACTAGGTCTGGTTGAGTCAAACCCAGGTTCAGATTAGGCCTGGTTGAATCAGACTTCAATTCGACCTGATCGAATCCGACTCGGACTCGGCCATGTCGAAATGAGATTCAGACTCAAGCCTGGTCGAAATTGGATTCGGACCCGAGTCTGGTCGAACCAGGTCCTGGTCGAATTTGAATCGGACTCGGGTCTGGACGAATTTGACCTAGATTCGACCTGCTCGCACTGACATTCAGCCCGAGCTCAAACAAGATAAGGATAAAAATTAATTTTATCTCTTATTTTTAAATAATCCTTATTTATCTCCTATTCAAATTCAAATTTGCACAAAATCTATGGTTGTTGGATGGTTGCTGTAACACTCTGGGTTTGGGGTGAAAATTTCTTTCTTAAAAAGTCATGCATGCATATGTCTCTTCTAGATCAGCCAAATCAGCCCTAGCTTTATTCTATTCTAAGTCCAAAATCTTAAAATCTATCCTGTAGACCCAAATCAAGATCTGACTTTTCAGATTTGATCTACTATCTATCTTGAGTATAAAAGCCTTCAGAACCCAGATTCAATTCTATCGCTAACTTCCAGATTTATCAACTCCTTTCTGTTTTTGAAAACAGAAATATCTTATATTACCCCAAATACCCTAAGTTTCAGAAATTCATATTTAATCAAAATCTTGACCAAGTTAAGACCAGATTATTCTTGGATTATGATCACGGGTATGCCAATACCTTAATCCACAAAGTTGGCAGTCAGATTTCATCATCTAAACCTTTTTCGCAAATCAGTCCAAGAGTATCGCAGATCATCCTTCTCCAGATTTTCTAGAAGCCTGAAAAGGCAAAATATTACAAATCATCTCCAAATCCAAATCTGATTCAGGGAACACCTCCCAAATGCCATTCAACACAAAATATTCTTATATGAGTATCTCAAAATCAAATCCTAAATCCCAGAATTTCAGTATTTGACAAAATCCAGATTTCAAATACCCTAATCTACCCTATTTTCAGTTTATATCAAAAACTATTCAAATATTTCAAATTTTATCTTCTATCTGTGCCAAATTATCTGTTGAATCAAGTCTGCCAGATTAGTGCAATCAATTTCTGTATAAATCTTCTAAATCTCCAGATTTACAGATCAGTCCAAAGCCAATAAAAAATCATCACAATGAGGCCCCTAATTCGACCACGGGCTGCTGTTCACGACCAGAACCCGCGTTCGTTTGATCTCGCCATTTTCGACCGCAATCAACTACGCCGCGCCACTGCGTTCTTCGTCGCCGGTGAAGCTTCGCCTGCGCTTGTGGTCGTGCATGCTTGTGTGTACGTGTCCTCGCTTCAGCCATCGCCGTAGCAGCGCCAACGACCAGCAAACGCTCCCGTGCGCGACCAGCAGCAACAACAGTAGCCTTTTGTTAGCAACTCCACGCCACGTTGCTTTGCCGTGCCAGCCATTGTCACCACCGCTTGCACCAGCCAGTGCCGAGTCCCGATGAAGCGACAATTTGATCAGCTGTTGCACCGCCTGCGCGCCATCGCATCACCGTTCACCGTTGTCACACCTATGCCCAACCAGTCTCATCACCGGCGCCAATTTCTTTGCTGTCCCCTCTTCGCAAGCTTCGCCCTGGTCTATTTAAGCACCACATCGCCGTGTAATCTTCACTTAACTAGAATTCAGCTAAGTCCCAAATCTCCTCCACCTTCGTCTTCTTCTCCGGCGAGTCCAGCACGGAGGCTCATGGTGCCAGCACGCTCCACTGCACCACCTGCCAAATTAACACCACCAGTGAGTTCCCCGTATCTTATTATCTGTGCTGTATCCTTTAATTGAATCCTCATGCATCTCATCGCCGGTGATCGCCGGCAATTGCTGAACTTCGAAAATGCCCTGTTCCAGTTACACAATTCGAATTAATCTGAATTAGCTTTCAATTCTGTAGAACAAATTGATCTGTGAACTGAGTTTAGCAAGCCTGTAAGCTCAGAATCCCCAATTGAACCCCAATTGAAGTTTTCCCCAAATTTGAATTTCACCAGAAACCGGCTATCATCGCCAGGCTTTTCCGATGATCCTCCAGCCAACCTTATCATGCCAACAGTTTCCTTATACTTCTCAGATACTCTCCAAGCATGGAATTGAGTTCAATTGACCTGTATCAAAAATCCCCAAATCTTGTCTTCTTCTCCGGCGCCGGCCACCGGAAATCTATTCCCGGCCAATCCGCTTCAACCACCTTGTCCACCAGATGTGCCTCAATCTCCTGAGCACTTTTCTCTTCTAGCCCAATCTCTGAAACCGTACAGATCACAAGATATAGCTATGCCAAAGACCTTGTCCAGTGGCTTCACTGTGCCGTGTCGCCACCACACTTCTTCACTGATTTTCATCACCATCCAGCCATCTTCAACCTTGGAACCTATTGAATCATTTGTTCCTGTTATCACGGCCTACCTCCCAGACAAAGTGGTGCATCAATTGGAGCCCTAGATAAAAAGTTATGGCAAGCCCTAGTTTCTGGCCATGTCAGTCCAATGTCAGTCTATGACAGTCAGTGGCATTAGCCCTTTTCACCTCCTTCCAAATGTGCATTTTGAGCATAACTTTGTCCCTTAGACTCCTGAGGTTGTGATCTATAATTTCTTCTTCTATCACAACTTGATTTGAGCCCTTGAACTGCATTTTATGCTTAGCCCTAGATTTTGACATTGTCAGCCCTATGCCAGAGCATGTCAGCCAGTGGCATTAGCTCTTTTCACCTCTTTCCAGTTGTACAAATTGAAAATAACCTTGTCCCTTAGACTTGTGGAGTTGTAACCTACATTTTATTCTACTGCCACAAGTTGAGATAATCCCTCTATCATCCATCGACCCTATGTCGATGCCTTGAACCGAATGTCGACCTAAAGATGTTTGCAGTTTTTGAGCGAACCAGTCGCAACCTTGATATCAATCTGATATTTTGAGACATTTGGAACCTTGTAAACTTTTGACAGCTAATCTTCACCCTGGTTTCCATAACTTAACCCTAATCGCTTTCCAGAACTCTCGAATCTTGTATTGCCTAAATATTGTCATTGCATTTTTGCATGTAGTGAATTAGTAAGAGTAGGATTGATTGTAATGCCTGTTTGCTTGCTTGATCTTTGCTCAGAGCTAGAGCTAGAGTTCAAGGACTTCATTGTCGACCTGACATGAACTGTTGTTTCTTACGATGCGGAAGGCAAGTCATAGTCTTGATCATCTTGAACCTATATTTTAAGAGTTGCTATAATATAACCTTGAATATAGATAATATTGCATGTGAAAGATTGAGAATGGTTGAATTATGAATTGGCAGTACTAGACTGGTTATCTGTGAAATGTGAAATAAATAAGTTTTGAGCCATGAACTAATATATATTTATGTATATATTTATATTCATGAAATAAAACCCCTAGCCGTGACCAGAATTTTGGTATGGATGGTGATGAGGACATCACTCCTATGCATACGCCCGAGACTCCTCCAGTTGTGATGCAAGGACCCATCACAAGAGCACGAGCACGGCAATTGAATCAACAGGTGAGCTCGTTCCTAAGTGCCCGTGTATATACTTGTGAGGATAGTATGCTACCTAATGATATTATTGATTATATTGTACTTAGGAACTTTGGAGAGGATCATGAAGGCCTTGGGAACCAGCAAGGGCCAGGAGGGAGGCAAGGAGGGCGTCCAAGTCAAGTTGGAGTCCCAATTCATCTCGGAGTCGACTACCTCGGCTACCAGGAGCAGTGTTCACTAAAATCATCGCCCAGGCCACAAACGGACTCCGATTTCAATGATCCACATATGTATCGAAAGCTAAGGAGATAACTTTTCCAATGGCACCGGTTTCAGGTCATTTGGACTGCTGAGTCGACGGGAATTCACGTTGCAAGTTGGCAGACAGAATCTGTCCCAGGGTGCTGCGTCACCAATTTGGGCCGTTGGCCCATGTATCGTGTTGGAGTCCATCACGGACACGTCTAGGGTTTCTAGGACGTCCCTTAGCCCTTATATTCAGTAGCCACCGCTAGGGTTTGGTTTGGGTTTTGCTTAGATTAATCTGTCAAAGAACAGTTTCGCCGTGTATCGGTTTGTGGAACCCCAACTCGTGAGATTCAATTTATATTTGCAATATTTCAGATTGCTTCTTTCTCGTTCTTGCTTGTGTTCTCGATTCGCATGCAGGGATAAGCCTTCTTGGCGAGGTCAATCGTGTTTGTGCATGGTTGATAACCAACGGAGCCGTGGTGTAGCGATTGCTGGGTTCGGATCGGTTCTGATCGGAAGCCGGATCGTCAACGTCGAGTCTCCACCAATCGACTTACCTCTACCTGTCGGAAGATCGGGCCACCGTGCGCATCAAGTGGTATCAGAGCCTCCCAATGGAACACAACTCCCTTCTTCGTCAACTCGTTCAATGGGGCTGCAATGGTGCTGAAATCCTTCACAAAGCGGCGGTAAAATCCGGCAAGTCCATGGAAGCTCCGCACTTGTGAAATCGTCGTGGGCGTTGGCCAACTCTTAATCGCGTGCACCTTGGCTTCATCCACCTCAATTCCCTGTGTAGTCACAACATAGCCAAGAAACGATACTCGTTCGGTGCAAAAAGTGCACTTCTCGAGGTTACCAAATAAACGTGCAGCACGCAAAGCATCAAAAACAGCACGTAGATGATCAAGATGTTCATGTAACGACTTGCTGTAAATCAATATATCATCAAAATAAACCACCACAAATTTCCCAATGAAAGCTCGTAAAACCTCGTTCATTAAGCGCATGAAAGTGCTAGGTGCATTAGTTAAACCAAAAGGCATGACTAACCACTCATACAATCCAAACTTGGTTTTAAAGGCTGTTTTCCATTCATCTCCCAATTTCATTCTTATTTGGTGGTATCCACTACGCAAGTCAACCTTAGAAAAAATTATAGAACCACTTAACTCATCAAGCATGTCGTCTAACCTAGGAATAGGATGACGGTACCTTATTGTGATAAATGATGGATTTGTGTTTAGAGCTAACCGCCTATGCGTTCCAGTTGGATCCGTTCGTTTTCTTTTGATACAGGAAGCTCATGGAGGAGGTTTGATGGGTCATTTTGGTGCCAAGAAGACGGAGGCCGTTCTGTCCGCTCACTTCTTTTGGCCGAAGATGAGGCGAGACATTGAGAGGTTTGTATCCCGCTGCACTACATGTCAAAAGGCTAAGTCACGATTGAATCCACATGGTTTATATATGCCTCTTCCTGTTCCTAGCAATCCATGGGAGGATATATCTATGGACTTTGTTTTAGGACTGCTTAGGACCAAGAGGGGGAGGGATAGTTTTTTTGTGGTGGTTGATAGATTTTCTAAGATGGCTCACTTTATTCCTTGTCATAAGAGCGACGATGCTGTTAATATTGCTAACCTTTTCTTTCAAGAAATCGTTCGCTTGCATGGTATGCCTTCTACTATTGTTTCAGATCGTGATGCCAAGTTTTTGAGCCACTTTTGGAGAACTCTATGGAATAAATTGGGGACCAAGCTGCTGTTTTCAACAACATGTCATCCCCAAACCGACGGCCAAACCGAGGTAGTAAATCGTACATTATCTACTATGTTGAGGGCTGTTTTGAAGAAGAATTTGAAGATGTGGGAAGAGTGTTTGCCGCATGTTGAGTTCGTTTATAATAGGGCGGTACACTCCACCACCAAGGTAAGTCCTTTTCAGGTAGTGTATGACTTCAATCCCCGTGCTCCTATTGATCTATTACCTTTACCTACTAGTGAACGAGTTAATCATGATGCTAAGGAACGTGCTGAATTTATTCTGGAATTGCATGAAAAGACTAAAGAAAATATTGAAATGATGAATGAAAGGTATAGGACTGCAGGAAGTAAAGGTAGAAAGGAAGTAAAACTTGAACCGGGTGATTTAGTATGGTTACACTTGAGAAAGGATCGTTTTCCAGAATTGCGAAAGTCTAAATTAATGCCTAGAGCTGATGGTCCTTTCAAGATACTTGAGAAAATAAATGATAATGCATATAAACTTGAGTTGCCACCCGAATTTGGGGTTAGTCCCACATTTAACATTGCAGATTTGAAACCGTTCATGGGAGAAGAAGATGAGCTTGAGTCGAGGACGACTCCACTTCAAGAGGGGGAGGATGATGAGGACATCACTCCTATGCATACGCCCGACACTCCTCCAGTTGTGATGCAAGGACCCATCACAAGAGCACGAGCACGGCAATTGAATCAACAGGTGAGCTCGTTCCTAAGTGCCCGTGTATATACTTGTGAGGATAGTATGCTACCTAATGATATTATTGATTATATTGCACTTAGGAACTTTGGAGAGGATCATGAAGGCCTTGGGAACCAGCAAGGGCCAGGAGGGAGGCAAGGAGGGCGTCCAAGTCAAGTTGGAGTCCCAATTCATCTCGGAGTCGGAGTCCCAATTCATCTCGGAGTCGACTACCTCGGCCACCAGGAGCAGTGTTCACTAAAATCATCGCCCAGGCCACAAACGGACTCCGATTTCAATGATCCACATATGTATCGAAAGCTAAGGAGATAACCTTTCCAATGGCACCGGTTTCAGGTCAATTGGACTGCTGAGTCGACGGGAATTCACGTTGCAATTTGGCAGACAGAATCTGTCCCAGGGTGCTGCGTCACCAATTTGGGCCATTGGCCCATGTATCGTGTTGGAGTCCATCACGGACACGTCTAGGGTTTCTAGGACGTCCCTTAGCCCTTATATTCAGTAGCCACCGCTAGGGTTTGGTTTGGGTTTTGCTTAGATTAATCTGTCAAAGAACAGTTTCGCCGTGTATCGGTTTGTGGAACCCCAACTCGTGAGATTCAATTTATATTTGCAATATTTCAGATTGCTTCTTTCTCGTTCTTGCTTGTGTTCTCGATTCGCATGCAGGGATAAGCCTTCTTGGCGAGGTCAATCGTGTTTGTGCATGGTTGATAACCAACGGAGCCGTGGTGTAGCGATTGCTGGGTTCGGATCGGTTCTGATCGGAAGCCGGATCGTCAACGTCGAGTCTCCACCAATCGACTTACCTCTACCTGTCGGAAGATCGGGCCACCGTGCGCATCAGATGGCTGTAGCACTGGAGGTGCTAAACTGCAAAGGATAGCAAGCACGGAAGGTGCAGTGTTGTGGATGGTCTAGTCACTAGCATATAAGGACTAGAACCTTGTGTTGTGTGTCTAGTGGCATGAAACACGTGCTAACCGCAAGCCTGGTATGGGACAGGCCTGAACAAGTACTTATGTGGATCGCACATGAAACCCCTACATGAGTTGTGTAGTGATGCACGATTGGCACGGAGAATGGCTCCCACACATTTCACTGAAGGTGATCTTGCACGCTGACCCAGTAATGGGAATAAGCAAAGGGGTGGAGGTTAGGATACAACCTGCCACAACTGTGGTTCGCGGAGACCCACAAGGTCAGGGGTGAATTGTGAGTGAAACATAACAAAAGTTCTTGTTATCTCCACCTTGCCACTCACAGTATGAAGTGAGCCAGGGGTCCAACCATTATGATAGGAAGGGCTTGAAAGTGGAATATCTTGCGGGTAAATTGGTACCTCTCTGCAGAGTTAAAAATGTATTCGAATACTCCGAGCTCCCGGGTTTATAGGAGTCTGCTGCGGTGGATTAAATCCACGGGGTGTGACACAAGTATATTTTCTAAATAAAATTTGTTAAATCAAGATTACCCAAATGACATGTGTTGGCATGATAAGGAGTGTTGCCGTGGGCTGTCGTGTGTTGACGTGTCGCAGTAGTACTATAATCTAGTGAACAAGAATATCAATGCTATGTTATGAAAAGTGCTGCCATGAGATGAGATGAGATGAGATAAGATATGAAAGAAAAAGGTTATTTTACAAACATCCATAATTCCTGACTAGTCTAGGTTCATATCATCCCTACTATATGTATCTACTCTTACCTATGACTTGCTGAGTACATAAGTGCTCACCCTTGCAACCCACAAATCAGTAGATGGAGGGTTCAATAATCAAGATGAAGGCGTGGAGAATTTCTTGGACCCAGTTTAAGGAGAGCCAGTTCCGCTAGAGCCCTGATGTGTGTTGTTCTACCGTCAACTTCTCATTGTGGGTGGGTCACCTATCTTCTGCTGTGTAGTTGTTATTATGCTAGACCATGTATGCTGCGAAGGCATTGTAATCTTCTTATGTTGTATTAAGGCCAACAGGCCACACTGTTTAAATATTTTGTAAGTTAATCTGTTGCAAAGTAAATATACTCATGTGCTTGACTTATCCTGGGAAGTCAAGGGTATGCATATATGGGACTAACTGCAGCGAGCTAGGTCTCCACGGGAGTAGTCGTAGTCCCAGTTTCGGGGCGCGACAGTTGCAACCAACCCAGAGGCTATATAAATAGAGAGGGGATGCTAACCTTTTTTAGGAGAACAGGGGATGAACGAAGGCTTACAGAAGACCGGCACCAGGCGAACAAGAAGACGAAGATCAAAGAGTCTCTCTATTCGACTAGAGAGCCCTCTTCTTCCCCTGCAGATCCACTCAAGTCCATGAAGGCTTCCATGGGTGAGTGCTAATCAACTCTAAAGCATGCATCATCATGCATTGCATTAAGAGGTGGAGCCATTCGTTGGTGCCCATGCTAACCTATATCTGAAGATGGAGAAAAGCATGGAGAAATTATGATGCCACTAGAAGATCAACGGGAGATCCAAGATGAGAGCCCAGATGAATTTCAAATTTTGCAGGTCCAAGGGGGATAGAAGAGCATCCAGATCTAAAAAAATACACTCTGGTCGAAATCAGATGTATTTTCGATCGACACTCAATTATTTTCGGGCAGAGATCTAAAAATACACTCTAATTAAAATTAGGTTTATTTCTAGTCAAAACCCTAAGTATTTTTAGGTAGGGACCAATTTTGATCACGATCAAAATTTGTACTTTCGACCATTCGGCCAGAGTAAAAGTTCAATTCGATTATGATCAAAGTGACTTTCTATCAATGCCCGTTAGTTTAACTTTCAGCCAGAGGCAAGTTGCACTATCGATCACGATCAAAGTGACTTTCGACCAATGCCCATTAGTTTAACTTTCAGCGACATGCAAAGTTCCACTTTCAATCACTATCAAAGTGACTTTCAACCAATGCCTGTTAGTTTAACTTTCGGCCAAACGCAAAGTTCCACTTCTATCACGATCAAAGTGACTTTCGACCAATGCCTGTAAGTCTCACTTTCGGCCAGAGGCAAAGTTGTACTTTCGATCAAATGTTGAATTCGACCACGACCAATGTGTCAATTCGACCACGACCTCCAATTCGACTAAGGAGAGGCTCTGTCTAGTTGAAAATCAGCTTGTCCTACGGGAGAAAATTGATGATAACTTCTCATTCAAAAATCTGATTGACCCTAAATTTGAATGGCAAATAGAAGATCTATGTGCAAATATTCCTTCAAGTTTCATCTCGATCAGAGAGCTAAAAGATCATCATGACAATTACAAATAGCTCTGTCTCGCTGAATTCCAGCTTGACGTACAAGCGATGCAATAAAGATAGTTTCTAATCTGATAGTCTGATTGATCTAAATTTTGATGAACAATCCAGGATCTATGCACAAACAATTTCCCTAAGTTTCAAGATCATCAGAGGGCAGAAAGATCATCAAGACCATTGCAAATAGATCTGTCTTGTTGAATTCCAGCTTGACATACAAGCGATGCAATGAAGATAGTTTCTAATAGATGGTTCGATTGATCTCAAATTTTGATGAACAATAAAGGATCTACCTAGAAATTATTTCTCTAGGTTTCAAGATGATCAAAGGGCAAGAAAATCATCAAGACTATTGCAAACAGCTCTCTCTCACTGAATTCCAGCTTGACGTACAAGCGATGCAATGAACATAGCTTCTAATCTGACAGTCTGATTGATCTCAAATTTTAATGAACAATCGAGAATCTATCCAAAAATTATTCCTCCAAATTTTAAGCCAATCAAAGGCCAGAAAGGCTCCCATCTAGTTGGTCAAAGAGGTGCCAGTACAATTCAATCATGTCAAAAGATGTCACATCGAGTCGAAATACTAATAAGTCCTTGATGGAATTTACAGTGGGTAGTCTACCATGCAATATGTATTTCTTGAAACTAAGGAAGTCAAGGTCTTATCACAAGTCATTTTCAACCCCTTTTCCATGTCGTTGGGTACTGATGAGGTGAAGGCGAGATGCTTTTTGTCCACGACTGACGAAGCCGGACACCATTCATGCCGGGTACTGATGAGGCGAAAGCATCCACTTGTTTGCGACCAACGAGACCAAAAAACCCCCTGGCTGGGCACTGACGAGGCAAAAGCCATATTTTTGTGATAGCACCATAGACTGACAAAGCAATGGATTTGCATACTTGCATGCATGGGCATACACATTGCATACATTCTTTAAAGGGCAAAGTTATTTTGAAGCTTGAAGACAATGACAATCAGCATAGCTTAATCAGAGGTTTTTTGTGGACTTGTCTGCAAATGTAACTAACCAGGAGTTTTTTAGACTTGAGGAACCATAAACCATGCAATCCTCTAAAGCCAAGATGTATTTTCCTCTGGCACAATGAGAGATTGTAAATATCAAAGGGACTTGTAACTTGTAATCATTTTTAGAATTAATAAAGTACATTGTTTCCCCTAAGATTGAGCATTCTTTACCCTTTATTTGTATACTTATGAATATTGGCATGCCCGCAATACAAAAAGGGGCCAATTTCCCAGAAGAGAGATCTTCTCAGTGAAACAAAGGTGTAAATCCAAAATAAAATTCTTCAATAAATCCTTAAGTGATGTTGAATGACTTTGAAATATCATCTCATTTCTGCTTTTCCATAAATTCCACAAAGCTATGATCACCACTTCCCAGTAAAACTCTTCAATTTCTTTAAATTGAGATTTGGTTTTTAATAACATGTCCCAAATATTATCCTCCACAATCTAAAAAACACCAATACCTCTCTAGCAAGAAATAGCAAATGGACATAGAAAGAATAGGTGAACGTGTGTTTCTAATTCATCATTTTAAGAGCAAACACAATCCTGATTGTCCAACTGAAAGTGCTTTCTCACTAACAACTCTCTTGTAGTCAGTCTATTAAGTAGGAAAATCCAGAAGAAAATCTTTTGTTTGAGAAGACAGCCATTCTTCCAACAAATTTTGAAAATTCTAAGCACTTGAGGTTCAGAAATTCACCATTAATTTTCCTACAAGACAATGTCAGTGCAGAAAAATCACTATCATCTTGGCTCACCAGGAGAACTATGATCAACACATATTTTTGGCATGCGTTGACAATCCGTTTCGCCTAATTTTCCGTCATCATGTTTGTGGTGTCGATGTGGTTATCCTTGGTGATGAGAATCTTGACCCGTCCTTTGTGAGCTCGTACTCTTGAGTTCTTTGGTGGAAATGGGCATCATGATCATATAAGAAGGGACTCCCAAAAATCACCTAGCAAATCTCAATGGGAACAACATCGTGTTGACGATTGGGATCCGAGGGTCCTTCTATCAAACTTATGCAGAGTTTAGATGAGTTGTGAAGGGAGATAATCTAGACATGTACCAAGGAATTCAAGATATCTATGAATCTACTGACACGAGAAATTATCTAGGTTTGGACTCTCATGGTTGAGTAATAACCCTACTCCTGTGTATTTATCACTGTGAAAAAAGAGGATTACAAAGAGAATGTATTGCCTATTCCTATTACTATCTCTAGTTAGTCTTCTCCTGATCCGTCCTCCCCCCTTGATCCATCCTGGAAGTCCTTTTTATACTGCCGAAGAGATCGTATAAGTTGTCCTCTTGAAGACGTGCTCCACGATCGCCCATAATCACTTCATGGCGGTTGCTGCGAGTTGTGGTTACGTGGTGGTTGCCGGAGGTCGTGGTTTATGTGGCAGTTAAGCAGCTTTGACCTGGTTGTTGTAAAACTTTCCTTACCATCCACCTTCTTCGACGATTATCTTGTCAAGGACTTGTGATTATTTCAAGAATAATCATAAGGATCAAGGAGTGGTTATTTGTGAATGGTGACTTATAGTACAAAATCTTTGCAATGTAATACAAGTCTTCAATACTATGATCGCGCACCTTCTAGGACCACACATTGATGTTTGGTTCTATCTCTACGATAGTGTATGGTCGCAGGCAGATGTCCCGACGACCATAGCACTCGCGAGTATGGCATGCGACCATGGAACTGGTAATGCTAAGTGTATGAGACTTATAGAGTTCCATAGCTAGAATTATAGGAATTAAGTATTATTAATTGGCTAGCTAGGTCCAGAAGATCCTTGGATTGTCCCCATTGATCTCCTTCCTTGGCCTTTTGCGACCATAGAAGGGTATATGCGACCATGGAGCGTTGTGCGCGACCATGGTATTTATACTTTAACTCAGGTAAAATCTCTCGTCACATCGCATTGTACCTCATTAACATAGCGAGAAGATATTGCAAACCATATAGTACGCTGGCTCTTGATTTGCTGACTCATGTCAGAAGTGAACCACCCCAGAGGATATGGTCAAGGATGTGTGGTTGTCTTCAGACCAAGTCGTCGAACTAGCCCTACTGAGACCAAGTTCTTCTAGCTTCTGGGGTCGACAATAGCCACTACAACCTCGTGCTTCACCTGTATGTTGATGGTCAATAAATCCTCCGTCTGGTTGTGGTCTAGTGATGAACCTGAGTCTGTCTCCTTCGGCATTGCCATTAAAGACAGGGACTTGTCTGCTTTTTCGACCGAATTTAACCTGACGATCTCCTCCATTGGTGGAACCAAGGTTGATGTGGCTACTCATTTTCCTGGTCCATTCTTCCTTGGTTTCTCTGGTCGAAACTCAAGATGAAGTTTATAGCACTTCTCCTTTCTGTGACTTGCAATTTGGCAATGCTCACAAGTAACTCCCATACTAGACTTGGGGGTACCTTTTCTAGAGCTTGTCATTTCCTTCGATGTGATCGAAACCTCCTTCATGTTCTTGTTGTTGCGGGACTTGTTCTTTTCTCGATCGCCATAGCAGTTGTACTCGCAGTTAAGATGTCGTGGACACCAAACAGACTTAATTCTGTGATGATCGTGTACAGTAGCCCAGATGTGTATTTTCTGAACGTTTGGGGGTCAGAGGTCATATGCCAATGACAATCGCTTGTCTCTGAAATTCTATTATGTAATCTTGGACAGACTGATCAGGCCTCATGCCTTCCACCATATTTTGATGTGGTCTTTCATCTTCAATGGTGCGAATTTTACCTTCTTTGCACTACTGAAACCTCAAAGGTCAAAGTAGGTCTCAAACTGGTCAATCCACGAGTACAGTGTGTTGGCATTGATTGCCCCATCGTACATTGGAATGTCGACCTTAGTTTCAACCTTGAAAGGTCCATCAGCTAGGGAATATGAATTGGCGCTGTCGTCGGCGTCGAGGCAGTCTGCGTTGTCGTCGTCTACCAATCTACACAAGCTACTCCCAGTCCTCATGTCAGGTGTCACCTTCGCCTTAGAGGCATTAACTTTTGGATGTGAGGTCATGGCCTGCTGCTTAATCCAAGCAAACACAGTGTCCATATTAGAGGAGAGTTTGGCCACTTGGTTGACCAAGGTATCTTGAGCAGAAACTTCTTCAAACATCATCGGAGACACGGTTGTCGATGCTGACGAATATTCGCCTCAGAAATTGGTAAGTTCTTGCAGAAACTCACCGGACTCTTCGTAGCCAAGGTGAGTTTTCACCATCCACAACCGTGTCTCCGATCAGATAACTTGATCCAATTGGATGTATTGCCAAAGACAAACACACACTCTCAAGTGATCGTAGCTAAAGAGTAAAAAAAAAACAACTTCTCTGATTATGAGGAAATGTTTTCTTGTATAACTTGTACACTCTCTGCTAGAAAGATCTCTAAGATAAGTTTATTTATCTAATTACAATGCAGGATATTTAAAGATGATTAATTAAACAACCATGATTGGTCCAGCTGCGAAGTTCCTGCACGTACTGACCCCACATGTGTTCGAGAGTTGTGTTTGTCCACTGACAAGCATTATGACTCGGTTCCACATTCTATGTGCATTCGAGAATTGGGGTCATCCACGGAAATATCTTATGATTCGGTCCGCCAATAACATAGCTCGACGAAGTCTAGTCGATATCATACAACTATTGATCATTGATCAAATCTAATCGATTCAACACCACAACTCGACTATCAACGAAGTCTTTACTACTCCAAGTCACAGATTATTCACATCACGGCTTGAAACATTATTTTCCAAACGATTCCCGATAAGGAAACAAAGCTAATAAATTCCAAGCTTCTGGTTAGTAGTGGCCATATCGATCCGGACCAAGTTTTCCAGGAAGCGGTGGTTATTAGCTAATTATCATTGGGAAATTGAATCCTGTTTCACAAAACTAATGGTTGTTTACTTACACAACATATTTAAGTTAGTCAAGAAAGCATATTTTACACGTGTATATATATATATATATATATATATATATATATATATATATATATATATATATGTTATTTATGCAAAAAAAAATTCGCAAATACCTACCACTTTACAAATTTTAGGTAAAATTTTTCCACAATACCTGTATGGCTCTATTAAATACTCTCAGCATATGGAGATAGTAACTGCATTACCTTGTTAATTTTTGATACGTGCCCCCTATTACGTCAATGCCAATAAAGAGAGCGATAGTTAATATGGACGATTACTCATAAATATTTCATAAATATTTAAAGGTGAAGGAACATGTCTACAAGAGCAAAATAAGAAAAGTATCATAAAGTTTGGATGTAAGCTCAATATTTTACGACAAGATTTCAATATCGATATCAGTATGCTCCAAGACTGACATGTACTTTCCTAAAAACTGATTAGCTCTTTTCAGAGGTATCATAGAAACACTACCGTCTATGTCAAGTCTAGACAGATATAATTAATATTGCATTTATTTTTAAGTATGTCTCAAACAACGGCAACTCACATATGTTTTTTTCCTCGTTTCATGTAAAAGAGGCAACTTAGAATAAATACACTTAATTTACTAAGTATTATATGCACACATTCCATACCTTGCACTCTTAGATGGAACTAATTACTCATTCATTATATGTACTTAAGCCTCACGGGTCACCTAAATGGGTTAGCATGTCACAGTTATAACTTATTACCTGAGTAGTTTATTTCAAGTTTAGTCAACATTATCAAGTCTAGTCAAAATGATTTTATACTCCTAAGGCGTACTCACTAGTACAGAAATGCAGTCTACTAACCCCTATCTTCTATCGATTATTAGCGATTTAGTAGAAAACCGATAGAAAATGTGCCTCGCGGTCATAAAAGGCCAACGGGTGTATTTTTCCTATCGGTTTGTAAGAAATTTACCGATAGAAGAAGCAGTATGATTACTCTAGCGGTGATGAACATATTTGCCGTTAGAAGATATGCATAAATACTGACGGGAGAATGTTGTGTGCCGATATGACTGGTCGACTTCTACAACTAGACTTATTCTATCGGTACTGTATGAGTATACCGACAGAGTATGTACAAAAATTCCTATCGGCAATATGTAGTGTGCCGATAGAACCGTTCGTCTTCTACAAATATTTTTATTCTATCGGTAATGGATTCTTGTACCATTAGAATATATCAAAAATTGTTTAGAACTGTTCGTCTTGAAATAGTTTTATTCTATCGGTAATGAATATTTATACCGTTAGAATATAGAAAAAATATTTTAGAACTGTTCGCCTTCTACAACTAGTATTATTCTATCGGCAATGTACGTATATACCGACAGAGTATGTACAAAAATTCCTATCGGTAATATGTATTGTGCCGATAGAACCATTCACCTTCTACAGATGTTTTTACTCTATCAGTAATTTATTTGTATACTGTTAGAAGATATATAAAATTACTAACAGTATGTGGTTTTTGTACCGATAGAACTTATCTAGTACTATAAATACACGGGTATGTCTCTTTCATTCTCACAGTTCATCTGGCACTCGTAGTCCTAACCCGTAAGCTCCATGGATGGCCGGCGCACCTCTACAAGCGATCGCTGCACCTCCGCACCTCCATCGACGCCCTCTAGATTTGGGCATCCTAAGCAAGTTACGTAAAATTTCGGCAATATTGTTAGATTATTCTAATCCGATTATGGCAATTATTCTGTAATTTTTGTATCCTTCATTTTGATGTGTCTTCTTTTAAATATGATTATGATCTGTGCAGGTCCTTGGATGATGCTCATGAGGGGCAACGTATTTCACGGTTCTTCACCGCAGTACGCTCCCTACGTTGGCTTGTTGGCGAAAGAAACGGTGAAGATCACCGTCGAGAGCTGGAAGGACGTGAAGGGCGAGATCTTGGTTGGTTCGGTCGAGAAGATCCTTAAGCCCGGCGTGTTTCTCAAATCAGGACCTATAGAAAGCATCTTACATTTTTTTGCATGCACCAGTTTGTGGCCAGATGCTTACCTGCTTGGAGAAGAAGAATTGTTGTCATTTGCACAGCCATTCTACACCATCACTACACAGAACCACATCTTGGAAGGTAGGTTCTTTTTGTTAATGGAGTTGAGTTGAGTTGAGTTGATCGAGTTTGAGTCCAAGGAAATCACCAATACAAATGTAACTCGACGGCAATTTCAGCTCCTCGGGCGTGTTCGAACTGAACTCCTTGTTAAGTCCAATGTGGTTCAGACATTTGCTATTTTGAATGAATGGATTTGTGATGTATCAGGTCTAACTTGTAGTCGGTAGTTGCATTGTCGCAACCTGCAAAGGTTCTCTTTTATGTAAAATGTATGGGCCACTGGGTCCTCGTCGTGATATGTTGTTAATTTCAGACGTGGCTTTTCTAATATACATCGAATGTGTAAATTGTTGTATTTGTATATTGTTGTATATTTGTGTATCATGTATTGCTATTTGGGACATGAACTTGAATGTGTAGGGAGTATTTGTGTATTTAATTGTATTGGTAGGTAGGTGTGTATTTGTACTGCTGTTTCAGACATGCACTTGAATTTGTGAACTGGCATGTGTATGTTTGTACTTGAATTTGTGAACAGGCATGTGTAATTTCTTTGACAAGATGAAGTCTCAAGTACCTAAGAAAAGTATTTTTGTGTCCTAGTTAATCCACAAATTAGCATTTCTTGAAATATTGCTTTATCTTCTAGTTAAGATCTGTTTGATGTAAGATATGTTTGATGTTACATTGATATGATTCCTTGGATGTGAGAACTGGTGTCATGTGTGTCATACAATATATAGTTTGGTACAAGTACCTCCTCTAACGGTAAATACATATATTTACCGATAGAAAACACATATATTTGCTCAGTCATGCATCATCTAACGGTAAATACACATATTTACCGATAGAAAACACATATATTTGCTTAGTCATGCATCATCTAATGGTAAACACACATATTTACCGATAGAAAAACTCATGTTCGTGTGTCATGCATATCTAACGGTTAATACACATATTTACCGATAGAAAAACTCATGGACGTGCTGTGTCATGCCTCCTCTAACGGTAAACACACAAATTTACCGATAGAAAAACTCATGTTCGTGTGTCATCATCTAACGGTTAATACACATATTTACCAATAGAAAAACTCATGTATGTGCTGTGTCATGTCTCCTCTAACGGGCAATACACATATTTACCGATAGAACAAGACCTGTACTTGCTCAGCAATGTACATTATCTAACGGTATATGTGTATGCACGTCTTCACCTCGGAAGAAAGCCGCCATCACCTCGCCCTTGCCTTCGAAGGTACGCGCTCAGTCCCCGGCAAAAGGCAAGGGCAAAGGGCGACAGGGACAGCTGGAGAGGTTCAGGAACGGGTTCCCACTCGTGTCGGAGGCAGGTTTGCGCAAATTGGATCGATCAACCAGAGACCTCCACGAGTGGTACCTACACCGAGCTCGGAGCAATCTGAACTTCTTAGTTCCCTACAGGCTTGAGCAGTTCCACCGTGAGCCCGGGAGTATATCCGTGGCACACGAGGATCTGTTCGACCTCTACAACTGGCAGGAGCTCGATATATCCATCATATGGACTGGAGTCCTGTGAGTTTGCTGATGCTATGTATTGCTGTTTTCTAACTCTGTTTGCTAACTCTGCATTGTTGTAGTTCATTTGAAATGTAGTAACTTTCTGTGCAATACTAATGTCGTCCTTTGAATGCAGGTGCATATACAGGCTAGCATTGGAGGCTGCGTGTGACAAGGTGGGTTTCCTCAACCCAGAGAAAATAATCCTCACGATGCTAGAGCACGACGCCACGCACGCTGAGCAGTACATATCAAAGGCGCTGATGGCACAGCAGGACAGGGAGTTCATTCTGGTGCCATACCACCAAAGGTTAGTGCATTTCGTACTAATTTAACTCAATCTTGTATGTTACACCTGATATATACTTTGAGCTAGCGGTCCTCTTTTACGTACAATGCAGGGGCCACTGGATCCTCATCATGATCTGTCCGCCGAGGAACGAGGTGTACTACCTCGATTCGATGTGTGACAGATTATCGATCGAATATGTGGTCAAGAGGAATATGGAGGCGTAAGTAACTTATATGTTTGATTTAAATTTTGACCTCACTAGCTAATGATAATACATTAACCGGCAATACTAACTGAAATGCAGGACTTTTGATAAATATGTGTCCGCTAGAGGGAGGCATACCGTACCGCAGGGCTCCCTACTAGCTTGGAAAGAATATGAGGTACTCACGAGACTTTTTGTTTATGCTTAATTAGTTTATGGAAACAATAGCTAACATGTTTTCGCATATGCAATTATCTCAGTGCCATCAGCAGCCGCAATCGTGGGAATGCGGGTTTTATGTGCCATCAGCAGCAGCCACAATCGTGGGAATGCCGCCATCAATAGCTACATGTACGACCTAGTGCAAACACACTTTGCCCAATTCCCCAGGTAAGCATCGATAGCTAACTCAAATTTGAAAGTTGGGTGTCACGTTCAAAATTAGGAAGTTAGTTACTCAGTATTCACACATGCTTGCAGATCGCCATGTCGAAAGACTAATACGAAAATGCAAAGATTATAGATCTTCGACAAATCTGGGCTCAATATGTCATGGAGGAAGTTGCGCCCAACCATCCGCCATGACAATTTTCTCTTTTTCGTGTACTCTGTGCATAGACTGTTTATATACATGTGAATAAATGTCCACATTGGATTGCAATTTGTGTTTGTCCATATATATATATATATATATATGTGTGTGTGTGTGTGTGTGTGTGTGTATAAATGTGAATAACTGTCTAACTAATGTGTCAATCTGTTCTGTAAATTTACCCTTCTTTGCATCTGTACTGTATTGTGTATCCAATCTATACTGTATTGCATCTGTACTATATATGTTAATGTACTATATTGCGAATGTAAATAATGCACTGTATATGTGAATGTTCTATCGGTAAATTCATTTACAACTGAGAGAGTACGACAGTTTCTTCTATCGATAAACTCATCCACAACCGAGAGACTACTGTAGTTTTTTCTATCGGTACACTCGTAATTAACCGTTAGAAGAGTGTAACTTTTCCTGCTGGTGAACTCGTACACACCCGAGAGAGTACAAGAGTTTCTTCTATCGGTAAACTCATCCACAACCGAGAGACTACTATAGTTTTTTCTATCGGTGCACTCGTAATAAACCGTTAGAAGAGTGTGACTTTCCCTACCGGTGAACTCGTACACACCTGAGAGAGTACAACAGTTTCTTCTATCGGTAAACTCATCCACAACCGAGAGACTACTGTAGTTTTTTCTATCGGTACACTCGTAATTAACCGTTAGAAGAGTGTGACTTTCCCTGCCGGTGAACTCGTACACACCCGAGAGAATACAACAGTTTCTTCTATCGATAAACTCATCCATAATCGAGAGACTACTATAGTTTTTTCTATCGGTACACTCGTAATTAACCGTTAGAAGAATGTGACTTTCCCTGCCAGTGAACTCGTACACAACCGAGAGAGTACAACAGTTTCTTCTATCGGTAATCTTATTTCTAACCGAGTGAACACTATAGTTTTTCTCTCGGTACACTTGTAATTAACCGTTAGAATAGTGATACTTTTCCTGCCGCCAAACTCATTCACAACCGAGAGAGTACTATATTTTTTCTATCAGTAAACTCCTTCACAAACGTCAGACTACGATGGGTTTTCTACCGGTGTTCTCCTAAGATGCCATTAGAATAGAGAATTTCTTCTATCGGTTATTTACCGACAGAAAATGACATGTCTTGTTCTATCGTGTCTATCTCTATCGGTACAAAAACCGATAGTAAAAGAGTGTTTTTTTACCGATAGAAGAAAGTTTTTCTGTACTAGTGACTACTCACATTCAAATGCACAATATATATTTTTTTCTTATAGTATAAATACTGTTTTAGATATTGAGATGTATGTATAAGATTTTTAAAGAAAATGAAGTACGATATATACTATTTTAAGTTGTAATATATAGTTTTCATAAATAACATATTGTATAACAAAAAAAAGTATTAATGATGAAGTATCTTATTGAATTGCATAGTTTATAATGTATTTTTTCCTTTAATAGTATAGAATATATATATATATATATATATATATATATATATATATATATATATATGTGTGTGTGTGTGTGTGTAATCAAAGAAATATCAATGATACATAAAATAAGTATCAGTAGTGTAATTTAACATATGAGAGTACATACTGCTAGGAGTATAAAAATGGCTCTTGCTATACATATATGCTATTCATATATATAGTAAAATTATTTGAGGCTCCATGGTGCCTAGGCACCAATGTTTTAAGAAAGGTTCAATTTTCTTAATTACATTATATACCATCAATTTTAAATTCAAATTTAACGTGTATGTGATTGTTTTGTACATAAGAAGACAAGTTATACTGAATGGTGAATATTTAGTTAGGTTTAGTTTTGCTAGTGCTTCAAATTAAAGCTGGAAAACATTTTTTAATTATGATCGACATAATTACATCTTACATGTATGTCATTTCATTAAGCAGTAAGTATTGAATATCATACGTGAGAACTGGTTAAGAATGTCAAAATATAATTTAGATCGAGAGAGTTCTACAGTTTCTAACTGGCGTCTCATATGAGCCGGTAGTCTTCAGAGGAGTTATGATTTAATTTTGGGTAAACTTGGGCGGCTGACTCTTTTATAGATAGTGTTTACCTTATATACTTGAAGTGGTTTTCATTTGATCTATTTAGTTCACTTATATAGTTGCATTATTTGATATTTAGTAGTACGTGTTGATTTCTTACGATCAAATGATAACTAAAGAATCAAATTTCTTGTTTCATAACATGAGAATCAGGTAAAAATTATTGAATCATAATC
Source organism: Pharus latifolius (assembly GCA_019359835.1). Taxonomy (NCBI): domain Eukaryota; kingdom Viridiplantae; phylum Streptophyta; class Magnoliopsida; order Poales; family Poaceae; genus Pharus; species Pharus latifolius. The sequence goes on from CM033326.1 coordinate 23,594,365, forward strand.
TAAATCATAGACACATCGTTATTAGTCAGTTCCTAATTGGAATATCATGTAAATTGGTCTTTACAAGAGTTTTTTAGCCAGTCTTCTCAAAAGGCACGTAGCTGACTCATATTGTTTTGTGGTTTCGGTTGGTTTCTTGGATAATAGTGACTTCTTTGAGATAGATGGGTACACATATATATATGTATACAAAGACATAATCTTGACTTATATATTTCTTTTGTGTTTATATATTTCTTTTGTGTTTGGTACATTAATCCCTTTAATATTAACAGGATTAACACATTTAACTCTCATACTTAATTTTCATTAAGCTAAACAATGATCGATAACTTTAGTCAGCTTAAAGTTATCAATTAAATGAAGGGTTTCAATCAGCTTGGGACTGTTGATTCAACCAAAAGTTTTGATCAACTCTAAACTATTGGTTGAACTAAGCACAAACTTGATCGATGCTCGATTAAATCTTAATCAATACTCTCTTAACAAATATCAGAGGGAGCTCTCTAACAGTACATGATCTACTTCAGGACATATTACATATGAGAAATCATCTTGCGATTTCCTAGCAACTGTCGAACAATTATCTAATAATATGTGGCGAAAATTTCTTCGTATGGTTACTCAACCAACATTGAGTAGTTGTTTTTAACTCCTTCATAAAAACCACTATGAGACAAATATAAATAGTAAGATGTTGTAGAAAAAGCGCGTACTTTTGGAATAATCATTGATACAAATTTTTTCAATAATACATCATACATAATGTAAGATTATTACTCTACTATTTTGAGAACTCGAACATATCTAAAAAATTTTCTGGTGTTTTTCTTATTATTTATACTGTAAGTTCGATGGACAACTCTGATTGTCGACAAATATATTTGTATTTCGTACATTTCCTTTAATTAGCTCATTTATACACATACTTATGAAATTAAAATTTTCAAAAAAAAAACTCAGCTTTAGCTCCTTTTAGATAAGGCACGGTGGAAAAAAAACGAAAGATTTAGATTTTTTTTCCTGTTTTGAAAAAAACTATGTTTCACAAATATATTAAAAGAAAAATTAAATATTTCTGAAATTTGTATTGTTGAAATTAAAATTTAGGGAGATTCCAAATTTGGCCCTGGACATCTAATTGTCAATGGAGTCAGACCAACTAACTTCTCACCGGCCGGTGTTTGGAGTTCTGGCGACAAGCGGTAGCTGCGCCACTGACTCCAGCGATGTAGTTTTTGGAAGTACAGAGAGTATTATGAGTTTCTTGCCCATATTTTACACAATAAAATTCAACTTTATAATCGAAACATATAAGAACCTTTATCATTTGGATTGGTATATTTAATTGGGCCTTTACATCTTGTTCTATGTTAATTCCATTACTATATTGACTCAACGACATGTACAGTGAAGCTTATCAAAGCTAACATATTGATAATCAGATATGTATAAACTGATAATATTATAGCACATCTGTGATCTTTATTCATGACTATAATCACACTCTACATATATATTAGTTAACAGTGAATAAATGAGCCTCCTGCGAATCTAAAAATTATTGCATGAACCAATAAGCACTTCTACAAGTTACAAGTAATAGGTCTTATATATGACACCGTCAGTCCACACATACTGATATTATGCAACTGACTAATATACACTTATGCAAAACCTTCAACATTTGCAACACTGGTTGATGAATCACACTAATATTATTTCTTGGAATACCTGGATGATATTCCTTTACCTGAGAAAAAGGAAAGGTAGTATCAAATATTGAGTCCAGTAGTTATAATATACAAAGATCTTGATGAATTGAATATATGGATGCATGTCCAGGGCCAGCTAGGAGGTCCAACAGGAGTGATTGCTATGATAGCAATTTATGAAGATACACACATATTTTTATCTCGGAATGATTATAAAAAATGCATCACTCTTTTATATACAAGAACTACTTAAGACGTCATTTATGAAAGAATGGAGGCGATAATTACTATTATGGTTTGCCGTTGGTTCAGACTTTGTTGCTGGCACAGGAGATTGCTGATGGTTGGGAACCACAGTTTTATCCATCATCTGAGGCACAGAGGCTCCTGCATTCGATAGCACATAAACAAGAAAAAGTAGTGAACAACAGGTAAAAAGTTAATAAATATAGGCCAATTGATTTTCTCTTAGCTGCAATCAACTCCTTCCACCTCTCCCCTCCCGTGCATTTCTATCATCAAATTTGGTAGAATTTACATGCATATTACCGAAAAACTATTGAAAATTATTCAGCGCGGTGATATTCAACGTTACTCTAGTTTATGCCATTTTAGACCAATTTTGGCATATACGTGATTTTCTGTAATAGCCGGATGTGATTCTTTACCGGTGTCGTGGTGTCGTGGTATTAAGAATACCCCGGCAGGTTTTGAAGACGATCCTAGCGGAAATTACGCAGCGCGGGTTGACCGGGCGACCGGTCCTCCCCCGCCGGACAAACACAAGAAAAGACACGAGGATTTATACAGGTTCGGGTCCCAGTGGGGGCCCTAGTCCTGTCGACGCGCTCCCGACCGGAGTCGGCTGGGGAGGCTCTCTCCGGGGGAGAGGCTTCCGGAGCGCGTCTGTGAGATTAGCTATTCCTATAATAATGAGTTGATCCTTTACAACAGAGGGGTACAAGGGCTATTTATAGCCCTAAAAAGAAGCAAAAAGCCTAAACTACCCCGAAAGCCACCGTCGGATTGAAGGGTAGGACCGTCCTTCTCCCGGTCAAACGTCTTGGATGCTTGACAGGTGGTCGCTGATTCCCGAGGCGTCCCTCGCGTGACCTGCACGTGATAAACAAACAGGGGTTTTACCTTTTAGGAGGGCGATGACGTCCGGGACCCCTTCCGGAGAGCAGGGTCCCGGGAACCTAACAGGCGGCGCCCGGGGCAGGCACCGGAGGCCACTGTCCCCGGGCGAATGGCGGCGCCCGGGACATGCCCGGGGGGCACGGTCCCGGGGGCCAAATGGCGGCGCCCGGGGCAGGCACCGGAGGCCACTGTCCCCGGGTGAATGGCGGCGCCCGGGACATGCCCGGGGGGCACGGTCCCGGGGGCCAAATGGCGGCGTCCGGGGCAGGCACCGGAGGCCACTGTCCCCGGGCCAATGGCGGCGCCCGGGACATGCCCGGGGGGCACGGTCCCGGGGGCCAAATGGCGGCGCCCGGCACATGCCCCGGAGGCACGGTGCCGGGGGCCCAAAAGGCGTCGCCCGGGGCAGGCACCGGAGGCCACTGTCCCCGGGCAATCATGAACTTACCTGGACTTGGCCGCGTGGAGATTTCCCCCAACAGCAGCCCCCCATGCCCTCCGGGGACGAAGCTTGAGCCCCCGGAGGGAATGGTTACAGTACCGGGAAAATCTCCGGGCGGAACCACCGGACGAAAATCACTGGAGCCCCGGCGACGCTTCGGTTTCCGTGCCGGGCGCTTTATGGCCGCGCCGTTCTCGCAATAAATGCACGCGGGGTTCGAAACGGCGTCTCGATTTACGCGCCTGTCCCTTCGTTTCCCGCGCACGGTTTGAATTTCAGTGGTCCAGATTGCCCCGAGGGGGCCACGTGGCGCGCATCTAGATCACGGCCAGCCTCTATAAATAGGGCCTTAGGGGCCCCGGAAGCTCATTCCAAATCTTCAACTCCAGCTTCAGCTCTCCCGGTAGCGCTCTTCCGGTAGTTTCTCCGGTAGCCTTTTCCGGTAGCGAGCGTCCGGGAGTTGTTGACAGCCACCTGAAAACTTAGCCACCGAAAAACAAACTCACCTAATGGCGCCCAAAGGTCGAGCGAAGACCATGGAGGTGCCCCCGGAGGAAATCCCCGTGGATTTCCTTTGGGCCTCCGAGTTCTCGGCCTCGGACGCGGAGTCCCTAGTCAAGAAGGGCATCGTCGAAGAGGGGGACATCCGGGTCCCCCTAAAGAAGGACGGAGCCCCCCGCCCTAGGCCCGGAGAGGTCGTGGCCTTCGAGGCCTTCCTCGAGGCGGGGCTCCGGCTCCCGGTGCATCCGATGCTCCGGGAGTTTCTCAAAGAGTACGGGGTGGCTCTCAACCACCTCACCCCGAACGCGCTCGTCCGTATGGGCCTTTTTATATGGCTCTACGAGACAGCGACCGGGCGGGAGCCCACCCTCCGCGCCTTCCGGTACTTCTATGAACCGGCGGCACGGAGCTCCCACCTGGTGAAGGGAGGACCGAAGTCCCCCTTCGGCTCGGTGATGGTCCAAATGCTGCCCTCCCGGGTGGCGGACTTCCCGGCGGCGGCCTCCCGGGACCACTGGGGGGACTGGCTCCGGAGGTGGTTCTACCTCCGGGTCCGGGACGAGGCGGTGGTCTACGCCCCGGAGCCTCCCACCTACAGCAGATCATCCGCACCGAAGCCGCCGGTGTGGACGGACGAGGAGTTCGAGCTCCTCGGGAAGGTGGTGTTGGCGAAGAAGGCCCGCTCAATGCGGGACGCCGCGGAGGAGCTGGCGCTCCTGCGGCTTTCCCCCTTCTCACGCGGGGGAAGGGGGATCGGCATGGGCCCGGAGCAGCGGCCTCCGGTCAAGCTGGTGACGCGGCGTAAGTCCCCTGCATTTTTGTACTTGCAGTTTTTTATGAGAAATTGACTAACTTTTTACCTCTTGCAGTGCGCCCGTACCCGGCGGCGAGGGACAAGGCGGAGCACCTCCTGGGGAGGTACTTCGCCGACGAACACGAGCGCATCGTGCGCCTCGTGGGGGAGGGGCCTCCCCGGAACTTGGTGGCTGAGGCCTACGGGCTCAGGCTTCCGGAGAGGAAGCCCCTTCCCACCCCCGGGTCTCATAAACGGGGGAAGGACGCGGCCGGGGGCTCGGAGCCCAAAAAGCCCCGGGTCCAGAAGACCCCAGCTCCGGCGACGGCGCCGGCGACGACGCCGGTGAGGGCCCGGGACGCAGCTCCCGGAGCCGAACATGCCCGGGCGGCGCCCCGGGCAGAGGCGACGCCTCCGCCCCCGGAGGCCCCCGTCGAGGCCCGGGGGAAGGAGGTTGTTGTCGATGGGGCGGGGTCCGATTCGGCGGACTATGCCCCGTCGCCAGTTCGCGTGACGCTCCTCTCGCCTCTCCCGGCGGCATTGGCGCCGGAGAGGCTAGAACTGAGGTTTTCGGGGGCGGCCCCCCCGCGCCTCTGGCCGGTGGATGAGGAGGGGGGGAGCCCCTCAGTCTTCGAGGTCCCCCCGGAGCAGGAGGCTCCGAGGGCCCTCCGGCCTGGGGCGGGGAAAGGCCCAATGATCCCCCCCCGGGCGGAGATCCCCGCCCAATCTTCGTCTTCGTCTTCGGAGGAAACTTCGTCGACGAAGACGCCGGCGACGCCGGCCGTGCTCCCGGATTCGGAGGTCCGGGGGCCCTCTCCCGGCCGCGACAGGAGGGCCGGGCAAGACACCTCCCTATTTCCTGCGGGGGAGGTGGCCCGCTACGCGGAGGGCCTGCACAACCGGAAGGTGCAGGCCTTCGTAGCAGGAGGAACGCTCCACGAGCGTTTTGAGGGGCTCGAGTCCCTCGGAGCCCAGGTAACTCGAGCTCTCAACACTTCGGCTTTTTTCCTGCACTTAAGATTTTTCTAACTCTTTATGCATTTTGTAGGTAGCGACTGTTACCTGGGGCCTTGAGCAGCGGGTCACCCGGCTGCTCAAGGAGGCGGAGAGCCGGGCCGCGGCCTGCGTCGAGCAGCGGGAGGCGGCCCTCCGGGAGCGGGACGAAGCTCTGGATGAGCTGTCCCGGGCCCGGGCGCAGGTGCACCTTTCGGAGGGCGCCTACATCCGCCTCCGAGAGGAGGCCAAGGTGCGGGAGAAGGCGCTCCGGGAGCTCGAGAGCTCCAGCGTCCGGGCGCTGTCGGACGCGGGCCGCTCCGTCCGCTCGACATTGGAAAGCCTTGGCGTTAGCCTTGGCTCCGGGAGCGGCCCGGAGGTGCCCCCGGCGACCCTCACGGAGGCTGTGCGTTTTCTTAACGCACAAGTCTCCGCCATCCCGGAGGCTGCGGACGTCCGGGCGCGTGGCTGGGCGATCCCCGTCATCGCGGCCGCCGCGGGGCTCGTTGACTACCGGGGGTTCGGCGCCCGGGCTATCGGGGGGCGCATCCCCCGAAGCTTCCCGGAGGCCATCGAGCCAACGCGCCGGGAGGTGGAGCTGCTGGCGGAGGGGTTCTACGACCGGATCATCCGGACGTGGTTCCCGACACCGGCGCCTCCTGCCGCGGATGTCCCTGCCTCGGCCACGGAGGAAGCTTCCCGGGGGGAGGACCCCAATGCCAAAGTATGAGCCTCCCCCGGGTCTTTAGCTAGGACCCCTTTTTCTTTTGTTAGACATTTTGATTCCGGTAGCTTCTTAGGAGAAGCCCCGGGCACTTGTACGAAAACATTTTGCAATGAAATATATGAAATTTTTCTAAGTCTTTGTAATGAAATGTTACCAGGGTTCCCGGGGGGTTGCTCCCGAGCAACGGTCCGGGAGAGGCTCTCCGGGGGACGCCCAAGCGGCTTTGATTTTGCTGAGCCTTGTCTCCGGGAGGTGCGACGGCGGTACTGCCCGGGAGCCTGTCCGGTTGAGGTGGCGTCCGGAATGGCACTTGGATAATTTTGACAACAGCCGTGCTAAATTAACTCCCCCGCGCCCGAAGGCCCAGATGATACCTCCTCTCCGGATACTTCCGCCGGCTGGGTACGAGTTTTGGCCCGAAGACGTACTTCGGGACTCTCAGCGTCGCGTCCGGGCGCTGTACCGGGACTTGGCCCGGGAGCTGAGGGAGCGCCTCCGGGAGCTTTAGGCGTAGGGGCCTTAGGCTCGTAGAAAATCCCCCGGGTTAGGACCCGGGTTGTATCATTTCCGAAACCCACCGGAGGGGGAAGATGTCCTCCGAGTTTGTTGATCAATAAAGCGCATTGTTTCTTTTTATTGCCTCTTTATTTTCTTCTTGGATGGTCTGGACGACTCATCTTAACAAGGATGAGCTAAGTTTCTTCGTGGGTGACCCGGGGACCCCCTGTCCCCCCCCTGCCCACAGCGGGCGGGAGGAAGCCTCCGCGTGCTGTGGGGGAAACAGGGTCCCCGGGGGAAGCATAACCTGTAGAAATATGTTCTAAGTTAGAAAATTGTAAAAACAAGATTTCCGAGGGAGGGACCTTCCGGGGTGCCCGGGGGCACGGGGAGGGGTTCATCCGGCCGCCGGGAGGGCGGCGAACTGGGAACAAGGCGCGGAAGGGGCTCATGAAAAGCCAATAAGACCTCCGGAGGGGAACTTCCCGGGAGGGTTCGTCCGGTCGCCGTGAGAACGGGGAGCCGGGAATAAGGTCTTCGAGAGATAATCATCCGGTCGCCGTGAGAACGGGGAGCCGGGAATAACGTCGACTCCCGGAGGAGGAAGATAATCCAATCAAGCCGCAAGGGGCTGATCTTCCGGTCGCCGTGAGAACGGGGAGCCGGGAATAACGTCGACTCCCGGAGGAGGAAGATAATCCAGAAAGCCATTAGACGTCCCGCTGAGGAGAGCGTCTACTCCCGGAGGAGGAAGTGCCCGGAGACGGGTCTTGAGTGTTTGGGTAGGGGACTAATCTCCCAAAGTGACTCGTTACCGCGGCCGCTGGGGACCGGGTTGCCGCTTACACCCTCAGTCCACGAGGGCTGTTCGTAAGCCACCCTTCAGGAGGGACTTGTTGGGGCAGGGCCCACTTCCTCACGGAGAGGGCATCCTCACGGGGAGGGCATCTTCACGGGGAAGGCATCCTCGCGGGGAGGGCGTCCTCGCGGGGAGGTCATCACCACTAAGGGCGGTAAACAAGAACAACCTGCAGTGAGACAGTTGGAGAACAAAGGCTATGCATTTATTAACGAAATATACAAAGCCCCCTTGCGAAGCCGCGAAGGGGGAAAAAGGGAAGCTACAGTGTCCCCCCTCCTCCTCCGGCGTGACCGCCCCGGGGGAGGGGACAGGCCAGCTAGGCTAGACGTAGAACTTGCGAAGTAAACGCAAGTTCCAGGTGTGCTTCAGCTCCTGCTCTTGAAGGTTGGAGAGCTTGTAGGCCCCCGAGCTTAGGACAGCGGAGATCCTGTAAGGGCTCTCCCACTTGGGGGAGAGCTTACCCTGGGCTTGGGGGTCTGCGACGCGCTTGAGGACAAGGTCCCCAAGGCGGAAAGCTCTCTCGCGCACGCGCTGGTTGTATGCGCGCGACATCTCGCGCTCGTAGATGGCGTGGCGGAGGAGCGCTCGGTCGCGTTCCTCCTCCACGAGGTCGATTTCCAGCCGCCGGTTGTCTTCGTTGGCCCGGTAGGCTGCGGTCGTGGCTCCGTTCAGGAGCTCGACCCGCAGCGACCGGAAGCCGATCTCCGGGGGGAGGACTGCCTCCGCCCCGTAGACTAGGGAGAAGGGAGCACGCCCTGTGGCCCGGGACGGGGTCGTGCGCATGGAGCAGAGGATGCTAGGGAGCTCCTCTGCCCACGCGCCCCGCTTGGAAGCGGTTTGTTCGAGTCTCCGGCGTAACCCCTGTAGGATTACGCCATTGACCCTCTCGACGGCCCCATTGCTTTGGGGATGGGCCACTGAGGCGAAGTGGATGACGACCCCTAGGCCTTCGCAGAATTCCCGGAAATAAGCCGAGTCGAATTGGGTCCCGTTGTCCACGGTAATTTCCCGGGGGACACCAAAACGACAAACGACGTTTTTCCAGAAAAACCGCTGAACGGCCCGAGAGGTGATGCTAGCCAAGGGCTCCGCCTCAACCCACTTTGTAAAGTAGTCGACCGCGACCACCGCATACTTGTATCCTCCGGGCGCTGGGGGGAAAGGCCCTAAGATGTCCATCCCCCAGCGCACGAAGGGCCAAGTGATGGGGATAGTCCGCAGCGCTACAGGGGGGAGATTCGAGCCCTTGGCCATCTTCTGGCACGCTTCGCACGCGGAGACAAGGTCTCGCGCATCGCGCATGACTGTAGGCCAGTAAAAGCCCTGCCGAAGGGCCTTGGCGGCGATGGCACGCGGGGCTAGGTGAGAACCACAGCTCCCCGCGTGAATGTCTTCCAGGAGTTGAAGTCCCTCCGACCGGGGGAGGCAGCGCAGGAGGGCTGAAGCCCCCCGCTTGTAGAGCCTTCCCTCGAGCAGGAGATATGCCCGGGCTTTGGCCCGGAGGCGCTTAACCTCGGTCTCGCTGGGAGGGTCCCCCTCCCCCTTGATGAAGGAGATGAGGGGATCCATCCATGACGGCGGCCGGACGATCTCGGCGACCTCCGGGACCGGAGGCTCGGGCCCTGCGTCCGGGGAGGCCACCGAGGGCTTCGTGATTGTTTCCAAGAAGGCCCCCTTGGGGAGCGTTTCCCGGGCGCTTGCCGCCCGGGCCAAAGCATCAGCCCGGTCATTCTCCCTTCGCGGGATATGCCGGGCCTCAAGGCCGTCGAAGTGTTTCTCCATTTTTCGTACTTCCTGCAAGTAAAGACTAAAATTTGCGTCATGGCACAGGTAAGATTTGTCCATTTGGCAGACAACGAGCTGAGAGTCTCCCTTCACTAGTAGGCGTCGGATCCCCAGGGAGCGCGCGAGGCGCATCCCGAGGAGCAGAGCCTCGTATTCGGCGACGTTGTTGGTTGCGGGGAACTCGAGCCGCGCGGCGTACTCGAGCTCCTTCCCCTCGGGGCTCCGGAGGACTACCCCCGCGCCAGCCCCAGCGAGACACAGCGACCCATCAAACAGCCGGGTCCAATGGTCACTGCGTCGGGGCGGCACAGGGAGATCTTCGTTCCCGGACCCAGAGGCGGGAGTCCATTCTGCGATGAAGTCAGCGAGGACCTGCGACTTGATTGCGGAGCGGCCGGTAAGGGACAGGGAGAAAGGGGCAAGCTCGGCCCCCCACTTCCCAATCCGGCCGGTGGCTTCTTTATTCCGCAGTACCTCCCCCAGGGGGAGGGACGACGGAACGGTGATGGGGTGCCCCCAGGAAGTAATGCCGGAGCTTCCGGGACGCCATGAGGAGAGCGTAACAAATCTTTTCCATCTCCGTGTACCGAGTCTTGGCCCCTTGGAGGGCTTCACTGACGTAGTACACGGGACGTTGCTGCCCCCCTTGCTCCTTCACCAAAACCGCGCTGACGGCGACGGGGGTCGCGGCGAGGTAGAGGAGCAAGGGCTCTTCCGGAGACGGACTCACGAGCATTGGAGGGCTCGAGAGGTACTTCTTGAGGTCGTTGAAGGCTTCCTGGGCCTCGGGGGTCCAGCGGAACCCCTCAAGCCCTCGGAGGATCTTGAAGAACTGGAGGCCCCGCTCCCCCGAACGGGATACGAAGCGGCTGAGCGCGGCCAGGGGGCCGGAGAGCCGCTGGACATCTTTGACGGAGCGCGGCGGGGGCATCTCTAGGAAGGCCCGGATCTTCTCGGGGTTTGCCTCAATGCCCCGCTGGGACACGAGGAAACCGAGGAGCTTCCCCCCGCGCACCCCGAAGGCGCACTTCTCCGGGTTGAGCTTGAGCCCGAACGCGCGGAGGTTGCGGAAGGTCTCTGCGAGGTCGTCGATGTGGGAGGCTGCACGGGGGCTCTTGACGACCGCGTCGTCTACGTAGACTTCGACGTTGCGGCCGACTTGATCTTTGAAAACCAGCGTCATAAGGCGCTGGAAGGTGGCTCCCGCATTCTTGAGCCCGAAGGGCATATGGCGGTAGCAGAAGGTTACGAGGGGAGTTATAAAACTCGTCTTTTCCTCATCCCCCTCCGCCATCCGGACTTGATGGTATCCCGAGTAAGCGTCTAGGAAGCTCATCAGCTCGCACCCCGCGGTGGAGTCAACGAGCTGGTCGATCCGCGGGAGCGGGAAGTTGTCTTTGGGGCAAGCGCGGTTAAGGTCGGTGAAGTCCACGCACATGCGCCACTTGCCACTTGACTTCTTGACGAGGACGGGGTTTGCGAGCCACTCGGGGTGCAACACTTCCCGGATGAACCCCGCCTCTCGGAGCCGGGCTATCTCCATCTTGATGGCTTCTTGACGTTCGAGGGAGAGCTTCCTCAACTTCTGCTTGATAGGGGGGTGACCGGGGGTTACCGCGAGCTTGTGTTCAATAACCTCCCGGGCGACGCCCCGCATGTCCGAAGGCTTCCACGCAAAAACATCGGAGTTTTCGCGCAGAAAGGCTGCGAGTCGCGCTGCATGGTCTTGGGGGAGCTCTGCCCCGATTTGGACAGTTTTGTCCCTGCCGCCCGGGGACAGCGGGACCTTCCGGAGGCCCCCTTCCGGACGCGGCTTGAGGAGGGGCCTCCCAGGGGATGGCGCAGCGACATCTACGTCCGTGGGGGGAGCCTCCCCCCCGGGCGCCTTGATCAAGTTGACGCTTCCTATTGTGGCAGCAGCTCGCTCGTATAGAGCACGGGCCATGTCTTGATCCCCCCGGACGTTGATCACGCCATGCGGCCCGGGGATCTTCATGCACAGGTAGTTTTGGTGGGTGGCAGCCCCCAGCCGATTGATCGTAGTCCTCCCCATAATCACATTGTACGAGGAGGGGAGGTCCACTACGTCGAAGCGGACTAGCTCGGTTCGGTAGTTCTCCGGGGTGCCGAAGGTGATCGGGAGATCTACCTTGCCCACGGGGTGGATCGCCTTCCCCAGGACAAACCCTTGCAGAGGCCCTGCCGCTGGTTGCAGGAGCTTTTCGTCCACCTGCATTTCCTTGAAGGTTTTGAGGAACAGGACGTCGGCGGAGCTTCCGCCGTCCACGAGGATGCGGGCCAAGTGGCAGTTGTAGATTGTCGCGGAGACAATGAGCGCGTCGTCGTGGGGGAAGCGAACCCCTCGTGCGTCTTCCGCTGTAAAGGTGAGGGGGACGTCCGACCACTTGGGCGGCACGGACGCGTGTAGCACCCCCACTACCTTAACTTCTCGCGCGTACTCCTTGCGCTGGCGCTTGGAATCCCGCCCGGAGGTAGACCCCCCTACGATGACGTTGATGCGGCGCTGGGAAGTTTGAAAGGGGAGAGCGTCTGAAGGCTCCCCCTCCTGCACCTGCTGCCCCCCCGCGGGAGCGGGAAGGGCCGGAACAGCTGGCCGAGGGGGCAAGGAGGCCGGAGTCCCCCCCCCCTGCCGCGCTGGTCGAGGAACGCCGCGAAATGCTGCAGCAGCTGGTGGCAATCTCGGGTGGCGTGGGTACTGGACCCGTGGAAGCTGCACCACGATCCTTCCCGGCTTCTCCCCGCGGGGCCTTCGCGGCCGCGCGAAGACTGTCCTCCCCCATGGCCTCTCGGCTTGGGAAAGGGGCGGTTGCCCTTCGGGGGGTCGCGCGAGCCGCCTCCGCCCTCGAGGACAAAAGTGTCCCGAGGCCGTGGTTCGCTACGGCCCCCCTGCCTGGGGCGCCTGGGGGGATCCTGGGCCCCCCGCTCAGCGGGGGCGGGAGCCCCCTGGGTCTTCTTCCAGATGTCGTCTTCCTCCGCGCGAGCGTACTTTTCGAGTACGTTGAAGAGCTCGTCGGCGGAGGAGGGGCAGCTTCGAGAGAGTCTTCGGTGAAGTTCCCCCGGGAGGATCCCACTTTTGCAGGCTTCAATCACTGTGGAGTCCGGGACGTGGGCCACTTTGCTTTTTACTTGGGCAAAGCGCTTGAAGAAGCTTCTGATGGTCTCCCCGGTTCTCTGGCGCACTGTGTATAGCTGTGAAGAATCCAGGGGACGTCCGTAATTTCCCTGAAAGTTGGCGCAGAACTCCCGCTTCAGCTGCGAGAAAGACTTGATGGAGCCCGCCTTCAGATTGTAAAACCAGGAGCGGGCAATGCCGGTGAGGTAGAGGGGGAAGACGTTGCATTGGACGCTCTTGTCCCCCCCCGCCGCGGAGATGGCTGTGGAGTAGATCTGCACGAACTCGTAAGGGTCCGCCTCGCCATTATAATGCTCGATGTGCGGGGGATGGTAGGGCCGCGGCCATCGGATGCTGCGGAGTCTTCGACACAGGGGCTGGTTCGCCCCCTGCACTTCCCGGGGGGAGCCCCAATCACTGTCTTCTTTACCGGGGGACGCCCCCTCATTATCCGAGTCAGGTAGCGGCCCAAGAGGGCCACCGGAGTGGTGGTGACGACGCTTCTCTTCCGGGCTGGGACTGATTTCCCGGACGTCCGAGCTTCCCTCCGGGGAGGATGGCTCTTCGGCGGGTCTCTTCCCCCGACCGGTGCGAGAGCGAGGCTCCCTGCGACAACGACCGGGGGGAAGCTCTTCCCCGCGGCTGGGAGAATGCATTCGCTCAACCTCCCCCCGGGAGAAGCGGAACTGCTTCGCCGGGGGAGGGAGCTCCTGCACTGTAGCAGCCGGCCCGAAAGCTACCGGGGCCTGCTGGGGGGAGCCCCCTGTGACGCCCCCCCGGACCGGAAAGGGGGGAGCCCCTGCACCATCCGGAACCGGGGAGGGGGCGCCCGGGGCGACGTTTGGGTCCGAAGAAGGGGCCCCTGTGGCAACAACCGGGACCGGAAAGGGAGAAGCCCCCGCGACATCCGGAACCAGTGGGGGGTGAGCCCCCTCGGCGACGTCCGGGGTTGGGGAGCCAATGCGGGGGGAAATTCGCTGAGGCACGGGAGCTGCTCTGTCGACCGGCCCCGGTGCGGTAAACGCAACGCGAGGGGCGGGACTGGCTCCCGGCGTAGGAATAACCCCCGACATGAAACGACCCCCCAGCCCCGGAAGCGGGCCAGGGACGGGGTACCCCCCTGGCGCCACGAAGGGCCCGGGCATGAAATAGCCTCCTGGCACCGGGACGGGCCCGGGTGCCGAGAAGTGTCCGGAAGTATATCCCGCGAGGGGAGGAAACCCCCCAGCGGGATCATACGGGGTAGACAGCCCCCCTGACGCCGGAGGGGCCGCTGGGTGTCCCATAAACGGGGGCATGATCACCGAATACGGGTGCGACGGAAATGTAGTGGCCGAGGGCCGCGCCAACACACTAAGGAGCTCGTCCATAGAGCGCTGGGCGCGGAGCTGGCCCTCTACGAGAGCTTCGAGCAGGGCGTCCCGGGGAGCCGGGGGAACCGTCGGGGGGACGCTTGTCCCGGCCGAGGTCCCCGCGGTCGCCGGGAACGACCTGGAGGTGGAAGCACCTAAGTTAAGAGGAAAGGAGGGAGGCGGTACCTGGGCCAGGTCGCCTCCGGAAGGGGCCGCCGGGACAGCGGTGTCCCGGGCGGACGGCGCCGGGTCCCCGAGACCCGGGTCACCGGGAAGGGTGCGAGCCCTTGTTCTTAGAGGAGCCATGGCGATTCGTCACGGATCCCCACGGACGGCGCCAACTGTCGTGGTATTAAGAATACCCCGGCAGGTTTTGAAGACGATCCTAGCGGAAATTATGCAGCGCGGGTTGACCGGGCGACCGGTCCTCCCCCGCCGGACAAACACAAGAAAAGACACGAGGATTTATACAGGTTCGGGTCCCAGTGGGGGCCCTAGTCCAGTCGACGCGCTCCCGACCGGAGTCGGCTGGGGAGGCTCTCTCCGGGGGAGAGGCTTCCGGAGCGCGTCTGTGAGATTAGCTATTCCAATAATAATGAGTTGATCCTTTACAACAGAGGGGTACAAGGGCTATTTATAGCCCCAAAAAGAAGCAAAAAGCCTAAACTACCCCGAAAGCCACCGTCGGATTGAAGGGTAGACCGTCCTTCTCCCGGTCAAACGTCTTGGATGCTTGACAGGTGGTCGCTGATTCCCGAGGCGTTCCTCGCGTGACCTACACGTGATAAACAAACAGGGGTTTTACCTTTTAGGAGGGCGATGACGTCCGGGACCCCTTCCGGAGAGCAGGGTCCCGGGAACCTAACAGGCGGCGCCCGGGGCAGGCACCGGAGGCCACTGTCCCCGGGCGAATGGCGGCGCCCGGGACATGCCCGGGGGGCACGGTCCCGGGGGCCAAATGGCGGCGCCCGGGGCAGGCACCGGAGGCCACTGTCCCCGGGTGAATGGCGGCGCCCGGGACATGCCCGGGGGGCACGGTCCCGGGGGCCAAATGGCGGCGCCCGGGGCAGGCACCGGAGGCCACTGTCCCCGGGCCAATGGCGGCGCCCGGAACATGCCCGGGGGGCACGGTCCCGGGGGCCAAATGGCGGCGCCCGGGGCAGGCACCGGAGGCCACTGTCCCCGGGCCAATAGCGGCGCCCGGGACATGCCCGGGGGGCACGGTCCCGGGGGCCAAATGGCGGCGCCCGGCACATGCCCCGGAGGCACGGTCCCGGGGGCCCAAAAGGCGTCGCCCGGGGCAGGCACCGGAGGCCACTGTCCCCGGGCAATCATGAACTTACCTGAACTTGGCCGCGTGGAGATTTCCCCCAACAACCGGTTTCAGACAAATTAACTAATTTGATTCGGCAGCCACCCTAATATTGTTTTTTTTTTCTTTTTGAACCTTGATTTTTTAAGAGATTCCAATTGCAATTATGGGATAAAATATGAGGCTTCCGAATTCAATCTTAAAAAACGTAAAAATAAAATAAAGCCAACCCAAAATGTAAAAATAATAAAAAGCAGCAGAATTTACACTTTAATGCTTGAGTGATTTGATGTTACTAGATAAATACTATGATGGTTTTTCTTGGTTACAGACTTCGGTGCTTGAGCGGATTCTTGACTTCGGTGCTTGACAACGTCAGTTTTATCCAATTTCTTATGCGTAATGACTCCTGCATTACATAGAGTATCAGCAAAACTTAATTTTAGCCGAATATCCTAAAACTTGCATGTATGTGTAATCTATGTTATAAATATTGACAATAGTTGACTATTTACTATTGTTTTAATGCTAAACAATATCTATAAATATCAGACAAAATTTGAAGATATGCTATTTTGATGGAACATAGAATCCAGTGATTATTCAAGAGATAAGAACAAAAAACCTGAAGGAAAAAAAACAAAGCAACGAAAAAATGTCAGTGAAACTAGTGAAACTAGTAGGATTGTGAACCACCCTGTGCATGGCACAAGATTTGGATTTTAGAGACTCACCATTTGGCTTCGAAGTCATTGTTAATTTTTGTGTGATTTTAAATGTTGTGCTTGTGTTTGAAGCTATTACAAGATTTGGATTTTGGCTCCCCTTGTACTCTTGTGGAGTTTATATAGCCCTCTAGTTTATATAGCCATCTAGAATAATAAAATTCTGCGAAAATTCTTCGAAATAACATGTGATTTAACTAAGGTAGTAGCAAAATTTAATTTAATAAAACTTGGTGTTTTTGTTCATGAAATTAATTTGTTTTTTTGTGACCATGCCATGAACTTCAAGCAACATGAACTTTCCCGGTTAATTCATTTGACGATTGTGTTTGACAAAACATTTAATGTGGTATTTTCGTAGTAAATTAATATGGTCCCGATGTTGATATTCTGATAATTTATGAAGATTAAGCAATCAGTCATGCATTACTCTGATAATTAACTAATGTTTAGACTTTCTAACAAACACTAATTAAAGAAGTTCCCAGGTTTCTCTTACTGTTTATACATCCATATTGATGTTCAAGAAATTAAACAATGAATTGCATGTACATTAACCCATGCATGACCCGAACAGGGAAGAAGATAGGCAAGAGTCCATTAGAGGCTACCTCAAATAGTCAAGGGCAAGATTAATGCCAATACTTATACCATATTGATGTCCAATGGGGGCTCCAAAAACCTTTTACCGAAATATTCTTGATCAGGGCTAGTAAGCCACTAATGGGCTGTCTTTTATATTTATCTTTTTGTATTTTGTGCAAGTTATTTTTGCTTCGCCCTGCTGGGTTACCTATATTTTGACATTCTTTATGACAATTCAAGGCAGTACCTACTATAGTGATTGAGAGCAAAATTTACGGTAACTAGCGGTAACTTCCTTGCCACTGACGAAAAATCAAACCCTATTTCACATAACCACAAGTTTTGTACTTAAAATAAATTATTCAAGTTAACTTGGCAACATAAAGCATCCCTTCACACCCAGATATATCTATACTGTTAGACCAAAGTCAAGTTTCAAATTTGAAATATACTTCTATGTAATTTATGTCCGTTAGATATGTTTGAAATAATGATTTATTAAAAAACTGGATGGACATACTTATTATGTACAATTTACACTATAAAAAATTTTAAATTTAATTAAAAGACAATAATATATGAATTTAAACTCATGTGTCAGTCTCATATCTAGTATTATATGATAATGCCCTATATTTAGTGATATTCTAGTTGATATTATTCAATGATTGGCAAAATGCAACGGCCATTATTATTTGATAGATTCACCATTAATCACTGAAAGTTCCGAACTTAGCACCCGCATAATTAATCACATGTCGCCTTCATGCCATATTAGGTGCTATTCCAGCTATTTTTACCCGTTAATTGACACAATCCAATAACCCATTTTATTTGATGGATTCACCTCCAATCAGATGAAAAATGTTAGATATATGGATTTAACATGCATGCTTAGTAGTATACAACTGAAAGGGTCTTATGGAAACTTGGAAGACAGGTCAGAAACTAACGTTGTCACCTGCATTGACTATAATGTTCTTTAGTAATACTCCCTCCATTTTAAAAAATAAGACCCATTGTCTATTGTCTTGTGCACAGGTATTAAGAAATGATGAAATCAAGATAAGAGATATAAATATAGATCATTTTATTCTTATTAATTATATTAGAGATATTGGAGAAAGAATAGTGTTATTTGATTTTAAAGAGTAGAAATGGTAAGACTGTATTAATTACAGTTTTAATTTTTGTTGAGTCGTATATTGTGAAACAAGAAAAAAAGAGAATGAGTCTTATATTTTGAAATGAGGAATAGTCAGTGGTCAGCTCCTGCATTGACTAATCACAGGTTGTTTAAACAAGATATGGAGATCTACATTAAATTAATTGCAAGAAACATTTGTCAACATGTGAACTATCTATCTATTCAAAATTTGGGTTTGCTTGGAAGAACAAAGGAAAGTACGTGTAAGATCTCTCTTACGTTAATTACCTCTTCCAACTGAAGACTAAGGTACAAACAATATGACATTCCATTTGATTTTCTAAGGATCTACCATGTGGATTTCGCGAACAAAATGTCAAGATTTATAATTAAATCAACCACAATAAACAATATATTTTCAGAAGGCAAACGGCAAATTTACTAACTGTTCGAAATTTGCATTTGATCAAAAGAATGAAGGGACAAATTTAGTTTATGTATTAGTTAGGCATTAAGTTTATTGATGGTCAAGACTCAAGACCAAATGCCAGTGTCATTCTCATTTCATGTTCACAGGACTTTAAAGGTTTAAATAAACCACAACAATATCCTTGTAAATATGGGAAGAATCAAAGGGAAACGCATGATTATAGGGATCTTTTGTCGCTGCTTGAGACTTGATATGTAACAATAATGCATCTAATTTCAGAGACCTGTTCAAAAAGGAAGAAAGAAAGAAAGAAAGAGGAGTTAAGACTAATGCAACTGAATTCCATGCTTCACATCAATCTATAGTATGGTAGTTATTAATTCAAATATGAAAACTTAAATAAAAATAACAATGAAAAAACATGTACCTTAACACATGACACTAGCCTATTTCATCGTGAGATGTAATTTCCATGATTTTTCCACTTCTTGTTCTTGCCTTACTCAACAATATCTATACGAAGGAGTTGCGTGGTACTTCGAGGAGATACTAGAATGTCTTGATACGTTCCTCCTTTTAACGAGATGCTAACTAAATTTGAACATTCAGTTAAGATTGTGAAATTCGTATTATTTTTCAAATCAACTTTTGCAAACCTCTCAAATAAAAAAGAAGTTACCCTAACTCCAATCAATCCACTCATTTTCTTTCATCCTTTTGTCTATTCATAAACTAAGCCTAGAAGCATCGATATATACATATGTCTCTAAACTTTTGCATAAGTTTATTTTTCATTTAAAGCCTTTGCGTACATGAAAATTGCTCAATGTAACATCCTCATCTCCCAGGTGCAATAGAATGTTACTAGGAGTACCACAGTCAAGTACGAAGAAAAAGCACTTAGATTTCTATTACCAAAAGAGAAAACTAGCATTTTAATTAAATATAAATAGGTCAAATGCTATCATGATTTATAATTCATAAAGGAATTTGAGTGAATATATAATAAAACACTTAAAGATTAATATCAGCATTCTTCACTTAAACTAAGAATATAAATTCCAAATTTCAGAAATAAAATTTGAGTTACTAAACATAACGTTTGCAATTTGAACTAGAAAGATCATTTTGTGAATATAGGAAGAGCACCCCTACTTATTCAATATCTAAATAATGCAAACTAAGTTCAGTTTTCAGCTTCCAGTCCTGTTGGCGATCACACAATAATGGATGGTCTTGAAATGCTACTACTGCTGACCTACACACATGAAATAACAGAGGTTGAGACAATGTCTCGGTGAGCAACCCATTACACAATGAATAATAAACAAGGCGTGCAATACAGGTTAAAGTTGTAATTCAGTCCAACTGACAACAATGTATAAGTTAATATCTCAAGTCATTTTCATGGTTCAAAACATACATGTACATGCATGGGCTTTGGACCACCGCATAGTAACTATAGAGGTATCATCTGCCGCATTTCAGTTGCAGGAGGTATTGTTATCTTTATTGTGGATACAATAAAAATAGTTTTATCTTGTTTTAGATAAAATGAGCATCGTCCACCGCAATGCAGTCATGCTTAGATATGAATGAGCAAGAATATTTTCCAAATCAACAACGATAAAAAATATATAACATGAGAATCAAGTTTATAGTATATACTCATCGACTATGATTACACGCCTATTTGACGGGGTGGTGGTTGTGCAGATGTTGAGTAATCTCCTCCTGAATGCCTCCAAGTCATACGTATTAATATATGTAATGTATAATAAATCCTTATGCACAACCAAAGCAACGATTCTTGCCAAAATTAACAATTTGTCCTATATCATTAGAACTTTGAACTCTTAATTAAGCTATCATAACAATTCTCATCACTATTATTGGCTGCAACATTACTCACACAAATATGGTGTATAAGAATAAAATACTCAAAATTACAACATGTACAAAAACTTCTTCTCCAACATTTCGCAATTCAGCTATCTATGTTGTGAACATTTAGAATTTCCTCCCTAGATAAAAAAGTAAGCTAAAAAAATGACCTTTTCCTACTGTTTTGAGTCATAACCTTCACTACAAATTTCAAATAAAATTTTCATAGTAGAAAATATTGTTTTTCACTAATATATGGACAAAACTTTCTGCTACATGAATTCCTGAATCAATTGTTTATGTGCTGAACACTTCACTTCTCAATGCTGGGTAGGCGGGCTAACTAAAAACTAATATCCCCGGGAATCAAGTTCGTAACTCTAATTAAAGAACTCAAATGTATTCAACTCAGTGGAAAAAGTTGTCCCTAACCACGTGATAAACAATTGTGTATTCTGTAAAAGCTCCTTTTTTTGGCCTCTAATGTGATGAAATGATCAATTTTCTAAACCAAACAGAATTTAGATTCTAAAATTACCCTCCACACTAATGGGAACGATATCTTGAGATAGAACTCTCCTCTGAAGATGGTCTTGAAGATAAACTTGCTCCTAACGAAATTTTTTTGCAATTAATTCATCTAAAAAACCCTAATTCAACCAATAAGATAGCCAAATAACTTCATTTCTAGATTAAATAGATTATTAATTTACAGCAATGACAGATGAAGGAAATGGGGCATCAAATCTAAGTTTTGGATGGACCCAAAATCTCCCCAAAACGCCATAATTGAGATCAAAATCATAGGAACAGCAACAAATCTTGAAATTTGGGTAGGGAAAACATATATCTTGGGAGTTCTTCGTGTGGCTGAATCATGAGAGACCAAAAGGGTGGCGGCTGAACTTGTAACTGAAGGAAATGGGGTGGGGGGCCATAGCTGGTTGCCCTAAACGCTGCCCCTCTTTTCTAGGCTAGGAAGAGGAAAGGGCATGGCCGAAGAGAAAGGAACATTTTGCTAGCCTGACAAGAAATCACACGAAATGGGTTTTGAAAGTCAGATTTGATTGGTCCCAGCTCTATTTTATTTCAAGGATCATACAAATACTTGTAGAGCATCGACACATGGAAAATATCGTGTACCCCTTGCATGGAAGGCGCTAACTCCAACTCTATGATAGTTTGCCAATTCACTTGAGTATAGTAAAAGGTCCGATGTGGCCAGGGTTGGGGAGACTCGCAGAAGTACTTGATTACCTACAGAAAATTTCATGTCCCTTCTATGGACATCTGCATAACTCTTTTGCCACTTTTGAGAGCAAGCAGGTCGCGTTATACTAGAGCAATCTTCTCCACCATTTCTTGTACTAATTGTGGCCAAGTTAGGCTTGCTCCCTTGCCTCGTCCCAGCACAATGGGGACTAACACTTCCTCCCATAAAGTGCCTCGAACTGAGCCATATATACTAGTATGATAGCTGTTATTGTAAGCGAATTCAACCAACATTAAATGGTCTTCCCTAGAGCCCTTCCACTCTAAAACAAGTTCTTAGCATGTCTTCAAGGGTTTGAATGGTTCTCTTTTATTGACCATAGGTCTGTGGGTGAAATTCAGTGCTGAAATTGAGTTGAGTGCTAAGCTTGTTGATAAGTGTTACATTGGTAACATTTTTATCCTAAGTTTGCTATTGAAAACATGCAAAAATATACTAAAAACTCCTTTTGATGTGACATTTTATGCATGATTTTATATTATTTTTACAAATTACTTTAACGGCTGTATTTGCAATGTTTCAGGGACCAAACATACCAAGTTTGAGAAGATTTCGACCTCATTTGGGCCTAATTCGACCAAGAAATCAAAACTGGACAGCAAAAGACTTGGTCGAATATTCTTCAGTCAAAAACACATGGTCGAATACACTTTGGCGAGGAGAAGCCTTGTTCGAACATGTCAAGACAAAAAGGAGCTGTTCTCGAATACAAAGACACCTGCTCGAGACAGTCTATATCGAATATAAGCACGTGGTCGAAAAGAGCCCCGATTGACCATGACAACCGCTTGGCCGCTTGTTTGTGCCACATGTTTTGCCAGCATTGTTCCACGTGTCACTAATCGTGTTCAACTCAGTTTCGAAGGCCTTTACTGGTCGGATTTGGTCGGGTTTGATCAGGCACTACTACAGAAATGCTTTTCACTATCGGTTTAAAATCGACTCTACTATCGGTTCTCTTACCGCTAGTGATCGGCACAATAGAAGAAACGTAGCACACCTCTATCGGTTAAAAACTGATAGTAAAATACCTACACTTCCAACGTTTCAGTAATCGCTAACGACAATTCTTCTATCGGCTCAATGATCTCAACCGATAGTGCTGTTTTATTTCTTGTAACGGTTATTCACTGGAAACCGATAGTAATGTATAATTTTTTCTATCGGTTAGGTATTCGACACGGTTAGTACTGAAAACTTTCCTCTATCTATTGTAGGATATAAACCGATAGTATTACAAAGAAGCATTACTAGATACAACAATACAGAGATACACACATTGGACGGATTGAATCTAATTATTCAGAGATTTAATTTATTCACAAATACACTAATACAAAGATATACACATGCATTGGACAGATTGAATTTATTCACATATTGAGTTTATTCACAAATACACCAATGAATTTATTCACATATTGAGTTTATTCACAAATAACCAATACAAGTACACACATACACCAATCAACAAATTCAATATATATTACACAAGTCATTTACGATCGATCATTGATAGCCACTTTTTCCATCACAAATTGAGCCCAAATTGTTCACAGCTCCTTCAATGGAGGCAACTCATATTGGTCTTTCAACATGGCACTCTGCATGCGTGTATGAAGTTAAGAACGTACGTCACATCCAATGTTCGACTTTGAGTCAAGAAAAATGGTTAACTTAGGGAATTGGGCAAAATTTGTCCTGATCAGGTCATACATAAATCTCATGACATAGAAGCCACATTCCCACGATTATGGCTGCTGATGGCACTGGGATAATTGCATATGCAAAGACATAAACCCACATTAATTCGAAAGAACTAATTAAACTTAAATTAAAAGACTCATCATGAGTTAAATTAAAAGACTCATCATGAGTAGTTCCATCCGTATTAATTACCTCATGTTCTTTCCAAGAAATTGTTGTGCCCTTCGCCGCGTCATGCCTCCTTCCAACAGTAACATAATTTTTGAAAGCCCTGTATTTATTTTAGTATTGCCGATTAATATGTAATCTTTAATTAGCTAGTCAGAGAAAAATTTAAAATAGCAATGGTACTTACGCATCTATGTGCCACGTGAGGGTGAAAACATGCACCACCTTGTTGCTCATCGAATCGAGGTAATAGATCTCATTCATCCATGGGCAAATGACAGCGAGGACCCAGTGGCCCCTACATTGCATATATAAGCGAGCCGTTTCATACATATGTTAGGAGTAACATACAAGAATGAGTTAAATTAGTAGGAAATGCAATAACCTTTGGTGGTACGGCGCAAGAATGAACTCTCAGTCCTGCTGCGCTAGTAGTGCCCTTGATATGTATTCCTCCGCATGTGCTTGGTCGTGCTCTAGCATCGTGAGGCTTATTTTATCTGGGTCGAGGAAACCCACCTTGTCACATGCCCTCATTGACGCCAGCCTATACATGCACCTGGATGCAAAGTATAGATTAGTAATTAGTGCATACAAAGTGATTAGATTTATGAAATGAACTGTAATAACTTCACACAACAGCAAACTCACAGGACTCCAGTCCGTATGATGGACATATCAAGCTCCTGCCAGTTGAGGAGGTCGAACAAATCCTCGTGGGCCACCGATATGCTCCCGGCCTCATGGTGAAAATGACCTGGCCTGAAAGTGAACTAAGAAGTTGATGTGGCGCCTACATCGGGCCAGGTACCACTCGTGGAGACTTCTGGTTGTTTGATCCATATTGTGCAGAAGGTACTCCGACACGAGTGGGAACCCGTTCTTGAACGTACCTGGCTGGTTTTATTTCGCCTTGCCTTTGGCCTTGCCCTTGGCCTTGCCCTTGCCTTTGGGCGGAGAGCGAGTTTATACCTTCGAAGGTTGGGGCGCGGTGCCGCCAGCCTCATTTGATGGCGAAGGGCTTTCTGAGGAGGCGTGCATCCTTTGGATGGGTTTGAGGCCGTCGGAGGAGGCATGGGGGCTGAAGGAGCTCGGTCATGCGTTGTGCTGGGGGTGGTGTCCTCAGGAAGTGAGCTGGCATCCATTGTCCATTTTAAGTTACGAACGCGTAAGTTAGATTTTGCAAATTGAGTATATTAACTGAGTTGTAAGCTAGAATGGTTAGGGTTTACCTCCTGTAGTCTAACACCCTTCTTAGGCTACTGTATGTACGAGCCCAATGCCTCGCCAATTGTCCGCATTTCGTCCGTTGGGATGGTCAACGGAAAAGAGCTGTGCCCGAGAGGGCCATGTCCACCTGTACCTTTGCGAACCCAGGCTCCAGAGGTACGCCGTGGATCCGGACATCCTCCCAAGACTGATATACGACCCCGTTTGCAACCACTACAGGTTTGTCGCCTATGTTGATCAATAGGCTACAGCTCTCCAACTTCTGCAATTTGCAACAATTATAACAAGTTAGCGAAATAGTTCTAACGTAATGGGAGTGGCATCAACTGACTGCATATATAGCTCAGGAATTGCAATACCTCAATCAGGTCCACCGGATCCACGTGAACCTTCGAGCCGCAACTACTCGGCTTGGCAATGTCGACCTCGGCAGCTGCATCTAAGCCCTTGGGCTGCACAACTCGGCTGAGGCGTTCATACTTCTCGTTCATTTGAGCGAAGATGTCTGCGAATTATGCAGTCACATCTAACCGTATCTTCTCAACCAGCTCTGATTCCCTTTCCTTCCAGCTGCGAGCCTTCTTCACCTTTTGCTCGGGCTCCGAGAAACCTTCCTTCCAGGCACCACACCCCCCACAGTTCGCGTCCGCCCTGGATGCTCCTTGTTCCTTAGAGCCCGGGTAAGGATGTCGTTCTCCCTCTGGGAAGTGAACAATCCCTCGGTCGCCTCCTTCGAGCAAGAGATCTGTTACATTCAAAGCTCTCCATTGTGAGGAAAAAATATATACAAATTTGTGCGCACACTAGTGATCATAGTTTTTTCTACCACACTCTATGATTCCAACCAGAAAGTTAGCCAACTTACGATTCGCTGCACAACCTCGACGTCCCTGGGATTTGGGAACTCCATAGTCCCCGTGGATAACACGGTCCCTCTGGCCAGCCACCAGTGCTTGCATCGTGGATCACGGATCTCAGAGAGCAGTAGGTTAGGGGAGTCGACAAAATTCGATGCCTTGTGTTCAGCCTTCTTCCACTGCTCCTCCTTCCCCGCATAGCCGCGAGAGCCGAGCCGGTGCGGGTGGTCGTTCCTCCTCTGGATTGCCTTGTTCTCCTCGCTAAGGGCCTTCGTACTAGAAACAAGAAAATTAATGCACCGCTGGTTACTCCATACAACGGTGTAACCAAGTAAAGTAACCATACATACCTTGAACTCAGGGATCCCCTTCTGTTGGGTGAATTGCTCCCATACCTCCTCCGTTAAGAAGGGGTACTTGTCGCATGGAGATTTGCCTTTAGCGAGGAAGGTACTGACGAGGACGCTCTTGAAGGTTTTCCACGTATTGTTCATGTCCTTCAAGCAAGCTATCTTGGGACCATCGTCGGGGATGTTCCACTTGACCTGTTTCAAATGGTGCATATAAGCAGGAATTACTTAATCTTCGGGATAAACCAAGGGAATGTGATTACTCATAGTTCAGGGATTTTGATTAATTTTACCTTCACTTCTGCCCACAGCCTATCCCTCTCGTCGGCCTTAACGTCCTTCCAGCTCTGGACGGTGATCTTCACCCTTTCCCTCGCCAACAAACCAACATAGGCAGCGTACTGCCCAGCGTTCTTTCCGATCGGTCTCCCGAACTAGTTGAACTCACATGAAAGATCTGCACGTTTGGCCAAACGGCACAACATCGTCACGCCTCGCGCCTTCCTCTTGCGCTGGGACGAAGCAGCGATATCTATGTTGGCCCTCCTCGAATCACTACTATCAGACGAGGAATATATCGACATGGCTTTACCTAAAATTTCATGAACAGACCATCAATTGATATGAAGAAAGGTACATGACAAAGTTCATAACTAAAATAGAATGCCAATGATGAACCACTTCTTTTTGTTAAAATGTCAAATTTTCATTCAAAAGGCCAAAAATCATCAATTCCTATCAACATGGTCTTCAAAATGTATTTAAAAGGTTTTTAGAGGCTTTCGACTATCTTGTTTTTTAACCAAATCAGTTTCGAGTGCTAATCAAAATCTATTTGAATTGTGCCAAAACTTGTTTTACAAAAGTCCTAGATATTATTAACCCGAAGAAGTTCGAAATTGAAAACCTTCTCAAAAGAGTTTCAATTTGAATAGATTTTGGGTGTTTGAATCTCACCAGAAAACTTGCTTTGACTCGAAATATCTTATACATGCAAAACATGAGCTTCGGCTGTTTCTATGGTCTTTACTCGTGACCTTCGGCTCAAAATGATATGAATAACTGATTCAAGCTCTTTCATGTCAAAATCTCATGAAAATCAAATTTGAATTCAATTTGCAAAAGGTTGTCGAACTTCAACCTTCTTGCTTAACATAAAGATCATTTGACCATAACTCTTGATTGTAAAATCCTATTTGGAAAATTTTTTTGGAAAAATATATTTCATGCAATGAAAGTCATTTCTGTAAATTTACATTTCAAATGTATTTGATTTGAGCAATAGTTGATTCTTTTCACAAATCAAATATGAAATCTGCAAAATTCAGACTTCTCATGGTTTTGTAAAATTCAGACTTTTCAAATGTACTATCGGTTGAAAATAAGAAACCGATATAAAATACTGTATTCCTATCGGTTTGACAATTAAAACCGATAGTATTAAAGTTTGTATTCAGGTATAAGGTCGACTATGTAACGAAATATTCTTACTGATGTTCATCAAGTTTTTAATTCTCATATCTATAAAGTCTATAACTCAAATGTTTATTTGTAATGTTTTTATCATAAGCCAGAATTTACCAATCATGATAATTTTGTTATTTGATATGACCAGTTGGACCATCCCAAATCAATATAATGCAAAAGAATATCAATTTAAGAAACTGATTTCATTTTAATTACTCTTTCCTAAAGACTGCCTGGTTCTAATTCGAGTTCAATATTTTCATTGAAAGAAAAAGGGGTATACTGGGTTAAAGTTCATACAACAAAAACTCCCAGCATGCTACAGAGTACCTAAGAAGAAAAAGAAAGCGCCACTACTTTTTACACAAAATTGGATAATAGATAAGATTAGCAGTGCAAACTGTGCTAGTCTCTCTGCAAGAACATAAAGAATCATGGCTTTGTGATGAAAATTTAAATGAACCAAAATTTCATATGAAAATTAGAAAATGGGAAATAATTAACAGAAAATTCAGATTAGGGTCTTTTACTATCGGTTCGAAATAAGAAACCGATAATGGACGACTATGTAACGAAATATTCTTAGGGTCTTTTACTATCGGTTCGAAATAAGAAACTGATAGTGGACGACTATGTAACGAAATATTCTTAGTGATTTTCATCAAGTCTGTAATTCTCATATCTATCAAGTTTGTAATTCATGCACTTTTCATCTAGTTTTATATTTGTTATACATTGAACCACATATGAACTATTCAATATAAATTTAAGAAATTGACGCGAGCGGCAAGATCAATGATACTATGGTTTGGTCAAGAACACTTACAGTCGTTCGTGGAGTGGCCTACGATGGCACAATGCAGTGGCCGGGAGTGGTGGAGAACCCAAATCCGAGTGGCAATGGTGGTGCAGGAGTGAAAAAGGAACGTCGGGGAGGCTAGGGTTTTCCGCGCGCGAGTACACACTTATTTGGAAATGTGATCGGTTGGACTGGAGGGAAAATCGTGCGGGTTTAACCTAATATAGGAATCTTTACTATTGGTTAATAATCATAAAACCGATAGTAAAATACAATGGCAGTTAGGGTTTGGAGTATTGCCATTGTATTTCACTATCAGTTAAAATTAAGTAATCGATAGTAAATTAATCCACTGTCTACAAGATCAAACCAAATTGTAGAACAGGGTCTCATAACATAATATGTATTACTATCGGTTGAGAACAAGAAACCGATATTAGACCTTAAATTCATATCGGTTTGGAAATTGAAACCGATAGTAAAATACAATGTTAGTGATCCTAAAGGGTTTTCCTGAGAACAATTACATATGGGTTTCAGTACATCATTTTGCACTTGTAAAGACACCTGAAACCCCATGCAAATGACTTCTAATAATTTTGAAATAAATTAACAGTAAAGACCAATCATGGAACATAAGGAATCATGCATATAGAAACTTTCTTCGAATAGCCAATCAAGATGGAGATATCAAAATGACAAACCAGCCAAAAACCACGAGGAATCTGAACTTTGTAGTTTTCATATTGATTTGTAAAAAGAATCAATTATTGCTCAAATCAACTCCAACTGAAATGAAAATTTGCAGAAATGATTCTCAATGCATCATGTATGTTTTCCCAAAGAATTTTTGAAAAATGATTTGACAACATGACTGGGTGCATAACCACAATAATCACAATTTTCACAACATGCTCAGTATTTATATTAATTCTTTGATTAAAGATCCAAGTAATATACATCACTTACATATTGCAAATTAGTCAAGAATGGTTGTCCACCCATAATCCTTCTTCGTGGTCGTCTCGTAGGTAACTTATTTCGTCAATATCTTCGGTAGGAACAGATTGAACAATTCCATCTAAAAATGGAGGTAGATTCACCTATCCGCGCTCCCCAGCCTTACTACATGCGTGAACAGTTGGTTTGTCAAACTGATCATACTTTTCTTCATCCACAACGTCTTCAACCCCAACAATACGTCTCTCACTGTGAAGGACAACGTCCAACTTTGGATTGGCCGGGTCAACGATGTAGAACACCTGTGTGGCTTGCTTAGCAAGTATAAATGGATCATCTTGGTATGCGATTCTACTGAGATCGACGAGAGTAAACCCATAATTGTCGACTTTAACACCTCGAGAGATTTCAACCCATTGGCATCGAAACAAAGGAATCTTAAGTAATACATAATCGAGCTCCCATATTTTCTCAATAATATCGTAATATGAGTTGAGTGCCCTTATTGCCCTGGCATCCTCTGAAATAGCAAGTAGTGTCACTCCACTACATTGCATAGTACTCTTCTCGTCCTGAGTTCTTGTGTAAAATGAATAGCCGTTGATGTCATACCCATGCCAAGTCTCTACAGTAAATCTAGGCCCTCTGGCCAACCATGTAACAACTTCATCTATGTTGCCCTTAGAAGCTTGCAGGACTCTATTTTCGATTCACCCTGCAAACTTCCTGTTATGTTCTCTGGTGACCCAAATCTCTGGCTTCGAAGGATTCTCTTTCCGTAACATTTTCTTGTACTCGTGTATGTATGGCTCCACCCCCGTCATGTGCTGTAAGACCCAAAAATGGGCTTTTGCATACAGATCACTAGAAGGGACGACTGCTTCAAATCCAATCGTTCCAATGCCCTGAAGCTTGCCCTCATGCCGGGACGTAGGAACGCCAATTGGGTCAACCCCGGCCATATAGTTGGTGCAAAATTCAATCACCTCCTCGGCGGCATAACCTTCAATGATACTGCCCTCAGGCCGATGTCGATTCCTTACATATCCCTTCAAGATACCCATAAATCTCTCAAATGGATACATGTAGCGTAGGAACACAGGTCCACAAAACTTAATTTCTCTGACAATGTGAACAATTAGATGGACCATAACATCAAAAAAAGATGGAGGGAAATACATCTCCAACTGACAAAGAGTTGTAGTCACATCACATTGCAAATCATCTAGTCCATCCAGATCAATTACCTGCAAGGACACAGTTGCAGCAAATATTCAGATTCAAAAATATTGCAGTTAATTAACTTGCTAGGAGTACACGCTTACCTTGCCAGATATTGTGTTGAAGAAATAACATAGCTTTGTAATTGTCTCTCTGACTTTGACTGGGAGAATACCTCTGATAGCAATGGGAAGCATTTGTGACATCAGTACATGACAATCATGGGACTTCGTACCAACCAATTTCAAGTCTTTCATGGACACAAGTTTTTTCAAGTTCGCAAAATACCCGCATGGAACTTTGACACCATATAGGCACTAACAGAGTTCTGTTTTTTTTCTTTTTGACAAAGTATTTCAGGCCTGGGGGAGGTATGTACGCTTTCCCTTCTCCAACAGTGCAAGCTCAGTCCTTATGCCCATGTCGAGCATGTCACGGCGAACGTTGATGCCATCTTTCGTCTTTCCTAGAATGTTCAACAACAAACCAATCAAACTGTCACAAACATTTTCTCTACGTGCATGACATCAATGCAATGTCAAACTTGTAAGTGCTCCCAATATGGCAGATCCCAAAGAATCGATCTCTTCTTCCAAACATTTTTTTTAGAGGTTTAGAACATTTACCGAACTCAACTTTGATGCCCTTCACGCGCAAGTAAAGCTCCTTACTAGTCACAAACACTGGGGCTGATTCTTTCTCAGGCTTTCCATTAAATGACTTCCTTTTCTTACGGTAGGTGTGATGCATCGGAAAGAATCTCTGGTGACCCATATACACTGTTTTTCTGCAGTTCGGTAACCACATGCTTTCAGTTTCATCCAGGCAAATAGGACATGCCTTTCTTCCTTTCGTACTATACCCCGACAAATTTCCATAGGCCGGGAAATCATTTATGGTGCAAAATACATGGCCCGCAACATGAAATTCTCTCGCTTATGTGCATCCTACACCCGCACCCATTTGCTCCACAATTTATGTAAGTCCTCGACTAACGATGATAGAAACACGTTAATATCATTCCCGGGTTGTCTGGGTCCTGAAATTAGTAATGACATCATGATGTACTTACGCTTCATACATAACCAAGGAAGAAGATTGTAGATGCATAAAAGAACCGGCCAAGTGCTATGCTGACTGCTCATATTTCCGTGTGGATTCATACCATCCATACTCAGCCCAAACTTTATATTCCTCACTTCGTTGCCAAACTCACCGAATGTTTTGTTAATGTTTCTCCATTGAATAGAATCAACTGGATGTCTTAGTTTTCCGTCTTGTTTCCGACCTGCACCATGCCAATGCAAGTACTTCGCATCTTTCGGATTTGCAAACAGCCATTTCAATCTAGGAATCACAGGCAAATACCACACAGTTTTGATCGGAGGGCCTTTCTTTACCTCATTACATCCATTGTGATAAATTCTGTCCCCATACTTATACCGTGATGCACCGCATCTTGGACAAACTTGCAAATCCTCGTACTCGTTACAGTACAGAACACAATCATTTGGGCATGCATGTATTCTTTCGATTTCCATTCCCAACGGACACAATAGTTTTTTGGCCTGGTAAACCGATCTTGGCAACTCATTTCCCTCTGGAAGCATGTCCGAAATATCTAGTAGCGCCGTGAAACTCTTATCGCTCCAACCGTTGCTTGCCTTCAAGCTATATAATATCAACCCAGAAGACAACTTTGTAAATTTTGCACATCAGGGGAACAAAGGCTTCTCAGAATCAACAATTAATTTCTCAAATTTAGCAAAATCGTTTTCGTTGTAATCTTCTTCTACATCACGTAACATTTCATCTAAATTGTCATCATCTACATGCACATCCGAATGAACATTATCAATGTTCTGATGATCATCATTACTGCAATCCACTTCCAGGTGCTGTTGAGTGGTAGCGGTGCTCGTTTCCTCAAGATCTTCATCATGTCATATCCAACGGGTATAGCATTCGTTAAAACCACGACAAATCAAATGACTCCTAATCTGATCAGAGTTGCCGAACCTCTTTAAGTTCATACAATCTCTACAAGGACAATGCATATCTTTCTCTCCCTTCTTCGCCTTTTCTTGCTCAGCAAATTTAATAAACTCATTCACACCCTCCAAATACTCAACAGTAATACGTTTTATTCCATACATCCAATATTCTCGGTCCATCTACAATTATTTCACAAAATTGACAAATTGAAATAAATAATTAATGACTCAGAGCATGTATGCATGAAACATCATCAATTAGCTAGGCTATATGTGTACAGCTACTTAATTACATTAAATGGATATATATGAAACCCTAATTAACTTGATGCATTAATTGGAAGAGCCAGCTAGCTAACTGGTTAACTTCAGCCACAAATCATTCCTAGCTTAACTTCAGCAAGCTATAGCTAGCTAGCCAACCTAGCCTTCTAGCTAGTTTGGAGCTACATGTATTTAGTTTAATGAATTGGAAGTAGAGAGAGAGGGAGAGCGTGAAAGAGTGATAGAGAGAGAGAGGTGATGAGAATTATCAACCTCTCAGCTAGCTTCTCCAGATCACTCTAGCTTGGAGTGGGATGCACGTACGGTAGAAATGAATCAAGGATGCAGAGCAGGGTCGAGATAAGTTGTGCAATTTTATTATCGGTTCAAAACCACAATCGATAGTAAACTTTTCTCTCTTCTAAGGTCCTCACTGTCATAACCATTAGTTTCTAAACTTTGCCTTAAAAATGTGGAATATATATGACGTCATTTTACTATCGGTTTGTTCTATATAATCGATAGTAAAATTTACTCTATTATATCGGTTGGTACAGTAGTAACCGATAGTAAAAATTCCGTAATTTCATTATCAGTTATCAAAGACAAACCGATAGTAAAATTTACTTTATTATATCGGTTGGTACAGTATGAACCGATAGTAAAAAAATCCATAATTTCACTATCAGTTACGAAAGACAAACCGATAGTACTATTTCCTCTAATATATTGGTTGGTACAGTAATGACCGATAGTAAAAATTGTTTGTATTTCACTAACGGTACACTAGAATATAACCGATAGTACAAAGCCTCTTCTCCATCACTGTCGTCATACTCTATTGGATTTTTTCCAGATTGCTTATAACCGTTAGAAGATATGGGTTAGTGGATTGCATTTCTGTAGTAGTGAGGACTGGTCAGTTTTGGTCGGGTTTGATCAGGACTGGTCAGATTTGGTCGGTTTTAGTCGGGTTTGATCATAACTGGTCGAATCTGGTCAGTTTTGACTCAGATTTATCCATTCTCGCACTGTTTGAAGCCAGACTTTGTCGCCTGCAGGTCAAGGAGTTATTTTTGGGCATGTAACCCATGTACTATAAATAGAGAAACTTTTGGCTCAAATTAGGCATGCTTTCATATTCTCTTTTACATGCTTTCATATGCTCTTTTACATGCTTTTAAAGATAGTTTTTCTTAGAAGAGCTCTCTTCTCTATTTTTCCTGCTTTTATAAGCCGGCAAGGACGGCAAACTCAATACTTAAGCACTCAAGTAAGTTTTTATTTAATTCTTCTTATTATTTCTGCATTATTATAGCTTTTTGCGAGTAAATCTCTTCTAGGGTTAGGGATGACCTAATCTGGAAGGCATGATTCTTTCTCAGTCTTGATCTCAAATTTTGAAGTTATTTCTTGATGTTTTCTTCCTCTAAACCCTAAAATTTTTGGCAACATACATAACAGTTGAGTATTAGCAAGAATTTAGGAAAGTTTTTGAGTCCTTAGCACTTTGACATGAGATCCTAAACAAGAGAGAGACTCTGGCCAAACATAACAGTGGAAGCGATCCTCTGAACGTTGTTCCAGTGACCGTACTGACAACTTAATCTGTCTTGGAAAACAATTGAAATTAACTTGCAATCCTCTAATCTTTGATAGAATTACGCCGGATGGTTATGGAACTCCCAAAACTTTAGATTTTCATTCCTACTTTACAGACCCTAGATTTCATACTTACTCTTTATTGCTTTAAAATCTTAGATTGATAGATTTAGTAGTAGAATTAGTTGTAGAAAAACAAACTTCCAACTCGTTTAGACTTAATCAGTGATCTATTAAGTTAGAAAGATGAATACACTTGTTTCTTGTGGAATTCGACCCTCAAGTGCTCAACATTGAACCGTTCACTTGCGGTTATTACACAATCACGTCACTTTCGGTGCGATCACTTGTCATGCAAACTCTTCTGAAAATTTGGAACAAACTTGGCATCCCAATTATAGACAATAGCCTTTTGAATGCCATGAAGTTTCATGATTTCTCTCATGTAAATGGATACGAGGTTACTAATTGTATGGGCAGTTTTGATGGGAATAAAGTGGGCAGATATTGTAAGCCTGTCAACAATTACCCAAATAGCATTGTTTCCTTTCGGAGTGTGAGGAAGTCCAACGATGCAGTTCATAGCCATTTCCTCCCACTTCTAGTGAGGACTCTCGAGAGGTTGCAATTTCCTAGCTGGCCATGTGTTCATCCTTTACTTGTTTAAAAAATAGCACACTTGGCAACATATTCGGCCACATCTTACTTCATGTTTGGCCACCATAAGTGTTTTTACAAATTCTTGAAAATATTTGTTTCCCCTATATAGATAATGTAAGGAGAACGATGAGCCTCTCACAAGAGTTCAATCTTCATTTCTGCTCTATAGGGAATACATAGGCTCCTAGGAAATCACAAGAGGTCCTCCTAATTGACACAATATCCTGTCTTAGAATTGTGGCCTTGCTATTGACGAGGATTGACACCCGGGTCACTTCTAATAAACTTTTGGTTCAAGACAGGTTCGAACCAGACATGTATCTGGCGGTGCGAACTCAAGCTATTCTGAGGGGCATCACCAGGAGGTCACAAGCTTTACGCAATCAGATCGCGGGTTTCGTGCGATCAGATCGACAGCCTTGCGCGGTCAGAAGTTCGTATGCTATACGCAGGCTGGATATCCGGGATGTTGTGCGGTCAGCCCACATTCCGCGGTCAGAACGTTCTCGACCAGGGTGCTTGGAGTTTATTCGGTTATCCTTATGTCAGGATATTCCAAGCATCCCGAGGATTCCTCCACGTTGAAGACCAACCGTCAGAGGTTATTATATGCGGTTATTCATGATTAACACGTGTTAATAACCTCCGTGGAAGTTAACAGCGGTTCTCTAGAAACCGCATCCAACCGTTTGATGCAGTTTTCTTCATTTGGCACCCTTTCAACTAGTATAAAAAGGTGGCAAAGTACATCAAACGGAGGATCCAAGACATTAGGAAGAACAAGACTCCTGAGATAAGTGAGATACAAGATATTTCGATCACTCAAACAGCCAAGTCTACGGCTTAGATTAGACAACACTTACAAGTCTCCTATAGCTTCTTTCTGTACACTTATATAGGGGAGACTTTCGCCTGTGAAGGTTTCTCTCTGCTAATTTGTAAAGCTTTATCTCATATAGTGAAATCCTAACAGGACGTAGGGCTTTTACTCCCACCATCGAGGGCCCGAACCTGTATAAATCTCTCTGTGCTCCTGTTCACCATTGTTCTGCATACCTTCCCGGAGGGTCATCTTGAAAGGTCTCACATTTACAAATTTTGCATAAGTTAGGCTGAGGACCCCGAGTCCGAATCGTCGACAGCTGGCGCCCACCGTGGGGCCTTTCTCAAGGCGTCCTAATTGAAATCCGGAGGTTCGCCGAAACATGGCTGGAACATATGATTCCGAGAACGATTTTGATCTCGAGGATTATGCCCATATACCAATGCCTTCTCCAAGCGATCCTGTTCCGATGGAAGAGGTCGAAGGCCAGAATCTTCCACAGGTTGAATCATCTCTCCAAGTCATGTCAATCGACCAGGAGGTAACTGGCGCAAGGTCAGAACCCACAGAGGTTCTTAATGTGCTAGGTGATGAATTCGGCCCGTCATACGACCCCGCTGAGGGAAAATATGATGATGACCCGGAAATTAGCCCAGAAAGGTTCGACCCTGATAACCTTCACCGTCTCTTTGATTTCGAGTCCGACTCGGAACAAACCGAGATGTTTTCCCCATCGGCGACCTCTCTCCCTAAGCAGTTTGCTGTGCTGTCGGAAGAAATTCCCGATCAACAGACTGCCAGGGAAGAACAAGATCGCAAACAGAAGGAGGATCAAGATCTCGAGCAACAGAACAACGAACTACACAGAACTGCCCTAGAGGCTCTTCAAGATGCGCAGGCTCGTTACGATGCTGCCCCGAGTTCTTCTCGACGGTCGCGTGGTCGTAGACGTGACCAGACTCCTTCTTTACCACCGGAGCATTTCCCAGTGGACGAAGAAACGATAACACCTGGTGCCCCTAGGAGAAGTACCCATGGACGACTGCGATCTATCGCGGAAGTCATGCGCAATTTTCCTCCTACGGTCACGGATGCGCAGAAACCGGCCTTTTTCAGGATCCTGGCGGAAATACTGGACGAGGTCGCATCCGAGGCAACCCCAACAGCCTCTTCCCGCTCGGTAACACATTCCCATGAACGGGATGGTCCTCATTCTGGCTCTGGCCGGCGGAGTTACCCGCCGCCCGTACCGTCCCGACAGGACAAATACCGGCGAATGCAGGATTCTCGTGGTAGGGATCGAGTTCCTGTTCACTCTCGTTTGGGACCACGAGTAACCTCGCCATTATGTGAGGTTGCTCGAAACCCAACCGAGAGTCACAGGGCGGTTCATGGTCCTTACGTTGGTTGCAAAGCTTTTTCGCCTGGCCTACGAGCAGTCGTTTGGCCCGATAAGTTTCGACCAGGGGCCATTGAGAGGTTTGATGGAACTCAGAATCCATCCGAGTTCCTTCAGATTTATATTACTGCTATCCAAGCAGCGGGAGGCGATGACAAGGTCATGGCCAACTACCTGCCAACAGTCCTCGCAGGACCGGCTAGAACCTGGTTGTTCAATCAGCCTGAGGGTTCCATCTACAATTGGAAAATGTTATGCGATGCCATCCTCAGCAATTTTCAAAATTGTTACCAAAAGCCGGGTAAGGAGGACGACTTGCATAGGTTGCGACAAACTTCGACCGAAACACTTCGGCAGTTTCTCAAGAGGTTTGTCGGGGTGAGGAATACCATCCTGAACATATCTGATGGCTCCGTAATCAGGGCATTTAAGCATGCCGTTCGATACCGGAGATTCACTGAAGACTTGCTTATCCACCCTCCTCGATCAGTGGTCGATCTGTTCGATATGGCTGATCGATATTCCGATGCAGCCGAAGCAGTCGAATGGAACCGAATGGTCGACAAGGGGGACCTACCACCCCAACCAGGCTTCAAGGACGCCAGGAAAGAAGATTCAAGCAAAAAGCCGGAGTCTTCACCGGGTGGGAAGTCAAAGAAGTCGAAGAGGAACCGCTCTGGACAGTACCGTGAGGTCGCAGTCGCAGAGAAACCACCTTCGACCAAAAGTAATAAGTCTTCATTTAAAAGTAAAACTGCCTCTGGTGGTCGGGATTCCGACCAGCCAGAAAAATCAACTAATCCGCAGGAGGGCAAGAAGTGGTGTCCACTCCACAACTCCGCAGGCCACGACCTCAAAAACTGCAGGAGTTGGTTGAAACAACTGGACGATTTCTACCAAGGAGCTGGGCCAATGCCAACCTTACCGCCTAGAGAGCAGGCGTGCGGGATTAGAGACGTCGACGGAGACGAAGAAATGGCTTACCAGGTACCTCAAAATCATGTTAATGTCATTTTCGGAGGTTCTTCCTCTTTCGTTTCCAAAAGACAGTTTAAAACCTTCTGCCGAGAGGTTAACCAAACGGAGACATCCCTTGGTGAACCTCAATACCCCCGTTGGTCGGATATGCCTTTGACATTCAATCACGCTGACTGTCTTGTGGGGCTAACTCGACCATTGAGGTTACCTCTGGTCATCACCCCAATCATCAGTAACGCGAGAGTCGAAAGGGTCCTGATTGACGGGGGAAGTTCCCTTGATCTTTTATTGGTCAAGGCACTCGACGAGATGCAAATTCCTCGTTCGAAGATCAAGCCCATAATCCATCCGTTTTATGGGATAATCCCAGGCCCCTCCATGATGCCATTGGGACAAGTCGTCCTCCTGGTCACTCTGGGAGAACCAGACAACTTCCGAACAGAATTGGATACTTTCGATGTAATCGATTGTGATTCAGCTTATAATGCAATCTTTGGCAGGCCGACTCTTGCTAAGTTCATGATGGCAACGCACTATGCTTATCAGTGCGGGAAATTGCCTGGCCCCAAAGGTGTCATCTCGATCCGAGGCAGTCGCAACGTAGCACTCACGTGCGACCGGTTATCTTTGGAGATGGTCGATCAACTTCCCCTCTGGGACGCTCAGGTCGCCACCGTTGCCACCGATGCGATCAAGGCTGCTCCTCGACCAGATGAAAAACTCAAACAAGTTCCTTTGTACCCAGATGACCCATCCAAGACAATTCGGGTTGGGTCAGTCCTGGATGACAAATAGGAACTCGACCTCGTTGCTTTCCTCCGGGCTAACGCAGACGTGTTTGCGTGGAAACCGTCCGACATGCCCGGTGTCCCAAGGGAAGTAATTGAGCACATGTTAGCAATTCGACCTGGACAACGACCAATAAAGCAAAAGCTCAGGCGTTTTGCCACTGACCGACAGGAAGCCATCCGAGAAGAGTTAGACAAACTCTTACAAGCCGGGTTTATCCGCGAAGTGGATCACCCGGACTGGCTCGCCAATCCGGTCATGGTCCGTAAGTCAAATGGCAAGTGGCGCATGTGTGTCGACTACACTAGCCTCAACTCTGCCTGTCCGAAGGATGACTTTCCCCTTCCCCGCATCGACCAGCTGGTCGACTCGACTGCGGGTTGCGAACTGATGAGTTTTCTGGACGCTTACTCAGGATATCATCAAATTAGCATGGCAGAAGATGATGAAGAGAAGACTGCCTTCATCACCCCGTTCGGCACGTACTGCTACGTCAGAATGCCGTTCGGTCTCAAGAACGCAGGCTC
This sequence comes from Pharus latifolius, assembly GCA_019359835.1. Lineage (NCBI taxonomy): Eukaryota > Viridiplantae > Streptophyta > Magnoliopsida > Poales > Poaceae > Pharus > Pharus latifolius. Next base: position 23,633,457 of record CM033326.1, read on the forward strand.
CACGTACCAGCGCTTGATGCAAAAGACCTTTCTTTCCCAGATAGGGCGTAATCTCGAAGCATATGTAGACGATTTGGTTGTAAAAAGTACCAAGAGATTGTCTCATTTGGACGATCTCGCTGAAACCTTCTGTAATTTGAATCGCTTTGGAATAAAATTAAACCCGGAGAAATGCTCTTTCAGGGTTTCTTCAGGAAAACTCCTTGGTTTCCTTGTGTGTTCCAGGGGCATTGAAGTTAATCCTGAGAAAATCAGGGCTATTGAACAAATGAGGTCGCCCTCGACCATGAAGGATGTTCAACGCCTGGCTGGTCGCATGGCGGCTTTAAGTCGCTTTATATCACGATTAGGCGAAAGGGGATTGCCTTTCTTCAAAGCCTTGCGGAAGCATCATAACTTTACTTGGTCGGATGAGGCCGAAAAAGCATTCCAGGAGGTAAAAACATATCTATCCAGTCTGCCAGTATTGGTGTCTCCCGACAAAGGAGAACCGTTGCTTCTTTACCTGGCGGCCACACCACACGCGGTCAGCGCCGTTCTGATCGCGGATAGGGGAGGAATACATAGACCTGTCTACTATGTGAGCGAAGTACTTCATGGTCCTAAGGAGCGCTACCCTGAGGTCCAGAAGATACTTTACGCGCTACTGATGGCTTCCCGTAAGCTACGACATTACTTTCAAGTACACAAGATCACAGTACCCTCCTCTTTTCCTTTGGGGGATATTGTCCGCAACCCAGAGAAATCTGGTCGAATCGCCAAATGGGCGGTTGAACTCGGTGCCTTCGAGATCCATTTCACCCCTCGCACGGCGGTTAAGTCTCAGGTTTTGGCCAACTTTGTGGTCGAATGGACCAACCCTGAGCCACCCGTGCAGTTGGCAGAGGAACTGGAGTGCCCCGATTATTGGACAATGTACTTTGACAGCTCCCGTAGTTTTCAACACTCGGGGGCTGGAGTGGTCTTAGTTACGCCCCAGGGCGAACAGCTTAAGTATGTCATTCAACTACACTTTGTTGCAACCAACAATGCAGCAGAGTATGAAGGTCTTCTTGCAGGGCTCCGGGCAGCAAAATCCCTCGGAGTCCGTCGATTAGTGGTGAGGGGAGATTCACAGCTGGTCGTAAACCAGGTAAACAAGGAGTACAGCACCTCCGATGAGACAATGGCTCATTACCTGGGGGAAGTGAGGAGATTGGAAAAACACTTCAGTCATTTCGAAGTCCAATACATCCCGCGAAAGGACAACATTCTCGCAGACCAATTATCCAAAATTGGGTCCTCACGCTCATCCGCTCCGGCAGGAGTGTTCATTGAACACTTGGACCATCCTTCGATCATGACTTCGGTTGAGGATGATCCGGTAATAGCCTTCGTTACCAACCTCGGTTAGGAACAAGATTGGGCTCATCCATTGAGGGTCTATCTTGAACATGGGACCCTACCCGAGGACGAAACCGAAAGTGATCGGTTAATTCGAAAAGCGCGTCTGTACAAACTCATAGATAGGATTTTGTACAGAAAGGGTACTCAAGGAGTATTCATGCGTTGTATATCTCAGGAGGAAGGAAAGTCCCTCTTGAGAGAAATACATGACGGTGTATGCGTTGCGCACTCGTCATATCGTACACTGGTCGGAAAGGCTTTTCGACAAGGATTCTACTGGCCTTCGGCACTTGATGATGCCAAACATATGGTCAAGACGTGTCCCCAGTGTCAGTTCCACGCAAGGCAAGTTCATCAACCTGCCTATGCGTTGCAAACCATTCCTCTTGCATGGCCATTCGCGGTCTTGGGAATGGATATCGTCGGTCCTATGCCACAAGCGGTCAATGGGTACAAGTTTCTGTTCGTAGCCATTGACACATTTACAAAGTGGATTGAGGCCGAACCAGTACGAAATATTACCGCATCAGCCGCACAAAAGTTCTTCCATAAGAACATTGTGGCACAATTTGGTGTTCCAAACCGTCTCATCACAGACAATGGTTCTCAGTTCGCCAGCGGTCTTTTCCTGGACTACTGCGATCAGGTTGGGACCAAGGTGTGCTTTGCTTCTGTGGCCCATCCACAAAGCAATGGTGCCGTAGAAGAGCCAATGGGAAAATACTGCAAGGCATTAAAAAGCGCGTTTTTGATCGCCTTAAGACCCACTCGGGGGCTTGGGCAGATGAGCTCTATACCGTTCTATGGGCATTACGAACTACTTCTAGTCGCGCCACCGGTGAGACGCCCTTTCATTTGGTCTATGGGGCCGAGGCGGTATTGCCTATGGAAGTAAGTATTGGTTCTATTCGGACAGATCAGTTCGAACAGATTAATCAGTCCGAACAACGGGCGCAAGATCTCATCCTCTTAGAAGAACGGCGTGATCGTACCCTGGTTAAGTCCGCGGCATACTTGCAAGCTTTACGCAGGTATCACAGTAAAAAGGTGCAACCACGTGATCTCAACGTGGGCGACTTGGTTTTACGAAAAATTCAAGACCAGTCTAATCGCAACAAATTCACCCCAAAATGGGAAGGTCCTTATACTGTTGTCTCAGTGCCGCGGACAGGATCGGCGCGGTTAGCTATGGAGGATGGTCGGATTTTGTCCAATACTTGGAACATCGATCAACTTCGCAAGTTTTACGTGTAAGTATTCCAATCACTTTTTTCCTGTTCAATTAGCATCTTTTGCCAAAACAAAATATGTTTTGCTTTCATACAATGAGTTTTTCTCTTTAAGCCCGTATCATATGCATTCGACCTGGGGGCTAACCGCCGACGGTCAGATCATTACAACAATCTAATCGGATTCGCTGGTCGATCTCATGACCACTTACAGATAAGTCACTCCTAAATAAGCCGTTTCTCAACGCATACGGGGCTATCTGGTAAGTCCTTGGTCATCTGAGTGTCTACCAGTTCGCAATAAGATTAGACGTTATATTGATCCTAATCGCTGGTTTAAAACACACACCCCTGGTCGTTACGCTTATGTTTTCTCCTCTGCTTATAACACTAAGGCTTTAGTATACATAAGCAGAGGCGGGGGCTAGGGGGGATGTGCTCATAGTATGGAATTCATATTATAAAAATACAAAATATATATTTCCTGTCAAAAATGATTTTTTACATACATTGCATTATACACAATTGTCTAAATACAAAAATAAGGATCATTCGATCCCCAGCTCAGTCAGGAGCCTATCTACTAGGGGCTTAACCTCCTCTATGACTGCATCGAGCAGCTCTTCACTCTCGACCTCAACCGGACCCACCAGTGCGCTCAGATCTGCATCTGGGCCATGGTGAAGTCGAACCCTGGTTCTAATCACCTCTTCGCGTCGCCGTATATCTCCCGGGAGATACTCAAGCAGTGAATCCGCCTGGGCAGTAAGCAGCGATGTCCAGTCACTCATGCTGAGGTTGTCTTGCTTCGGTTCTACCACATCGGTCTTCAAAAGATCAGCCACGGCCTTCAGTTTTTCGAAGATCCGAAGGCTCAGCTCTTTGATCGCCCGATCGGTGTGGCGAATCGAGGATTCAAGAATCCCCTTGTCCCGACTAAGCTGCGTAATTCGACCTGCTTGCACTGTACAGAGAGAGAAGATTGTTTGCATATTATGGATTCAAGTCTTCTTAATCAGGAATTGGCTTACCAGCATTCTCTGATCGAAGTTTGTTGAGTTCAGTTTCTTGTTTCTTAAACATTGAAACTGAACTGGCCACCTCTTTCTTCAAAAATGTAACCTCTCTACAGCAAAATCAAGGCAGTCACAACCAAAATGCACCCATACTAACCAAAGGGTAATGGTACTCACCTGCGCAAGCTGTCGCGTTCTTTTTGAATGGCTTCTGTACTGGCCATCACAACATGCGAATGGCTTATTAGCCAGGATAATCCCTGTGGTACCAAGGAAGAAGATCAAAGGTGTCCTAAGTACAATTCAGGCACGAAAGTGGAGGTTTATTATACCTTCATAAACTTTTGTAAGACAGCATCATTCATTTCAGCGGGGATCCTCGCTAGAGCCCCTTATGCGCTTACTACAGGGACAGTTGGTGGGAGTGCCGGCTGGGCGCTACCCCCAGTAGTCATCGGTGGTGACTGGGTCCCTACATTTATTCCTTCCCTTGCGGTCTGAACGACTTCCTAGACCACAGGGGTGGAGCGTTCTTCGTTGGAAGCTCCTGTACCAGCTGCGACTTCAACCCCTCCGAAGGCGGTTGAAGAGCTGGGCGCCGTCTTTCTTTGCCTGACAAGAAAGACAATTTGAGCAGTTTTTATTTAAGATTATTGCCAATTCAAGGTTCTTACCTTATTTGAAATCCCATTCGCTCCTGAGATTTCTGGGAAGGTTCCCTTTGGGAAGAAGAACCGTCATCGGTTCTTGCCTTCCTCATGGCAAACAAGGTAGCTCCCCCTGGATGTGTTCAGCTATCAGCATATTTCTAAGGAAAAGATAGAGACAAAAAGCAAGGTCTTTACCTGGGCTACCGTACTAGCTAGTGGGGTTACATCCGAAGGCCTTGGCAACTCCTGAGTCACTGGAGCCACCACAACCGGCCTTTGCTCCACTACTTCCCCCTCTGTCTGCAGAGGAGGAGGATTTTCCCCCCTGGGACTCGCAGTAGTCACAGGGAGAAGCTCTTCTTCCTGTATGAACATTGATTTGTCAAACATACAGAAGGAATCATAAAAAGAATGACAGAAAGGAATCCTTACCGTGGTCGTCCTTTCGACCAGAGGAACAGAGACAACCGATCCTGAAGTCTCGGGGGCTTCAGGAATTGGGTGGTCACCTGCGACCACAAGATTTTCGGTGGTCGCAGGATCTGCCACGACCACCTCTTCGGTAGTAGTGGTCTCTGCGGGGCAGCTTGGGGCATCGCCGGATGGGAGATCCGCGATCTTCCTCCTCCGAAGGATCAGAGGAACGTCATCCTCTTCCTCCTCGCTCCCCTCTCCCTGTACGACGAAGAAGTGATCCCAACCTGTGCTTGGTAAAACAGAAGGGATGCGATATCTTACCGCCGTCTTTCTTGCGGTAGGAAGAACGCTCCGTGAAGACCCTTCCCCGGGATTTGGCCTGGCCTTCTTGGAAGCAGGACTCTTTGTCCTGGGTCTTTGGGAGACCTTCTTCACGTTCTTTACCGTTGGCTTCCCATGAGAACCTACGTTCTCACTCGGGAAAGTCGTCTCGGCAAACCTTCCTAGGAGCTGATTCACATTTTCGATGAAAATGTTTAACGCTGGACTTGCATAAGATCTAAAAAATGGAGGCCAGATATAGGATGTACCTTTCGGCGCTCCTGTTTAAGATCGTCGCCGGCGTGAATTAGACTCTGTGGACGAGGCGATCCCTTAGGGCCCTCTACATCGGCATTGTAGGCCCTAAGGAGGGAATTGGTCCGCCTTTCAATTTCGGATGAAGGCAGGACTGTTCCCAAACTCAAGTCAGAATTTGCACAATTCAAGAATGGGAAAGCTCAGCGCCAAAGAAATAAATACCTTGACTGTAGTCCAGGGTGCTATCTGCCATGGACCTAATCTCCCACGCCGGATGAGCCCTTTCACGCAGAGGACTCACCCGATTCTTCACAAAGTCTCGAATAATGTCTCGAGCCGTCAATCCTTGGTTGACCAAGTGAAGAATCACCTCGGCATGCTTCGAAAGCTCCGAGTTCATCGCCGGGGGAACGTCTAACTCGCTCGACTTCTCCGGTCACGAGTTTTCAAACCATAGACTGCTTTCGGATGGTGGAGAGCAGTAAAACCACCTTTGGTGCCACCCGTGCACAGAATCTCGCATGGGTGGGGAGGGATACTCCTTTTTATCCCTTAGCCGGAAGTAGATGCATCCGGCGGCGTTGGTACTCTTCGACCACGCCGAAAAGTAGAATCGCCAGAAAAGATCCACGCTGGGATGTATTCCGACGAACGCTTCACAAAGATGCTGAAATACCGCAAGGATCAGCATCGCGTTGGGGTGGAGGTTGATCAGTTCCCACCCATAGTGCTCAAGGACATCCTTGAGGAACCGACTCTCAGGGAATCGGAATCCGCAGCGCAGGTACTCCTCAAAAACCACCAACTCGCCCTCTTGGATAGTTGGGGTTTCTTGGTCCTTCTCTGCAGGCCGCCAGTTAATAAGCAGCCGCGGAGGAAGGATCTCCTCCTTCTCTAACGCCACTAGGCTCTCCTCGGCATGATGAATGGATCGGCTCCAGGACGCCATCTTTGGTGGAGAATCAAAGGGAAAGTTGGCGATTTTGGGAAGACGAAGGCTGAAGAAAATGAGGGTTTTGTGCGGCGGGAATAATGAGGGTTTTGGCTGTGTGGCTTCTTTGAAAAGACATCTACTCTTTTTATAGACCCAAGACGGCGCATTAATGAGTAGACGGCTCATTTCAAACGTTCCATTGAATGCTTTATTCATTTCCCATAATGGATACTGTCTCTGATGGACCCGATAAAGTATTCAGGCGTCGGATCTGAAACAAAAAGATTTCTTTGTTTTGGAAACTGAAAGTGCAAAAGGACTGAAAAATTTTCAGTACTTTTCAGAAGACGTTTTTCCTTTTTATACTTTGAACATTTTTTTTTTCGAAAAAATCATGCAACTCAATTTTTGACGTACTGGAATGTTTCTAATTGGGTTATGGTTTTATTGAAATCATGTTTTAGGCTAAAACTTCGATTCTAATCGGAGTGACAGCCTGACCGAGTTCCAACTCTGGTCGCACTTTAGTTTTGACCGCGGCTCTAAAACTGATCGCGGAATCAGGGCAGGTCGCGGTGCTTTTTTCTTAAACGCGATTCTGATCGCAGAACTAAAGTTTCCTGTGTATGAATGGTCGCAAACATAAAGTTTATGGCTATATTTTCGCACAGAAGATGTGAAGAATATTCGTGAGAAATAAGAAACTTTTATTTCTTACATTCTTTACATACAAAAGGGATACAGTCGATCAAAACATCGACTTGTTCCGAAAGAAGTTTACAAAGTTCCCCAAGGGACATGTTGTTGTCAGTAGGATTTACACTGGCAACCCCCAGGGAACTAGCAACTACCCTAAGTCTATCTACATTGTCCCTAACAACAGACACACTATTGTCCCTAATCAAGTCAGAGAGTTCTCGCTGTTGCTGAGCGAAGTCCCTCTCTCGACGGAAATGGTGCGCCTCTTCTCGGGATCGATCAAGACATTCTGCTAGACGCAGAATCTTCGAGGCCATCTCCTCGGTCTTCTTCTCCAGGGCATTCTTCTCTTCCAAAAGAGTCTGTCCGGAAGGAAGAGATGGAGCAGCAGAAGGCTGATCGCTGGAGCCTCCTACCTCCTGCATTTTGCAAAAGTTAGTCACACTGACTATGATTATCAGCAAAAGGGGAGAAGAATTGTTACCTGTCCCGGTGCATAACCCGTTAATACACCCATCTTGGGAGGAAGATCATCATATGGTGGGAGAGAAACCTTCCCATCAGAAGATTGCTTCGCCAACCCAATATGGCAATCATCTGATCGAGGGATAATCACCGCTTGCCGACCAGGATGTTGATCACCCAAAAGAATGGGAGAATTGGATGTGATGGGATCTTTCTCTAAGGATAAAGGCCTAACTTGCCGATAGGCATGAACGGGGAGGGTCAAAGGAACTGCAGGAAGAAAGAAACTTGCTACATTCTTCACCTTTGTTCCACTGGAAGATCCTTCGTCGACTTTGGGTTTCTTCCTTAAGGGAGACAGGACTTCAATCGTTTGAGGCCTTTGTTCGACAATTTCCCCTTCATCACTCTCAATCTCGATGATATCGTGATCTGCCATTGGGAGGAGTATGTGAAAAAGGAGGAGGCAGGATAACAAGAAAAGGACTTAGGCGTGGAGGGAAATTGTGGAGTTTTACAAATCCAAGAGCTTGATATTTATAGCCGCCTGGGTGACGGTTTGCATTCCAGGCGCCTCGGGTTTCGTCAAAGCATTTACAATTTTACCTCTAGATAAAAACAGTTCTACGGCGCTATCATTGCCCGTCACATAATGTCAGAACCCGTCTTGGGAAACCAACCGTTTTCACTTAGTGCGCCACTAAGTGGAAAAATTGAAGAGTCGGGTTAAAAATCCAATGCATGGTTTTAAAATTCGAAATAAACACGTCTCTTCGTTTTCTTCGAATTTGGGGGCTAGCTGACGAGGATTGACACCCGGGTCACTTCTAATAAACTTTTGGTTCAAGACAGGTTCGAACCAGACATGTATGTGGCGGTGCGAACTCAAGCTATTCTGAGGGGCATCACCAGGAGGTCGCAAGCTTTATGCAATCAGATCGCGGGTTTCGTGCGATCAGATCGACAGCCTTGCGCGGTCAGAAGTTCGTATGCTATACGCGGGCTGGATATCCGGGATGTTGTGCGGTCAGCCCACATTCCGCGGTCAGAACGTTCTCGACCAGGGTGCTTGGAGTTTATTCGGTTATCCTTATGTCAGGATATTCCAAGCATCCCGAGGATTCCTCCACGTTGAAGACCAACCGTCAGAGGTTATTATATGCGGTTATTCATGATTAACACGTGTTAATAACCTCCGTGGAAGTTAACAGCGGTTCTCCAGAAACCGCATCCAACCGTTTGATGCAGTTTTCTTCATTTGGCACCCTTTCAACTAGTATAAAAAGGTGGCAAAGTACATCAAACGGAGGATCCAAGACATTAGGAAGAACAAGACTCCTGAGATAAGTGAGATACAAGATATTTCGATCACTCAAACAGCCAAGTCTACGGCTTAGATTAGACAACATTTACAAGTATCCTATAGCTTCTTTCTGTACACTTATATAGGGGAGACTTTCGCCTGTGAAGGTTTCTCTCTGCTAATTTGTAAAGCTTTATCTCATATAGTGAAATCCTAACAGGACGTAGGGCTTTTACTCCCACCATCGAGGGCCCGAACCTGTATAAATCTCTCTGTGCTCCTGTTCACCATTGTTCTGCATACCTTCCCGGATGGTCATCTTGAAAGGTCTCACATTTACAAATTTTGTATAAGTTCGGCTGAGGACCCCGAGTCCGAATCGTCGACAGCTATAGCTTTAAGTAGACATTTTGAAGAGTCTCGCATTGCCATTGAGCTTCAAGGATATGTTGAGACACGAATAATGTGACGATGGCTTGCCTCAATGCATCAATGATCATAGAGTAGCAAGAAGTGATTTCTATATCATTTAAGTCATGGATTACCTTCTAAGGTGGCTCTTTCCCCCTAGAAGGCCTTTCTTTCCTGCACAAAGCATCGGCTACAATGTTTGCCTTCCCGGGATGGTACTATATAGTAAGATCATAGTCTTTGATCAATAATCCATCTATGCTATCTCCTATTGAGTTCTCTCCAGCTAAGAATATTTTTTATGTTGGGAAAAACTTTTTTTTACCAGCAGTCATGCAAGTGAAAATATAATTTTGATTTTTCACCGATATATCAGCTAGGAAAGTTATTATTTTTACTAGATCTACCGTTAGGAATAAATAATATATATTTTTGGCACAAAACTGAAAATTCCAGCAGAATAATAACAGATTTATTATTTTGTGTGGAAATTTTCAGTAACAGAAAAAGTCTCGATAGATTATTTTTTTGCGCCAAATATATAATCCTCCGATCTGCACCTCTCGCACTGCTCCTCACCGAAATCTCCTCCTCACTGCTCCTCTCCCCTACTACCGGCCAACACCGCCACCTCTCTCCCACCGATTCCCTACCGCACCCCACCTCTGCTCTCCCACCGATCCCCCACCAATCCCCCACCTCGAAACCCTAGCGGCAGTGGCATGCGGAGAAGGGAGGAGGCGGAGTGCGGAGGGCGGCAGTGGAGTGGCCAGGCACGAGGTTGGCGCTGGTGCCGACTGGGGCCGCGATGGTGACAGCGCAGAGGCAGGCGTTGGCGAGGCGGGAGGTGAGTTGTTCTTTTGTTGAATTTGGATAATTGTCCTACTAAATCTTACATCTCGTCTGGTTCATTGGATGATTCGACCCTTTTGTCCTTCAAGGTAAAACTTTACTTCTGGAACCTTTTAATTTAAACTTCTCGCTAGAGATCTTCCTCTATTATCACAATCTGTTCTTCATATCAGAAATCCAAGTATATGGTACATCATTTAATCTTTCTCTTTGATGGTAATTCTGAACTCTGTTTATCACATACTACTGTCAACAAGGAAGAAATCATGTGTCTGATCCATGTTTTCTAAAAGATATATGCCATTCTCTTCTACGTACTGGGCAGCAGCTTCAAGTGCTGATGAAGCTTCTAAAATTCTGCAATATTTCTGTTGCTAGAGGAGATGCTCATGTGTCTCGTAATACCATGAGTCTGGAGGAAATTCTACCTAGTTTGATATGTCCATTGAGTCTTCATTGAACTCATTAACTTTCTCAAAATATAGGGTAGAACCAGTAATACATCAAACGGATGTTATGTACAAGTCGATGATAAAGAAGCTTCATTACTTTTTCTCAAAAGTTGAGGTCTGGTTACACTACCTGAATCACACTTCTCTTCCTACTTTAGTGCCTTCTAGCTCTTGAGTAATGAGGATAACAATACTGCGTTTGGATCTCTTATTGAGCTGTACAAAAAAATGCCACTCTTAAATCATTTCAGGCGGATGTTTTCCAATACATCCTTATTTGTGTTGATTTTTTCTTTTTCTTTTTGTAAAAACTAATGGATAAATAATCTGTGTTTGCTCATTCTAACATTTTCCTTTTTGGTCGGTGAGTGCGATGGAGCTCAAGTAATCTAGAAAGGTTTCGTTTAGTTTAGGGATAAACTTTGTGCCCATGTCTAGTACCATTGTTGGGGATATCCACTGGTCATATTGGTTGCAACATGAGGTGATCACTATTGCAACCTTTGGGTATTGTCTGCAGGTAGTTATAAAAACTTTTACATGGACCAAATCACTTCTAACCTAGAAAAAAAATTGGGCCTCCATCCTTATTTTGGTATATATGATTATGGCCCTCATGGCAATTCATGCATTTATTACTTATCTGGGTTTTTCTCTAACAAAAGCAACAACCATTTGCTGTCTCAAAAGTCTTGGCAACAATATGTTGGCTCTCTCCTTTTTTCTATTATATATTGCTTTAGTATCATAGCTTGAATTATCCTTGGATTAGCAATCTAATTATCTTTTCCTCATCACCTTTTCTTCTGCTGTTCTGTGGTGTGACATGAAGTACTCTTTCAGGTAATTTCTTTTGATACTGCACCAAGCTCCCTTTGTAGTAATATGGGCCATACAGATAGTGCAGTGTTAGATGCGGAGGTTTTGTTATCTACTGATCCAAATCCTCCACTAGCTGGCAAAATGTATGTCCTAGATTAACCTTTATTGTGATGAACCAATAATTGGATAACACTCTTTATATGCTTATACCGCATCTTGTTATGTTCTGAGTTGTGATTTGTTGTATTAGGACTACAGATGGAAAAGATAATGATGTTCTATTCACATGAATCTTCAGATAAAGGGGATGTATTAGAATCTTCAGATTGCTCTTCTTTGTGCAATTCTATAGAAGTCAAAGTTGATGATATTAGTGCTTGTGATGATTTGTCTGGTTCAATGTTCTCATCATACTATGCAAACATGGGTGGAGCAAAGTGTTGTTCTGTAATTGAGAAGATATTTTCATCCCAAACTAGATAAATTTTGATTGAGAAAGAATGTACCTTGAAGTTGGATGAATTCAAATATTTGTATTCTTATATCCTTAAATGATGTGTTGAGACTCTAGAGGAACTTTTTTTTCAACTCTGTGCCTTGTTTTGTGATTGGTTAGATTGATATAAACTACTATAAAAATATTTCTTCTAACGGTTCTTATTAGTATATGAATTCAAATAATGGTTCACTAATAAGAACCATTAGAATGCGATCTTGAACGATTAGTCTGCTGCATAATCCAATTAATTGTCTATTTTCCAATTAAGTAGGGTGACTAATCCATTTAATAATCATCAAATTAGTTAGCTAGTATGTCTAAAATTATGTGCCTAGTTTCCTTCCCACTTTATCGTTCATGTCTAATTTACAAGAGTGTTATTATTGATCAAATTTCTTTAAGAAATTCTCTCTTGGATGCTTTTAATATTCTTAAGTAAATTTGATCAATAATAGAACTACCTTATTACAAATTTTCACTGCCCTAAAGAACCACTAGAGCCTGTTCTTAAATTGCATTTGTATTTTTTTGTCTTGGAAGTTGTTTCTTCGTTCTATTTTCTGCTTGCATAATTTCAGATTTCATAGATTGGACTTCTAACTTAGAGATTGTTGCTGTTAGCATTCATCCTTGGAAAAATCAGTTAAAATCAGTTGCAATCAGGTAATATTAGTATTTTTTTGTTGTTTATAATGATAATGATCCCCATGACACCAAACCTGCAGATCGCTCAACCCCAAATGGAACACTATCTAGACTAGAAGCTTTGCCTATACACCATGGTTTGTTTTCTTACTTCTTTTCTACAGGCTATAGAAGCCCTGGTAGTCTCTGGTCTCTTAGAAATGAGGTGTTTGTTGATACTTTATAGGTATAGGCAAGGTAAGAAGGGGCAGATTCAAGATAATTTTTTTGGGCCACCAACCAGAAATTACAAGATTACATTTTAAAAATTATGATGGATCCAATGAGAAAGTTGATGGGATCATTCAAAAAAGGAGGATACTCAGAAAAAAACAGATTTTAAAATGATGTATATCCAAGTCTCCAAACCATGTTTAGACCTTTGAAATTCAGAATTCCATGGATTCGAAAATTATTTGTTTGCTTGATGTATGCTTTTAGAAAATTATTTATTATAATTTTTATATGTTCTAGAAGTTACTTAAAGAAAAAGTTATTGATTTGTATTCATCTCAAGATTATTGTAATCGATATTTTTTCTTATGCAGGTGCTTAACAATAAGGTGTTAAAAGCATATGAAGTGATGAAGATATTTTACGTCATAGGAGGAGTTTCAAAGTGGAATAATTTATTTTTGATAGTTATAGTGGAAATAAAATATATAGAATTAGGAATATTCTATACGGGCATACATTTAGTGTAAAGAATTCTTAAGTGATATTTTTGTCATAATTGTTTCAGAGATACTATATTTATTTTGGTTGATTTTGTCAATTGAGTAATTTGTGACCATTACCAATCTTGTCAATGGCTATATAAAGCAAAAAACTCAATATAATATATAATTGTGTCATTTATCCTTTATTTGATAATTTTTTTGCAAAATGTAGTGTGATTTGTGTTAGGATAGTGTTCATATTATAGTTTTAGTTGTTATATTGTTGCTTAATTAATGAAAAATATATATTTAAAATTAATTATTGACACAATTCCTAGCGGTACATTTACTACAAATAATTCACATATTCAAATTTGAATGTCTAAATTCTCAATGACAAATCAGCTGGTAATAATTTATTTTAAATAGTTGTATATCTTGGAATAATATATGACAAGTGGATATACAGTTGGGAAAAATTCAAATTTTCTAAGAGAATACTCTTTGCCATTGGACCTACAACTGGGAAAAAATATTTCAAAAAGTTGTACAATTTGGAATAATACATTACAAGTGGACATACAGTTGGAAAAAGTTCAAACTTTCCAAACGACCTACAGCTGAGAATACACTTTGCCATTGGATCTACAGCTGGGAAAAAATATTGCAAATAGTTGTACAACTTGGAATAATATATTACCGGTGGACATATAGCTGGGAAAAGTCAAACTTTCTAAGTGACCTACAGCTGGGAAACTCTTTGCCATTGGACCTAGAACCAAATAATTGTACAGTTTGAAATAATATATTACAAGTGGGCATACAGCTGGGAAAAGTTCAAACTTTCCAAGCGACCTACAGCTTTGTACAGCTTGGAATAATATATTACAAGTGGACATATAGCTGAGAAAAGTTCAAACTTTCCAAGCGACATACAGCTGGGAATACTTTTTGCCATTGGACCTATAGCTGAGAAAAAAATTACAGCTGGGAAAACTTTTTGCAGCACCTTTTCGTCCAGCTGTAGCAAACCTTATTCCCAGCAGCTAAAGTGCTACCAATGATAGCTTTTACCAGCTGCTCCACCGCTAGCATTGAAGTGCCATCTTATAGTGAATCTCGACCAAACCTTCCTTTGAAGGTACTTCTAGGCTCAGTATTTGTTTTAATTCACTAACATGGTAAGAATAAAGAAACCACTATTGGTTTCCTTGTGAAGAGGGTTAAAGATAACTCTCTTATTACATGGTCGTGTACTGGCTACAATCACATCATGGGAATTACCATGTCTCCACGACCATAGTGTCTGCGGGTACTGACCATGGACTCCGCGACCTTAGGTATGACCATTAGAGAAGTCACAGCCACAAACATTGAGACCACAGGTATGATCATTCGTGATGGGCCATATATAGTCCAGAAGATCATGAACTATCATATGATTTCCCTCTGTAGTTGCGGATGACCACGGAAAGGTACAATTAGATAACTTTGATTAAGTCCAGAAAATCTTTGACTATCACATGTGTCGTGGTATAACAAATACCTCGGCAGGTTTGATAACGTGCGCAACACGTGTTCCTCAACGCGAGCTGACCGCGCGAAGGGTCACCACACGTTGGACAATCTCAAGGATTGACACAAGGGTTTATACAGGTTCAGGCCTCAGTGGAGGCCCTAGTCCTGTCGACGTGCTCCCAACAAGCGTCGGCTAGGGGGCTCTCTCCCGGAGAGAGGGCTCCAGAGCACGCCTGTTCGTTTTTTGGATTGAGTACAAATGAGCGTCTTAGCTTACAAGAGAGGGTTACAAGGGTATATATAGACCCCAAAAGATGCAAATTACTAAACTACCCCCGTTACAACCGTCGGATCGAGGGCAGGATAGTCTTTTGGCGAGGTTCAGGGCACCGATCTTGGACGCGTGGCGGCCCTCGTAATTAGTGCCTCCCGGAGAAGGGGCGCCGGGGGAAGCCTCCCCCGAGCCCGGAGAAGGGGCTCCGGGGGAGGTCTTCCCCTGGCCCGGAAAAAGGTGCGCCGGGGGAAGCGTCCCCCGAGCTCGGAGAAGGTGCGCCGGGGGAAGTCTCCCCTGAGCCCGGAGAAGGGGCTCCGGGGGAGGTCTTCCCTGGCCCGGAAAAAGGGGCTTCGGGGGAAGTCTCCCCCGAGCCCGGAGAAGGTGCGCCGGGGGAAGCCTCCCCCGAGCCCGGAGAAGGTGCGCCGGGGGAAGTCTCCCCCGAGCCCGGAGAAGGGGCTCCGGGGGAGGTCTTCCCCTGGCCCGGAAAAAGGGGCTCCGGGGGGACCCTCCTCCCGTCCTTGGGTGACGCTTGACATTACTAGTATTTTCCCCCAACAGAAGCCCCCCGCACCCCGAAGGACATTCGATGTCGTCGGGGGGTGCGATTCGTTTTTTAGGAGAAAATGGCCCTCTCCCGGAGAGCTACTCCGGGTGCAACTCGTCCTTTCCCGAGAGAGGAGCGCTATTTAAGTTAGCCATGTGTTGTCTCGATATCCGTGTGACCCTTCGTATTCACGGTGGGGATCCCTCGAGCTGACACGTGGCAGCCATCGGGGGCACCTCAGCCCCCTATATAAGGAGGGGCCCGCCTCAGGTGAGGCTCACTTCCTTCTCCTTAGCCCTCATATTCCACCATATTCCCCGGGAGCAATTTCTTCCCCGGCTTCGAAAAACCTCTCCGGGAGAGACGAAGAGATGGCGTCGAAGGGGCGCGGGAAGGCTTCAAGTGTTCCAGAGGACGCAACTTCGGATTACCTCGGAACGACGGAGTTCTCCGTGGGGGACCGGGATACCCTCGTCTACCGGAGGATTTTCGCGGAGGGAGACATCCGTGTCCCGGCTGCGGGGGAGGTGACCCCAAGCCCTCGGGACGGGGAGGTGGTGGCCTTCATGGCCTTCGTCCAGGCGGGCCTATGGTTCCCAATCCATCCCCTCCTCGGGGACTTCCTCCGGGAGCACGGGGTCGCCTTAAACCACTTAACGCCCAACGTTCTTGTGAGAATGGGGTTGTTTTTGTGGCTATGCGAGACCACCGCCGGAGTGGAGGGGACACTCCGCCTCTTCTCCTACTTCTACCGGGCAGCAGCGAAGAGCTCCCCGGTGGTGAAGCACGGGCCGAAGTCTACTTGCGGCTCGGTGATGCTGAAGTATGCTCCTTCCCGGGTGGAAGAGTACCCGGTGACGGCCTCCCAAGAGCATTGGGAGGGATGGAGCCGGAGATGGTTCTATCTCCGGGCAGGTGACCCGGAGATGGTTTACTCCCCGAGGCCGGCGACACTCGGTCGTCCCTCCGGTCCCCCGGCCTTGACGATGGAGGAACTAACCTCCGTCGCGAAGATGACGGAGGTCCGCTCCCGGAGGAGTATGCGGGACTTAGCGGAGGAGTTGCTTCTCCTCCGGCTTAGCCCCTTCAGCCGGAGTAGGAGGGGTCCGGGACTTGGCCCGGAGCTTCGTCCTCCGAGGTTCCCGGTGTCGCGACGTAAGTTTTCAATTCCTGGGATTTCACGTGTTTCGTAGGAATTGGTTTTGCTGATTGTTTGCCTCTTGCAGTTTGGTCCTACAAGTCCACCCGGGAGAAGGCGGAGCACCTCCTCGGGAGGTACTATGAGGACGAGCACTCCCGGTGCCTTGCGGCCATCGGGGAGGGTCCTCCCCGGAATATTGTCGCCGAGGCCTTCGGGATGACCCTCCCCGACAGGGTTCCACTTCCGACTCCGAGCTCCCACAGGCGGCGGGAGGCGGGGGCGCTCCCGGTGGCAAAATGCGCTAAGACCGCGCAGGCACCGGGAGAGAGCTCCAATCAAGCCCACGCCCCATCACCGGCACCAGTGCGGAGGCCAGCGGGGACACCCGGTGCCTCGGGAAGGATAAGACCTCCGGGTCAAGTGAGGTCCTCCCCGGTGTCGGAGACCCCCCGGACGCCGGGGGAGGTGAGGCCATTGTCGGCCCAAACTACGGTGGCACCCCGGGGGCCGGGGGAGGCTGTACCCCCGGCACAAGTGACTCCCCCGGGGGAATCGCAGCCCCCGGAGCCGGGGTACGAGGAGAGCCCCACGAACACGGCCACGCTGGTCGCGCAACTTGATGCCTTGGGGGTATCGGGCGTGTACGACCACGTGGTCGTGGAGGAGGATGAGCCCACCTCCGGGGACTACGACGCCACTCCTTCCCCGGAGCAAGCTCTCCGGGAGGATCCCCCGGGGGTGTACTTCCGGGGTAACGGCGCCTTTGCAGGCCTGGACGCACTCTTTGCTCCCGACGTCGTATCTTCCCCGGCGCCATCTCCCAGGGGAGCGAGCCATCACGTCCCCGTCGGGGGCGACACCTTGGCGACACCGCGCCCGGGGAGGGGAGCCCCCCAGACATTACAGTGCTCACCTCGCGCGGGAGACGGGAGGTCCCCCGCCACTCCCCCGGGAGACGTTCTCCAAGGCTCTGGGAGCGGGGTTGGTGACGGGGGCTTACCAATGGGAGGTGACCCCCGTTCCCCGGCGAGAGGGGCATCCCTCTTTTCCTCGGAGGAGGCGCGCAAGCTCTCCTTGAGCCTCGTCACCCCTAAGGTGCGGGCTCATGTCCGGGAGGGAGGCATCGACGAGCGCTACGGGGAGGTCGTCTCCTTGGCTTAACAGGTAAAAAACTTGACCTCCCACTTTGTCGTTTGCATTGTCACTGACCTATCTTTTTTCTCAGACCACCGCCATAGCCCACGCTGTCCGGACTCGCCTCGCCCGGGAGAACGAGGACATGCGGTCGGCCTTAGCCTCCGCGGAAGAGGAGCGCGACGCTGCCGTCCGGGAAAGGGACGCGGCAGTCCTGGCCCGGGAGAGGTTCGTCCGGGAGAGGGACGCGACCACCCGGGAGTTGGAGCGCGTCCGGGCGGAATTGTTGGCCCCCGCGGAGGTTGCCCGGGAAACCGCCGTCCGGGAGCTGGAGGGCTTCCGGGAGCAGCTGGCGTCCTCCGAGCAGGCTCACTCCCGGGCACTTCAGGAGATGGAGTCCACGGGGGCTCGAGTCCTCGTATCAGGGGGGAATCGACTCCGCGCCACGTTGGTTGGGCTCGGGGTCGAGTTCCGGGAGGAGGAGAATCCCCGCAACCAGCTGATATCTTTGGCGGAGGCTCGTCGATTACTCACCCGGCACATCGCGGCGATCCCGGAGGCCGCAGACATTCGAGCCCGGGCCTTGGCGTCTACCACCACCGCGCTCGCAGCCTCCTTGGTGGAGTATCAGGGGGTCGGGGCCCAAGCTATCGGGCGCCTTGTCCCCCGGAGCTTCCGGGAGTTCTACGAGCCCCGCCGGGCGGCGCTGGAGGAGTTGGCGGGGGCTTTCTACGATCGAGTGATTGAACCCCCACGAACGAGGCGTCCCCAAGCCGCCGAAGGAGAAGTTCCGGGAGATGCCTCCTCTGGGGGGGACGACGCCGGGCAAGTATGAGCCTCCTGTCCCCCCAGGATAGATTAGGGGATTCTTTTTTGTGTATAGGATTTTTTTTCTCGGTAGTTCCGTAGGGGGAACCCCGGACTTGTAAATCATTTGACAATGAAATGAAAAAATTTTGCTAAGTTATATCTTGTCATAGTCAGGTGCCCAGGGCGGGGGTCCCGGGAGAGGACGTGGAACTCCTTCCAATCACCGTGAGTCCCGCCCCTAGTGTTCCCCGGGGGGGACAAGCCTTGCTCCGGTGGTTGCCCGATTGGCACTTGGCGAATTTTGACAACCACCGTGCGGAGTTGCTTGGACCTCCCCCGGGAGTGTGGGAAGCAATTCCCTTGCGAATCGAACCTCCCGCAGGGTATGAGTACTGGTCGGAGGACATGTTCAACGCAGCGAGACGAAGAGTTCGGAGCTTGTACCGGGACATGGCGAGGGCTTGATGATGGGCTTAGCAGGTGCTAGTTCTCCGCATTAGACGTAGGTAGCCCCCCATATGTCCTCCGGGAGTAATCGACTCCCGGTCATGTACACTGTAAGCCTACCGGGAGAGGCTGTCTCCCGGCTTGTTTGCCATGGAATAAAGAGCACTTGTTTTTGTTTCACGCCTAGACCTCGAGAGCGGCAGGTGTCGTTTCGGGAGACAATTTCCAGGGAAGTGATGCTCAACCTCCGGGGGAGGTGAACTCCGGAGGACGTAGTCCGGGGAAGTAGGGTTCCACCTTCGGAGGAGGCGACTCATTCCGGGGAACGGAATCCGGGGGAGCGGAGCTCCACTTCCGGAGGGGGTGACCTACTCTGGGGGGCGAGGTCCGGAGGACGTAGTCTGGGGGACCAGAGTTCCACCTCCGGAGGAGGTGACCTATTCCGGGGGACGAAATCCGGGGGAGTAGAGGCTCAACTTCCGGAGGAGGTGACCTACTCCAGGGGGCGAGGTTCGGAGGACGTAGTCCGGGGGAGCAGAGCCCCCACTCCGGAGAAGTCCTGCTCCGGGGAGCTGTCCTCTGGGAGAGAAAACGACCGTGTTAGGTCAAAGTCCCATTCCTGTTTCTCGGATTTAGCCAACCTCCCCCCCCCCCCCCCCCGTTTTTTTTTTTGGGAATCCCGTAAGAATTCCTGATGCCTCCTGCAGTGGGGTATTTTATCTCCTCCCCCTGCAGCGGGGGGTGACTAAACAGGCGGCCCCTACTGGTGCTGTAAGAAAAAATCCCGGCCATTCCCTTTGAGGGGGGCATCCGCAAGGGGTTATTCTCGTGCAGGCGAGCGCAGGGATAAAAGATCTATCGGTCGTGCCACCCAGATCGCTCCCGGAGGAGGAAGAGCATAAAAACAAGCTCTAGAGTGTATGGGGGGGGACTAGTCCCCCAAAGTGACTCGTTACCTCGGTTCCTTGGGAACCAGGTTGCCGCTTACACCCTCAGTCCACAAGGGGATATTGTAAGCCGCCCGAGGGGGAACGGGGCTCCCGCCGTCGGGACTTTTAAGGCTGAGCTGGAGCCTGTAGCCTCCTCGCAATGAGGGCATCCTCATGGGGAGGGCATCCTCGTGATGAGGGCGTTGCCTCAGGGGCACTTAAAGAAGTCTGCACAAAACCACATAACAGGGAGAAAAAACCATTTGCATTGATTAAAACAAGCTGGTACAACGCCTCCACGCTTTGCGGAATCACAGAGAGGGGAGGAAAAGGCCTTGAGGCCATTGTTACAACTCGCCGCGCCTTCCCCTTGTGACGGCATCCAAAAGGGGAAGGGGGCGGCTCGGAGGCTAAGTGTAGAATCTACGGAGCAGGTCCGCGTTCCATGTGTGCTTCAGCTCTTGGTCTTCGAGGGTAGAGAGCTTGTAAGCCCCCGAGCCAAGGATCGTGGAGATCCTGTATGGCCCTTCCCACTTTGGGCTGAGTTTCCCTTCAGCTTGAGGGTCGGTGACGCGCTTGAGGACAAGGTCTCCCAAACGGAAGGCTCTCCCCCGAACACACTTGTCGTAAGCACGCGCCATCTCACGTTCATAAATGGCGTTGCGGAGGAGGGCTCTATCCCGCTCTTCTTCGACGAGGTCCACCTCCAGCCTCTGGTTGTCTTCGTTAGCCTGAAACGGGGCGGCTGAAACTCCCTCGAGGAGTTCGACTCGCAGCGATCAGAAATTGATTTCCGAGGGGTGTACTGCCTCAGCCCCGTACACGAGCGCGAAGGGGGTATGCCCTGTTGCTCGGCTTGGGGTCGTTCGCATGGAGCAGAGGATGCTCGGGAGCTTGTCTGCCCATGCCCCACGCCTGGAGGCGCTTTGCTCCAGGCGGCGATGGAGTCCTTGAAGGATAACCCCATTGACGCGCTCGACGGGCCCATTGCTCTTGGGGTGAGCCACTGAGGCGAAGTGGGGGGTTGTGCCCAAGTTCTGGCAGAACTCGCGAAAGATCGCAGAGTCGAACTGGGTTCCGTTATCCACGGTAATCTCACGGGGGACCCCGAATCGGCACACTATGTTCTTCCAAAAGAACCTTTGTACCGCACGAGACGTGATGGTGGCCAAGGGCTCGGCCTCCACCCACTTGGAGAAGTAGTCCACGGCCACGACCGCGTGTTTATATCCCCCGGGCGCCGGGGGGAATGGGCCTAGGAGGTCCATCCCCCACCACGCGAAGGGCCAAGTGATCAGGATAGCCTGTAGAGTAGCAGAGGGCATGGTGGAGCCCTTCGCCATCTTTTGGCAAGCCCCGCAGGCAGAGACAAGGTCTCTTCCGTCGTGGGCGACTGTTGGCCAGTAGAAGCCCTGGCGAATGGCTTTGGTCGCGACGGCCTGGGGGCCGAGGTGAGAACCACAACACCCGAGCTGAATATCCTCAAGGAGATGAACTCCCTCCTCCTGCGGGAGGCAGCGAAGTAGCGCAGAGGCTCCTCGCTTGTATAACGTCCCTTCTATCAGCACATACGCTCCCCCTCTCCCTTGATGCAAGAGACAAGGGGGGCCATCCAGGATGTAGCCCGGATGATTTCCATGACGTCGGGGTCACAAGACCCGGAGTCCGGATCAGGGGCCGTTGCAGAAGGTTTCGAGATGACCTCCAGGAAGGCCCCTTTGGGGAGGGGCCCTTGGGCACTTGCTGCCCTAGCGAGGGTGTCAGCGCGATCGTTGTCCCTACGCGGGATACGACGCGCCTCGAGGCCGTCGAAATAGTTTTCCATCTTCTGGACCTCGTTAAGGTAGAGGCTCAGAATCGGGTCATGGCACAAGTAGAACTTGTCCATTTGACACACCACGAGTTGAGAATCTCCCTTGAAAAGGAGGCGTCGAATGCCCAAAGAGCGGGCGAGGCGTAGTCCCAGGAGAAGGGCCTCATATTCCGCGACATTGTTCGTCGCGGGGAACTCGAGCCTGGCTGCGTATTCGAGGGTTCTTCCCTCGGGGCTTCAGAGGACTACTCTCGCGCCGGCTCTTGCCAGGCACAGGGAGCCGTCGAAGAAGAGGGTCCAATGGTCGTCGCGCAGTGGAGGGGCATGCGCTTCTTCTTTCGGCCCTGGGACCGGAGCCCACTCAGCCACAAAGTCCGCAAGGACCTGCGACTTGATTGCGGTTCGTCCGGTTAGGGATAGCGAGAAAGGGGCTAGCTCGGCCCCCCATTTCCCTATCCGGCCGGTGGCTTCCTTGTTTCGAAGCACTTCCGCCAAAGGGAGAGAGGAAGGCACCGTGATGGGGTGACCTAGGAAGTAGTGGCGGAGCTTCCTTGATGCCATCAGGAGGGCATAACAAACCTTCTCCACCTTTGTGTATCTTGTTTTGGCGCCTTTGAGAGCCTCACTCACATAGTAGATGGGGCGTTGACGCCCATCTTCCTCCTTGACTAGGACCGCGCTGACGGCAACGGGGGTGGCCGCGAGGTAGAGGAGCAGGGGCTCCCCTTGACGCGGGCTCACAAGCATCGGGGGGCTCGTGAGATACCTCTTCAAGTCTTCGAACGCGGCCTGTGCCTCGGGGGTCCAATGGAAACCCGCGAGTCCGCGGAGGATTTTGAAAAATTGGAGGCCACGCTCTCCCGAGCGCGAGACGAAGCGACTTTGATAGAATGCGGCGGCGGCATGTCGAGGAGGGCCCGAATTTTTTCGGGATTGGCTTCAATGCCTCTCTGGGACACGAGGAAGCCAAGGAGTTTCCCTCCGCGAACGCCAAACGCGCACTTTTTCGGGTTTAGTCTTAACCCGTACTTACGGAGATTGCGGAAGGTTTCCCCCAAATCTTCGAGGTGAGCGGTCGAGAGAAGGCTCTTCACGACCGCGTCATCAACTATACTTCTACGTTGCGGCCGATTTGGTCCCTTAGGACCAAACACCTGAGGCGTTGGAAGGTCGCCCCTGCGTTTTTCAACCCGAAGGGCATGTGGACATAGCAGAAGGTGCCGAGGGGAGTTATAAAACCAGTCTTTTCCTCATCTTCCACCGCCATCCGGACCTGGTGATAGCCCAAATAGGCATTCAAGAAACTCATCAGCTCGCATCCCGCGGTGCAATCCACCAATTGGTTGATCCACGGGAGCGGGAAATCATCTTTTGGGCATGCTTTATTGAGGTCGGTGAAGTCAACACACATCCTCCATTTGCCGCTTGCCTTTTTGACGAGGACGGGGTTTGCTAGCCACTCGGGGTGTAGGACTTCCCGAATGAACCCTGCCTCCCGGAGTTTAGTGATCTCTGACTTGATGGCCTCCTGCCGTTCAAGGGAGAGCTTTCTCATCTTTTGTTTCACCGGGGGGCGACCAGGCATTACCGCGAGCTTGTGCTCGATAACGTCCCTGGGCACGCCCCCCATGTCAGTGGGCTTCCATGCGAAAACATCCGCATTTTCGCGAAGGAAGTCGATGAGTTGCATCGCGTGCTCCTTGGGGAGGTCAGCCCCGATTTTGACAGTCTTCCCCTTGTCCTGGAAGAGAGAGACTTCTTGGAGATCCCCTTCGGGGCGAGGTTTTGGGAGGAACTTCCCGTGGAGCATGACTGGCACTTCCGGGGTCGGGGAGGAGCTTTCTCCCCTTGGGACCTTGACCAGGTTGATGTCTCCGATCACTGCGGTAGCACGCTCGTAGAGGGAGCGAGCCATATCCTGATCGCCACGCACGGAGATCATCCCACCTGGCCTGGGGATCTTCATACAAAGGTAATTGTGGTGGACCGCTACTCCCAGGCGGTTGATGATGGTTCTCCCCATTATGGCATTGTAGGAGGAGGGGAGGTCCACCACATCGAACAGAACCATTTCGGTCCGGTAATTATTCGGGGCGCCGAAGGTCATCGGGAGATCAACCTTTCCCACGGGGTGTATGGTTTTTCCCGGGATGAAGCCTTGCAAAGGCCCCGCTGCGGGTTGCAGGAGTTTCTCGTCTACATGCATTTCTTTGAACGCTTTCAGATAAAGGATGTCTGCCGCGCTTCCACCATCGACCAAGATTCGGGCAAGGCGACAGTTGAACACGGTGGCGGAGATGATCAACGCATCGTTGTGGGGGAAGCGCACCCCACACGCGTCTTCCACGGTGAATGTCAATGGGATGTCCGACCATTTTGACGGCCGGGACGTGTTGACGGCCCCTATCACCTTCACTTCTCGCGCATACTCTTTGCGCTGGCGTTTGGAATCTCGCCCGGAGGCAGATCCCCCTACACTGACGTTAATGTGTCTCTGGGAGGTTTGGAAGGGGAGCTCGTCGCTCGAGCCCTTTTCCCGGCCTTGCTTCTGACGTCCCCCTAGGGGAGCGGGGAGTGCCGCCAAGGCCGGCGATGGGAGGGGTAAGGAGGCAGGGCTTCCTCCCCCCGGCCTCCTCCCCCTGGCCCATGCTGCTCGAGAAATGTCGCGAAGTGTTGAAGGAGCGCATGGCATTCTCGGGTTGCATGGGAGTTGGACTTGTGGAAAGCGCACCACAAAGTGGCTCCAGCCTCCTTGCCCCCTGGCTTGGGGGCCTCTCGCGGACGGGAGGATTGGCTTCCTCCGCCGCCTTTGGGCTTGGAAAAGGGGTGCTGTCCCCGGTTAGGCTCCCTGGAGCCGCCTCCGCCTTCGAGGATGAAAGTGTCCCGAGGCCTTGGCTCACTGCGAGGCCCTCTCCGGGGACGTTTGTTGGAGGGGTCCCTCGAGTCCCTCTCCCCGGGGCCGGAGGTCCCCTGATGCTTTTTCCAGAGGTCGTCTTCCTCAGCTCTTGCGTACTTCTCAAGTACATTGAAGAGCTCGTCGGTAGAGGACGGGCAACTCCAGGAGAGTCTTCGGTGGAGCTCTCCCGGGAGAATGCCACTCTTGCACGCTACAATCACCGTCGAGTCGAGGACATGTGCCACCTTGCTCTTGATCTGGGTGAAACGTTTGAAGAAACTTTGAATCGTCTCCCCCGACCATTGTCGAACGGTGTACAATTGCGACGAATCCAGGGGACGAATGTAGTTCCCCTGGAAATTCGCCCAAAACTCGCGCTTCAGCTGCGCGAATGACTTGATGGACCCGGCCTTGAGGTTATAAAACCACAACCGAGCTATCCCCGAGAGGTAGAGGGGGAAGACGTTGCACTGGACGCTTTCGTCGCCCCAACCGCTGAAATGGCCGTGGAGTATACCTGTACGAATTCATAGGGTTCGGCCTCCCCATTGTAGTGTTCGATATGGGGCGGTCGATACGGCCTTGGCCACCGAACGCGCCGGAGGCGGCGGCAAAGGGGTTGGTTGGCCCCTTCCACTTCCTTTGGAGAGTCCATATCGCTATCCCCCTTCACAGGGGAAGCACGTTCATTGTTCGAATCGGGGAGGGGTCCCAATGGACTGAAATGGTTGGTGGAGCTCACCTCTTGCACCTCGGGGGGACCTCCGGAAGTGACGGAGGCCTCTTGCATGGGTCTCTTGCCCTTGTCAGTTGGGACGAGAGGACCACGCCTGCGTGCGAGTGATTCTTGGCCGCGCCGGGATGGGGCGCCTTCGAACCTTGCCGCGCGCATGCGCTCCACCTCCTCCCGGGTGAACCGCGTTTGGTTCACCGGGGGAGCCCGAGGAGGTGGACCCGGGGGAGGAAGCTGATGCGCGCCCGTTACTGGCGCGGGAGAGGAATCGCGGGCCAGAAGGGTTCCGGCCATGGAGACGGCCCGCGGAGTGGGAAAACTTCCCATCGGGGGAACGGCCTGTATCGCGGGAGTCACCCTGGAGGCACCTCTTGGGACAGGCATAGTCCCAGGAAGGGGAATCCCTTCTGGGGCGAGGGACGACTCGGGGACGGGAGGACCCCCGGGGAATGAAAGCCCTCCGGGGCGGCAGCACCCCCTGGAGGAGGTCCACCGGAGGAGGGAGCTCCTCCCGGGAGAGGGTGTTCACCGGGAGTGGGGATGCCCCCCGGGAGGGGAAGTCCTCCGGAGGTAGGAACACCTCCCGGGAAGGGATAGCCCCCGGAGACGGGCGTGCCCCCCGGGAGGGGAGGTCCTCCGGAGGTGGGAACACCTCCCTGGAAGGGATAGCCCCCGGGGACGGGCGTGCCCCCCGGGAGGGGAGGTCCTCCGGAGGTGGGAACACCTCCCAGAGACGGGCGTGCCCCCCCGGGAGGGGAAGTCCTCTGGAGGTCGGAGCATTTCCCGGAAAGGGGAAAACTCTCGGCGTGAAGAAACCTCCTGGGTGTCCCATCATGAACGGGTGTGGCATCCCCCCGAACTGGAACGGGTGCGGGTACGCGGGGGCCGGAGGCCGTGCTATGGCGCGCAACAACTCCTCGAGAGTATGTTGCGCGTGAAGTTGGCCCTCCACAAGAGCCCCGAGCAGCGGATCCACTGAAGTCGAAGACACCACTCGGGGGACGCTTGGTCCCCCCAAAACGGGATCCTCACGCTGGCTCGCAGGAGCCATTCCCCCACCAAGGGTGACGGGAGAGATGCGTGTTGCCTCCCCTCGAGTGTCCCCGAGAGGGGGCGACGCGATGACAGCCCCTTGCATCGGCGGTGCAGGGTTGCTAGGGCCAGCGTCGTTGACGGAAGTCAGGTGCCTCGTTCTTCTTGGAGCCATGACTATTTGTCACGAGTCCCCACGATCGGCGCCAACTGTCGTGGTATAAAAAATACCTCGGCAGGTTTGATGATGTGCGCAACACGTGTTCCTCAACACCAGCTGACCGCGCGACGGGTCACCACGCGTTGGACAATCTCAGAGATTGACACAAGGGTTTATACAGGTTCAGGCCTCAGTGGAGGCCCTAGTTCTGTCGATGTGCTCCCAACGAGCGTCGGCTAGGGGGCTCTCTCCCGGAGAGAGGGCTCCAGAGCACGCCTGTTCATTTTTTGGATTGAGTACAAATGAGTGTCTTAGCTTACAAGAGAGGGTTACAAGGGTATATATAGACCCCAAAAGACGCAAATTACTAAACTACCCCCGTTACAACCATCGGATCGAGGGCAGGATAGTCTTTTGGCGAGGTCCAGGGCACCGATCTTGGACGCGTGGCGGCCCTCGTAATCAGTGCCTCCCGGAGAAGGGCCTCCGGGGGAGGTCTCCCCCGAGCCCGGAGAAGGGGCGCTGGGGGAAGTCTCCCCCGAGCCCGGAGAAGGTGCGCCGGGGGAAGTCTCCCCCGAGCCCGGAGAAGGGGCTCCGGGGGAGGTCTTCCACTGGCCCGGAAAAGGGGCTCCGGGGGAGGTCTTCCCATGGCCCGGAAATAGGGGCTCCGGGGGAAGTCGGAAGTCTCCCCCGAGCCCGGAGAAGGGGCTCTGGGGGAGGTCTTCCCCTGGCCTAGAAAAAGGGGCTCCGGGAGAAGTCTGCCACGAGCCCGGAGAAGGTGCGCCGGGGGAAGTCTCCCCCGAGCCCGGAGAAGGGGCTCCGGGGGAGGTCTTCCCCTGGCCCGGAAAAAGGGGCTCCGGGGGATGCGGGGGGACCCTCCTCCCGTCCTTGGGTGACGCTTGACATTACTATTATTTTCCCCCAACAACATGATCTCACTCCATGGTGGCGGGCAACCACAGAAAGGCACAAAGAAATTACTCAGGTAATAATCTCCGTCAAGACATAATAGTTGAGCCTTAGCAAGAATTTAGGGGAGTTCTTCAATCATTAGCGCTTTAATGCAGGATCGCGAATAGGATAGAGGTTCTCGCCAAAAGAAATAATTGAAGCAATCTTCTGACTGTTGTACTAGTGACCGTACTGGCAACTTAATCTGTCTTGGAAAATGATTAAAATTAACTTGCAATTCTCAGACCTTGGATAGAATTACGCCAGATCGTTATGGAACTCCTGAAACCTTAGGTTTTCCTTCCTGCTTTATAAACCCTAGATTTCATACTTGCTGTTTACTGCTTTAAACCCAAGATTGATAGATTTAGTAGTAGAGTTAATTGTAGACAAACAAACCCCCAACTTGTTCAGACTTAATCAATGATCCATTAACCTAGAAAGACGAATACACTTGTTCCTCATGGAATTTGACCCTCAAGTGCTCAACGTTTAACCGTTCACTTGCGGTTATTACAGACATCCATGCGCGCGACCCACGCGCAATCAAGTTTTTGGTGCCGCTGCTGGGGAACAACGGTAATTCATCCTTTTAAATTAATTTTTATTGATATCAGTCAATCTCACTTCTCAATCTTGCTTCTATTTTTCTTTTTCTGCACTACTAACCTTTCTGGAAAGTAGTGCAAATCTGGATAGCTCGATCGAACCTGTCAAAACCACGCGCCGACTTCAGTACGAGGGAAGGCAGGTAATATTGGAGGAAAACTCACAACAAACTTTTGAAGAGACCAAAGAGCAACCAACAATGGAGGACCAAAAGAGACCCAAGGATTATGCAATCCCGCTCAGCATGGGATTGCAATCAGGTCTTCTTAGACCACCAATTGAATAAAAAAACTTTGAAATAAAACCTGTACTTTTGAATTTGTTTCAACAAAATCAATTCAGAGGTCATCCCACGAAAGATCCATCATTACATTTGCACAAGTTTCTTAAGCATTGTGATACTTTCAAAATTCATGGAGTAACACAGGATGCACTTTGTTTGAGGCTCTTTCCTTTCTCACTGCTCGAGAAGGCGAGGGCATGGCAATACAATCTTCCTCCTGTGTCAATCACTATATGGAACGAACTCTCACAAGCTTTCAGCAACCCATATCAAGCTCAAAGGACACTGTTCCAATCACAAAATCAACGACCTTATCGCCCACCACAACAACGACAACTTGAGCAGTCAAACATGAAGCGCATGCTAGAGAACTTTCTAGCAAATCAAGAGAAAGAGAAGACATCCGTGAACCGAAAAATAGACTCCATATCGACTCACGTCTGCATGCTCGAGGCTCAAATCACACAATTGCCAAATCTTGCACCGAAAAATGATAACCCTCTTTCTTCTCAACCAATCAATCCTCGTAATTTTGAAAAATTAAATCTATATCTTGTTCTAACCCTCTTATTTCTAATGCAATGATCTTGAGGAGTGGAACAAAACTATCGGAACGATCACCACCAACCGAACCTGTGTCAGCAAGCGAAATAAAGAAAGTACCATTATCGCTAGCAAAGGATAATGACAAGGTCGCCGAACCAAAAGAAAAGGAAAGTGGAGAAAATCAGGTAAAACACATTTATAATCCAACTCCACCTTTCCCGAGAAGGTACTGAAGGAGAACGGGTTGCTACTCTGGTGATAATTTCAAAAATTTAACCTGAAAACCCAAGAAGCACACAAGCATAAAATCACAGATCAGATGTTTACCACTAGACGTGCGGATGCGACTACGTAGCAGCGGAAGAAGAGACGATGTCCAGCAGTGCAGCAGTAGTAGCTGCACCTCTACGGAAGTCCACATGACCGGGGTACGAGCACCGCGTGTTCGTGTGCTAGCACCAGTACACGCGGCTAGGGTTTTATGAGATCTATCTCATGGATGGTGGTGGTGGCCAGAATAGATCAGATGACTTTTGTATGCCCACCTCGCCTCCTTTTATAAAGCCTTGCAGATAAGTCCTACTCAAATGCGAATACTAATCACAATGGTAAACCCATTACCAATAGGGGACCTGTTTCGGATCCCATCTGAATTAATGCTCCAACACGTTAAGTGTTGACCCTGTAGGTTCGTCTATATTTGGCTGCGACCGGAAACAACTTCCTGAATTACAAGTCATAAGCGGTCCCTAGCAAGACATTATGACTACCCGCATATACACGAAGATCATATCCGACGAACCTATACAACTTATCATGGATTATCTCTTTGCTGACGATACCAGATTGAACTCAAGGTGAGAAACGTGTCATCCTTATATAGCTGACTCTCAACTATATTCAGCATGACCATGCACTTTTCTTAGTCCAATTACATTAAGGGCCCTGGAGATATCTCTCTCAAGATATGAGAGGGGAAAATTCCATCTCAACCGTTCACTTTCAACCACATGGTTCATAACATATCTATATGTCACCTTTATGACTACTCGGTTAAGAGCAGCGATCGATGACACCAAGGTATGCTACTAACATGAATGAAACCATGATGATCTCATGTCTAAAGATAAATCAAAATAACTATTAGAAACAAATTGATGACACATAAAATCTCAACAGTGTGTCAAGTTGGGTCAATCCGACCAACATGTTCTTCAACATGTGTCCACGACATTGACTTAATATCTCATATCCATGGTCCGTGATACTTGACTATCAATCAATGATCGTGCTGACTTATCTTGCATTATTATTCCATGTAATGCCGAAAGTTAGGGATGTTTAGAATAAGTATCACTGATAATGCCATAAGTAAATTGAGACAATTCATATATCATTATAAAGAGTTCCACCAACAAGTCACATATTTGTTGATCGATACAAGTGATACTTTGTTCAAGGAATACAATAAGAATTCATAAACATGTCATGATACAACCATATCCATGATTGCCTCTAGGGAATATGTCTATCAGGTATGTTAAAGAAAATCTCGATAAGCAATTTGAAAAATTTGTGGAAATCTTGAAAAATCTTAATGTGATTGTGCCTTTCACTGATTTAGTAGCTCAAATGCCTTCTTATGAAAAATTCTTGAAAGATATACTTACTGGAAAGAAGGATTTGAGTGAATTTCAAACTATTGTTTTGACCGAGAATTGTAGTTCTTTGATTCAAAACAGGATGCCGGCAAAACTGCAGGATCAAGGGAGGTTCTCCACCCATTGTAACATAGGTACGATACATATTAATTGAGCTCTTTGCGAGCTAGGCACAACTGTTAGTGTGATGCCACTTACCATAGCACAACGTTTGAGCATGAGTGTGATCAAGCCTATAGGCATGGTTCTGCAACTTGTCGATCTCTCGGTGATCAAGCCTATGTGCCTCTTCAAGTCGGTAAATTTTATCTTCCAGTTGATTTTGTCGTTCTTGATATGGATGAAGATGTTGATATACCTCTTATATTAGGACGAACATTGCTCTGGACAGCAGGTGCCCTCATTGATGTTCGTGAGGGACAAATTACTTTTTGCATAGGAGAGGAAAAAATTTTGTTTAAAATGTCTAACCTTGTTAACTACCCTATGTATGAGGAGAAACTTTGCAGTGTGGACGATCTAGAAGAAATCTTAGAAGAGGAGTCACCACTTCGACTCACTTTGGAAGAAGGAACAGATGAAATTCTTGACAACGAAAAAATGGACAACAGCGAAGAAGACGAACAAAATGAAGATGAACCAACAAAAGAACCATCCAAAGAGGTCATCTCTTATTCTAATGCCATAGGTAAGGAAAAGGTAAGTAAATCTACACTTAAACCTCCTCCTTCCTCGCTGAAATATGTATTCTTGGATGATGATGAGATGCAACTTATTATTGTTAATTCAAACTTGACCAATTTGCAATTAGAAAAATTGATTTCTTTATTTCGTGTGCATCGCAATTCCCTAGGTTATTCAATTGATGATATCAAGGGGATTAGCCCTGAAATGTGCATGCATAGGACCTCTTTTGTTGATGAAACTAAAACCTCCGTTGAGCATCAACATAGACTAAACCCAAACTTGAAGGAAACTATTAAAACTGAAATTTCTACATTATTAGATGCGAGAATCATATATACTATTTCTGATAATAATTGGGTTAGTCCTATTCATGTGGTTCCAAAGAAATGAGGTATGATTGTGGTTAAGAATGATAACAATGAATTGATCCCTACTAGACTTGTTACTGGATGGTGTATGTGCATTGATTATCGCAAATTAAATAGTGCCACTAGGAAGAATCACTTTCCATTACCTTTCATTGCTTAAATGTTGGAAAGATTGGCCAAGCATTCATATTTTTGTTCCTTGACAGGTATTCGGGGTTCTTTTAAATCCCAATTTATCTCGATGATCAAGAGAAGACGATGTTTACATGTCCTTTTGGTACTTTTGCTTACCGACGAATGCCGTTTGGGTTATGTAATGTGCCTGCAACCTTTCGAAGGTGTATGATGGCCATCTCTTCAGATTTAATTGAAGAAATAATGGAAGTTTTCACGGTTGATTTTAGCATTTATGGTTCCCCTTTCGATGCCTGTCTACATAATCTTTCTCGAGTCTTATGCAGGTGTGAAGAAGTAAATCTTGTTCTTAATTGGGAAAAGTGTCAATTCATGGTTCAAGAAGGAGTGGTACTTAGCCACGTGATTTCTGAATGAAGGATTGAGGTCAACAAGGCAAAAATTGACGTCCTAGCAAGTCTTCCACCACCGGTGAACGCCCATGTCATATGTAGTTTCTTGGGACATGCAAGTTTTTACTATCTTTTCATTAAGGATTTTTCTAAAACTGCTAAACCTCTCACTCATATGCTTGGTAAAGATGCGCCTTTTGATTTTGATGAAAAATGTCTTGATGCCTTTAATCAATTGAAACTTGCATTAACTACTGCTCCTATCATACAACCTCCTAATTGGAATGAACCCTTTGAATTGATGTGTGATGCTAGTGATTATGCAATTGGCGTTGTTCTAGGGCAAAGAACAAATAAGGTTTTCCATGCTATATACTATGTAGGCAAAAACTTTGGATGATGCTCAAAGTAATTACACTATGACTGAAAAAGAATTTCTTGCTGTAGTGTATACCCTAGATAAATTTCATCCATATTTGATTGGTTCAAAAGTCATTGTGCATACTAATCATGTTGTTCTTAAGTATCTTTTGACTAAGACAGAAACCAAGCCACGACTTGCACGATGGATCCTATTATTGTAGGAATTTGATTTGGAGATGAAAGATAAAAAAGGTGTTGAGAACATCGTCGCTGATCATCTTCCGCGACTCTTCACCAACACCGCCGACGTTCACATCAATGCCGCTTTACCCAATGAGCACCTATACTTGATTCATCAAGAACCATGGTATGCTGATTATGCAAATTACTTATTTAACCATGAATTTCCTCTAGGGTTGACAAATAGACAATGTAAGCATTTCCTCCATGACATCCGACACTACTACTGGGATGATCCAAACCTTTTCAAAAGGGAGTTGACAACATCTTTTGACGATGTGTGCCTGACCACAAGATTCAAAGCGTTCTTGAACAATGTCATTCATCTCCATATGGTGGACAAGTCGAAGCTTCAAAAACAGTGGCAACTGTATTGTAATCAGGTTTGTTTATTTAAAGATTCTTATAACTTTGTGCAAAAATGTGATCCTTGCCAACATTCTAGAAATTTGAGTAAAAGACATGAAATGCCCTTAACAAACATTCTTCAAATTGAGCTTTTTGATGTATGGGGAGTAGATTATATGGGACCCTTTTCCATCTTCTATGGGCAACTTCTACATCTTAGTTGCAGTTGATTATGTTTCAAAGTGGGTAGAGACTATTGCAATACCAACAAATGAATCAAAACATGTGATTAAGCTTTTGAAAATAGTCATCTTCCCCGATTTGGTTTACCACGAGCTGTAATTAGTGATGGCGGTGCGCATTTCACTAATTACCAATTTCAGAAATTATTGATGAAATATGGGGTTAATCACAAAGTTGCTCTTTCATGTCACCCTCAAACAAGTAGATAGGTTGAAGTCTCAAACAGAGAAATCAAGACAATCT